>CM066729.1:185622510-186222510 GCA_033961575.1 Aselliscus stoliczkanus
TACTGGTCAGTCGCAGAGTCAGACCAGGAGGACGAGTCTGGGCAGGGCCCAGCGTGAGGGTGGACCACCCTGGAATGGGGGACCATCCTCACGTCTGTGTGAGCCGCACAGGCTCCTCCGTGGGAGCTGGGAAGGAGGGACCTCACAGATGGTGTGGGGCGGGCAGCAGGAGATAGCGGCCCAGGCACTGTCTGCAGGCCGATGCGAGGGAGGAAGCTAAGCTGGGTCTGAGGGAGTGTATCTAGATGTTGATATTCCCCCCAATCAGCGCTTTGGGGGGAAAGACCCAGGAGGTTTCATTGTTGCCACTCATTTCTGTTTGATTTGAAAATGTCTGGCTACAGTTTCTTAGACAAATAGAGCTGACTTGGGAAGGATCTGTTTTCGCCCATTCTCCGTTGTCCTGTAAACTGATGATACGTATTTGTGTGGGTTATTTGGGGGCTTCTGGAACACAGGAAGTGAAGCAGGGGGCTGTGTTTGGGGGCAGAGAGCAGAGGTGCGGGCCGCAGGGCCTCACCAGGCCAAGTCTGCAGAAGGGGGCTCTGCCCACCTGGGCTTCAGCCAGCCCACTCGTGCGGGGACCCAGGCCTAGCTGTGGAGTGTTCCTGGAGCCCCCAGCAAGGCCGGGGGTCTGGGCCTTCCCATGAGGGTCACTACCTGCCCTCGGTTCTGATGTGAGCGGGGGGGGGGGTAGGGGTTGGGGGGGTGCTTGTCTCCCGTGGCAGTAACTTCCTGTTTGCCAACAATAGGGATCCCGGCAGGAATTCCCAACACAAACAGGCAGGGCCTGTTCCTAGGCTCTGTTTTGACAGAAATCGGAATGTTGTTTCCTGGTCCATATGCACTATGGCATTTGCGTGTGTCACTGGCGGGAGTTTGGCTTCCGCAGCTTTTAAAGCGGTTCTGAGGTCCTCGTGCTGGTTGGGCTGCGCACCAACATGACGATACTCGGCTGCCAGCCTGGCTGTGCCCGGCCAGGCACCTCTTGTCCTCTGTCCTCTCGCCCTCTTGTCCCTCCTAAGTTCACTTTGGTGCTATGAAATGGCCCCGTTTCACGGCTCTGGTTATCAACTTAGTCCCATCCGTTGTCACCTAACCTCAGTGCAGCTCAATGTAGAAATGACATCACCATCTCATGCTCCAAAATGGAGAGCGAGGCCTTGGTTCTCGATGCCATCACAGGGCACTTGTCTGTCCAGGGGCCCTGATTCAAGGAATATGCTCTTACTTAGACATTAGATGAAAATGCCAAACAGCCCCCCAAGTCCTCTGCAGCCCCTCCTAGATTAGAGCCCGTGGAGTTTGTCATGTCTGTGGCCCCGCCACCCTGCTGTCACTGCTGCCACCGCTGCCACCCGGCGCTGGCCCAGGCCCACCCTCCTTGTTAGAAGGAACCCGAGCAGCTCCTTTCTAGCTTGTTTCAAATGAAAAACAGAAAGTGTAATAAGGGAGTTAGTATCTGACAGAGGCCCCTTTAATGAGAGGAAATGGAGAAGGCAGAAACACGGGTGGCTGAGGCCCCTTCTGCACACTGCTCTGTGCGGGGGGCGCACGGACCTCCTGGGGGGGCCCTTTGCGTCCTGAGGGCGGAGGCTCAGATGTGCTGCCCGGCTGGCAGGGAGCCACGCAGTCTGGCCAGGCGCCAGCCCGTGGGGTCAGCGCCTCCCCCAGCGCCTCCCCCAAGCGCTTCCCCCAAGCCCCCCGTTCCCCATGGTGCTGCTTCAGGCCTTCCCTGCTGCACGATACCCCACGAGGGCCCTGGATGTCCCATGCTGAAACAAAGCTTTTGTCTGCTCTCTTTTTCAGAGGAAACAGCATGTGGATGAAGCCAGTTTTAGTGTGATTTTCATTCCTGCCAAGCTTGGACCCACAGCCCAGGGGAGCCTTGCAGCACCAACGCAGCCTGACATCCAGCTCTTGTGTGGGCCTCACTACCATGGTGGTCTAAGGTCGTTGCTCTCAGAGCTGAAGTCGCAAGGGGCGTGTGTGCGCACGCACGTGTGTCCAACCAGAAGACCACGTGCAGCATTTTATCTCTTTGGGGCACTTAGATTTGGACCTGCTGGGCAGTTCGCTGTGCGGCCAGGTGCGAACGTGATGCACAACCATGTGTAACAGGAAACAAACCGCATTCCCCAGAGGCTGGAGGCAGGGGTGACAGTGCTGTCTGCACGCGTTAGGTTCGTTTTACATTTGTGTTGGAAGAAATAGTCAACTCGGGTGCAGATGACAGTGGCAACAGGACCAGGCTTGATTCCCGAGGATGAAATCAGGAGAAGCTTATAGGATCAGACACACATCCTTTTCCTTGGCAGGTGCAGGATTTCTGCTGGGCAACATGCCTTTCATTCACACTCATCTGAGAAGGACCCATCCCTCTGTTGTCATTAGAGCCATGCTTACTCAGTCACTTGGACAAGACCGGGGCTGCTTCCCCGCTTCTCTGCTGAGCCTCATGCCAGGGCTTGCGTCCCACATCAGAAATCTCGTTCAATTATCCGTTCGTCATTTTGTCTCATTCTAATGACTGCATCCACTTGGCACGTTTGTCATCCTCAGAAGCAAATGCAAACAATAGTCTTGCGTTAATCAAAGCTTCCTTGGAGTTACGGATGAACCCCAACTCCAGGCGCGAGGGACTGTGTGACACAGGCCCCCAGGAACGCCACGCTGTCCCACGCGCCCTCTGGTGGGGGCCTTGCCCTCTGTTCCCCAGCACAGGGCCACCAGCTGTGCAGGCGACCACTCAGAGTCTGAAGACATGCGTTTGAAACCCGGACTCACAGCCCTGTTACTTGGATGGTCCCAGTTCTGCATGTTGTGCAGATGTCCAGGGTGGTTCGCATGTCCTCCTCACTCGCCAGAACTCTGAAGCACAGCTTGTAACTTTAAGGGCACGCTGTGCAGGAAAGAGAAGCGTGTGAATGCGCACTCATGCCCGCAACGTTGTTACCACATGTAAAACGTACATACGTAGCAACAGGAAACTGGCTCATGACTGTTTGAAATGACATCCCAGGCACCAACCTGCATTTGTCTCCCCTCATGTTCCTGAAAGCGCACTCCTGGTCACGATGTCTGTGTTTTCCTTGAGATACCATTGCTTTTAGTCTTGTGTCATAGGTACCTGACTTTGCACCTGGTTATAGAATTCAGCATTTCTGGACTGGGGTTTTGCCCAAGACGGGCAAATAAGAGCATCTGTCACTGATTCCTGCTGGTCCAGCGAGAATCTGAAGAAGTCACGTATTTTAAACAAGATGCGTTCTCTAAACCCTAGAATACACCGTTTATTCAAGACTAGTAGGAAGTCTGTGACGATGCATTGCTGCCCAATGGATCAAGCGGACGGACCTGAGATGTCGCCACAGGATGTGCCTGTCACCAAGGCATGGGCTAACACTCCCCAACACATCGATCACACTGTATGCACAGCCCCACAACAGCGTGGGATCATTTGTCTAAACCTGACACCCACGTGATCGCAGCTTCCTGGTCGACATGGACGTGTGTGCCTCTGTCCCATGGTCTAGGGTGCCAGCCGCTGAAGGACTGTGGCCCCATCTTAAAGTGCCCTCCGTGTGGGGCCTGAGTGCCTTAATGGCTTGTGAGCACCCACCCTGGAAGTCAGGAAGGAGGGTGCCAGGCACGGGCTCGAGGAATCCTTACATGAACCTGCATTTCCATCGCCCCATCATCGAAACCTTAAGGTGGGCTGTGTGTTTTAACACAGTAATGGATTTACGTTTTGGCTCAGGAAATCAAGTTGTAAATATATGTGTCAAATCATATATTTGTTTACTGTATATTTTTAAAAAGCTTTATTGTAAATTTATGCAACAACAAATCAGGACTTGTTTCCTCATGGCGACACGCCAAGCCAGTGTTTGCGCTCCCTGAAAAATCTCCTCAATAACCACCTTCTAAGCGTGATGTTCTGTTCAGCGCTAAGCAGTGTTCACAGGCCTGAAGTGCGTTTGTATGGTGACCAACTACAAAGTTTTACACATATTTTTGTATTGTGGTTCCTATGATATATACCAGAGAATTTTTACTCATTTGTAATTTATTGTACAGTTTTAATAAAACATTGTTATAAATCTTAGAATATCAGTGTTCTCCTCACAAGGTGGTGAAGTCTGGCTATGTCAGCCACTGCTGCATTCTGCGACCGTTCTTGGAACCACCATGCCTCTGTCCACACCAGGGGGGAACCTGGGCCTTCTGCCCCTGGGGGAGGGGCGGCAGGCCTCTCACCTGCAGCTGCATCTCAAATCATAGACAAGCAGCTGACGGCACCCAGCAGCACCTGCTAGGGCAGCTGCCAGGAGGCCTCCTCCTGTAGCTGTTTATCAAATGAGAACCAGGAGAGAAAATTAAGACAATTTGGAAAAGTGGAAGAATTTCTGAGAATGAGTAAGAATGCTTGGCAGCAGGTCTGTGTTGCAGACCATCCCACACAGGTGAGTGAAGGGTGTTTCACTGAGCACTTCGGGGGTGGAAACCAGAGGACGAGGGGATGGGGAGTCTGGTTGAACTCAGCCAATGTGCTTATGCAGCGCAGTCACATATGAGTGTCCTGCAGTGAGTGACTTTCACTGTCTCAACTTATGCTTTGAAATGAGGGCTGAGCTAACAGAATGCAAAGGCTGGACCATCTTTTCCTTAAAAATCAATCTGCAGGGCTCCGCAGAGTGACAGCATCACCCTGTGACCCTGGGCGAGCTGAGAGTCCCCCTGTGTCATCTCACCCAACACCTTGAGCTCTGCAAAGCCGGCCAGGAGCAGTACGCTGGGGTGCAGCCCCACCCCACCCTCCCAACTTGCCAAACGTTTCCAGTCAGAGCCTCCCACCTGGCGTGGGATCTCCCACGGGGGCCAGACACACAGCTGGAATTCCGATAGACCCTGTACAAGCTCCTTGCTTGCCCTTCCAGCGGACCAGCGAGTGGGAGGCGGAGAACCAGGTGGGCCAGGCGAGCAGCAGTGCTGTCCTGGGACAGAACGGGCCAGGCCCGTCGGGTTCAGCACTCGCGGCGTGGACAGCGCCAGCTCCTCCCGGCTCATGCCAGGCTGAGGGGTGGGTTTGGGGTAGGGGCTGGGAGAGTGCGAGGTGGGGTCAGCCTGGTCCACTTTCGGTATCCAGATCCAGCTGCAGGAGGCTCCAGGAAACCGCCGCCCGTCGCCGGCCCCCGCCATGGCCACACACCTACCACAGGAGCCTGTGGAGCCTCTGCCCGCATGTCTGGGGACTCGGGGCGCAGGGAGCCCCCAGGCCCAGCCAAGCCTGGCGGGGTCTTCCGCTGTGTGGAGGACGCCTTTGAGAACAAGACGCTGCAGCTGGAAGCCCTGAGCGGGAGCCGCAGGGGCCCTCGGGCTGGAGAGCCCTACAGCGGGCCACACCGCGACCCAGGGCGACCCAGGGAGCCAAACGGAGACCTCGGGTAGGCCGGGGCAGGTTTCTGGGGGCGACCCAGAGCGGCCCAGCCTGCTGCCCACAGCAGGTAGCGGGCACAGGCAAGAGGCCACGGCCAGCGGGGCCGGTGTGAGGTGACACACACCCAGGTCAAGAGGTGGCCAGGGAGTAGGCTGAGGACCACCCTCTTTGTAAGCCCCCAGCTCCTCCGAGGGGACCAAGGGCTTGTGTGGGGCCTCTCGGTACCTGACCGGTCGAGTGTGCCCGTGGGACTCGCCTGTCCTGCGTTCAGAGCCCCCACCCCCACCCCCTGGCAGGGTGGGCCTCGCCAGCCCTGGTTCTGGGCCTCTGTCCGGGGCTCTGGGGAGCTGTGTCTGTCCCTGCGTCTCCGTCTCGCTGCCCCTGTCTCTCCCTGTGTGCCTCTAACTTGTCCCTCCGTCCCGCCCCAGGCTGCGCGGGGTAGTGTCCCCAGCACGGGGTCCGAGCGCAGGTCCCGGCTCGGGCTTTCCCGAAGGAGCTGTGCTTTGGCCGCAGACGCCGTCCTGGACGAGCCCGGCTCCCGGAGCGCCGGGCCTGGACTTGGAGATGGGGTTCCGTCCCCGGGGCTTGGGCGCCTCGGGCCACCAGGGAGCTGACAGCGGGCCCTGGGCTGGCCCGGCGAGGCGGTGCCTGAGCTCTCCTTTCCGGCCGCGGATTCCGCAGACACCCCGGTCAGGACCAGTTGCCACCCTCTCCCCCTCCGAACCCAGAGCGTGCGAGGGTCGCCGTGGTCCGGGCCCGCGGCCACCACTGTGGCCTGGAGCCAGGGAGCTGAGGCCGCGGGGGGGCGGGGCCTGAGCGCCGCGGGGGCGGGGCTTGAGGCGAGTGAGCCGCCGCTGGCGGGGGCCTGGCGGGGGCGGGGCCTGGCCGGGGGCGGGGCTTGAGGCGAATGAGACGCCGCTGGCCGGGGGCGGGGGCCGGGCGGGGGGCGGGGCGGGCCCTGGCGGGGGCGGGCCCTGGCGGGGGGCGGGGCTTGAGGCAAGTGAGCCGCCGCTGGCGGGGGCCTGGCGGGGGGCAGGGCTTGAGGCGAGTGAGCCGCCGCTGGCCGGGCCTGGCGGGGGCGGGGCCTGGCCGGGGACGGGGTTTGATGCGACTGAGCCGCCGGGGCCGGGGGCGGGGGCCTGGCGGGGCGGGGCGGGCCCTGGCGGGGGCGGGGCCTGGCGGGGGCGGGGCCTAGCGGGGGGCGGGGGCTTGAGGCGAGTGAGCCGCCGCTGGCGGGGGCCTGGCGGGGGGCGGGGCTTGAGGCGAGTGAGCCGCCGCTGGCCGGGCCTGGCGGGGGCGCGGCCTGGCCGGGGGCGGGGCTTGATGCGAATGAGCCGCCGGGGCCGGGGGCGGGGGCCCGGCGGGGGCGGGGCGGGACCCGGGGCGGGACCTGGTGGGGCGGGCCCTACGGGGGGCGGGGCATGCCGGGGCGGGGCCCGATGGGGGCGAGGCGGTGGGGGCGGGGCCGGTGGGGCGGGGCCGGGGACGCGAGCCGCGCGGCCGGGCGCTCCAGTGCTTAGACGCCCGGCGCCCCCGCGTCCCCGCCGGCGGAGCGTCCCCCGGAGCAGCTCTCGTGGACCCTGACCGGGGCCCCAGGCCCGACCCGCCCGAGCCAGGCCGCGCGGGCCGCCCGAGGAGGAGGATGTCCTTCCAGGGCAAGAAGAGCGCCCCCCGCATCGCGGTGAGACCCGCCCCGGGCCCGCGCCCCCGCCCCCGCCCGGCGGGCTCCCCCCAGGGCCGGCCCCGCGATGCACCCCGCCCCCGGCAGCGGCCTCGGGCCCCCCGGATGCCTGTCCCCCGCCCCCCGGCACCGGCCCCGGGCCCCCCGGCTGCCTGGCCCCCGCCCCCCGGCAGCGGCCCCGGGCCCCCAGGTCCGGGGCGGGGGTCCAGCTTACGGAGCGGGGCGCACCGGCCCCGGGCCCCCCGGCTGCCTGGCCCCCCTGCGCCTCGCAGCGCAGAGGCCTGGCCCTCCCCGTGGCAGCCGGCGGGGCGCTGGGCCTGATGCTGGGCTCCGCCTCGGGATCGGCGGGCGGACGCGGCCCTTTGTTGGCGCCGCCGGCCTGGACTCGGGGCGCCTGCCCGCCAGGCCGCCCTCACCCCGGCCGCGCGCCTCTCCCAGAGCCCTGGTTCCCAGACAAAGCGGCCCAGCCCCTGCCACTCGGGGTGCCCCTGGTGGCCCGAGCCCCTCCATGGATCCGGGGTTCGGAGGCCTCGGGGGAGGCAAGTTCACTAGCTACCGAGCGGCCCCAGGCAGCCCTCAGGGTGGGGGAGGAGACCCCCAACAGCCCCACGCAGGGGTGCGGGGAGTCAGACGGTCCTCCCTGCGCAGCCAGGAGACAAAAGCTGCCCCTCCAGGCACTAGGAGTCCTGGGAGGGAGGAGGGAGAGGGGGGAGGGGGAGGGAGGACGGAGGGAGAGAGGAGGGGGGGAGGGAGGAGGGTGGGAGGAGGGAGGGAGGGAGGGGGCGGGGAGGACGGAGGGAGGGAGGAGGGTGGGAGGAGGGCGGGAGGGGTGGGGAGGACGGAGGGCAGGAGGGAGGGAGGGCGGAGGGAGGGAGGGGTAGGAGGAGGGAGGAGGAGGGAGGCGGGAGGGCGGGGCGGGCCTGGGCCCCAGCTGCACCGTGGTGGGGCTCTCAGACCCAACTCTGAACTTGGCCTCCGTGGAAGGGCTGTGGGGCCCCTGAGGTTGCGGCTCAGCGGCTGAGAGTCTCAAGGAGGAAGGCGCACCTCTCCTCGCGCACCGAGGGCCCTGCCTGGTTAGGTCCAGGGAGAGGGGTGTGGCCGTGGCCTGAGGTCCCTATCCTAAGGGCGGGTCATAGGGAAGGCAGCCGGTTTAGGGCAGCGTCCGGCCTCATCTTGAGCATTGCACCCCATCCCCGCTGCATGTCCCTCTGGCTTCCAAACTCAGGAAGTCTCCCAAAATCCGAGTCCAGATGCCTGTGTGTGTGTGTCTGTGCGTGCGGGCACAGGGCACAGGCCTCTTTTCCCTGAAGCCTTCCTGTTCTGGCTGGTGTTGCTTGGGCTAATTTGAGGCCCCACTGGTCCACCGGGGGCAGGGTCAGACACTGCTGCAGAAGCCGGGCAGTGTGGGCAAGTGTGATGTGACCAGGCAGGGCTGGGACCCCGGGAGCTGGGCAGGAGTCAGCAAACTTCCGTCAATGGGCCAGACAGGAGATACTATCAGCTTTTTTTTTTTTTAAGTTGCAGAAAAGAACAGTATTTTTTAAAAGAAAAATACATTTCAAAGAAGCAGAAGTGGGCCGGAGCAGTAGCGAATGGCTCAAGGGCCATTATTAGAAGAGAAAATACACTCCAAAGAGTCTGGAGTGGGCCAAGCAAAAGGAACTCAAAAAAGGCCAATGTCAGCTTTTGGGGTGTGACCATGTTCCAATAAAACTTTAGCTACGGACACTGAAATGTGAATATCATATCATTTTTTCGAGGCATGAAATATTCTTTGATGTTTTTCAACCAACATGAAGTGTATAACCATTCTTTGCTCCTGGCTGTATAAGGACAGGCCTGTGTTTGGCCGGGGGCAGAGCTTTGTAGACTAGGGTAGTGGTTTTACCATTAACCAATAGGGTCCTAAGAATTCAACCCAGCAGTGAGGTGTAAGAATAGAGAATAACATAATGGGCTCATAAGTAATGAATCATTTACCTTCTTGGTAGCCTCTTAGCATTCTTTCCAACCACCCCACGTGGCTTGGTCCTCCTGGCATCAGGCCGATGGTGCCTAGAGGGCCAGGGTGGGCACCAGGGCCAGACCTCGTTCCTGCCAGGTGGGGTCACGGGGAGCCTTGAGGCTCAAACAAGATGTTGGCAGGAAAAGCGCAACCAAGGTGCACCCTCATCTATATCACTCTCCACTCTGCTCGTCTGCTTCTTTTTCATGTTTTTCTCCATTATTCTCCCCGAGTTCAGAACATCACCTGACGGCCATCGCACAACACCCACTTCCTGCCTACCTCCTCCAGATGTTTGGTGGGATGCTTAGAAGGGCTTATGGCTACCAAGCACTGGATCAGCCCCGCCCGGCGCCCCACCTCCATGCCGTGGGCATGACCCATGGAGAGCCGGCCTCCTCCCTCATGCTTCGCTCACCCACTTGGGGTGCCCCCTGCACCCACAGGTGGTCACCGGATGCCTTCCTGGCCCTTCCTGGCCCGTGGCCTCTCCATCAGCAGCTCCTGCTGCCCAACTCCCAGCCTCTCTGAGTCCCTCTATCAACAGCCAGGTAACCCTGGCACAAGGACCCTCGTGTCACCAGGACAGCCGCAGAAACTGCCCAAGTGATGGCCCCATTCCCGTCATCAGACACCACAATCTCTGTTCTGTGCAGAACTCCATCTCTTTAAAACATCTGTCAGAGCATCTTAGACCCCTGCGGAAGGCCCCCAGTGGCAGCCCACTGACTCCCCAAGCCTAATCCATCAGCCTCGCCTGTCCCTGGAAGGTTCCAGCCCCCAGATTCCTCTTGTCCTAGATCATCTCAAGCTCTGTCCTGCCTCAAGGCCCCTGCATGGGTGGCTTCCTGCCTGGAACTGTCCCAGGCTGTGTCTCCTTCAGCATCGGCCCCTCAAAGCCGGGCTCTTCTCTGTCCTTGAAGCAGCCACACCTCCCCCTTACCCGTCATGTCACACTCTTTCTGCTCTTGTGTTTGTCATAGTCTGTGATGACTGTGTGTGTATGTGTGTGTGTGTGTGTGTGTGTGTGTGTGAGAGAGAGAGAGAGAGAGAGAGAGAGAGAGAGAGAGACAGACAGATGACAGACAGACAGACAGACAGACAGAGACAGAGAGACAGAGGGAGAGAAAGAGAGATTGACTTCTCGGAAGCAGTTCCCTGTGGAAGGGCTGGGAGGGTGTGTGCTGTGGGGCGGGCCCTTTGGAGTGGGCGCGGCTGTCTCCTCCGCAGCTGCCTTTGCTGGTCCTTGGGGACCTTGAATGCTGCTGGCTTTTGTGTCCGGTTTTGTGTATACAGATGGGGCCTGAATGTGTCAGTGGTAAATCCGAGTGAGCAGCTGCACTAAGATGTCATTGAGTACCTCAGCTTGGAGACAACGTATCCACTCTTTTTGTTTGCAATAGAGTGACCGTCTTCTGATCAAAGGTGGGAAGGTCGTGAACGATGACCAGTCCTTCTACGCTGATCTGTATGTGGAAGATGGTTTGATAAAGTAAGTTTCTACCCAAAGTGCCTCCTGAGGTCATAAATGTGCACACCAATTACACGTTATCTGGGAAGTTTCTTCTTGGGTGAAACCCACGTAAATGGTTTTCCTGTCCCCAGAAGCAGCTCTAGCCCAGGCCTTCAGCGATGACAGGCTTGGCATGGTTCTGGTGTTGTCACGGCTTTGGTATGACTCGGGCTTACAGTGGCTGCTGAGTAAATGCTTACTGAGCACACCTGCTCGCTTCTCTGCTTGTCTGTCAGGCAGCACCAGTCGAGGGCAGGTGGACACCGCAGTGGGCACCACAAGAGCAGCTGCATGGCACGGGCTGGACCCGCCACTTGGAGCATCTTGCGTCACTTCACAGGGTGTCTTGCTCTCTGACAGCCCCCAGGGGTCCCACTAAGTCTTGGCCGCATGACCCTCTTCCAAGGACAGGAGCCCAAGCACACACTTCCAGCTCCGTGTGTCGCTGGGGATCCCGGTCGTGTTTCCAGCCGGGCTTACTAACCAGTGATTTCTCTTTGTTGCTTTCAGACAAATTGGAGAGAACCTCGTCGTCCCGGGGGGCATCAGAACTATTGATGCCCATGGTCTGATGGTCCTGCCAGGTGGAGTCGACGTCCACACCAGGCTGCAGATGCCCGTCCTGGGCATGACCCCAGCCGACGACTTCTGCCAGGGTACCAAGGCAGCCCTCGCGGGAGGGACCACCATGATATGTGAGTGTCCTCAGGTCGGGGCGGCGGCCAGCCCCAACCTTGGTCTCCGAGCAGGTGTGTGTGTCGCAGGGAGAGCTTTGCCCAGTGGGGGTTTGTCTGTCCTGTTTCCCCTCTAGCATTCCTCAGCCTGATAATCCCCAACCTGGAGTACTGTCCCTGTCGACATCCTGTTTCTCCTCCTGAGACATTGTGCCAGCTCTGGAACTCGCCTGAGATTTCCATGGGGGCAAATGGACATGTGCCCAGTTATTTGTTATTTCCTGGGAGGCCAGTGGCTGGCAAAGGGCTAGCTTGGGAAACCCAATGCTGTGGACAAGCAGAGGGCTTGCGTCACCTGGAATGTCAGACACGTTTGTCCCTGAACCTCCCACCAAGACTGGTTTGCAGGAAGTCCCCGCCTGTGTCAAGAAGCGTTAAGGGTGTTGGCTGTGTTTCTAGAAGGATGATAAAATACTTGCTATTACCTTGCCAGCAACCACCAATGTCACCGTTTCTTTAGTGCTGGCTCTGTGCCAGGCTTCAGCTCACATGCTCCCCTCAGAACCCCGAGCTCAGAGGAGAAGCCCCATCTGACAGCTCGTGTGGGGGACTCACTCGTGGTAGGCGCAGGACACGGCTCAGGACGCGGCCCCAGGCCCCAGCCCCACTCGGCTCTGAACCTGGCGGTGCCGAGTGCACGTGCGCCCGCTGGAGTGCAGGCCTGCCTCCCAAACCTTGCTGCGCCCTGGCTGCGCTGCGCTCTGGCTGCAGGACCTCAGGTGCCTGAGCTGACGTGTGACAGTGACTCTCTCCTAACCCGCAAGGCAGCAGGAGGACGTCCCTCCTGAGAGGCTGAGGTTTGAGCGAGCTTGTGCTGTGCTGTGCCTGGTGCACGGTGAGTGCCCAGTAAATGCATCACTGCCACCTGAGGACCCTGGACTTCTTCACGAGTGACATTTAACCGTTGCCAAAATCATAGCCTGGTTTGGTTTACTCAACCACAAAGTAAAGAAAACCCACAAGGGTCCCTCTTTAGTTTGACTCAGGAGGTTGTTTCAAGCCATTGTTCATGCTGGTCACTTCGTGGTTGATGTCACCTGTTCATGCCAGTGCCAAGGCATCAGAAAGCTGTGAGGTCACTGTGAGGACCGAGAGATACCGCAGGCACAGGGCTGGCTTCTGCTGAGCCATCTGTTCCTCCACCTGCCAGCCCGAGGGTGGAGCTGGGAACTGCCTGTAGGGTGGGACCCTCTTGGTCTGAGCTGTGGGAGCATAGAGACCCTGCATGGGGGTACGCTGGGGGAAGGCACGGCATTTTCCAGTGATCCTGGGGGCAGCGTGCCTTCTGTTGACCACCCTATCCTTTCCCTCACCCAGGAGAGGACGTGAGGGTGGCCTTGTGTACCCCGTTTCCTCACACGATGGGGTGGCACTGTTTAAGGTGCACAGTCAGTGTGGTCCCCACGCGGCCTTCCGGCCCTACTCCCAGGTCCAGCACCGCACACAGCACCACCTACCTCCTCCAGGTGTGCCTGGTTCAGGTGGAGACCTGCATTGGAGGTTACGGCCTTCAGCTGCCACTCATGCTCCTTGAGGGGTGATGTTTTCATTGGGGAGTGGAGTGGCTTGGACCTGCTCAGAGGGAGGCCAGGAGGTGGGGCAGGAAATGCCTCTGTGCAGAGCCCGTGGGCAGGCTCACCGCGCGTCAGCCCCCAGCTTAGGTCCCCCTGGCTTTTCTCAAATATGCTTTCTGATCTCTTGGGAACATGAAATGGATCCTCCTTGGAGCCCAAGGTGATTCCCAGTGACCGTGGGGGGTGGGGAATCTGCTGACCGCACTGCCCCCCACAGTGGACCACGTGTTTCCTGACACTGGCGTGAGCCTGCTGACAGCCTACGAGCAGTGGCGGGAGCGAGCGGACAGTGAGGCCTGCTGTGACTACTCCCTGCACGTGGACATCCCCCGCTGGTATGAGGGCGTCGGGGAGGAGCTCGAGGCTCTGGTCAAGGACAAAGGTGAGCAGTGGTCCTGTGGCCAGGCTGAGGGGCAGCTGAGCTGGACTCGGCCTCTGTCTGACCCCAGGGCGGGTGGCCAGGAATTGGGACAAGAGTCATTCGAGGGTTGAATCTACTTCTGAAGGATCTAGACTAAGAGGCCACCTGCCTCCTGCATCTGAGGGACATAGCCTGTAACTTCTCACAAGAGGTTGCAGCTGTCTCCGCGGTTCCCTCCTCTTGGCCCTGGGGGAAGGAAAGCCTATGCCTTTTCCTGGAATCTTTAGAAGGAGAACACATTGAAACCATCAGCGTTAAAACCTCAAACCTGTTGCTGCCTCTGCTATCAACTGGGTTAAGTTGTTTTCACTGAAAGTCCTAAAGCTCAAACCACATCAGAGTTCCATAGTGAATCTCATAGAAGTTAGATGAAGTTAGAGAGGGGAGGGGGTTACTGAGAGGCTTGTGAGGGGTCTCACCTACGTTCGCTGAGGGGAGAAACTGGGAGCAGGTAGGGGGCCGGGGTTGGGCTGACCCCTCCTGATCGCCGCTTGTCAGTGAGTGTTTGCGGGGCCAGTGCCCCAGAGAAGCAGCGAGGGGGTGGGGTGCCCGCCCTGGCCCGCCTGGAGGTGGGGGAGCAGTGGAGGCCCCCCGGGCGTCCGCCTTGATGATGGCCAAGCACCGGACCCTCCTGCCTCTCCTCCAGGTGTGAACTCCTTCCTGGTCTTCATGGCGTACAAGGACAGGTGTCAGTGCACTGACAGCCAGGTACGTGCCCCATGGAGGGACCGCAGGTGTGTCCAGGCTGCTTCCGGGAGAGACGCAGCCCCACACGCCGCCCTCTCCCCGCAGATGTACGAGTTGTTCAGCATCATCCGGGATCTGGGAGCTGTGGCCCAAGTGCACGCGGAGAACGGGGACATTGTGGATGAGGTGCGAGGGCTGTCGGGGCGGGGTGGCCACGGGACACCTGGCCAGGAGCGCTGAGCCCCACAGACCTGGAGCGAGCCCAAATTGAATGCATTCAGTAAATCGCGGGCCCAGGGTCAGAGGTCAAGCCAGCAGGGGCTTCGGGGAGCCTGGGCCCAGGGTCAGAGGTCAAGCCAGCAGGGGCTTCGGGGAGCCTGGGTAGCTTTTCGCTGGAACAGATTTTTCCATCATCATACTTCTTATCAAAGATTCCCCCAAACCAAATGTGGCTTCGTGGGGGGTGACTGAAACGGGCTTCTCAGTGCCTCCCGCTCCCGTGGACTGGGGCCCCTCTGGGAGCTGGACCCTTGTTTCGCTCCTTCTGACCAGTGAGCACGCTGTGGGATCGGTGGCCTGTCCTTCAGCCCTGGTCCTGAGGATGGCCGAGCCCACCTGCCCCCCCCAGCCCCCCCCAGGCCCCTGTGAGGTAGGGTGCCCGTGGCCTCTGGGCCCCACCTTGACTTTTTCCTCCTCATGCCTCTGGTGTCCCCTGAACGCCAGTGCTGCGGGGCCCTAGGAGGTTTGGGGGCCTGGAGGGAGGTCGCACAGCTCCAAGCTCACCTCCCTGACATCCCAGACCCTCGGAGAACCATCGTAGGGCGTCCGGCTCTCCCATCCCTAGTTCGACAGGAAGATAGCGACACTTGGGGAGGGGCACGTGGGGTTCCTGGGTCCTCGTCCGTCCATTCAGCTGCAGGCCGTCGGCGCTGCGTGTGTCTCCGTGGTCCAGCTCAGTGTCAGGCGCTGGGCCGGCCATGCTGGGAGCCTTGTTGTGGGGTCGACAGGGCTCTGCTCCCCGCATCGATGGCACGGATGTGCAAGGGCGAGTGCGCTCGTGGAAAAAGCGGTCACCCACCGCGGCTGGGCGGAGCCTCCAGTGCACCCCGCATGGTGGGCAAGGCAGTGGGGTCATCTTGGCCTCGTCAGCCGGGGAGCCCTGTGACCTTGGGCGAGTGCCTTCCCCTCTCCAAGTCCCATTTCCTCATCTGTAGTTCAGGGAACTGCAGTCACTCCTCCAACAACCTCCCCTCCTCCACCTGAGTTCTCTGTGGCTGGGGATTCTGGGGGGCCCAGAACTCATCCCGGGCAGCAGGGTCTCCTGGGCAGTGGAGGTCGCACTGGCTGAGGTTTCCAACCCAGCTGGATAGCGGGGTCCTGTCATTTCTTTAGGAGCAGAAGCGGCTGCTGGAGCTCGGCGTCACCGGCCCTGAGGGCCACGTGCTCAGCCGCCCCGAGGAGGTAGGAGTTGTGCCTGCTTATCCCACCCCAGCTCCTTCTGGGCCGGGGCCCGGCTCTAAGGCCCAGGCAGGGCTGTGGTCATGCTGTCCTCATCAGGGGGCGGTGAATCATGCCCCCCCGCCCCCAGGCCGCTGTCCCCCGGGGCCCCTGGTCACTCTACATCCAGGACTTGGGCCTGAGAAGGCATGTGGGCAGGCCCAGGTCCTGGGCACCGAGCCCCAGGCTGGCGTCCAGTGCCTTCCCATGGCCTGAGTGTCCCTGTCCCCAGGTGGAGGCTGAGGCTGTGTTCCGAGCTGTGACTGTAGCCAAGCAGGCCAACTGCCCGCTCTACGTCACCAAAGTGATGAGCAAGGGTGCGGCCGATGTGGTGGCCCATGCCAAGCGCAGGGGTGAGTGCCGGGCCTCAACGCCGATGCTGGGAAGGGTCTGGGGGGTGGGTCAGGGTCACGTTCTCGGCCTCCCAGGAGCTGGACTGGTTTAACTGTGGCTGACCTCCGAGCCATCATGGGGACCCAGGGGTGTGGCTGTGTGGCGTGTGGCAGTCCCTGTGTGGCTGCGGCGTCTCCCATTTGGTTGGAGCAGCAGCTGTTTACCAGGGGCCTTGAAGCAGAAAGTGGGGCCTCTTGGCCTTGTTTTCACAGGTGTGAATGACCAAACTGCTGTGTGTGTGTGTGTGTGTGTGTGTGTGTGTGTGTGTGTGTCGGGGGGGCTGATTCTACGTACAATGGGCTCTTGCCCAGCTGACCCCCACTGAGAGCCCCACAGTGCTGTCCACTGGGCACCTCCATGCATCCAGAGGCTGGAGTATACAACCTGAGGGCTGGGGTACCCTCTGCTCACAGAGCACCCCCGTAGCTGGAGGAAGAAGTCTGTCAGTGAGAAGAATCTGGGTCCCTGCAGACAGAAGCCAGGCAGGGACAAGGGACAAGGACAAGGCCATAGCCAGGCAGGGGCGGGCAGTGATTGGGTCTCACTGCAGCCTGTGGCCCAGTGGAGTGCCCAGCAGGCCTGATCTCCGCGGGGGTGTGTGGGAGGATATGGGTATGGAGAGGAATCCCCGCCTGCCCAGTGGGTGACCCCAAAGTGGGGGCAGGCTGTCCAGGGAAACCCATGGGCAGCTGGGGGCTCGGCAGTGCGGCACCGAGCCCCCACCCGGGGCCTGAGTCGGGGCATGCAGGCTTGCGGGGCTCCTCTCATGGGCCTCGCTGCAGGGGTGGTTGTGTTTGGGGAGCCCCTCGCCGCCAGCCTGGGCACTGACGGCTCGCACTACTGGAGCAAGAACTGGGCAAAGGCCGCTGCCTTCGTCACCTCACCCCCCATCAACCCAGACCCCACCACTGCAGACCACCTCAGCTCCCTGCTGTCCAGGTAAGGAGCTGCTTGGGGGTCCCCAGGGGGGCCCAAGTGCTCCGTGCCCCGCTATGACCTTGACGTGCCAGCGGCTCCACGCCCCTCCCGCCCACATGGATCTGCCCCCGGTGACCCGGCACTGAAGCTGGGCTCTGCCCAGCGCTGCCCCCACAGACAGCCTCTGGCCCCGGTGGGGGTGAGGCGGGCCGGCAGGCCCCTCCGGGTTCCCTGACCCCAGCCTGTTCTCAGCGGGGACCTCCAGGTGACCGGCAGTGCCCACTGCACCTTCAGCACCGCCCAGAAGGCTGTCGGCAAAGACAACTTCACCCTCATCCCCGAGGGCACCAACGGCGTGGAAGAGCGCATGTCGGTGGTGTGGGAGAAGTGTGTGGTGAGCACCGCGGCCGGGGCGCCGTCCACCCCGCGCGGGCCAGGAAGCCGCCGGCCGGGGACATGCACCACGTGGGCCGGAGCCGCGTGTGTGCGCCCCAGGCTGTGGAGCCCCAGCCCCGCCATCCGGGGCACCTCACACCTGGTCCTGGTCCCGCCACAGGAGGCCCCGCAGCCGTGGGCAGACAGGGCCTCCTGGGGCCCCTTCGCAGTGGAATTTGGCTCTGTGCCACCAGTGGTGTCCCCACAACTCCTGAGATCTCAGCCCTGCCCGGCGTCCTCTGTCCCCCGTGCCCCCCAACACCAGACCCGAGCTCTTCCTCGGGCCTCCTGGCCATCCAGGGAGACGGTCACATCCCACGGGGGACACGGGCCTTGTAGAAGCTTCTCCATTGCTTTACCCACAAAGTCCGTAGGAAGGGTCCCACCGGCAGGCTGGCCGAGCCGGACCTGTTGACTGGTGCCTTGGGGGGTGGCTCTGATGCTGCTTGCTGCCTCGGGGGCGGGGCCACTGTCCCCCTGAAGCCCAAGACCCGACGTCGGGAAGGGCTTCCCCCCTCAGCTTGGCTTCTTGTTTCCCAGGCCTCGGGGAAAATGGACGAGAATGAGTTCGTTGCTGTGACCAGCACAAACGCAGCCAAAATATTCAATTTTTACCCAAGGAAGGGGCGAGTAGCAGTGGGCTCCGACGCTGACCTGGTTATATGGAACCCCAGGGCCACAAAGATCATCTCTGCCAAGAGCCACAACCTGGTGAGAGAAGCCGGGCCCTGGGCAGGGTCGGGCAGGGCTGGGACTGGGCTCCCCGGCAGCCTCCCTGGGGCTCCAGGCACAACACGAGGCTGCGTGGCTGGGACATCTGTCCAGAGACGGCTGCATGGGCCAGAGAGCCCAGCGCAGGTTCGTCCACATGCCCTTTGTACTTGTAAAAACTGGCACTTGGGAACGGGCGTGGGCGGCTGCGGCCACCCCTGTGCTCTGGCCCAGCCAAAGGCCGGTCTCATCAGAAGTCCCCAGGGGCCGGGCCCCCATGGGGTGTTGTGGGTGGTGCTGGACCTTCGGTCCTGTGTCCCCAGAATGTGGAGTACAACATTTTCGAAGGCGTTGAGTGCCGAGGCGTCCCCACAGTCGTCATCAGTCAGGGCAGGGTGGTACTGGAGGACGGGAACATGTGTGTCACCCCCGGAGTTGGCCGCTTCGTTCCTCGGAAGACGTTCCCGGACTTCGTGTACAAGAGGATAAAGGCACGCAATAGGGTACGGCCCTGGCCAGGGGGACGAGGCAGCAGTTCTAGGACCATCCTCATGTCCGGGAGCTTGGTCCTCTGGCCGGGCCTGCTCCGTGGGCGTGCATCTGTGGACCATTTGTCCACCACAGGGGATACTAGGAATGTCTCTGACTTTGGGGGCCCTTTTCAGGGGCCCCCAGAACCCCCGTCTTAGGGCTGGACTGGGCTGCACAGCAGGACGGTGGTTCCTGACGAGGCAGACCCTGTTGGGGCCGGGTTATGATTCCAGACAGCAGCCTCCTCTGTGGGGCTGCTCGTCTGAGCTGAGGAGGGGGTGTGCACACGTGTGTGCGGGAGGAGGTGGGTATGCATGTGTATGTGAGGGAGAGGGAGGAGGGTGTGCACACGTGTGTGAGGGAGGAGGTGGGTGTGCACATGTGTGTGCGGGAGGAGGTGGATGTGCATGTGTGTGCGGGAGGTGGGTGTGTATGTGAGGGAGAGGGAGGAGGGTGTGCACACGTGTGTGCGGGAGGAGGTGGGTGTGCATGTGTATGTGAGGGAGAGGGAGGAGGTGGGTGTGCACACGTGTGTGCGGGAGGAGGTGGATGTGCACGTGTGTGTGCGGGAGGAGGTGGATGTGCATGTGTGTGCGGGAGGTGGGTGTGTATGTGAGGGAGAGGGAGGAGGGTGTGCACACGTGTGTGCGGGAGGGAGAAGGGGAGGCGAGAGGGTGTGTGCGCAGGGTGGATGCCCCTTTGATGGGGAGCCAGGAGCTTCTGAGCCTTGGAGGGGCCGGCAGAGTGGAGTGGGCCAGGCTCCGGGGTAGGGAGCCCCTGCCCTCCAGCTGCGAGGCGGCTCAAGCCCCTCATGCCCGGTCCCCTTGGCCCGCAGCTGGCGGAGGTCCACGGCGTGCCCCGAGGCCTCTATGACGGGCCAGTCCACGAGGTGATGGTGCCTGCCAAGCCAGGGGCTGGCGCCCAGGCCCGTGCCTCCTGCCCGGGGAAGATCTCAGTGCCTCCCGTGCGCAACCTGCACCAGTCGGGGTTCAGCCTGTCTGGTGAGCTGGGCCTGGGGGCGCGCTGCTCGTGGGTGAGGGTGGGAAGGCTGAGGCCCTGCCCACCGTGCCTGCAGACAGAGGGCGGCCACCAGGGCCGGGCAGCGGGGGCCCGGGATGTGAGGCCCGCAGGGAAGTCCCTGCCCCAGCGCCTGCCCGGGGGGCTGTGGAGCCCCACCTTGAATCAGTCATGCTGAAGAGGGGCCTGTCACTGAGCCCAGGGTGAGCTGGGATGCCCAGCCTCTGCCCAGCCTGAGTGCCATGTGCGAGTGCAGCTCCAACCCGAGTCATGTGTGAGGCATGTGCGGAAGGGGTCTGCGGGCACTCAGGCACCTGCCGCTGGGCCTGGACGGGGGCCCGTGTGCAGGCTGCTGGACTCACGCCTCTGGCCAGGGGCTGGCTGTGCTTCCCGCATGCTGTGACAGATTCCTCCAGAAGCCCGAGCCCCGGGTTGTCCCTGCAGCCTGGATAGAGCCAGACCCTCCCTCCCTCTTT
This sequence comes from Aselliscus stoliczkanus, assembly GCA_033961575.1. NCBI lineage: Eukaryota > Metazoa > Chordata > Mammalia > Chiroptera > Hipposideridae > Aselliscus > Aselliscus stoliczkanus. Next base: position 185,642,544 of record CM066729.1, read on the forward strand.
CCAGCCGGGGCGTGGGGCCAATCCACCCCTGAGGTCTTGTGTCATCGTCCCTCTCGGGGAGATGATGGCAATCCCTGCTCACCTCCTGGGGACATGGGGCCAGGGGAAGGTCCCCTCTGAAATCCAGCCCGTGTGCAGGGCGGCCCAAGGCCCGTCGCAGGGCCCGTGCTCTGGAGGGGCTTTCCAGCGACGGTCACCCTTGACTTCCATCCCCTGCCTGGCCGCCTGGTCTGCCCGCCATGCCATTCCGGGGCGGGTGGGTGCGGGCTCTGCAGCCCCGGCCTTTCCACCGGGTCCCATCTGCCGCCTCCCCCACCCACTCCCCGCCTTTGCCCAGGATCGCAGGCCGATGACCACATCGCCAGGCGCACGGCCCAGAAGATCATGGCGCCCCCGGGCGGACGCTCCAACATCACCTCGCTGTCCTAGGCATCGCCGCTGGGGCGCCAGCACGCTGGTGGGGACTGCTCACCGCGTCGCCTCCCCTTTGAAAGGTGCTTGGCCTTCTCTTCTCCCCAGAAACTCTCCCTCTTGGGTCCCAGAGCCTGTTAGGAGGGGCTCCCCCAAGAAGAGGGCTGACTCTGGGGAAGTTTCACTGCCAGGGGCAGCTGCGCAGGTGGCCCCAGCCCAGGTGCCAGGTGCCTCACAAAGGCAGGACAGCCACCCCACTAGGGCTGCAGGCACCCTGGGGCCTCCTGACATGGGCAGGCCGAGGGGCTGGGCGTCTGCTCGGTCCTCCAGGTGTGAACCACTGCCCCGTGAAGCCGGGCTCTGCCACCTGCCTCTGCCCCACATGCAGCAGCTCCGGTGACTTCAGGGACCCATCGGGAGCCTAGTGCAGGGCGGCTCCCAGCAGGACTCCTGCACCTGTTGTACACTTTCCCAAGGACCAAACCTCACCTCTAGTCACCCGTCTCTGGGGCAGTTCTAGGGTCCTGTAGCTAGAATGCTCCCCTTTCGTTACTAAGCGTGCATTCCAATAGTTTTAGAGCAGAAGTTTTGTGTGGTGAGGACAACTGTAGCAAGGACTGCATGCCCCCACTGCGGCCGAGACCGCAGCACCGTCCCCTGTCTGGTGGGCGCTGGGTCAATTAAAGACATCTGGGTCAGAAGCTACTCCAACTTCTCTGCCCCCGGCACCATCCCCACCAGCAGGTCGTGCGCCGGACCCTTGGGAACATCCTGTGCCCCCTTGGCCGGGCTTCGTGCTGGCTGGACCTCAGGGCCATCTACAGGGACAGCGCTGCTCAGCCTGGGCTGGGAGGGGCCAGGGCTGAGTTCTGGGGACAGGCTGCCCATCAGCAAAGGGGGCCTGGGAACTGTGCCCCTAAGCCCAGTCCTGCAGGTCAGGGACAGCCACAGGGTCAGAGGGACACTGACATGACCCACAGCCAGATGCTCAAAGGGACAGCACTGAATGGAAGGCCTTCCGCCCAAGCCACTCAGCAATAAGCTGGTGGCTGCTTGGCTGTGAATTCACACCTTCAGCAAGCAGCCCTGGCCCAACACAGGCACCCCATCCACAGACACACACTGCCTGGCCTTGCCCCCCTAAACAGCAGCCCAGGGTTCTGATCCAGACTCCCAGGCTGGGCTGCCCAGAGCTTTCCAGAACTGTTGGGCCAGCCTCTTGGCCTCAGCCTTTCTCATAAAAACGGTTCCCCAGGTGTGGCATGCTCTCAGAAGGGGTGTCTTTGCCCTAAGAGCAGGATGGTCATGGTCACTGAGAAGATGAGTTGGGAAGCTAGGGACAGCCCCCCGACCTTGAATCACAGGCACTCTGGACCCTGCCCACAGGCAGCCACTCTCACTGGTGAGCAGGGAGCGTTTCCAGCTATGCTCTCTGGGGGACAGACTGCCCCGCCGTCTCAGGAAGGCGCATGGCTGCAGGGCAGCCCTGGAGGTCCTGACAAGCCCCGGGAGCTCCCTCTCGCCATCTTGGTCAGTGCGGCCTCAGAGCTGATTTCTGGGGCTCCACTGAGGCTGATGTCCACAGCTCTGTGTCCCCCGCCCCTGGCGAGAGATGGGGCTCAGGGAGCCAGACCACACCCACGTCCCTGCCACCAACACAGGAAACAGGCGTTCTGTCCTCTGGGGCCTCAGAAACATACATTTATACGTTTATACAAAACCCTCCCCCGTTCCTGCCTGACATCACCAGGTCTCCACGCAGAACTGGCTTTGGGGTCTGTCCCACCCACGGGGCATCCTGCAGCGCTGCCCACCTCTGGACCCTGGCTTCCCGGGGGTCACTGGGCCCGTGACCCCCGCGTGGGCACACCCAGCTGTGCTTCTGACATCCAGCCCCCAGGGAACAGGAGCCTCTTCCCTGCCTGCCCCACACCAGGCTCAGTGGCTGGGGCAGGCGCTTCGGTCTGTCCTTCCCCGGCTGGCCCGCTGCCCGCCAGCAGGCACCACCCCCGCCACAGCCTCCCGGCTTCTGGGTGAGAGACGGGCCCCCACCCAGGGCAGTGGGATTGGGGTGCCGAGGGCTCTGCCCACAGGAGCCACCCGACCCCCAGACAAGTGGTCCCGGTGAACGCAGAACACTGGGCAGGGAGGGAACAGGCAAACGCTGGACTCGCAGTAGGTCTAATTCTCGGAGGTGAGAACCACACAGAAACCCCGCAGAAACCGCGTGTGTGTCCATAAAATGTCCTCACCTTCCCACCCCACCCACGCCCCTCCCCCATTGATGTACAAGACCTCAGGCCCTGGGCCGCCCCCACAGCTCTGGGCCGCAAGCTTATGGACGGCGGGCAGTCGATGGCAGGGACGGGCGACCAGGTCCGTGTGCAGCCAAGAGGGTGAGGCATGGGCTCCCGTGCCTCCATGTGGCCTCTGTGACCTTCCAGTGAGCCAGTCAGGCCACCGGAGAGGCAGGGCAGGCAGCTGCTTGCCTCCCTCCACACATGACCGGAGTGGCCCAGGGGGCACCCACCCTTGTCCACCACCGCGGGCCACAGCGGCAGCTTCACGTCACCAAGTACCTCTGAGAGCCCAGTGGCAGCGTGGGTGGCCAGTGCGGATGTGCCCGGGTCTGTGCTTGGGAGAGCAGGCTTCTCAGTGGGAACGTCAGTGATGGGCCCGCACCCGTCACCCTGTCCTTCTGGGCGACCTGAGTCTCCAGTGCAAGCTGAGTCGGCTCCTCAGCCGGCGGGCTCCTAGCTGCTCCCCGCGGGGCAGATGGAGCCGCACATGGGCAGGGCAGAGGGCGCCTCCTCGCCATGTGCAGAGGCCTCGCCGTCCGTGTCCCTGGCCTCAGGTGCGGGCTGGGGCTCGCGCGTGCGCTCTTGGCCTCTCTTCAGCCTGGCGAGGAAGCACAGGGAGGGGTTTTGTGCAGACTCACAGCAGCCCTGACGTCTTGCTGACCACAGCTCGTCTGAGGACTCCAGAAGGTCCCCGAGGTGCAGAGCACCTGTGCTGGGGGCAGGCCCCTCCTGGACAGGCTGGCACAGCAGGGAGCTGACGGAGGATGTGGGGCAGTTCATGGGACATGTGGGCTGTGGGGCGCTCAGGCCAGCGGCACCCTCTGGCCACTTGCGGCCCTGGGGCGGGGAACAGCAGGGCTGGCGAATCTCGGCTCATTTCCAGCCAGAAGCTGAAAGGAGGCTTCGTTTATGTGTAAGCTTTGGGGTTTACGAGTCTGGAACGGCGCTTTTCAAAGAGCCTGGCCCAGGTCTGTTCTTACCCAGGCCTCTGACTTCCGAGATGGTGGCCAATGTCCTACACCAGTGCCCACATGTCCTGGTCACCGAAGCAGGACAGAGCACCGGTCACTTCTGTCCTTCCCAGCCGGAGCTCAGAGCCCCCCTGCCTCCTCCCTGTGAGCCCCACAGCTCGACGGAGGCGTCTCGGCTGTCTGTGGCAGGTTGTAGCTCCCTGCCAGCCCGCCGTGCCTTTTCTGCCCCAGCCCCTGGCACACTGCTGAGCGAGTGGGGTAGACGTTGGGGTGACTGCAGGGGCCACCCAGGCAGCTGGCAGCCCTCATCTGGGAAGCCCACCGAGTGTCTCCCCAGGAGAATGGCCATTGGTCCCACTTTACAGCAAAAAGTTCCCAAGAAGCGCCCGCTGCATGAGCCTAAGCGGGAGCACCCACCCTCTCCCCACAAGGCTGCTGCTTGGAGTCCCCCAGGGGGCAGGACCGGGCCTCCTGGGCCCACTGAGGCCATGGGGCTGCTGGGGCTCGGGTTTTGTGTGGCCCTTTCCCCAACCTGCTCTCCGCCTCCGTGGCGCCCACACTCACTTCTCTCTGTTAAAGACCACGAAGTCCTGCTGGATGGCCTCGAGGCAGTCCTGGAGGTAGTCATTCTCCTGGGAGAGCCAGCGGTGGGCGCGGTCAGGCTCCCAGGAAGCCGGAGCCCCTGGGGGTCTGTGCCTCCTCCCCGGGGCCCTGAGCCAGTGACCAAGGGTTTCCTGGGAGGAGGCCCAGCCCCTGCCTCAGGTGGACGCTTGGGGCTCCGCTGGAAAGCGGCCTGGCCTGGCTCTCTCCCCGCCCCCAGTCCTTCCTGGGTCCTCTGGTCACTTGTCACTTGTGTAAGTTCCCATCTCAGGGTCTGCTTCCAGAGAACCTGTCCTAAGAAGGCTGGTCACAGGGGCTGCCCTGAGCAGCAGACTCTTAGGACGGGACTGGAGTTGTGTCCTGCACTGGCCTGATAAACGAGGAGCCCATCACTGGGGATCCCACACGTGGGGTGGCGGGGGCAGTGGAAGGGTGTGCTGGCCACCACTGCAGCTCTGGTGTTGGGGACAGGTGGGGAAGGAGTTGTCACACGGCCCATGGGGATGGCTGGTCACTGCTGGTCACTGGGGACGCATGAGTAAGCGACAGGCTCAGGGCCGCCCACCCCTAGCCTCAGGCGCAGTGTGGGAGACACCTGTCCTGTGGCCCACGCTGCACCTTCGGACCTCCAGGCTTGGGAGGTGCCTGTGTCAAAGCCGAGGCCTCTGGGAGCCTGAGGGGAGGAGCTGGCTCCCACCCCCGGGCGGGGCCCTCTGAGCGCATGCATCCACCCTGACGTCGCTGCGGACATGCCGGCTACAGCCAGCGGATGCCTCAGAAGACAGTGCGCGCCCCTCAGGATGGGCGTCCGCCCTATGCCCGCCCACCCCCTCCACCACCCCGGAATAACATCAATGGCAGCAGGGCCGGCCGAGTGGGGAGGGGTTGGACCTGCTGTGCTGAGGTGCTGGGCGTGTGCTGTACGCTGACGAAGGAGGGTCTTGCCATGAGGGCATCCCCCCGAGATTTGGGTCTAGTTCCCTGGAAAAAGCCCCAGGAGTGGGTTCCCATTCGCTTCTCATTCCCACCCAGGGAAGGACGTGAGGGGCCCGGAGGAGGAAGCGAGGGGCTCTGGGAGTCCCACGGGGCCAGGAGAGTGGGAGGAAGGTCTCAGGCCCTCTCGGGACCTGGGAAGGCCAGACAGCCTGCAGGACTTCCCGGTGGGAGGCGGCCGGGCGCCCGCGCCGAGCACACTCACGGCCTGGGGGCCGTCCCTGCTGCTCTCCCGGGACCGGTTCTTGGCCAGCCGCTTCTTCTTCTTGTGCAGAGGCCTCGACTCCAGGATCATCTCCTCCAGCTCGAAGGTGGGGTCGCAGTGCAGGCGGCCTTTCTGCGGAGGGGCAGGGCGCTGAGCCTCCCAGGGTCGCCCCTGCCACCGGCACTGCCACCCGGGCTCCCGGCAGGCTTACGTTGGGTACAAAGCCCGGCTCCACCTTCTTCTTACTCAGGTCGTCCCACAGCACGTCGGCCAGCGACGGGGCGGCCTGCATGTCCTGGAGGCTGGAGACGCGGTGCTTGGGGTTCACCGTGAGGAGCTGGAACGAGGCCCCCTGTCACACGGCCGTGGAGACCACCCCGGGCCCCAGACACCCCCCCCCCAGGGACAGGGCCGGGGGCTCACCTTCCGAAGCAGGGCCACCATCTCCTTGGACCAGGAGGGGATGTACTGGACGCTCATGGTGCTGAACAGCTGTACCAGGGACTCCACGGCATTGCTGGAGTGGATGTCGTAGGGCCTCTGCACAGGGCACAAAGTGCTGTGCCAGGCGCCCGTCACCCGGAGCCCGGCAGCACCCCGCCCCAGCCCGGCCCAGCCCGGGCCCAGCCTCGCCCCCAGGAACAGCCTGGAGGCAGACAGCGTGGGTGCCGGGGCCAGGTCCGCTCCTGGGCTGGGACTGAGCGGGAGAGTCTGCTGAGCAGCCAGGGAGGAAGTGCTTCCAGCCCAGGGCCAGGCCAGGGGGGCCCTCGAGGTCCAGGAGGGGCTGCCCTCCTCGGGGGCTGAGGCCGGGGCCGGGGGCTGGGGGTGCCATGCCTCGGGAGGCCCCCCCAAGAGGATGGTGGGCAGCTGGAGGCCCAGATGCCATAGCTAGGGAGGAGCACCCAGGCCACCCACAGGGACCTGCGGGGAAGTGCCAAGGAGCAGCTACGGGTCAGCGCCCCACCATGCACCCCCAGAGGCCCTGCTGGAAACCCCAGGACCCGGCATTACTTTCCACATCCACCCAGATGCTGGGGTGTCCCTGGGCCCCTGGGGTGGCACAGCCTCTCCCCTCCCAGGCGCCCCCGTACCCATCCTCGCAGCAGCTCGTAGGCCATCACCCCCACAGACCACCAGTCCACCTCGAAGGAGTAGCCGGTCCCACCATTGGCGAAAGACTGGAAGATCTCCGGAGCTTTCCAGAAATGGAGGAAGCAGCTAAGCATTTCCGACCCGCAGGCCCCAGGGGCTGGCATCTCAGGCTGGGCCTGAGACCAGGATGCCACCAGAGCTGGACCGAGAAGCTGCCCTCTGCTGCCCACTGACCGCCTGGTTCAAACCCGGAAGGTCCCACAGCCTGCCGTGGGCGCCGGGCTAACGCGTTATCGCATCCGTCACCCTCACACGTCACTCAGTCTCCTGCATTCGTACTGCTGTGGGCCCCTAGGGAAGAGAGCTGACCCCACCAGCCACAGCCATTGGGAGGGAGGGCGGGCGGGCTGGCCAGCGTGTGCGAGGGCGACGGGCCGCTCACCCATGTACGGCTTGGTCCCGGCCAGCGCGGTGGCCCTTTCCCCGTCCTTTATGATGGTGGCAACGTTGAAGTCCGTCAGGTGCGCGTGTCCTGTGAGAAGAGAGGACGGCGCGACTGTCGCAGGACCAGGGGCGCGTCCTGAGGGCAGGGGCCTCCCAGCCTCCCCTCACCTTGCTCATCCAGCAGGATGTTGTCGGGCTTCACATCTCTGTGGAGAGAGCGGGACGCGGGGCGATGAGCCCAGAGGTCCCTCCTGCTCCTGCCCTGTGATCCTGGGGGGCTCCCGGGGGGCCTCCCACCGGGCAGAGGCCTGAGAGGCCTGACAGGGGCCCTGGGCAGATGGTAGCGTGCAAGTCCCTCCCCCCCGGCAACGTGTGGACCACGTGGGGGCCGCCCCCCGAGCCGCCTGCCGAGACTGGTCAGACAGCAGGGGGCCGCAGCCCCACAGGACAGGGGCAGAGACTCCCCCAGAGCCCGGGCTGCACACGGCTGGGGAATGGGCCAAGTGCAGGCCTCACCCCACGCCCGCCCGGCTCCAGGCCCTCAGGAAAGGTTTGGTGCCCGTCACGACCAGACAATGGAATCCCAAGGACAGAAATGCTGAAATCACGTCTACTTGACTTTAGGATACACCACACAGTATTTTTTTGGTTTTGCTCCATGAGTGCAGTTTGATCTATTTTTATCTGCTTTAAGCTGATGTTAACATTAGTTTGAATTCCCCAGGGATGTGGCAGTGGACAAATGGGTGCCTGCTAGGCAGTGGCAGGGATCCTGCAGTTAAACAAACCAGGTGAAGGCCACCCCAATATGACTAGGCCCTGGGGTCCTCAGGAGCCAACAGCTGTCTGTGCTTGGCCCCAGCTGGGGTTGCTGGGACAGGATCACCCCCCAGGTGGACTTCAGATATGCACGGGGGTGGGCAGGGGCAGGTGCCTCGCCTGGAGGCAGGTGTGTGGGCCAGTGCTGGGGTCTGTTGAGGGGTGGCTGTGCCCGGTGGATGGCCCTGCAGCCAGTGCCGCCTTGCCAGGTGTGAACACACCTGTGGATGATGTGCTGACCGCGCAGGTAGTCAAGAGCCAGTGCCAGCTCGCAGATGTACAGCCTCACCGTGTCCTCAGAGAACTGGACGTTTTGCTGCAGGTGGTAGCGCAGGTCCCCGCCCAGCAGCAGGTCCACCACCATGAACATGTCCTCCTCGTCCTGGAACGAGTACCTGCGGGCGCCGGGGACCGGCCACACGCACAGCTGAGGGCAGAGTTATGGCTTCTGCCACACCTGGCGAGGCCATCGAAGGGCCCCAGCCCCCACTGGGCAATCCCCAGGGGCAGGGTCCAGCCTAAGGCACTGACTCTGCCCCTGCTAAGAGCCAGGACCCTCAGCGTGGCCATCCCAATGGAAGGTGGCCCAGCGGGGGGCACAGATGCCTGTGAGTGGCCAATGGAGAGTGGAGCATAACACCGTCTCTGGGTCATTTCCTTGCTGCCCTGGTCTCCTCTGCTCTGAAAGGGGATAAAAACATCTGCCTTGGAGTGTTGTTAGAAAAAAAACTGAGACAGTGAGGTGAAATATTCAGACAGTGCTGGACAAGAGGACGGCTTCTAACAGCCAGCAGCTATGGTGATAATGGTGGTGATGGAGGTGATGGAGGTGATGGTGGTGGTGATGGTGGTGATGGTGGTGGTGGTGGTGGTGGTGGTGATGGTGGTGATGGAGGTGATGATGGTGGTGATGGTGGTGATGGTGGTGATGGTGGTGGTGGTGGTGGTGGTGGTGATGGAGGTGATGATGGTGATGATGGTGGTGATGGTGGTGATGGTGATGGTGATGGTGGTGATGGTGGTGATGGTGGTGATGGTGGTGGTGGTGGTGATGATGGTGGTGATGGTGGTGATGGTGGTGATGGTGATGGTGGTGATGGTGGTGATGGTGGTGATGGTGGTGATGGTGGTGATGGTGATGGTGATGGTGGTGGTGGTGGTGGTGATGGTAGTGGTGGTGGTGGTGGTGGTGGTGGTGGTGGTGGTGATGGTGATGGTGGTGGTGGTGGTGGTAGTGGTGGTGGTGGTGGTGGTGGTGGTGGTGGTGATGGTGGTGGCGATGGTAGTGAAAGTGATAAAGAAATTATGATAGTGATGATGATGATAAAGATGGTGGAAGTAACAAAGCATTGGTTTGAGGACCTCTTTCCACTTTGTAATTTCTTTTGTGAGCTCTCAGAGGAAACTTGTTAATCAACTGGCTCTTTCAAGAATAGTTACAAATAATTCATTTTTGTATATGATCTTCTTCTTCCTGTTTTCTTCAAGTCACCCTGTCCTCATTCCCGGGGGAGCTGGCCTGGGGAGGGTGGTGCAGGTTGGGGCCAGGGGCGGGCGCATGGGAACGGGACCACACAGCAAGGGACTCTGGGTCCAGGCTTCTGAACATGCCAGGGGTCCTAGAGAGCCATGGACAAGAGCACGTGGCCTCCCACACTTGCAGGTGAGGCTGCAGTGGCCATGCCCTGCCTGGCCCTGGAATGGGCAGGTCAGCCTGTAGGGATGGGGACTCCAGCTGCAGCGGGCAGGGGAGGGAGTCATTAACCACAATGATGGCTCGCAGCCCCGCGTCAGCCCCCGGCGAGCGCACTGTCTGCGGGGACAGGTCTAAACTTCTGCACAGTCTGATGAGGGTGGCACTGGAAGCCACCCCCAGCCCCGTTCCACAGAGGTGGGGACCAAGAAAGGGCAGAGGGATGCAAGCCAGGGGCCAATGCTCCTGACCACTAGGAAACACAGCCTCCCAGGGAGAGGCCAGGATGCCTCAGAGGAGGAAAATCCTAGGTCTTTCTTTATTCCGAGAAGTCCCAGTGTCAGCGTAGTGGCCCCAGGTGGGACCGTCCCTTTAAGGCTGTGGGCTGGGCCCCCACATTGAGGTCCTTTCTGAACCCCCAGGGGGACAATCACCACCCTTGAGATGAGGCATCCGACTCTCCCAGCCTCTGGCAGCGGTGGTAGGTTTTAAGGGGTGCTTGGATGCCCCAGCTTACAGTCCTTGTCCCACGACACTGAAAACAGGACCATGGCCATGACATGGGCAGCCCCATCAGCCCCTCTGCCTGCCTGGACACCAGGTGGCCTTGAGGGCAATGAGTGAGGCCAGCAGCCACGTGCATGTGGGGGTGAGGAGCCTGAGGACACGTGCCCTTTCCTCGGGCCGGGCAGCCCCTGGCCCACCACACCCTGGGGGCCCTGAAGGCCTTGGTCAGTCTTCCTGTGTCCACACAGCTGCCCGGGGAAGGCCACGCCCCCACAGCACATCCAGCTCCCCCTCCCATGTCACTACGGAGCAGGGCGATGGGACTCCACTGGGAGGGGTGCAGGTGAGGCTGCTGTCCACTTTGATGTCCGTCCTGCACCTGTGTTGACCCCACGACAGTAACGGCGGTGGGGCGGGGCATCCGGGCTGCGAGGCTTCCTGAGGCGATTCCCAGCGTGCTCCGCCCCGCTGTACTGTCCCCACACTCTGGCTGGGCTGCCCGTTCCTCCAGGTTCAGTGGATGGACACCCAGGTCAGGTTGGGGCATGGGGTCCAGGGCATGTTTTCACAGGCCTCTCAGGGCTATGAGACCTGGGCGAGCCATGTGGGGACAGCAGAGAGCACAGGCCCCAGGACAGGAGGCTGTGGGGTTCGGGGGGCCCCAGTGGGGGGAGCACTCCCAGGGAGGAGAGAGGGCTGACTCAACGCAGCCTGCGAGCCCCGCACCCCCGGGGCCGGTCTTGGTGCCCATTCTGTGGGAGAAACTCAGTCACGTCCCCAACTCCCCACCCGACTTTTTGCCAGAAACTCCATGAGTCACAGGCCTACTTTGTGGGGCTGGGAGCCCCTCATCCACGCAGCGTGCGGACACCTGGGCGGCTGCGGGCCTGGAGGACGGGGCCACGAGGGCGGCGGGAGTGGTGCGGCCCCAGCTCACCAGAGGTTCACCAGGAACACGTGCTCCACGTCCTGCAGGATCTCCAGCTCCCGGAACACGTTGCGGACCTCGTCGCGCTCGACGCACTGCTGCTTGTTCATGTACTTCATGGCGTACATCTTCTCCGTGTCCCGCTTCTGCACGATGCACACCTGCCGGCGCGTGCGCCTCAGCCCCGCCGCCCACGCCCGCCCGCGGCCTCTGCCCGCCAACCACTGGGGGAAGCCTTTGGCAGGAGAATGGCTCCGGTGCACAGGCAGGGGGCCCACAGGCCTGCTATGGAGCCCTGCCCCTCACCAGCCATGGCTGGGCAGGTGTCCTCGCCATCCTCAACCCCAGCATCCCCTTAGTGGGGCTCCACACAGCGAGCGGCTTGCAGGGTTGTTGGGGGATGGGAGGACCGGTTAGCCAGCCCTGCCCCAGGAAGCCTCCATGAATGACCGCTGCCATCTCAACATCCCACCCTTCTGGGCACGGCGGGGTCTCCCATCCCAGTGCCCTTGAGCGCTGACCTGCAAGGTCAGTCAGCTCCGCTGACGTGGCTCACACTGCCGACGGCCTGGCGGAGAGGACCAGGGCGAGGCGAGGACGAAGGCCCAGAACTGGGAGAGGCTCAGGCTGGCTTCTCATGGCCAAGCACCGACCTTCAGTCAGAATCAGGGGCAGAGGTCCCCAAGGGAACCAGGATTCCTGCACAAAATTGGGGGCTGCAAAGCCACCACCACGTCCCCCACTCAAGTCATGGCGAGATCTCCCAAGGACAGGTGACCCAGAGCCATTTCTGAGGTCCCCACAGCCTTTGGTCCCCAGGTCTTCAAGGTGCAGAGGGGAAGATTCTGGAACTCGAGGTCCCGCTGCCTCACCAAACGCAGGTGGCCTGGAACAGCCTGGACGTCTCAGTGGGCGTCAGCATCTCCAGCCAAACCTGCTGGGTCCAACCCTTTGGTGAAACCCACACCCCTCACCCAGAAGTCCCTCTGAGGAGATGCTCATCGCAGTGTAGTTTGTGACAAGACTTCAACACCTTAGCATCCATCCACCTTGTGGACACGAGCCTCTGAGCTCAATGAAGGATCATGCGGCCACAAAGATGGCACGCTGTGTGACAGTTTTCCCAATGCCAAGCGGAGATGTCACACCACACCGTTAATGCAAACGATGTTGAGATGACATGGCCAGTGTGGGGACAGCCTGGATGGGCAGGCACGACACAGCAGTGCCCTCGCTGGACCGAAAGGCCGTCTGTAAGAGTGATGTGGGGACAGTCCATGAGCAGGCACTGAGGACAGCAAGGTTGGTTTTGAGGAGCCGACACTTACAAAGGCCCTTGAAACACCAGCCTGGCCCCTGGCTCCCAGGTTCCTGGCCTTACAGGCGAGTGACAGAGAGTTACACTTCTCGTCGGGCCCACGAATTTCAGGATACCTTGGGGACCTCGAAAAGAGAGGAATTCACCCCAATTTATAGGTGCTAAAGGCACAGTCTGGTGACAAGTTGCTGAGTTGGCCTCTTAGCTTCTGGAGGCTTTTAAACGTCTAATCTGAAATTCCTCGCCAAGGCTCCACTAAAGCAGACTCAGAGGCCTGTATGTCGCAGTGCAGACTGCATAAATGCTCAGGCCAAGTTCAGCAAGACTACATTTATTTTGCAAACAAATTCGCCTCACTTCAGTTATCTTAATAAAAAGGGGGCTGGTGTAAGGGAGACTTCCGTGTTCCGGCGGAAGTCCCAGCACACCTCGTGGTCGGCCCTGCCGCTCTGTGCCTCCGTCAGCAATTCTCCGTTCTGATTGTTTCTCACGCCCTCTGAATTGGAAGCCCTAAGGATGAAAACTGCCTCTCCCCCAAGCTCTACAAGCCAAGCCACACAATATGAACTTCCAGGAACCACTACAGCAGATCACGTCTGGGCAACCTTTGTGCCTGCCGCTGTGAGGGCCCCTCAGGAGGCTCACCGGGGCCCCCACTGCCATCCCCACTGACACTCAGACTGCGAATCAGGAAACCCATCAGAATCGCCGCTGCCTGCCCTCCGTGCTGTGCCATCTGGAGATGCACAGAGACGGACATCTAGAAGTCGTCTTAACCGACTGTCCTCTGGGCTCAGAACCAGCTATAAGAAGCAGGAACTAACCCCTCACGTGGCAGATGTGCCCCCCAGGAGGCGAGAACAGTCTGCCCCACGGACGGAAGCTGACCCCTGACGATGCCGACCCAGCAGGCCTAGTGAAGTGGCCCTGCCCTCCTCTAGCGTCCTACGTGCTTTAGCTACTTTCCTGTTACCCTCTGACCAGCGTAGAAACATTTCTGTTTTGCCACTTCTTTGGTTCTTTGGGTCTTCATTTCCTCATGAGGGCCATCACATAAAACATATTAAATAAACCTGCTTTTCGCCTGCTAACCTGTTTCGTGCCAATATATGGTCAGGTCCAGCAGAAAACCCTCAGAGAAAAAGGTGAAATTCTGCCTCCCTTGGAGCCTCCAGAAGGCACCAGCCCTGCTGGGCCCTCGGCTTCGACCCCTGGCCTCTGGGACTGGGACGGTGAGTGTCTGCCGTGTGAAGCGTCCGGGTTGTGCCCTACGTTCCAGAAGCCCCAGACTGGCACAATCCCCACAGCTTCCGAGCAGCCGCCTGGGAAAACACCCTGCTTCCCTCTGTGTCCCTGGCCACAACCGCTGGCAGGGCTCTCCTGGGCTCCCAAGGCACCCTCACATCTCTCCTCCTACCTGCCACCCCAGCCATTTCCTCTGACTTCCTTCCCCGTACTTGGACCCGGGCCAGCGGCTGGGACGCAGCTCCAGGCTGGGCTGGCCACCCGCTCTGCCTGACGCTCAGAGGCCCAGAGGCTGCTGGGTCCTTCCTTTAAAGTCAGTCACATCAAAATGCCCTTTGGGGAAGCAATTGGGCTCCGGGTCACCAGCAGCGGCCCGGCCTGCATGAGCGGGGCTCCAATTAGTGGCGTTTTGAAACCCTGGGGTTCGGTGCCATCTCTGTTCCGAGGGACCCCTCTGGGTGGCAGATGGGACAGGCGGCATTTACACCCCAGCCTTCAAAGGCTCAGCGTCCAGGCTGAGAGCGCTTGGCGCCATTAAGCCATTTCCTCCAAGGAAATTGGTCTCAGCTTTCTAAGCGGCTTCCTGCGATAATGGATTTCGCCTGAGAGGGAGGCCACGGAATTAGACCTAAACAGGAGTAAGCTCTGCCGACCTCCGGCCCCGGGCAGCCGGGCTCTGTGTGAAATGCCACCGGCCACAGCGGTGCCTCAGGGACAGGCAGGCCAGATTGGTGGTGACTAATGGCGGAGTAGCTGCCGTGGTCATTGAACAGCGTTTATAGTTTTTCAGATTTACTGCTTCGCCCCAAGCTCGTTTCCTTTCCAAGTAACTTTTGTCCTCCACGAAGCACACACCTGATGACAGGCACTAAAGCCTCTGCATTATGGTGGGGCGGGGCTGCCTCGCGGGGGGAGGGGCCACAGCCCTGCTCTGACAGGCACTCCAACCCGGGACGGGCCCCAGGAGGTGTCCGCAGGTGCTGAGGACGGGGTGGCCAGAGAGGGGAGTCTGGGGAAGGCTCCTGGGGGTCAGGGGCTCCCCAGGCCGAGTGGGGGCACCCCACAGGCAGCGGGACAGCTCCGGAAGCCCAGTGTTCAGACAACACACACCAGGGTTCAGACAGAGCAGAGGGCCACGCCGGGCCCCTCACCACCACGGCCAGTGAGTGACCACTGTCCTCCTGACCCTCTCCTGCGCAGCCCCCCTCGCAACCAGGGTGAGTTCACATGTGCCAAACATGACTCCCAGTGTGTGTCCAGACCTGCCTTTCTGCCCTCCTGACCTGGACAAGGTCAGGCCTTGTCTTTTCCCACATGGCCTCCCCCAAAGCCACTGTGGGGTGGGCAGAGGCCCTTCGCAAAGAGCACCCTAAGCCTGAGCAGCCGTCCTGCAATTCTATCAGGGTGAGGGGAGGGGGCGGGGAGAGGTCGGGGTTTCGGTTTCCCAATGCTAAGGGGCTGCCCCTTAGGCCAGGCCAGTGGACCTACAGAGCGTCACGAGCCTGTGGAGATGGCCACACAGCTGCGGGGGAAGGGAGCAGTCCCTCAAAGGGGCCACGGGCAGCTCTCACTTGTGATACAGTGGAAGTACCCTGCACCCCTTTAAAAGGCTTGCAGAGCTCAAATAGACGCCATCAGACAACTGTATGGGGGCTCATCTGCCCCACCCCACCCCCACCCCTGCGGCTGTAAAGGAACTGTCCATTCAGAAGTAATTCATTTCCAATAGACCCATCGAGGCCGAGTTCCAGGAGCTAATTTTAATCTTTGGGGGGCCTCCTTAAGCTTCTCTGACTTATAATTATCCCCATCTCTAGATATTACAGGGCAGCAATCAGGAAGTTAGATCTGGAGAGAGAACCCGGGAAGTGGACAAACAGGCCGGAGGCAGCGGGCCACCCAGGAAGCACCCTCGAGCCCCAGTGAGGACAGGGTACCAGGGCCTTGGCCCCGCAGAGCCCAGCGGCTGTGCCATCTGCGCCTCAGCTCCCGGCTGCGCTCCTAGACCTCGAGGTCTAGCCCCAGTGAGCTCTGGAGCCCCAGCCGCCCCCACACCCTCACCGACAGACCTTGGCAGGCGGAGGGAAAGGCACCCAGCACCGCCCCGTGCCGTGGCCTCGGCGGGCTCCGCTTACCTTGCCGAAGCTGCCTTTCCCGATGGCTCTCAGGATCTGAAAGTGGTCGAAGTTCACTGCAGAGAAACAGAGGGCACCAGGTGAGGAAACAGGGAGGCCCGTGCCACCTGCCCCGCCCCGCCAGCCCCCTGCAGCCTCCAGTGGCCCACCTCGCCCTGCAAGAGAGTCAGCTGGCACCAGTGGGGGCTGAATTCGGGCTCTTGTGCAAAGCAGGGGCCTGAGCCAAGGCCAGGAGGTGGGTGCTGAGGGCCCCTCAGCCTCTGACCCAGGTGCCAGCGGCTGCCCAGTAAACGCTGCCCCCAAACAACGAAGACCTGAGATAGGAGGCCCCCACTGTTTCAGGGTGACCCAGAGCCTGAGAGGCAGGCGGCCTCCTGCTGAGTCTCGGGGTGGGGGACATTTGCCCTGGGCAGGGTCAATGGATGAGCTTGAGGGGGGCCTGCAGCAACCCCAGGATCTATAATGGGGCCACCACCTGTCCCGGAGTGACCCACGGGCCTGTGAGAAGCTGCCTGCAGCAACCCCAGGGTCTATAATGGGGCCACCACCTGTCCTGGAGTGACCCACGGGCCTGTGAGAAGCTGCCTGCAGCAACCCCAGGGTCTATAATGGGGCCACCACCTGTCCCGGAGTGACCCACGGGCCTGTGAGAAGCTGCCTGCAGCAACCCCAGGGTCTATAATGGGGCCACCACCTGTCCTGGAGTGATCCACGGGCCTGTGAGAAGCTGCCGAGTCCTGATTTATGGCGACATTTGCGACAGAATTGGAGAAAGGGGCCCTGGATTACCGCTTTCTAATGGTCCCAAGGCCCTTCGCCCTGTGCACACTGCAGCCCGTGGGCGTTAGTCCCTGGGTGTGGACAGGGGCTGGGACAAGCCTGCCAGGGCTCCTGCTTCTGGTCTGAACCCATCCGCCTTCTCCTCACACAGCAGATGGAGTTCCACAATGTGCACGTGTGTCTCTCCCCTTCTGTCCTTCTCAGCACCCCAGGCAGGGAGCCCATTTACACCTGGGGCCCAGGCAGCCTGGCCGTGTGCCCTCCGACACCCTCAGGCTCTGAGCAGCTCCATGTGGAGTGGAGCCCCAAGCCACACGTGCTCCCCACCCCTGGTGTCCTGGGGGTCTCCATCCTCTTGTGCTCTGACCGTCCACCCCTCCTGGGCAGCCCTTCGGCCTCACAGCGCCCTGTTGTCCTGCACATGGCTCTAGGAGCCGCCTGAGCCCTGGGGGGCCCTCCAGTCCCCCAACTCGCAGGACAGGTGCTGCTTCCGCTAGGCCACTTAGGGCTGCACCTCTGCTGTGTGACCCAGGGCCCTGGGCACAGACCTGTCTGTTCAGGAGGCTGGGCCTCGGTGAGTGAGCCAAGGTTGGAGGCTGCTGTCACCGACCCTGGGAGAGGAAAGGGAGGCGGCTCCTGGAGCGGACACTCAAATGTGGGGCCAAACGCTAGGCCAGCAAATGCATACGGCGCCCAGTGCTGCGAGAAGCAAAGCAGGAAGACGCCAGAGCGGGCTGCTTGCTGCTATTTACAAAGTCGTCAGGAAGACGCTTGTGAAGCTAACGTTTGGACAAAGAAGCGAGGGTGTGAGGGTGTGAGCGGGGGTCCCTGAGCGATGGTTGCCCAGACCAGTCTGCTGTATTCTTAAGTGTGACTTCTGCTGCTGTGTGACGCTGTCGGCACACTGTCCCCTGCATCAGGCGCCTCCGAAATTACAGGGGAGGTGAAAGGAGAAGATAACAGCCCCATGGTCCCCCCAACATCCATGCGTCTCGGCCAGGGATCAGAGCTCCGTCTGCGGCCCTGCCTGCAAGGAGGGGGCGCGGCCCCTCCTGGCGCTGACAGGTGTTTACGAGCCGGCGTTTTAAGAACATTTATTCTTCAAGGGAGGCTTTCATTTTACACAGGTGGAAGCATGGTGTTGCTATGAAAATAGGTCATTTGATGCAGCTGCCTGACCAGGCGTGGGGGAGGCTTTAAATCCAGTTTCCCCAGTGTGGACACACAAGCTGCCACGCTGCCCAGCCTCACGGGGCCCAGGCCACGGCCTTGCGAGGGCCGCTGCCTGGTTCCAGGCCACTGAGCCGAGCCCCACAGTCCTGGAGACACTTCCTCACAGCTCGCCGGCGGGCGTGCTCATCCCGGAGCCCAGACGGACCCCCAGGGGTCGCCTGATGCTGCTCTAGGGTTTCCCATCCAGTCTCAGGAGCCAGCCCCCAGGAGAAGGCGGCAGCTCTTTCCAGAGTGCCGTCCCAGTGAGACCTACACAGTCACCCGTGGTTTCCTGGGGCTGGAACCGTGCCGTGGACAGTCCCCTTGTGACACAGGAACGCTGACACTGTCACATCGGCTCTCCACGGGCCACACCGTCGGTCCTTCAGGTCCTGGGCTAGGAGGGTTTCAGGGAGGGGGCCACGGTCCCCGCGTGGTGTCCGCATGGGCCCTGGATAAATGCAGGCGGGGCTGCAAGGGCCACTCTGTGCAGTGACCACAATATCCAGGGCAAGTGTCGGGAGCACTTTTCCCCCCAAAACCGGATGGTGACCCCCTTGGTGTATGCAGCCTCGAGCCCCCTTTCCCCCTGCCTGGCAGGGAGGCACTTCGAATGGTGAGCGAGCGTCTGGAAAGCCGCACACCCCAGTCGGCTCAGGCATAATACGGTCCCTTCACAAGCCAGGCTCTTTTCAAAACAGACCAAAAATTGCCCCCAGTGAGGAAAGCAAGAGGGCAGGTGGGCTCTGGGAGCCTGTAAATAGCCCTGCTCTGAACTGCTGAGTCACTGCTGCTGTAAAGGTGACACAGTGAAGGCTTCCGCAGACCTGCTCCTGACGCCTGCCCCCAGGTCCTAACGCCTTCGGGGCCAGGCGTGGGGGCCTGAGACAGGGAGGAGCCCTGTGAAAGGTGAAGCTGCCACGGCCACAGGGCAAGTCCTGGGCGCTAGGCCCGGAACCGGCCCACCATTGCCTCCGGGCCACCTCACCCAGTCACCGAGCACAGGCCTGGTGGCACCAGCCCCTTGGTCCTCAGAATTCCATATCGCAAACGTGGGAATTATTTGGCAGGTTGTCACAACAAATCAAACGTCAAGAGTGGGTTCAATTCATGCACAAGTTGGTTGAATTTCATCACACATCCCACGACCCAGAAAACTTGAATAAAAGCACCGGCCTGGCCGGCCCTGCACACATCCCCACCTGGGCCCCACACAGCACAGCCCCCAGCCCACCTGTGTAAGTGGGACAGCTGCGGAGGACACCTGACCTGCTCACCACGTTCCCCGAGGCCACGGGTGTGTCGGGACCCGAGACCCACAGGTGACAGCGGCAGGAGCCATGAGCTGACACTTCACAGAGCGCTTTTGGTTCTCAGAGCAGCGGGTGAGGGGAGCGAGCCCCCACTTACAGGTGAGGGAACAGCTGGAGGGCCCGGCAAGCTCCCTAACGGACTGCGAGGCCCTGGAGGCAGAAGACAGAGGACAAGTGCTCCTCCTGAGCCCTCAGCGCCTCGCAGGGCCCTTGGCCGGGCTTCCTGGGTCCCTGAGGAGGTCTGCGGATCCCCGGGCAGGAAGATCGATGTGTGGTGTGGGGAAGAGGGGTTCAGTGTGGCCTCTGACCTCAGCGCCTTCGGCCCCAACAGGAGGACGTGTGCTGCCACTCGTCTGGGAGGACCCAGCCGGGCACCCCCCCAGTCAGGGCCGGCGGCAGCCCCGTGGACAGGAGTCTGCGCCTGAGCCCTCTCCGATCCATAGGCCTCGGCTCAGCCTCCCACGGCAGAGGGCAGCTTCTCAGCGCTGCCGGGGCTGCAGGGAGCCCGGGGAGGGGTCTGTCCTCGCTGGCATCTCGGGGAGCACACAGCCCTCCCCTGCAGGGAGCTGCCACTCCCTCTGCCTGGGACGCTTCTGCCCCCACGCCCCTCCTGGCCCTGCTCCAGGAAGGTCCGCAGGCCCCTCGGAGTGCTCAGCAGCCCGCCCAGCCTGCCCGCCTTCCGTGTCCCCCAGCCATGGGCCCCGGGCAGCCCGTGTGGCACCACTGCGGCCCCTCCACAGCCTGGGGCCCGAGGGCAGAGCTGCACTGTCACCCTGTCCTGAGAATCAGACACAACAAGACACAGAGCGAGGCCTCTGGGGGCTTTGATTCCAGAACAACCCTGGCTTCTGGTGCCCAGGATTGCACCCGGGGCCGGAGACTGGCAGCCCGCGGCTGGGCGCCTCCGCCCCAGGCCGGACTCCGAGGGGCCGCGGAGGAGGCCGCCCAACGTCAACCTACAGTAAAAGCTTTGCCCCTAAGACACATTTTGGTGCCGACTTCCCAGACGCCACTGCTTATCCTGGATTCTGTCTGCTCCACAAGAGCCCGTGTTTCCTACTGACGTCCTCAGACGGCACCGGAAACCTTCACACATTAGCGATCCAGGCAACAGCAGACTGATATCTCCGGCCAGCTGCCCAGAGGCATGGAGTTTCCTTCAGGGGCGACGAAACTACCTGGGAACGAGACAGAGGTGCTAACCCGGCAGTTCACTGTAAAATGGTGAACGTTTTGTTTTGTGGACTTCACCTCAATAAAAAGTAATAATTGTTTGTAAAAGTGGCCCACAAGGGGCCTGCTGGTGATGTGGCCCCGTACAGATGGCAGCACGCAGTGGGGGAGGCGGTCAGGGCAGGCCGTGCGTGGAAGGGGCCGGTCATGCTGGGGAGTGGGCCTCAGCACGGGCTGGATACAGGAGGGGCGGGCCGGGGGGTTCCGAGAGGAGAGGATAAGGGGCTTCTTTTGGGGTTCAGCATTGTTAGTGCATCTCTGGACTGAGGGGTCCAGAGGGAGAACTCCCCCAAAGGAGGAAGCAGGACCCGGCCACCCCCAGGACACCCCAGGGCCCCTCCTGAGACGGAGGGGCCTGAGTGGCCAGGCTCGCACGTGCACGTGGCCCAGACCTCATCATCACCCCAAAGCCAGCCGGGGGCCTAATCAGACGATACAGGATATACATGAGTTTCCTGTTTCAGGGTCTCTAGATGGAAGGTGGGGGCAGGACAATCGTTAATCCTATTTTTTCTTGAAGGAAGAGGTAAACAAATCACGAATGTAGGCAGACAGCTGTGTTCTGATCCCTTCGCTTTATGAAGGCCATCAAACTACGTTAAGTTCATACAAAGCCAAACCGGTTCATCCAATCTGTTTTATTTACTCGCAGCCTGGGCTCAGAACAGCAGCGGAGGCAGCTGCGCTTCCTCCCCTGTGCCCGCAGCCGAGCGGCGGGCTCTGCCTGGAGGGGTGGGCCTGACATACCTGCCAGCGCCCCCCGAGCACCCGGCGGGCGATCCCAGAGGAGCCCAGACATACACATGGGAGTTACGTATAAACTCCTGCGGAGGCGGAAGGATATATATGTGCAACCATTAGATAGGCCAAGATTTCTTAGACATAATCCCAAAACACCTAACAAAAAAGAAAAGAATTGATAAATTTAAAAAAATTTTTCCTGGGCCGGCCGAGTGGCGCGGTGGTTAAGCGCTGGCTTGGGAAGCCAGCGGCCCCGGTTCGGGTCCCACATAGGAAGGCCAGTGACTCTGCCCTCAAAAAAAAAAAAAAATTTTCCCTTCCTCAAAATTAAAGATGTATGCTCTTCAAAAGTCAAACGTAGGAGGCGTGTTTGGGAATACTATGTCCAACAAAGAGCTTGTAGCCAGATTATATAAATAACTCCTGCAAGTCAATAATAAAATGGCAACCAATTAAAAACTGGGCGAAGAGTTGGACAGACAACACACAAAAGGCCAATCAGCTCAAGACAAGACGCTCAATGTCATCAGTCGCCAGGGAGATGAGATGCCGAGCGCCAGCAGCGCCTGGACTGGGGTCACCAAGTGCGGGCAGGCGTGGGGACGACGGTCCCTGAGTGCTGCCGGTGGAACAGCACACGGTGAGCTGCTTTGGAAACCTCTGGCAGTTCCTTAAAAAGTAAGCGTGCACACTCCGTGTCAGCAAGCCACACCGTCCTAGATAGCTACCTGCGAGATCAGCAGGTGTCCACACAAGACTGTCCCCAGGTGCTGAAGCATCCCTGACGTCCATCCCCAGCGGCGGAAACAGAGGCCGTGCTGAAGTCATACAGCAGAACACTACTCGGCAACTTTCTTTTAAAAAGCACTACCGGTACGTAAGGACGAGAATGAGTCGCAAAAACAGTGCGTTGAGCGAAAGAAAGCCAGGTTTTAAAAAGCATGCACTGTGTAATCCCACGTACGTAGGTTCAAGGACACGCAAAGCTAACCTGCAGTGGGCGAAATAGCACAGTGTTTGCCCCTGGGGCTGAGGAGCGGCTGCCTGAAATATCACGAGGAAATTTCCAGAAGGATAGCAGTGTTCCGTGTCTCAGCAGGAGTCTTGGGGACAGTCAGACACAGTCGTCAAGACTCAGCAAACGGTACACTTCAGATCTGTGCATTTCACCGTAAGTACACCCCAACAAAAATACGTAAAGTATGTATTACGGATATTTTGCAGAGGGAGAGTTGGGGGAATCCAGTCTGCGATGGCGGGACAGACATCACCACCTGATAGCAGAAAACGGAGGAAGCATGGGAGAGGTCAGGTGATCTGCCCAGGGTCACAGGGCCGACAAACAGCCACAGGATCGGAACCCACGCCTTCAGGGGGTGGCGGGGCTGCTCCACGGTGGTGGGGAGGCGGTCAGATGTGCTCTCAGGGCACAGGGCCAGGCAGTGGGCTGAGCCGGCAGGGAGGCGCCCCAGGAGAGCAGCCCGTGGGCATCACATCCTAGAAGCAGGCGCTGGCAGGGTGGGTGGGGTGGCGGCAGCCCGGGCAGAACCCACAGGCGGACCAGCCAGCCCTGGGGCTGAGACGGGCGAGGGGCTGCAGCTGCCTCCCTGCCCTCACCACGCTGGGGTGCACCGGGAGCCGGGGCAGGAGTGGGCAGCAAGGCCGCCTGGGGGGGCCCGGCTGGGGAGAGGCAGCCGTGCAGAGGCCCCGGCCCACTCCTGCTGCACACACACGGGCGGTGGGTTAGTTCTGAGACCGCTCTGTCACCGGTGACCTGAGCCAGCTTGCCCGGCCCCGTGCTCAGCCTCGGTCATCGCAGAGTCACTGTCCTCTGCCCGCTCCGTCGCAGTGTCTGTGCCCACAGGATGTCACACTTTCAGGACCCCCTGGCCCAGCCCCAGGCTTCCCTGCCCTTCTCCCCACATGGCTTCTCTGGTCAATGACAAGTGTGACCTGGGCTCAGTTTGGGCAGAGAGAACCAGTGGCACCACGGGAGGCCCCCCGTTAGAAGCAGGGCGCCAAGTACAGGCACTGTTGTCCTTTGGGTCCCTTGAAACCTGGCCAAAAATGGGAGTTCACACAGCATAGAATTCACTTTTATTCTGCAGCCCAATGATACACCTCAGATCACATTTGTGTGCGCGCACATGTGCCCGTGGGTGCAGCTCTCTGCGTGCGTGTGCGTGTGTGTGTGTGCCTGTGGGTGCAGCTCTCTGCGTGTGTGCGTGCGTGCGTGTGTGCGTGTGTGGCTGTGGGTGCAGCTCTCAGCTCTCTGCGTGTGTGTGCGTGTGTGAGCGTGGCTGTGGGTGCAGCTCTCTGTGTGGGTGTGTGGGTGTGCGTGTGTGTGTGTGCGCCTGTGGGTGCAGCTCTCTGCGTGCGTGCGTGTGTGCATGTGTGGCTGTGGGTGCAGCTCTCAGCTCTCTGCGTGCATGTGCGTGTGAGTGTGGCTGTGGGTGCATCTCTCAGCTTTCTGCGTGCATGCGTGTGTGTGTCTGTGTGTGTCCGTGTATGTACCTGTGTGCATGTGCGTGCCCAGTGGTCTCTCTGAGTGGGTTCACTGGCTGCCCAGTCCCACTCTGACAGACACATCCTGCCTGGGGTCCTGGCAATTTCTGAGCTGTGGAAAGAGAGGCAGCCTGCGGTTCTGTTCGCTGAGCCAGACCTTCTGGTGTGTGTGGGGGGAGGACTCAGGCACTTCTGCAAGCTGCCGTGGGGGCGAGGGTGCTAGGGAAAAGCGTGGCGGCTCGCATGGGGCTTCGCAGCCGTTTATCACCCCCTGCACCAGCTAAGGGCCGCCTGCCCCTGCACCTCCCCCTGCGCTGGGCCTCTGGATGGCTGATGAACTGATTTATTCCCAAAGGCATGGAGCTGACAAGAGGGCACAGGTCTCTCCCATGTGTCACCTTATAATTGGGCTGTCCCTGCACCCCTGTACCTGGGAGCATCCCTTGCCTCGCCATGCTGTCCCACATGCCCTGACACTCATCGTCACTGATGTCCTGTGTATTTACTGAAGCCGCACCAAGGTCAGTCCCGGTCTGCTCAGCCCGCTAGAGCTCCACAAGTATCAGTGGGACACTGAACGGTGCTTCCCACGCTCACTAGATGGCCTCACCCAGGGCGCAGCCTCCAGTCACAAGAGCAAGCTGCCTATGCTAAGAGGTGCTCTGAGGTGGCTCTGAGTGAGTCCCTGGCAGATCCAGATTGGGGTGACTGGTGACATCTGGGGGAGCAGCAAAGTACTCCTGCAGCACTGAGCTCGCTCCTCAGAATCAGTACAGACTTGAGTGTGAGCGAGAGAGTGAGTGAGTAATGACGCATGAATGAGTGAGCAGGTGAGCAAGTGAGGGCGTGAAAGGCACATCATAAACCCCACGGTCCCTGTGCTAAGCCCACCCTAGGCCAACTAGACTTTTCCCTCCCAGGAGGACCCCTGACCAGACACTGGGCCTTGGTTCCTTAATTGTGAGAGCTGAGATTCTGAGAACACGAGTCCCAGTGCGTGCCAGCCGGGGCACGTGTTTAGGCTGGAATCGAGGGTCCCCGGAGGGAGCGTCGTCAGTCTCCAAACCTGAGGGGTCATCAGACAGGACGGGAACCAGACCTCTCCCGGGTAGCCGGAGGAGAGCAGAGGTGGGAGGCACGTCCCTGCCCAATGGGCTAAGACCTCGCCCTCCCAGAGCTGGCGCCTCACAGCAGCCTGCCCTGCCACGCTGCGCCCGGCCACCTCTGAGTCTCTGTGCCGGCCAGGCTGGGACTCGGGGGAGAGGAGACTCCTAAGGTCCCAGGGCCCCAGGCAGAGGGACTGGTCCATGTGGGGAGGGCTCTGCTTGCCTGGGGAGTGGCTGACAGCCAGCCCTGACACAGTCGGTGCCACACGGGGCAGCTTGCTGTGGGCCCCAGGCTGCATCCGGATGCAGCCTGGGGCCCACAAAAGAGGTTGCATTGCTAAGGAAAACCACTTCAAATTCTGTCACGGCAAGTGCGTGATTTTGTTTTAGACCTTTTCTTTGAAAAGATATTGGCATATGTTTCTGATGGAAAGTCAATATTTAAAGACTAATAAACCATACAGGTTGCTTTGCAGGAAATGTGTGTTGGCAAAACCTTTTACCAGGCTGCGGAGTCTGCACTACTGGGCTGACCTTTACAAGGCCTGGGACCTAATGGCGCCCGGAACCATCCTATCCCCTGCCCCTCGCCCAGGCCCCAGGCCTCAACCCCTCAGGCAGTCCTGTCCTCTGAATAAACCTGGGCAGATGCAACTGGGAGCAAAAAGGGCCCCGAGACATCCCCAACCCCACGCGTCCTTGACAGACGAAGCCACTCCACCTCAGGGCCATCTGCAGGCCAGGACCAGCACACAGGTGGCCATGTCCTCCTCAGAAGCGCCGGCGATAGGGCTGAGGGCCCAGCGCACGTCCAGCTGCGGAAAGGGGGGCAGCTGCACCTCAGAAGAAGGCAAATCAGAGGGGACAGCCACGACCGGGACGCGGCCCCCAGACCCCAAGGACCCCGCCCCTAACCCTACAGGGCTCCACTGGACACTCGCGGCTCTCTGGACTAAAAGGTGTTGCCACTAAACAAACCTCCCAGCTTCCTGGAGGCTCCACGGAGCGCCCCGGCTCAGTGGCAGGCGCTGTCCCTGGTGCTGCCCAGGCCTCTGCCACGCCTCCCAGGGCCCCACCCCACAGCCACGGGGCAGGTTCCACCACCTGCAGCCCGGTGGGGCGAAGCTGGCCTCCACCGGGCGCCCACATCCATTCACAGAGTCCTCTGGGGCAGGTGTGGGTGCTGACCCCACAGGTGCCCACAGGGAAGAATGAGATGAGCTTCACGAGTACGAAAGGGCACCCGAGGGGCGGGGATACCGTCGATTTGCCCCCTGTCCTTTGAGAGAGCCATGGCCTGACCTGGCTTTGAAGTCTAGAGTTGGTGCCATGAACAAATGACAAGAGCTGGACCCTTTATTAGGATCTGAGCACCGGGACAGCCTATGGCAGCCCAGGATTTGACTTGAAAACGTGTCACAGTCTCCAAGTCCATTCTTCTATTTCTGACTCATTTCTTAGACATGTTTCCTCCAACAATGAGATTTCCTGGCATCACCAAGTGGCCATGTGGTCAGCATCTGATGCAGTTCCTTGCCCTCACCTGTGATTTCAACTGGACATCAGGGTGTCGGGCCACCCGGCTCCCTGCACCCTTGTCTCCCTGGCTTAGGCAGTCCGTTCTTTCCCCACAGAAGCCCCTCCAACGAGCCGAGCCCCTCCCACTGGAGACCAGGCAGCCCCAGCCACAGTCCCCTCAGCGGCCCCATTTTGCCCTCCCGCCCCCTCCCCTCCCCCACCTTCCGTTGCCTTGTGAGGAAGAATGAGGGTCTGGCTTGTGTGGGGAAAGGAGCATGGACAGAGAAAACGCAGCTATCTGGAAATTTCCAGCCCCGGGGCCTCCCGAGGGCTGTGGCCTCCCACTCCGGGTGGGAAGCGTGGAGACAGTCCCGGAGCGCTGGTGGAGGGAGCTGCGAGCAGCCAGGAGGCCGGACGCCCCGCAGCTCAGGCCAGCGCCCGAGGCCTCGCTCGGGCCCACGCGGACCTTCACCACGAGTCTGGACATGATTTTTCTGATGAATGATGTTCTGGTCACTGATTTTTCCAGTTCACAGAAAATCAGACAGCAGACACACCGCTAGAAAACAGCACAAGATGGCAGGAAGTGAGTTCAGGGAAAGATTTAAAAAGGTGATTTTTAAGGGGAGTCATGAGATGCCGAAAAGCTGAGCCTTTTGGGGTCGGCTGTGTCGGCACCCACAATCCTACAAACTCAGCCCTCCTGCGATCTCCGCGCACAAAAGGGACCGTCACCCTGAGTGGCTTCAAGGTGTTTGGGTGGGGTCCTGTGCCCGCAAGAATGCCACATACACAGCCATGCAGAGTTTCTGCCGCTGCGTGGCTTCCTGGGCAATCCAGACATGCTCCCGGGTCTCCACAGTGCAGAGCAAATGCACCCAGGGCTCAAGGCCACAGCAGCACTTGGCCTGGCCTCCCGGGGACAGCAGGCGTGCCCACTCCCTCCTCCAGCCCTGGTCACCCCCTGCACCCCCTCTTCTAGCTCAAGAAGCTGAATGATCATCCTGAAAAAAAGGTGGGTCTATTTTTGGCCCAAATGAATAGAATTAAAGAAAGGCATTATTTGGAGGTGGAGCATACGACTTCTGTTCTGTTTTATGTTTCCAAAAATAAGAGTCAGAAGAACTGAGCAGCGCTGGAAGTCTGCTTTCCCGTGGGGGCTCACGTTTGTGGTTTCCAGGACGAGCATCTTGGCCAGGATACAAAACCACGCACATGGGACGAGGGTGGCCAGGCCTACAGGGCTCTCCCCAAAAGCCGCTGGGGAGGGAGCCAGCACCGGCCCTGCTTCCAGAGGCCCAAGCCCAGCGACAGCCACAGCGCTCAAGTCCAGCCCCACGCGAGGCCTGTGCTGGGCATTTGCTGGACCACACACAGGCCTCTCTCTGGACCTGCAGGAACATGGGTCCTGCCCCCCACCGGCGACGTCCACTGGCTTCCCGACAGGAGGCGTCGGAGCTCGAGAGCCCGCGGGCCCCCAGCCTGCGCCCCAGACTCCGCTGGAGGGTAAAAAAATAGGGGCATCACAGAATGCCAAGGCCTGAGTGGCCTGCTGGCCTGGGGCCCTCGGGACACACACACACACACACGCACACACGCACACACGCACACACAACGAATCAATAAGAGTTCTAGAGAGAAAGGGCAATGCTGAATTTATTGGTAATTATGGAGAGAGAAGGCCTCCGACCAGGAAGCAAAACACAGGAGCCACGAAGGAAATCAGGTGGATTTACTCTCATGAAAAACATAAGACTTCTGTACAGAGAAAAAATAAAATTTTTTAAAAAGCAAAATACCAGAAACTGGAAAAAGGTATTTGCAATAAATAGGACCAACGGGCTAGGTTCATGTCATTATGAGAAACCTACATGAATTAGTGAGAGAGCCACCCCAACAGGAAAAGGCAGAGGCCTGATGGGTGATTACACAAAAAGCAGGAAATCGGACTGACCCTGTGCCTCACCCTCGTTCCCAATGTGCGAATGTCCATCAGCATCACCAGAGGACACCCGTCGGACTTCCCAAAGCAAAGCCTGGCTGCGCCCGGTGCTGGGGGGCGTGGCGGGGTGGAGGCCCGGCCTCTCCCGAAGCTTTAGCCGCAGTGGCCAGAGCCAGGGCGCGCCCACCCGTCGGAGCAGTACCGCCACTGCTGTGAAGTTCCACGAGTGACAAACTCACAGAAATTCATCAAGATGGATGGGCTGTGATGTTCACGGATCGGAACAGTCCCGGGATGGCGGGGAGTCCGAGACGGGGCTGGTTACGTCACCTTGTGCAGCCAGACAATGAACACTGTTTGGGCGTGAAATGCCAGGTCCAGGAAAACACCCCGGGGCCTGTGCCATCTCCGAAACAGTAGGAAGAGCCGAGCGGCCCCTGTCATGCCGACGAGGCTGCATGTGAGGAACATGCGTGTGGGGGGCGCCGTCACTGCCCTGGACTCTTCATGTTTGAACCTGTACATTACTTGTACATGCCAACGGGGGGTTACCTAGGCTGACGTTATGGGCTACCTTCTGTTTTCTACTTTATGCTTCTTTGTTTATTTATAAAACAACAACAACAACAAAAAAGGCCTGTTAAATGAGATATACAAACACCTGGCCCCAGCTGTTGCTAATTTACCCCCAAGACCGCTCAGGCCAGGGAACAGGCAGCCATTTTGCAAACTCACATCCTAATGGGCCTAGACCCACGGTTCTCGAGCTGAATATGAATGGCTTTTTTTTTTTTTTTTTTTTGTAAGAACGCAGCCTTGGGAACTCTGCCCTGGAAAACTGAAATCTAACTTGAGAGAATGGCTCCGGGGAAAACAAGGCTGCACACTGGAGGTTTCCACTGAGCAGCTGGTTTTCGGCGGCCACCGGCCAAGGACGCCCTCCGCCTCTCCCAGTTCTGGGGACACAGAAGCCCTCAGACCCGTGGGGGACGGAGCAACCCGAGGTCGGGGCTCTCAGGAAGGCAGAGGGGACAGTGGGGAGAGGATGGAGCCCCTCCCGCCCGCGAGGAACCCTCCCCGCAGGTGCAGTGCAGGGGCCCAGAGCCCCGGGAGGGAGAGGCGCTAACGGGCTGTGCTTAGGAAGAGCCTGGCCATGCTGAAAATAGCCTGAGAGGCCTTCAGGGGTGCGATGCTCCCTCACCCCCCAGGCTTCACAGAACCACCCACTGGCTCTCAGGAAAATGCAGACGTGTCCCCAGAGCAGCAGCTGGGCCCTGAAGGGCTCCTGTCACATTCTGCCAGCGCCTCCACACGGGGCGCGCGCCCTCTGGCTTCTGCGGGCTTCCTTCCCCCAGACCGCACCCACCCCGAGCTGTCCGCCCACGCTGATGGCCGCAGGCTGTGTCCTCAGGCCCCACGTGAGGAAAGAAAGCCAGCGACTGTTAGGCAAATGCCGGAGAGCATTCTGATCACTCGGCTGCCCAGGAGATCCGGGCCAGCAGTCAAGCGCCCTGCTACCAGCCCCCACTCCTCCAGGCACTCGGCCGGCAAGTCTGTGGCATCTTATCTGTCCCAAGACAGAAGGGACGGCACAATGGTGGTGGGACAAAGCACAGGCTCCCGACAGAGAGCTCGGCAGGTCCAGTGAGAGGAGGCAGGCCATGCTCTGGGCTGCTTCTGCTCCCCACAAAGGCCCCCGCCAACACGGACACCCCAGCACACGGCAAACCAGGTGCAGACACCCACGGACAGCAGAGCGAGGCGGGCAGCGCAGGGGTGCCATGGGGGCGGGGCAGGGCAGGACCAGGCACAGCGAGGGTCAGCTGATGAGGCCTCGAAGACAGGGCGCTACACCTGCTCATCTCAGCCTGCGGAGGGGCCTTCCCTTCACCCGGTGCTGAGTGACGCTCAGGCCGGGGCCTCGGCATATGGGGAAGCTGGCGGAGGAACGTGGAGGGGTGATCAGAAACACAAGGTGCTGGGGCCGGCCGAGGGGCGCGGTGGTTAAGCGCTGCCTTGGGAAGCGAGCAGCCCCGGTTCGGGTCCCACACATGAGGGCCGGTGACACTGCCCTCAAAAAAAAAAAAAAAAGAAACACAAGGTTCTGCAGACTTGGAGCTGCAGCTGAGCCAGCGTCGCCGGCGGCACTTGCCCCGCTGAATGGCCAGGCGGGGGCAGCGTCCTAGACACGTCACCACCAGGGACACAGGCGTTGCAGAGGGGCCTGAAACTGGGCCACAGACGCTGAGGAAAGGGCAGCATTGTGACGGGCAGCTCCAGGTGTGGGGAAGGCCTGGCCTCGGGCACAGAGCAGACAGGTGAGGGGCCGTGTGCCACTCCTGGGCACATCCGTGGGCGTTGGGAGAAGGCAGCTCTCCCAGCTGGAGGGTCCAGCTGGCCTTTTGCATCCCAGCGTTTGCTCCAGAGCGCGAGGCCACAGCGGGGCACAGCAGAGGCTGTCACAGAGGTGACCCAGCACTGCAGTGACGGGACTGAGCCGACGGCTGCGGTCTGGCTCTGCTGTGGCGGTGACCGTGTGACACACCAGTGGGCGCCGCCCCGTCCCACCCTCCCCCACGGTTCCAGATGGCTCCCACTCTTCCGCACACCCTGCTGGAGGGCCAATGCCCAGAATCCAGCAGCCCCTGCCCAGCCCTGCCCTACCCCACTACAGCCAAAGTCCAGGGGTCCCAAAAGAGAAGAGGGATGCAGAGGTGATGGGGAGCGCCCAGACAGCACGCACCCCGCACCTGCTTGGCAGCTGAAGGTGCCCTCCATGTCACAGGACTTCGGGTCCTCGCAGCCTCCGGCCCCTGCTGGCCAGCTGAAGGGAGGCATCTTGTGGACGCAGGAAAGGGCTTTGAAAGGAGACTGACCTAACAAGGCTGGAGACCACAGCTCACTCACCTGCACACCTGCTACCAGGAGGGTCTACGGGCTGGGCTGTGAGGGGGAGGGGGACATCAGCTCTGCCCACCAGGAGGTGCGGGCTCACAGGCCAGGTACCAAGGCACCGCAAGCAGACAGCACCCTGACCACAGGGGCCTGCTCCATCCAGGTAAACAGCGCTCGGGCTGCAGCCCCACACCACGCATCCCTGAGACCGGGGCGAAGGCCTGTGTCCAGTCACACACCTGAGGTGCTGGGGTGCAGCAGGCAAGACTCCCCTCCCCTCAGTGCGTTTACGTTTGAACATGGGGAGATTGATGATAAATAATTAATAGATGGGAAAACAGCAACATTGTAGACTTGACTATATCAACACATTAAAGTAAATGCATTAACATTCCAATCACAAAGCAGACATTTTCAGACTGGACTTTAAAAAGCAAAACTCAACTATACGCTATTTATAAAAGAGCCATTTCCCATTTAAAGATACAGATGGGGTGAAAATGAAAGGGTGGGAATGGGGCATCATGTAAATACTAGTCAGAAGAAAGGAGCGTGGCCATGTTAACATGCAAGTGTGCCGTGAGCCGGGGGAGAGGGGGGCGTTTCCCTACGGGAAGAGCTTGTCATCGTCCAAGAGCCCTGAGAGAGCCAAGTGTATATGCAGCCAGTGACAACCCAACACACGAGGCAAAACCAGACAACCAAGGAAAGAAGCAGGCTACCCCGCGGAGCTGGAGGTTTTCTCACTCCTCTCTTGGCTATCGCAGGCAAGAGAAAACACAAAATACTGATATCAGGAAGACACGGGAGTCATCTCTACAATTGTTAATAGGGAAATGACAACTTTATGTCAACAAACTCAATAACTTAGATGAAGTGGACAAATTCCATCCCTTGAAAGACACAAATAAGCAAAACTAAGCCAGGAATCAGTGGGGAATCTGAATACCCCATATCTGTTAAACAAGAAGAATTTGAATTAAAACCTTCCCACAAAACCTCTAGGCTCCAAAGTCTTCACTGATGAATTGTAGCAAACATTTAACAGACAAATAACACCAATCTCACGCAAAAATTTTGCAGAAAATGGACAAGGGAACTTCTCCAACCCATCCTATGAGGCCAGCATAAAGCTGACACCAAAACCAGACCAGGATGTTATGAGAAGAGAAAATCTAGACTGACATCCCTCATGAGCACAGATGTGAAGGTCAGGAAATTGAATTCGGCAACATATAAAACCCACCTGGCAAAGCAAGTCAGAATGGTCAAAAGTCACGTT
Source organism: Aselliscus stoliczkanus (assembly GCA_033961575.1). Taxonomy (NCBI): domain Eukaryota; kingdom Metazoa; phylum Chordata; class Mammalia; order Chiroptera; family Hipposideridae; genus Aselliscus; species Aselliscus stoliczkanus. The sequence continues at coordinate 185,674,732 of CM066729.1, forward strand.
GGCAGAACAAAGGAGGACAACCATATGCTCATCTCTACGGATACAGAAAAAAGTATGTGACAGCATTCAACAGCCATTAAGGATTTAAGAACAAAAACTGATCACATGGGAGAAGAGCTCCTTCAGTTTGATAAGGAATCTTTGGAAAGCTCAGCTGACATTATACGTATTGGTGAAATACTGAACATTGCCCCTGAGATCAGCAAAGAGGCTCTCATTGTGTCTGCCCGGGTCCTCAACAGAGCAGTACAGCAAAATCGTGTAAACAGGAAAAAATAAAACTGTCTATTCACGAGTGACACAGAAAACCCTAGGAAATCTGCAGATAAGCTCAGGGAGGCTTTAGGATACAGTCAATACGCAACAATTGATTTTTTAAAAGATAAAATATGTAGGGATAAAATATGTGTAACCCCTGCACACTGAAAACCATGAAACATGTCGACAGGAATTACGGAAGACCAGAATAACTGGCATGACATGCCATGTTCACAGATCGGAAAACTCTGTTTTTAAGAGCTCCATTCTTTCTAAATAGATCAATAGTTTCAATGCAACCCCATTCAATATGTCAGCCAGCTTATCCTAGGAACTGACAAACTGATTCTAACATATACAAGGAAAGGCAAAGAATCTAGAATAGTTCAAACAATTTGAAAAGAAAAACAAAGTTGGAGAGTAAACACATTTGTTTTCAAGACTTACTATAAAGCTATGGTTATCAAGACAGCATGGTACTGATGTGAAGGCAGACGTGCAGATCAATGGAAAGAGCAGTCTAGAAACAGGCCTACGGTTATAGGTTCAACTCGCTTTCCAGAAATGCGCCAAGGACTTCAATGTGGAAAGGACAGTCGTTTCAACAAGTGGTGCTGGACACACGGACACCCAAGTGCAAAAGGAGGAGGCCGGACGGGAGAGGAAGGGGGAGGGCGCGGAGGGCGCGGGAACCTTGACCTTCACTTCATATCAATATAAAAAATCAACTTGAAACGGAATCTAAACAGAAATTAACAGCTGAAACTATAACAATTCTAGGAGAAAACAAAGAATATCTTTATGACCATTAGTTGGGAAAATATTTCCTAAAAAGGACACAAACAGAACAAACCATACAGGAAAAAATTGATGAAAACTGGACTTGGTCAAAATTAAAAACTTCTCCTTTTCCAGAATCACAGCTAAAAACTGAAAGGGAGCGACACAGATGAGCAGAGCTGCCCACCAGCCGGCGTGGCCAGCGCCAGCCACAGCCGGATTGACCCAGAGGGGCACGGGGGCTCTGGGACGACAGAAACTTCCCACACCTGGTGCGGTGCTGGTTACATGACTGTTACACTGTCACACTGATTGCGTCACATCCTTAAGAGTGATGAATTTTATTTTGTGTAAAGTAACTTAAAAAAACTGTTTTAAAATTAATATTTCTGTGTACCAGCCATTTTTAAAAATCTAAAAATAAAACTATAAAAACGATGCCACTTAGAGCAGCATCAAATAAACATAAAATATTTGGGGACAAATTTAATGTAAGCTGTACCAGAGCGGTACCCTGAAAACGGCAGCTCGGTGCTGGAAGGAAGGAAGGAAGGAAGGAAGGTCTAAAACCTGCAGAGTTACACCATATTCATGGGCTGGAAGGTGCCATGTTGGCAAGACGCTCACTCGCCCCACAGTCGACTTATAGATTTAGCACAGCCCCAATCGAAACCTCCGCAGGCTGCTTTACAGGGATTGGCAAGCTGACTCAAAATTCACCTGGAAACACAAAGGGCCCAGAGCTGCCAAAACAATCTGTGAAAATGAACCAAGCTGGGAGATGTGTGCCACCCCTTTTCTAGAATTATTATAAAGCTATAACAATAAAGACACTTTGTCATTGGTACAAAAACAGCCAAAAGGAGATCCCAGAGACAGACGCACACGTATAAATCCACTGATTTTTTTTTTTGAGGGCAGTGTCACTGGCCCTCATATGTGGGACCAAACTGGGGCCACTGGCTTCCCAAGCCAGCGCTTAACCACCGCACCACTCGGCCGGCCCTAAATCCACTGATTTTTGACAAAGGTGCCAAAGTAATCCAGTGGGGAAAGTGTTTTTGATGAACGGTGCTGGAAAAACTGGGTATCCACATGATGAAAAAAAATTAACCCCTACCTCAGACTGCATAAAAATTAATTAGAAATTTATCCTAGACCTAAACTTGACTTTAGAATAGACAAAGATGTTTAGGCGAGACACAGGGGTCACTAATCCAAAGCGGCTCATCAAAGAGCACCGGGCAAGCACACGCGGCAGAAAAGGCGACACACAGGCCCCTCGAAGGGCTGGAGCGAAGGGTGTTTCCGGGGCTGCTGCAGCTCGGGGGTGACCGCAGGTCAGGCCTGGGACAGACGCCTCCCCTGGAAGCTACACGGGTGGCCAGTCAGCACCGGACACAGGCATCTGGGTCCTTACTCAGCGGGGGGCCCAAACGTGTCTCTGCACCCCGCTTCTGGAGGTGCCCGCCTCTGACACGTGAGGACATGCTTGGCTTGGTAACTGTAAGGTCCCCCCAGCAAGGAGACTTGGCCACGCTCGCCAGGACCAGCCAGCTACCCTGTGGGCCAGCACACGCCTTCACCCAGGCCCATGAGCACCCCAGACCCTGCCAGAAAGGAGAGCGTGGGCTGCGTGGGCCCCTGCACCCTCCAGAGCATTCCCCAAAGCAGGCCCAGCACGTGCGGCACCCGCTGGTCCAAGCACTCCCCACCACCCCTCCCGGTCTTCTCTTTCTATTCAGTTTAGTTCAACTCAACCAGCACTTACTGAACGCTTAGTACGTTCAAGGCTCTGTGAGTCCAGGGTGAACAAAACACGGCCCTGCCCTTGTGGCTGTCTCAGCACTGGAGACAGACACACATCCAGGAGGATATTCCAGAGACAGTGTCTGCACAACGGCCTGGGCCCCCACCCAGGGCCCCCACCCAGCCCACACCCAGGAAGCCCGCAGGCAGGGGCACACCCCTCTCAGGCCAGATTCTGCTCCCCCACTCCCCTTCCTGTCCCCCCGTCATTCTGAGAAGGATTCCCTCTGCTGTGGAGCTCACTGAACACCGAAAGGGTGAAATCGAGAGTTCCTGCACTCAGCAGCAGCAGAAACTGCGAGATAGTGAGTGTTAATTACGGAAACTTTCACAGCCTTTCAATTAATTCCATCTGCAGACGAGCAAACGGGTCTTCTCTGGGGCACTGCAGTTTTCTTTAATTAAAAGGAGCCTGAGCTCATTTTGTAAACGTTTTTGACGTTCCACTGAACACGCCCACGTGGGTGCAAAGCCAGGACAGCCAGGGTCCAGGTGGCCATTGTCCCCTCTGTGTTCTGGGCCCACGATGCTGTCACTGCAGGCTGCACACGTGGGGCCCAAGGACACGAGTCACCCCAGCGAGGGGGCGGCTCAGCTTTCCGAAGACAGGGACCCCCAGAGAAGATGCCTCCCCGTCTCCCAGGAGAAGCCAAGTGGTGCTGAACCACCCTGCTCCCCAGCCCCAAGGCCTAGCTCTGGGACCCACACCTGCCACACGGCACGGAGACGCTGCCTGCAGAGCTGGGGGGACGGAGCCCCACGGCTCCATGTCCACCTGTGTGCACCGGATGGCCATTCCAGACCTCTTGCCCCAACAAGCCGGACGCTGGCCATGGGAGGTGGTAGGTCTCCACCTCCCACCATCCCAACAGAGAAGGGGGCAGGAGGCAGGGCCCACATGTGGGGTCCATGGCTGGCCTTGCCTCCCCCCAAACATGAGGTCTCTCTCGAGATCTAAGGCAACACAGCACCACCGGGAGCCCCGTCGATTCCAGATACAAGAAGCAAGACCATCAGAGGTGGCACCTGGCACCTCACGCCAAGTGGATGCCAGCAAGCGCCGCGTGAGCCCGCCGCTCCTGTGCAGGGCCGGGGCTCATCGGCCCGAGGCCGGGGTTTCAGCCGCTGCTTCTCTGCCATGCTCTACCAATCTACTCACACAACTCCCTCACACACACGCTCACACACACACACACACACACACACACACACTCACATGAGCATCTTTGCACCAGCTCACACTCTCACGCTCATACACGCACACTCACACATTCACACATGCTTGTGCTCACACTCACGTGTTCACACGCATGCTGTGCTCACGTGCACACACAGGTTGAGCCACAGGTCCGCTGCAGGGCAGTCAGCCCTGGAGCCCCCAAAGCAGGCCCTGGTGTTGGTGAAAATGGCCGAGCAGGGACAGGCCTTCGCCCGTCCTGGAGACCTGGGCCTGGCCTGGCTCTGGGGCCCACGTGATGCCACTTCTCTGAGCCTCTTTGGTCTTGTCTTCAGGCTGAGGTTCTGGCTGGACCATCTGGGAGGCCATGGAGCCCAGAAACCCTGGTAGGACAGGGGCCTGAGGACAATCTGGAAGCCACAGCCTCAGAGGCACTTCCCAGTCAGAGGTCATCCTCAAGGCTGGAACAGTGGTCCTCAGCCAAGGGTGATGTCACCCGGGGGGAAGCATGACAATGTCTGAGGCAGGATTAATTGTCACAGATGCAGAGATGTGGCCGAATGGCTCCATTGGTTAAGAGCTTGCTCAAGAGGGGTTGCCAGTTCGATTCCCGGCCTGAACTGAGCTGCCGCTGAGCTGCCAACAGGTGGCAAGATGGCTCAGCTAAAAAACATTTAAAAAAATAAAAATAAATAAAGTGTACAGATGCAGAGATGTGGCCCTGGCATCCGTGGGTGTAGGCTAGGGACGCTGCTCACATGCTCAGGGCGCCCCCCCAACAGAACGGCCCACCCTGATGTCAGCGGCACAGAGCAGCCTGCGTCAGAGGCAGCCCTTGCTCCACTCAGCACGAGCAGCCCCCTTCCCAGACCCCAGCAGCCGGCTCAGCCTTGGGAAGTGCAGGGGTCCTGAGGTCAGAGCCACACCCAGCTGAGGCCCCGGAGCCGCCCTGCACCCAGGACGCACCAGGACGCTCTGCGGAGGCGGCCGCCCCAGCCCTGGACACGAGGCCCGCTCCCGTCAGCTGTGTGTTTCATAACCAGCCCACATACGAAGTTTCCAACCTAATTCAGGGAAAGGCTTTCTGGACAGTTGTGCCAGCAGCTGTCGAAATTCATCCATCATGTTTGGCCTGAAGGAAGGCGCAAACAGCCCCTCCCTGCAGCTCCGCCAAGCAGCCCGGGCAGTGGCCCCAGCCCCACGGCAGCTGCTCCCCTGACTTGTCCTGCAGCTCAGCTGACAGCCTGGAATGGAAAGCATGCCCATCGGAGGGCGGCAGCTGGGCCTGACCGTGGCCATAGGCTCCTGCTGCCCAAGAAGGGGGCGCCCTGCGCCGTCCCAGGCCTCTCCCCTGACACAGAAAGCAATGCTAACGGAGTGAGGCTTTCCAGAAGCCATGTGGAGTGCTGTGTCCTGACGGCCCTCATCCCGTGGAGCTGCCACGCTGGCCTGGGACCCGTTAGGACGCCAGGAGGTGTCTCACTGATGTCCAGCTGACTGCTCTCCCGTAAGCTGGCCCTGCTGTGGGAGAGGCGGGAGGAAGGACGTCAGCCCCGCAAATGGACCGCCTTCCCACACTAGACCGACCATGCTCCCACCACCTGGAAAGAGCGCCTGAGCCCCCGCCAGGAAGCAGAGCCGGCCAGCAGGGGCGGGGGTTGGGGCACAACTTCAAAGTGGGCGTCTGGGAGAAGGGCGTGTGCAAGGCTCGAAGGAGACGGGGCGGCCAGTGCTCTCGCCAAACCCCTGCACCACGGGCCATCCATGTGATGGGCAGGTGGCCCCTCCTGCCGCTGGGAAAGGACGGGACCGGGGGCTGCTCTGGCCAACGGCTGTGGGCAGGCGACCTGTGCCACTCAGGCCAGAGCAGGAGAGGGGGGTCAGACCGTGGTTTGGAAAGCGCTGGACCTGAAACATCTAGGACACACATGAGGGGTGGCGTCAAGTCTCAGGCTGGACAGAAAAGTCTGGACGGTGGGACGCAGGTCCTGGTTGGAGATTTAAATTAAGGAGTCGTCGGCATGTGTGTGACATTTGAAGCCTGAGATCGCCACTGCGTGAGAGGGGCCCGAGGTGCTTCAACATCACGGAGTCGGGGAGGAGGAGACCAGCCGGGGCGCCGGGAGCAACCGGCAGGACTGCGGGCGTCCTGGGGCCGCGTGAAGACAGAGGATTGGGAAGGGGCCCTGAGTGCCATGGGCCAAGGCCGAGGAGGGCTAAGAGCTGGGCATTGGCCACGTGGAGGGGACAAATCCTGACACCCTGGAGCCAGGGGAGCCTGGAAACAGCAAGGACAAAGTGCTTTCGAGGAGTCTGCTGAAAATGGGGAGCAAAGGACTAGGGACATGGCGTCAGCAAAGCCTCAATGAGGGGAAGCCAGGCATGGCGGCCACACAGCCAACGCCTTCTCAGCGCCTGGCATGATGCTCTCCCCAGGGACACAAAGACGCATGGTTCACTCCCGTCCACTCTCAGGAGCTGGTGGGCCACACGTCAACATTTATGAAATGGGAGCTTAGCATAACAGGGAGCTCGGCGCTCAGCCCTGGGATCCTGGGGTCCCAGAAGCTGCACCTGCCCCTGCTGCCCTCCCAGGCAGAGCTGCTCGGTACCTCGGACAGTTCCTCCCACCCCACCCCACCCCACCCCCGAGCCTGTGAGAGGGCCTCGGAGGACAGTCCATGCCCCAAGGACGGGAGGTGGTGTCCCTGGCGGGGACGGCACAGTGCAGGGCCCTGGTCTGGGCCTGGGGACACTTCCTGGAAGTCAGGATTCTGGGTCTGGGGTTGAGAGGGGCATGGGGGTCACTCAGGCACAGGAGGCAGGAACAAGGACGCGTGTGTGCAGTTACCAGTAATCCCAGGCCACGGGGGGTAAGTCCGCACCTGGGGACCCCGGATCAAGGACTCTGTGCTGCCCCACACTGACCGAAGAATTTCTGGGGCACCGGGCAGGCACTGGTGTTTTAAAAACTGTCTTGTAAACTTTTGATTCAAGTATAACGAATATGCAATAAAAGTGCACATATGACAAGCATTCAGCTCAAATAATTGTTATAAAGCGAACACGCCCAGGCATTCAGCAGCCACGTCAGGGAACGCCACCCCCGATACCCCTCCCCGGAACACAGATCAGTATCTCCACTGTTGTGTCACACGGTGGAGGCAGCAGCACGAGCTCTCGCTCACTCGGCACACGGTGTGAGTTCACCCGCGTGGGGTGCAGCCACGAGGCGTGCATTCTCGAGTGTACAGGATTGCAAAGGACAAACGCACTGTACAAATTACTGAACGTGTAACGAGGGCCGACATTTGGTCTGGTTGCAGCTTCCGACTATCGCACAGTGCTGTGTGGTCACCTGGGTCCTGTGAGGGTGCACAGATGCACACCTGGTGTTGGCTCTGTACCTAGGAACACAGCCCTCCTGGACTGTGGGCATCAGCGCCCCCTCGCCGAAACCACCCAAAACAGCTGCAGGCTGAGCACGTTGGATTTCCTATTTCCTGCTCCCTGCAATGAGGGAGAACTCACACCGCAGAGAACAAGGCACCTCGGCAAGGGGGTGTTTGAGAGGATGGGTAACAGGGTTTGGGCTCATGGCACGACCTTACTTAGACTCTACTTTTCACACTCGGGAAGGAGTTGGTTTCCACCCCAACTTCCTGTTTGCTTCAATGGACACGCAGTGCCCGCCTCTAAGGCCTCCAAGCTTCAGTGCAGAGAGCTGTGCCTCCCCGTACTGCGGGGCTTCCGAGACGGCACCGGGCTGGTGCTGGGTCCACTTGGCTATACTGCACCAGTGGGGCCCCTGGTCAGAGAGACAACTTGTGCAACACTCTCTGAGGTCACCATGGTCACTGAGAAACAGGCCAGGGAGCCAGTGGCTTCCAGGTCATCCCTGCCTCCCCTGCCCCGGGCCAGCCCTGCTGGCAAACAGCAGCACCCCCCGCCCAGATGCAAGGACTCCCCTTGTACATTTCCCTAAACCCGAGCTGGACCTGTGACCTGCTCCAACTAGTGGCATGTGGTGCACACGACGTGTGTTAGTCCAAGCCTGAGCCTCACGAGGGCCTGGCAGTGTCTGCTGGTCCCTCCCAGGAGCCCTGAGTCCTTTCAGGAAGTCCCACTCACCAGTGGGCAGAGAGCAGCCCTGAGACTACAGAGGACGACTGTGGTCATTTAAAGTATGTCCACAGATGGTTTGACATTCCCCTCAAAGGGTGGAGCCTCCCCTTCACTGTGGGCTGGGCAGAGAGACTCGCTTCTGGCAACAGAATAAGGTGGCAGTGGCAGTGTGTGACCTCTGAGGCCGGGTCCTAAAACTCACTGTGGCCTCCTCCCCTTTTTTCCAGGTCACGGGGCGGCCAGTGGCATGTTGTGAGGTCACTCAAGCAGCCAGGACAGGCCCCCAGCAGCAAGCCATGCTGGGCAACTGGCTTGGGAGCGGGTCCTCCAGCCCGAGGCGAGCCTTCGAACTGTGGCTGACGTCCCGGCTGCAGCCTCAGGAAGGCCCCTGCCCAGACCCCCCAGGAGCCGCTCCCGAGTGACCAACTCACAGAAACCATGGGGCAATGTTTGTTGACTTAGGCCACCACAGTTTGAGGTAATTGTTATGCAGGAGGAGACAACAAACACACCAGGCGACAGTGAGAACGAGATCCCCGGGTGCAGCCCCTGGTGTCCCGCAGGCCTCTGAGCATCCCAGCTGAGAGGCACCACACGCAAGAGGAAGACGCCTGGGCTTCCGGCTTCACAGACGTCACGCGGAGCGCAGGGGCCGGGGGGGCCCCGTCCAGGCTCCGCCCACCGAATGAGGGGAAATCATACCGATGGCTGTTGGGAAGTCACTAAGTTGTGGGGTAGTTTATTTCCAGCAGTAAGTAACTAACAACGGGCCCCATGGCACTAACATGCCCTTCTTCCTGCCACCAGGGCCCCGGTGGTGCTGCCGGCAACACGGCCCTGAGTCGGATGTGGGAAGCTGACGGGGGGATTCAGGCCGACAGCCTGGAGGAAAGGCACCAAACACCACGCGACCCACACGGAGTTACGAGCGAGCGAGAGCGCCTGAAAGCAATCCTCGAGGAGGCCTGAGCACCCAGCTGTGCCCAATGAACCTAAAGAACTCGCAGTCGTCTGTTTCTTGCTTTTGTAACAAGTTCTGCTCTGTGGACACAAGTATGAAGAGTCATGATGTGAATTCTGAAAGCAGAGACCTTTCTAAAGTCAACTTTTGAATCACTGTGAGAAATCGAATGTGCTCAGCTCCTATTTTTAATAAATTGGGGGCGACACTGACTCCCACCTACACTATCTCCTTGGCTTCAGAATTTAAATAACATCAAGCAGGGTTTTCACATGACCACTACAGGCCTGCGCCTGAGCTGGCAGCATGTGGGGAGCAACTGTGGGCTCCCATGTCACATTTAGGAGAACAGAGGACCCAGAGGAGTGACCTGTCTCACAGACGGATGGAACCAGGTCAGGACGCGCCCTGGGTCTGCTCTCTGCCCTCAGCCATGCTGATTTCGGTCAGATGCCTTGGTTTTTAAAATAATAGATTTTAGGTCAATGAGGAAAAACATTTTTTGATGAAGCAGCATCCAGTTTTAAAGATAATTTCATTAATTATGGCTTCTCCTGAATTGTTTCAAATTTGATCATTAAAATCATTCCATGTGGGCTGGCCAATTGGTTAGGAGTGTGAGCTCTGAGCAACACGGTCGCCGGTTCAATTCCCACATGGGCCAGTGAGTTGCCCCTGAGCTGAGCTGCCTCTGAGCTGCCAACAGGTGGCAGGATGGCTCAGCTGGTGAGAGCACATGCTCCTAACAAGGTTGCCAGTTCGACTCCAGCATGGGATGGTGGCTATGCCCACCCGCAACTAAGATTGAACACTGCACCTTGAGCTTAGCAGCCACGAGCTGCCGGCGGGCGGACGGATGGCGACTGGGCTTGGAGCTGAGCTAGCTGCGCCCTCCACAACTAAGACTGAAGGACAACAACTTGGCTGTTCCCCTTCCCCAATTCCCCAACACTGTTCCCTTTCCCTGATTCCCAAATAAAAAAAGCCATTCCATGTGCTGGGCCTGGCTGGTGTCTGGGGAGCAGGGTGGAGCCCAGCTCGCCCTCTGTTTATGCCGACTCCCTGAGCGGGAAGGAGGTGCCAGGAGGAGCTGTGGGCACAGACGTGCCATCCGGGAATGACACACTGACCCCACTGGATGGACAGGAAGCAGGACTCAAGGGGGCCTACACACCCAGCTCAGGAAAAGGCTGGAAAAGCAAGGCCTACTCCTTCGTTGGAATATCAGCCAGTGGAGATGGTGGCTACCAAAGCTTCCTTTTTATCTTAGATATACATAGATAGCAGAGCGAGACAGGCACGAAGAAACACACAGTTCAACACGTTTTATAAGTGAGGAGGAAACGTCTGACTGGGAAGGGAAAACAGCACCAGGTAGGCCTGGCCTCCCACTAAGGTGAGTGCCAAACTTGGCTCTGACCTTCCTACCAACAAGGTCACCAGGACCCCAGGGCACAGGCCCTCAGCATAAGAACCCGCAGGCTCAGGAGAGGCTGCAGGGCTGGCCTGGGGCTGGGGGCCTCCCAGGAGGGTCCCACTTGGAGTGGCAGAGAGCACCTGAGCGGCGCCCACAGCAAGCTCCAGGGGTGTGGGGCTGGACCTGCAATGTCTCAGTGCAGCCAGTGGGAGGACGAGTGCCCTGCAGCGGGCTCTGGGGCAAAAGGACAGATGACCAGAAAGGGGGACTGTCCACGTATTCTTGGGCAACCCACCAGGATGGAGTGGAGGAAAAACGCCCAACATCCTCTTACAATCAGGGAGGCAGCTGGGGCTGCGGTGTCAGGGCAATGCAGCGTAGGAGCCGCTCTTTACCTTTAGGTAACATATGTAACAGGCTCTGCCTGAGAGAAGACAGCAGGAGCAACACAGAAATAACACAACCAGGAGAGACGCCCCCGCCGCAGCGTAATGCTGCCGCGCAATCTAATAACCGGCAACTTTGCACTAAGTGTGAGCCAGCCTGCCTCCAAAGGAAGGGTGGGCGGCAAGTCTGAAATCTCCCGTCCAATGCCCTCGCACATCAGGGGCCGGTGCCAAGGGGACCAAGTCCTGTGGGTTTCTGCCCTTACTCAACGGTTGCACCGCCCACTGTACACTTGCTAAGCCCTCCCTACTCGTGTGTCCAGCGGCCAGCAGCGCTGGCGTGTCCTGGGGGCTGGTTGGGAATGCAGATTCTCAGGTTCACCCCCCCCCCATTTTCACAAGGTCCCAGGGGACTAGGGGCCCACTGCAGTTTGCGGTGCTGCTGGGGCTGGCCTGACCCTGTTCAAGTAATGCTGTTCCATGGCTTTGCCTCCTCGGACCATCTTGGAGCTGGCTGTATCCTCCAAGAGAAGCCCCAAACAAAAATTACCTCCAATGCATGTATGCATCTCTTCGCAACTAGGAAGCTGGGTGGTTACATTTTAAAAAGAAAATGGCCTTATTTTTAGCTTTTTAAAATGCACAGCCAGAGGGACAGACATACAGGGCTGACATTTGTTACATAAAGAAGCATGACAGTGGGTCCTAAGTCCATTGTACACCAGCCGTGTCAGCCACAGGCTGCCCCAAGGTGCCCCGGGCTCACCCCATGCTTCACCGGGAACCAAGGAGTGAACATGCAAGGCGGCCTCTACGACGTACCCTTCTACCCAGTTTGAGCCCACACCCCACCCACAGCAGGGCCTCTGCACTGTTCATACCTGAAAGTCTGCAGCCACTAAGGTCCCTGGGTTGTGGGGGAGGGGAGGTGAATCGCCATCAGCCCAAGTGTTGGCCATACAGAGAGCCACCACCCCACCCCTCTTTTCAGGGTCAGGGGAGAAGTAAAAAGTCACCTATTAAAACTCAAGTCCACATCCCACTGGAAAAAGACTCGTAGAAAACGGGCCAGAATGACTTAGACCTATGGCCCAGTCAGCACTCTGGGATCAGCCACACATCGCTCGGCACCGGTGGCCTCCTCTGCGCTGTCGTCTCTGTGTAGGGTGATAAGAAGTGAAGCACACGTTCCGTGAAGCTGCCAGTGAGCCCTTCCTAGCTGGTGACATGACTGGCCATCCAGAAAGCCCAAGAAAAGCAACCCCAATGCTGCGTGCCCCATCCAGAGCGGATACTGTGAAAGTCAGGACTTCTTCACACGGCACTAAGCAGTGACATATGCCAAGTAAAAGGATTCCATTCACAGTCCAACAAAAACAAGCAACTAACACTAGAAGAATACATTTCAAATTTAGAAACAGCCCAAACATGCTCAGCCTAGGAAAGTGTAGGGTTCACAGGGAAAAGCTGTTTCGTCCTATGTCAAATGTTTGTCCAAAGTGATTGAAACTTGCAACATAAAACGTGAAACCACAGAAGTAAGAGAAGAAAATGCAGGTGCAGGTTTACAGATTGAATGATTATTACCTAGGCCTGGGTTTGTGTAAGGTGACACCAAGGTTGGAAACTGACAGAAACGAAGGTACCAATGAATCTGACTACAGGAAGATTAAACACATCCATCCAAAAAAAAAAATCTAGCAACTTTACAAGGTAAGTGGTAGCCGTGGTGGGGGCTGCTCAGGGGAAGCCTTTATATATTCAGATAGTGAAAGGAAACAGGCCAGCAAACATCCGAGTGGAAGCCAGAGTCACGGGCGCACGCTGGCCACTCAAACACCCCACACGTGGAAGGCAGGCGAGGGTCAGTATCACTGGCAATCCAAGTGTTAAAACAACCTCTACCTTTTGGATTGTCAAAAATACAAACACCACTAACACCCAGAGTTGGCGGGGATCCCGGAGTCCCAGCCCTGACTGCCCATCAGAACCATCATGGGGTCTTAAAGACGGGGCGAAAAAAAAAATAAGACGGGGCGAGGCCTGAGCCCCCTCACCCACCCTACCCTGCTGGGGGTGGTGCCAGGCATCCAAAGCTTTTAAGAGCGCCCACTGGGGCCGGCCGAGTGGCACATTGGTTAAGAGCTGGCTTGGGATGCCAGCAGCCCTGGTTCGGATCCCACATATGCTACAGCTAAGATGGTGAACAACAGCTCCACCTGGAGCTGGGCTGCTGTGAGTCCCTGGGATGACATAGCTGCTGCCCCTGCTGCAGTGGGCTGCCATAGGCTACAGTGAGTGGCCGGCAGCCAGCGTGAGCAGCCAGGAGCCAGTGTGAGCTGCCAATAGCCATGATGAGCAACCATTGAGAGGCCGGCAACCAATCTGCCTCATCCGGGAAGAGCGCAATGATGATACCAACATGGGCCAGTGAAGCAACGTCCTCCGCAACTAGACTGAAGAACAAAAGGACAGCAACTTGTCTGTTCCCCTTCCCTGATTCCCCAATGCTGTTCCCCTCCCCCAATTCCCCAATCAAATCTTTTTTAAAAAATTTTTTTAAAAAACACACAAAAAACTACAGCTTCGTTTAAAAAAGAAAAGAGCGCCCACTGAGTCCAGTTCACAGCCAGGGCCGAGGGCTGCTGTTGTAAATTTAGCCAACAAACGATGCCCAGAGTTATAAGATGCCTGCAGCATGCTGCGAAGCAGCAAAGCAGGTTACGACAAAAAAGACAAAACCGTCTGTGGAACATGATCCCACTCCTGCATCAAAGAAAAAAGCGTTTCTGAATGGCTGCAGGTGTGAAGACATTCCTGGAAAAAGGCTGGCGGGGAGGGGGGTGGGGGGAGACGCACACGGGGACGCTCCCTGGGGCTCCCAGTGCCACACTCACAGATGCCTTGGTTTTCTTATTTAGGAGAATTTTAGGAAAAACAGGAAAGTATGAAATTCTTACAAATTTACACATTTGAATGCTTCTATGATTAGAAAAAAGTGAAAGCCTGTTTTAAATTTTAAGAAAGGTGATGAGGACCTGGTAGCCGCCTGCCAGGGGTGCCGCCTGCCAGGGATGGGTGCCACCCTCCTGCCACCAGCACAGGGGCCAGGCTCTCTGCAGCCGCCAGTGTCCGCCGGGCTCCTCTGGGCAACCCTTCTCAGTGAGTAGTTCCTCCCTCAGCTAATGCCTCAGTCGTTGTGAGCGCAGCCGTGGCTGCTGAGAAGGGCGGGAACCCCACCAGCTTCCCCAGCAGGAAGGTGCTGGAACCCCCTCTCAGCACCACGGCATCCCCTCAGCTTCACACAGGGACGCCAAGATGGAGGGAAACCAAGGGGCTTGCCGCACACCCCCAGCTCTGGGGCAGAGCGCATGCAGGCCCCCTGGCAAGTTCAATCACTAAGATGGCCTGCCCCCCCCCAAGTCAGAGAGGGATAGAATGACAGAAGGTGGGGCTGAGGGGAAGAGGGGAAGCTGGGCCTTGGTTCTGGGGGGAGGAAGAGGCGCAGGGAGTTCTGGACACGCCCCAAGGGCTGCCACACAAGGACAATGCTGCTAGGCTGCAGGGGGAGGGCAGGGGCAGCGCATTTAAGATCTTCTGTGTCACAACTACGTTTTCCAGGAGAAATTACCTGGCACTTTGTTAAACTGCTCTCTTATTTTCTTTTTCGCTTTTCTCTGCACACCAAATTTGATATATTAATTGGGTGTTTTAATCTAAAAAATTCATCAGAAGGCCTCACATTGCCATAGCAACTGTGCAGCCGCGGTGAATGAGAGTCACCAGCATGACACCGTCACCCCTGTAGGCCCGCTTTGCAGTGGGGCCCGCAAGTCATGGGACGCTGTCTGGAGGGCTGGACAAGTGACTTCACACCCCAGCACGGAGAAGAGGTGGGCGCAGGGGACACGGCTTCCCCCCTTTCCAAACCCCATTCTTTCCGTCTAAGTAAAGCCATGGCCTCATGCCCTTTGCTGCACAGCACCCTCTCAGACATGTGCTGCGACTCCGAGCCGTACGTGCCCAATGGACGCGCAAACCTGAAATCAAAGTGGAACAAAGAAGAGACGTCTCCCCTAGATAACGTCCCCCCTAGATAATGTGCCCAGGCACAGGCTCGGCCTCCTGATCTCCCAAAAGCCCATGGAAGTCCCAATCATGTGTTCAGTTTGGGGACGTGGCCACCATGCCCAGTGATAAGCAGGTGATTGAGGGTCCCATGTCCTAGAGTAGCCAAAGTCAGTTACCCGCCTCCCACTAGCAGAGAAAGGCTGGTGCCTCTGCCACCCTTGTGTAGGCAAGCAGGGGTGGGGGTGTGCTAAATAACTCTCAGGTCAGGCTGTGAGCATCACAAACAGATTCTGCACTCTATTTGTGTATTAACTGTCCTTGAATCCTGAGACAGAACGTACTGTGAGCAAGTGGAAAAATTCTACCTGGAAAAGCTGAAGTCCGCTTCTGTGCTCTATTTCTACCTCGATTTCCCTATTTCTGCCTCCTGTGCCTTGGAGAGTATAATGCTGAGGCATGGAAGAGTGGCCAGCTCTCGGCCGACACCAGCAAATGCTGACATCAGGTGTGTTTCTCAGACGTGTCCTCATCCGGCCGTCAGAAGCTAGATGTAACTCTGCCTCCTGATTGGTTCTTGATTCACTCTGGGCTTTCTCTGAATATTTATGTTAACAACAAAAACATATAACCTATGAAACATGCGTAGCAGTGAGTTTTGCTGTCCCGACGTTCGGAGCACAGCAACGGGCAGTCCCGGGTCACACTGGCCCATGTGGCTGGTCCTGAATAGGACGGTGGCCAGGCACCCCTGGGGCAGCTCGCCGGCAGGCTCCCTCCCCGTCAGTGTCTGGCGGTCCTGGCTCTCGGCCTGCACACTCACCCACACTGGCCTGAGGCAGGACGCTTGTAATTTCCTATAATGCTTACATTATTTATCAGAAACAAATAGCTTGGGCTCTCAAGCTGAGCTGTGCTCTAAAGTGATAAAAGATCCATCATACCTTTGCAGGCTGCCTACAGATGAAAAAAATGCGTATTTTGACTATTTTAAGAAAATGTCAAAAAACATGAAATGTGTCATCATTGTACCATTTCAATGATCGGCATGGCATCTGGAGAAAAGGGCTGTGTGTTTGTGTGTGGATGTCACCGTGCCCCAAGGCGGCCCGCAGCCATCTCCCCTCTGGTGCTGGGACGAAGACCCCCGGGGCCTGGAGGGACTGGTACGTGGTGCCCCCTGCTTTCCATGCTGCGCACCTGTCCTCTGGGTGGCGGCTTGACCGCAGGAGGACCTGAGGGAAAACTAGATTCCCAAGGGCAGCTCTTTGCACAAAGGTAAGACCACCCCCACCACACGAGGCCAAAGCTGGGTCACGCGGAGGCCACGCGGCTGTCACCCTGGAGACTCAGAGCGGGGCTGCCTGGTGCCACCTGTGGGGCGGCGCCTTCCTCGCAAAGTTGGCACAGCCCAGGGGCAGGGTAGCAAACCCCGCCGCACGCTGCCCTGAACAGAAAATGAAAACATGCGGCCCTCGGTGCCACGCCTAGGCCGTCGCTGGACACGGAGAGCGCAGGCGGGCGCCCTGGACACGCGTGGCATGGCAGGCACGGTCCACGCGCGTCCTCGGAGCCGCCGCAGGACGCCCCCTCCCCGGGCGCGGTGTCCGGACGCGAGGAGACCCTGCTGCCGCGCCCCTCCCCCGCGCCGCACGGCGAGGGTCCCCGCCCCGGGCGCCCAGAGCCCCTCCGTGGGGCTGCACCCACCGTCCTCCTTGTCGTCAAACACCGGCCTCCGCGCAGGGGCTGCGGACACGGAGGAGCCCATTCTCTTCTTCCACTTGCTCCACGCAAACAGGGGGCGCGGCTGCGCGCGGGCATCGCCGGCGTCGCGGGCCCTGGGCGGGCCGGCGGCGAGCGGCTGCGGGGCCAGGGGCGCGTCGGGGCCCGCGGGGCGCGCTCGGCCGGGGGGCGGCGAGCCCGGGGGCGCCGAGGCGCCGCTGCCCCTGCGTTCGGCCCCGCTCCTCATCGCCGGGGCTGAGCGCGCGGCGCGGCCGGAGCCCGGGGCACGGCCCAGCGCGGGGCGCCCAGCACCCACGCCCGCGGGTCCCGCAGGCCCGGAGACCGAGAGCGCGCGGGGCGGGCGCGGGAGGGGCGGGGCGCGGGGCGGGGGAGGAGTCGGGGCGGCGCGGGGCGGGGCGAGGCGGGGCGGGGGAGGAGGCGGGGCGGGGCGAGGCGAGGCCACGGCGCGCCCCGCGGCGCGGAGTTTCGGGGGCGGATGCGGACCCCGTGAGGCGGCGCAGGCCGCGCGCTGCCCCCCATGCGGCCGCCAGGAGCCTGGCTCCGAGCCCGCGGGTCGCCGCTCCTCCTCCCAACGTGGCCGGCAGCGCAGCGGTCCTGAGTGGGAGCCCCTGGCGCAGGCCCGGGCCCAGGCCCGCCCGGCCACCGTGCGCCTGTCACCCAGGCCCGTGGCGCGGCCCGGGTCCCACCGAGGCCAGGGCGCCGCCCCGCCCCACAGCCGGGTGAGGCCCCGGGGGCTCGGCGCTTTCAGCGTTGCCGAGGGCCGTGCGCCTACCATTGTCACTGGAGAACCGTTCTGTGTGGGTTATTCCACTTCGACGTTTGGAAAGCTTTGCGTCCTTAGGCTCTGCCTCATGGCCAGATCCCAGAGCCAGCCATTCCTTCCTCTCCTGCTACGTCCTGCAAGGACTTTCTGCTGCCCCACGTGGTTTGCGGGTCTCTCCCGCCGCCCCCCCCACATCCTTCCGTGGCCTCCCTGCGCTCGACCTGCTCTAGCAGCCCCTCACCTGGCTCGTCCCCGACCTGTGGTACTCAGTCTCCTTCTGCCATGGAATGGAGGCACATCGGTCCCCACCCCAGCTTTGAATTCAGTGTGACTCCTCCACCTGCTTGGCCAGTGAAATGTGAGCAGAGCTGACGCTGGTGTCATTTCTGGGCCACACCTTAGGGGCCAGTGTCCGACTGGCCAGACGTCTCTTACAGACCAGCTGCCCACCAGCCTCGGTCACGAAGAACAAGGAGGAGCCAGCGCTGTGGTAAGCCATGGACAAGGGGCTTACCTGACACGGACCTCGAGTAGCCCTCCCAACCATCTACCGCAGACCCCTGCGCCTGGCTGAAGGCCGGGCGTCCGGTCTGTGCATTCCACCGGAGACAAGTTTCCGGCCGTCACGTTGGGCTCAGCCCTGTGTCCTTGGCTCCCGCTTACGGCTGCCACTTCTGGGAGGCGCATTGAAGGCACCTGCACAGGGCAGCGACTCTAGGATTTGGTCCCGTGCGGGAGCACCCAATGCAGGGAGGTGCCCATCAGAACCTCCCAAAGCCACCGCAGCCTGGGTTTCTCCAGGGCAGGCTGACCACACTTCTCTATCTCCTCTCCTCCGAGACCCCCTAAAGCGGCAGCAAACGACTAAAGAGGTGTAACCCTGCACCTCAGAGAGGGAACAAGAGAAGGGATGTTGTTAGTAGGAAAACATGTTAATGGAGTAAGAGGTTGGCTGGAAAAGTTACTGTGAATTTCGGAGAGACTGAGGCTTGGAGGTAACAGGGCCGCAGGGGTGCAGGGGCCTAACCTCGGGGAAGCGGCTGGGAGGGCTGCACGGAGCAGTGGAGCTCAGGGTGCCTCCCCACCCAGGGCAGTGGGGGCTGGACAGTCCTCTGGATACATGACCAGGAGCTCCTGATTCAGGGTCACCAGGCCCACCAGAAAGCAGTGTAAAGGGACCTGCAGAGATTGGTGGGGACACCTGCACACTGATCTGAGAGCCCCGAGTGCCAAGCCAGGCACCTACCCTCAGGCAGGAAACACGAAGACACTCCTCTGGAGAAACAGAGCAGGTCCCCAAACACCCCTGGGCCCTGAGGCGGGCTGCTTCACGGGCTCTGGCAGACAGGAAGGGGAGCCAGACGGCGGGCAGTCCGGGCTCAGGGCACAAGGGTCTCCGTGTCCGGGCGCCACTGTCCTGGGGGTGCACAAGGATCGGATCGTGTGAGCCAGGTCAGGCTCCAAGAGGGGAACACAGTGTGGGCAGGGGACAGACCAGGTAGGCGCTGCCTCTGCCGAGAGCAGACCCGGGCTCTGCACCCCTGAAGGTGACTGTGAAGTCCTAGGAGGCTGGAGGGGGCTATGGCTGGAACGGGCCAACTGTGAAGGCAGAGGGGCAGTGAGACCTTGGGCGCCCCCACGATCAGGGGCGTCCTCTGTCCTGTTCCAGTGACAGGCGGCCATCATGCCCCATAATCAGATAAATGGGTCTAGCGTTCGGACGCACAGAGACAGGCTCATGGCACCATGTGACCAGGGGATGCTTTAGCTGGGGTGGCTGGGAGGGGTTTGTTTGAGCAGGTGACCATGTCACTGAGACCCGAGCATAAACAGGCAGTCCTCTGAAGCCCAGGGCCCAGGGGCCGCTAGGACACTGACCCTGAGGTCGAAAGGAGCTAGTGTGCGAGGGAAGACGTGCCCATTGGGAGACAGTGGACGCCCAAGACGGGGAGTGTGCAGAGCGGCTGGGCTCACTTGTATTTGCAGCTTGGTCCCTGACACCCAAGCATGAGTGTCCCATAATTTGTCCAAAAGCCAAGCATCCTGGGGAGGATGGCTTTGACATCGAGTCTGCAATTGTCCCCTAAGTGGCACAGTGGGGCCCTTCGATTTCTGTGTGTACCTTGTCTTATATTTTCACTCTGAAATGAATGCCACGGTTCCCGCACTGCCGCAACCATGTACGTAGTGCTTGCATTAAACGCCCTTCAGAATGTGCTGGGATAGCTCCCAAAACTGGCCAGAAAACAGAAAGCAAGCTCAAGTGGGACTGTGATGGTGGTGGGTCCCCTGTGTGGAGGACCCATGGCGAGCGCCTTCCCACAGGAAGTGCAAAGCAGTCATTTGTGGCTGCAGTGGGATGTGGGACGAAGTACAAGCACGAGGCCAGGACCTAGACGTCACCCCTGGGATACTCGGCTGCTTGGTGACAGTTTGGATTCTCGGAGCCATAGGTCGCCTGGCCTCTTTTGATTACTAGAGTGTAGGCAGCTGCCCGGCGTGGCAGGAGCCCTCCACCCCTGCCCACCGACCAGGGCAGCCTCACAGACAGACAGCTTAATTACATCGCTCTGCTAATGTGTCAGTTCCCAGGGCTGCTGTCACAGAGGTCACACACCAGTGGCCAAAATCAGCAGGAATCCATTCTCTTACAGTTTGGAGACCAGAGTCCAGGTGTCAGCAGGGTTGGTTCCTTCTGGAGGCTGAGGTTGAGGTAGCATCTAGTCCCAGCCGCTCGCCAGCTTCCGAGGGATAAACACAGACTGTATTCAGACAGTGGAACAGGGCTGAGCAGTACAAGGATGGGACACTGATGCCAGTGACGATGTGGAGGGACCACAAAACTAGTATAAGATGAAAAAAGGAAGATGAAAGAGCACATGTGTAGGATTCCACGTATATGAAATGTCCAGAGAAAAATTTATAGAGACAAAGCATTCCAGCACTTGCCCCGGGGCTGGAGGTGGCCACGGGGCTGACGGCACAGACACGGAAACTCGGGGTGATGGAGATGATGGAGACGTAGAGCTGGGGTGTGGTGCTGGCTGCAATGCTCTACAACTTGACTAAGTCACTGAGCTGTTTCTTTGTAGTGGGCTGTCCTCATGGGTCTTTTTGTTTTAGTTTGTCACTTTCCACTTTTATCAAGGTATAGTTTACACACTATAAAATTCACACATTGTACCTCAAAAGGCATTTTTTTTAAGAGCTTGCAGGTGAGAGGGTGGCTGAGTGGGCTGTTGGGAGTTCAAAGATACATGCTTGCTTGTCTGGGGACCCTCTGGCCTTGGGCTACCTTGGACATTACTCCAGAGAGAACATACAGGGCTGACGTGACTCTGGCTATCCCCGCAGTGGCCCACGTGACCCACCACCCCCGTCTCACACTGCCAAGCTCCTGTGTCGAGCTCATGCGCATTCGGTTGGCTTTATAGGAGTGAAGGAGGCCCCTGGAGTCTAAGTGGATGCAGGGAAAGCCCGGCGTCTTTAGGGGGAGGGTGCCGCTGCCCCGCATGTGCCCTTGGGAAGACTCTGCTTTACCCTCAGAAAGGAGGGGAGAGGGGAGAGCGGGACACCAGCAAGACGGTGGCGGGGCTGCGGCCCAGCGAGGTGAAGGGCCTGTGACACGTGGAGGGAGGGCACCTTTGAAGAGCAGGGCTGCCCTCCACCTGAGGGCTTTTGGTGAGTGGGGTTTTGGAGGACCTTGAAGATGCCTGGAGTTTGAAAGTGGGTTGATACAGAGTAAGAGAGAGAGGGCAGGAGGTGGGGGCCATGCAGAAGCCAGCCCTCCTTCCATCTACCGCCCGCCCCCCCACAGGCCTGAAGTCACAGGGGCCCGGCAGAGGGGGACTGGATCCCACAGGCCATGGGATTGGCACAGCGGGGGCAGACTTGGCACAGGGGCAGCCGCCCTGTACCCTATTCTGCAGGCCAGGAGGACGCGATCCAGGAGCTGAGACAATCAGAGGCGAGCTCAGCGTGGCTGAGAAGTTTGCAGTGCGTTCATGGCCCCCTGCGGTCCGATGCGCGCCCCTTGTCCTCCTGACTCAGCCCATCCCCATGTCATGCTCAGACCACATTACGTGGGGACAAAAAGGGCACCTGTTCCTTGCTGTCTTAATTCTTTTCGAGGAATGAAGACACATTTCAAAGCGGCACTTTATGGCGACAGCCACAGCAGGCAGAGTGGAGCCCGGGCGGGAGCCAAGAGCGCAGCACCCTAGGTCACCTTCACGCGGGCGGGCTTGACATGATCTGAGGCTGAGCTTCGTCCCCACGAGGTTTGGTCTTTGTCCAGTCCACTCTTTTCCTAGAGCATTTTGGAGCCTCCACTTCAAAGCCTGGTGACTTACCAGCCCCTCCCACTCCATGGTGGTCTCAGAATAACAATTTATCCCTTTGGTCATTGATCTGCTGGGAGCTTTGCTCGGGAGCTGAGCCTTCCAATGCTTCTAGGTAGAAAGATGCTCATTGGGGGAAAGTGACCACAATAACCATGCTCACCTTTCTGGAATTCACCTTTGACCTTGGCCCCATTATTCTCCACTCCCTTGTTTGTGGAAGGTTGGTCTGAATGAGCTGGTCTGCCATTACCACAGCAGCAAACCAGAGTGATCTTTTCACAGTGAGGTGGGTCATATTTTAAAATCTGTGGGGCCGGTGGAGTGGTGCGTTGGTTAAGAGTTGGCTTGGGACACCAGCTTGAGCAGCAGGGCCCCGGTTCAGATCCCACATGGGACAGTGACGCTGCGCCCTCTACAGCTAAGATGGTGAACAACACCTCCACCTGGAGCTGGGCTGCTGTGAGTCACCATCGAGAGCATAGGCTGCAGTGGGGCTGGCTGGCAGCTGGCATGAGCTTTCATGAGCCTCCGTGAGCAGCCATGCAATGGCTGGCGAGTGACTGCCTCACCGGAGAAGAGCGCAACAATAATGCCAACACGGGCCAGTGAAGCGACGTCCTCCACAACTAGACTGAAGAACAAAAGGCCAGTAATTTGTCTGTTCCCCTTCCCCGGTTCCCCAATAAAATCTTTAAAAAAGCAATCTGTGTAAAACTTCAGGGGCTTTATCGCTGACTCTTGGTTGCCCAGTAACCGCTCACTGCCGCCCCCGGACTCCCAGGCCCTGCGCTGGCCAGGCGAGCCGGTCCCGGCCTTGTCCGTCCCGCGGGTGCCCGCCTGGGCCCCGGGCCGGCAGCCTGGCTCACCCCGGGCAGGTCGGGGCCCGGGCGCGCCCTTTCGGGAGGGGCCGTGCCCGCTTCCCCTGCGCGGCTCCCCCTGCGCTCGCTTTGCCTCCCGCGTCCCCTGCCGCCCGGAGCCCGGAGCCCGGAGCCCGGAGGCAGAGGGGGCCGGGCGCGGCGAGGCGGGCGCGGCTGCGGGGCCTCCGGGGGGACGGTCCTTGTGACGGGGGCGGGCCGCTGCCCCCCGGCTGCCCCGCCGTCCCGGGCCCAGCTCGCGGGCGCCCGCCTCGGGCACCGGGACCCCCGGGCTTCGGGCGCCTGTGCCGGGTCCGTGTCGCCGCGGGCGGCGGGCGGCTCTAGGACCCGGCGGCCCGCGCAGGCGCAGCGCCCTCGCCGCGCGGCTTGGCGCCCGCGGGCCCCCGTAGCGCGGCGTCTCCATGGCAACCGCGTGGCCCGGGACGCTCCGGCTGCCGGGGGCCGAGCGCCGCGGGTGAGGCCGGGGCCGGGGCCGCGGGGCCTGGTCGCTCCGGGGGAAGGGCCGGGGGCGCCCGGGAGCGCGCACCGTCCCCCCGGCGGCCGCTGCAGCGAGGCCGCGGCGGAGCGAAGGGGCCGGGCCCAGAGCCGCCGCCCAGGGCGCCCGCTCCCCGCAGCCCGGCGCTGCCTTCCCGGCCCCGAGCCGCTCCTGCTTTGCGTTTTAGGGGCCCGCGCGAGCCCTCGGAACTCCGTGGTGGAGTCCGGAGCAGAACACTCGAATTTGAATCGCTTTGATTTTTTTACGCCAATTGAAAAGGCAAAGTTATGATGCCGTTTTCGGCAGCCCGCAAAGGCCCCGCGCCCCCGCCGCGCGGCCGGCCCGGCTGCCCGGGAGCAGGTCAGGGCTCCCGGCGGCTGCCGCGCCCCTCCCTGTGCCCGGGAGACTGCGGACCAAGGAGGCCGCGCGGTGGCCCGGCAGGCCCCCTCCCGGCGGCCGGCGTGGAGGAGCGCGGCCCTGCGGCTGCCGAGCCCGAGCCCGGTGCAGGTCGGCCCAGCGGCGCGGCCCCCGCCCCGGACGCTCACAGGGCTGTTGAGGGGGCCGCCCCCGCCGCCTCGCCGATTCTCGACTTGAGTTGCCGTGGTCTTCAGCACTTAGGGGAGGTCTTTAAAATCCCCGCCCTGAAAGTAAGTGGGGCGCTTCTCAGGGTGCTGGGGAGACATAAATGAACAGCGCACCGCCCCTTTCCCCCTGGGCGTTTCTCGTAGGCGTCTCTCCAGGAGAGCATTCTAGAAAGACCCAGAGGAGGGTTAGCTCAGGGCTCCTGTGCTGCTCACAAGAAAAGAGACATGCAGGGGTGAGGCCCCGCCTTGGGGACGCCTCAGACCCAGACTCCATTGTCCTCTGCCCTCCAGAGTCTTAAGCATCAGAAAGCTCATGGCAGACACTCTTGGTCTCTTATTTAAAACACAACCCCTAGAAAATCCCGGCAATACTGAAACAGTTAAAAACTGTTTCTCGGGCCAGCAACACTGCCCTCAAAAACAAAACAAAACCAAAAAAACCCTGTTTCTCACCCACACTTTGCTGACATCACATGCTGCTTACCTTGTGCCTGGTGCCTTCACCAGGTGAGCCCCACCTGTGTGTCATCTAGCAGGTTTGTCGCGTGGCCGGTGATTTCTGGAATAAGGTTCCATCAGAACACAGCTTTGATGTGAGACGGCGAGGGTGCTCACTGGGAGTGCTCTTGCCTGGTGGTCACAGAATTTCCTTACACCCCATTTGTCTTCATCTGGAAGACAGGAATGAGAATATTTTCATCAGTAGTTACAAGAAGTCAGAGATACTGCATATAAACCACGCTACACGCAACACGGCACACACGCGACACGGCACACACGTGACACGGCACACACGCAACATGGCACACACGTGACACGGCACACCGCTAAGACGCTGATTGACGTTTTGTTAAAGAGGACTTTAACAAAAGCCGTCTCCTTAAGCTTTTCAGTGGCTGCTCATTTCCTAAAATGGGAAGAGTTTTGCCATCTTTTCTCCCTGGCGTCCTTTTCTGGCATTTCGGGGGGTCCGTGGCTTCCAGGCCGAGCACTAGAATGAGCTTGCCCTGGGAGAAATGGGAGGCCTGAGAAACTTAAAACCCACGCTGCAACCAGAGGCCGCTGGCACCCATGCACTGAGTGTCTGTACGTTATGTGTGCTGTCGCCAGGTCACTTCCCAGAGACGTAGTTGACTGAAGGTTTTGTCTTCTGTGCACCTAGAGGAGTGGTTTTCTGGTCAGCGTTTCTCAGGTCTCTGCTAGAACTCATGAAGGGGCTTGGAAGATGACCTTGGAGGTAGAGTCGCGACTTGTGAAGTCGTGACAGAAAAGGAGCCTGCGTGGTGGCTCTTTTCTGCACTCAGTGGGTCTTTAATAGGAAAAGCAATGGTCGCGATGGCTGATGCTTACCTGGCACTCCTGTGTCGTTTAGTCCACCTTGGGAGGTGGGTCCCGTGACATCGTACAGGTGAGAACACTGGGGCACGGAGAGGTTTGGGAACTTACTCAAAGTCACACAGCTAATAGGGTTGGAAACCTAGATTTGAACCCAGAATGTCTGGTTTCCAGGCCAGTGCTCTTAACATCTGTACAATGCTGCCCTGGTAGATAGAGATATGTAAACATGAGTACATATAATAATATAAAGAGGGTGCCAAAAAAATTATACATTTTAAGAAAGGAAAAAACTGAATATACGGTGATAGAAAGAGAACTGACTCTGGGTGGAGAACACACAATGTGATATTTAGATGATGTATTACAGAATTGTACACCTGAAACCTATGTAACTTTGCTAACAATTGTCACCCCAATAAACTTTAATTAAAAAAATAATAAATTTACAAAAAGAAAAACTATTAATTGTAATTAATTATTTAATTGTAATTAATTACAATGAATACAGTACCGATAATAACAGATGAATACAAGTCACGATTGACTTCTGAAATTATAAGAGGTGCTTAAAGTGGTTCCCATCAGCGTCCAGCCACTTCCGATGACGGCGAGCTACTGCCTGAGCATAGATAACATCTCTTAAAATATGTATGCATTTTTTTGGCACCCCTGGTATAAAATAACATGAGTATATAGATTATAAAGCAGCATTATTTCTAAAATATCCGTCACCTGCCATCCTGGCTGTCTGATCGTGTGTGTGTATGTGTGTGCACTTCCCCATCAGGCCATGTGTCCTGCCTGTTCCCTCCCTCCCTGGTAGCTCCTTTAGATGGTCCCTCAGATGCCACCGAGTCGATGCTGCCAGCATCCTGAAATGATGGTGTGGGGTTATTTTCATGGGTGACGCCACAGCAGACTGCTGGGTTGCGTGTCTTTCAGTCATTTCCTTAGGACGCATCTGTCCCTGGAGCCAGACGTGGCTCTTGTCTTGGGGAACACTTGAGTGTGGGGCCCAGGACGGGGAGAGCGACTGGGCGTGAGTTGGGTGTGAAAGGGTGTTTGTTGGCAGCGAAGTGTGCAGGGCTCAGGTGGCACCTGAGCCAGCAGCCGGCAGGGAGCCACATCTCCAGGTCAGCATGTTGCTCAGCTGCCCACGAGTCTGGCGCTTTCCTTGTTTAAACCACTTGAGGGTAAAATATGGTGGTTTTCCTCTTGATGGTCTGATTGCAACGGCTGGTTGCTCTTTTGGAAGTGCTTTTAGGATGTCCAAGCTTTAAATTTAGTTGATTGACAAAGCACAGTCTTTACTCTTCCTGGAAGCAACTGCACCTTCAGAGAAACGCGCTCTGCTCCATCCCTGACGATTTCTTCCACTGGCTGCCAAACCTCACGTGGCTCGACCTCCGGCACAACAGAATCAGAGCGCTTCCTCCTGGGATTGGCTGTCACAGGTAAGTCGTGTCCGGCACGTCCAGGCTCCAGGCCACTGTCACCTGTGAATGTGTGAGCCAGCACCTGTTCTCTTGCTGCTGTCCTCTTTTTTTTTTTTTTTTTTTTTTTTTGAGGGCAGTGTCACTGGCCCTCATATGTGGGACCCGAACCCGGAGCCTCTGGCGTCCCAAGCCAGTGCTTAACCACCGCGCCTCTCCACTCGGCCGGCCCTGTCCTTCTCTTGACGGCATTGTGACATCAGGGCAGAGAGTCTGGGGGCGTTTCAAAAGCCAGCCGAGGGTGCAAACGCACGCTGCTGTTTAGTCCCGCATGTCGGTACCTCAGGACAAGCAGCACCACAAAGGGTGCCGGGACCACAGCGCCTCTGCTGGACCCACCGCGCGGGTTTGCAGCGTCTGTTTCCGGCTCTGACTCATCGCAACACTGAAGCGTTACCACCAGCCACTGTGCCCTGGGCGCTTGTGTGTCTGTGCTGGTTCCTGGTGAATGATGAGAAACGTGTAAATATCCATGTATTTTAGAGATGGCCATTTGATTTTCTGCTAAGTGATACATTTTTTGTTTTCTTTTAAAGGTATTTGAAAACTTTGCTTTTAGAAAGAAATCCTATCAAAATGTTACCTGTGGAGCTGGGTAAGTGTTAACCAGTAAGGTCAAAGGTGGTTTAAAATGCTGTCTTTGGGGCCGGCCGAGTGGCACGGTGGTTAAACGCTGGCCTGTGAAGCCAGCGGCCCCGGTTTGGGTCCCACATATGAGGGCCAGTGACACTGCCCTCAAAACATAAAAAAAATAAATAAAATGTGGTCTTCTGAAGTTCCTAGAAGCTGCCGTGGAAATAACGGCCCGGGCAGCGCTGTCCCTCCACTCTGTCCTCAGGCTCCCATGCTCTGGGCGCTTTAATGTGTGTTCTGTATGTAAAGCGACACCTAAGACGGGTATAAGAAGTGATGGAACAAAGACCCCCCAGCCCAGTGGGCAGCCTAAGGGAATTAGCCTCGGCGTCCCTGGTTCCCTTCCTCTCCTGCACGAAGGTGACGTGTCCCCGAGTGCTTCCCCACTCACCGTCCCTGACGGCAGGTGTGCGAAGGGCCTCCTTTCCACCCTGTAGGTTGGATGATGCCACATGTGGCATTGGTGTCTGGGCTCAGCACGGCTCTGAGGCCCGTCCGTGTTGACAGGCATCGCTGTGGCCTGTTCGGACCTGCCTTCCCTGCCAAAGTCATCATGACGAGGACACTTTGCTGTCACCGACCGTTTTGTCTCAGAGTTCTGCTCTTTGTTATCTTTGCTTTCTTCAAGCTTGGCCTGCTCTCCTTTTCTGACTTGCTGAGTTGCAGCGTAGATCTGACTTCAGACCTTGCTTTCCTGACCTGTGACGTTCCGGCTGTGTTCTCCCTCTGAGCGCTGCCTGGGCCGACGTGGTGTCACCAGCACCCAGCTCAGTGTTTTCTAACGCAGCCACTGTGGTCCCTTGGGACGTGCCGCTCCGTTCCCAAGCTGCGAGGTGTTCTCATCCCTCTCTGTCGCTGCACTGTGGCCTCACCCCACGCACCATGTCGGGTGAGGGTGTGGATGGAGTGCGCTGGGGCCGGCTCTGGCCCGTGTGGCCTGTGCACGGAGACAGGCCAGCTCTCCAGTGGTTGTGATGCGGTGCTGTGTCAGGCAGGTCAGGCTGTCGCTCAGCGCCCCAGGCAGCCACATCCTCGATCGCTTGGCCATTTGCTGCATCAGGACCTGAGGAAGTGTGCACAAGTGTGTGACCGGGGCTGTGCCCGCCTTTCAGACCTGGCCACTTCTGCTCTATGTGTTTTGATACTATGTTATTGGATGAATCAAAATTTAGGATTTTATATTCTCTTGTTATTTTTGTTGCACTGGCTGGTATGGGTTGCCACGTGGTCCTCTGATGGCCGTGGCTGGGGCTTTGTCACGTGCGTATTGCTGGTCGGTACGTGTTCGTGTGGCCACTCCAACCTCCTGCTTCCTGTTGGCGTGTGTGGCGTGCGTCTTCCATTCTTTTACTTTCAGCCTCTCAGGATGTGACTGCGTGTATTTGCCAGTATGTAGGGTGTCGCTGGTCTCACTCTTACCCCATCAGACAATCTCTGCCTTTTAGTTACATTGTTTCATTCATTACACTTAATGTAATTATTGACATGAGTGGACTTGGTCTGTTATTTTAGTTTGTTTTCTGTTTACCTCATTTTTTTTCTCTCTATTCCTGCTTTCCAGGTAAGTGGGTATTGATTGGAAACTATTTATACATTCATGTACATTTTTTTTATTGACTTTTTGGCTATTCCCCTTATGCTCCTTGAATGGTTTAGTGGCTGCTCTCGGTGTTACGTGTGCTCCTTCCGGCCAGCACTGGCCCATGTCCCAGAACATGGCGTTGACCTGTAGCCACGCAGCTCCACTCGCTGCCCCTGGTCCTGTGTGGGATTGTCCCGTGCGTCATGTCTACACACGGTAAACCCCACAGCTCAGTGTCACAGGTTTGCTTTAAGCAGTCACATACATGTTAAATAGACTAAGTAAAAATGTCTGTTGCATTTACACAGTGGTGAGCCTCTCTGTTGCTCTCTGTTCTTTCCTGAGACCCAGTTTCCATTCAGCATCTTTGTCCTTCAGCCTGAAGAACTTCCCTTCAGGTTCCCGTACATCAGTCTGCTGGCAAAGAGCCCTTTGATTTTTCTGAAAATGTCTGTATCTTTCTGTCATTCTTAAAGGATATTTCTGATATAGAAATATGGGTTGCGTTTTTTTTTCATCCTGTGCTTTCAGGGTGTCCCGCTGTCCTCAGGCCTCGGTGGCCAGTCCCTCTGCTGTTCTCATCTAAGAGCTCTGCTGGCTGCCGTTGATCACTTTCAGGGTTTCTCTGTATTGTTGCTTTTCCGCAGTTTGGCTCTGATATACCCAGGTGTGGTTTTCTTTGTATTTACCCTGCTTGGAATTTGTTGAGTTTATTCAATTTTTAAATTCATATCTTTTGTCTAATTTGGGAATTATTTTGGATGTTATTCTTCAAATATTTTAATGCTTTTCTTCTCCCTTTTTTTTTTGAGGGCAGTGTCACTGGCCCTCATGTGTGGGACCGAACCGGGGCCGCTGGCGTCCCAAGCCAGCTCTTACCCACTGCGCCCCTCGGCCGGCCCGCTTCTCCCTTTTTATGTACATGTTAGACCTTTTGTTCTTGTCCCACCAGTCACTGAGTTTCTGTACGTTAAAAAAAAACATTTTTCTGTTCTTCAGAGAAGATAGATAAATATCAATGAGTTCATGAGGTTTTTTTCCTTATCATTTCCAACTAGCTGTGAAAAATCATCTAGTAAATTTTTTTTCAGATATTGTTTCCAGTCCTAGAATTTTCATATTAGAAAAAATAGTTTCTATTTTTCTTCTTAGAGTTTTTATTGTTATTTTTTAATTTGGTGCAAACACATTTGCCTTCATGTCCTAGGGCGTAAGTATAATAGCTGCTTGTATTAGTTTGCGGCCATAACCAGCTACCACAGACGGTGGTTTAAACCACGGAGTTCATTTTCCCCCAGTGTGGAGGCTTGAAGTCCAACGTCAGGATCTCAGGGTTGGTTTCTCCTGAGGCCTCTGTCCCTGCTTCTGGCCACCGTCTTGCTGTCCTCACACGGCCTTTCCTCTGTGTGTGCGTCCCTGTGTCTGCTCTTCTTCTAAGGTCACTGTTCAGACCAATCAGGGCCCATCCTAATGACTCATTTTACCTTCGTCACCCCTTTAAAGACCCCATCTCTAAAGACAGTCACATTTGGGGGTACTGGGAATTAGGGCTTCTGCCTAGGAATGTGAGAGACACAGTTCAACCCATGATACTATAAAATCTTTGTCTGCCACTCTGGGTGACCCCAGGGTTGCTCTCGGTTGCCCGGCTTTTCTTCCAAATATGGGGACTGTTTTCCTGTTTCTTCCTGTGGCCGGTAAATTTGGATTGTATCCTGGGTGTTGGCTTCTGTTACATTCCTCTACACGGCGCTGATTTTTAGTCTTTTTTTTGGTTTTGTTTTTGTTTTTTGTTTTTTTAGCTGAGCCATCCTGCCACCTGTTGGCAGCTTAGCGGCAGCTCAGCTCAGGCTGGGCATCGAACTGCCGTTGCTCAGAGCTCAGCCGTTGCTCTTGAGCGAGCTCTTAACCAACTGAGTCACTCGGCCGGCCCTCAGGGCACTGACTTTTTAAAAGTAAGGAGGTAAGTTGAAGGACGGAGACTTGGTCTCCTGCGGAGGGCGAGATCCCCTTTGGGTTTTTCCAGCCTTCCCACACCAGTTACAGCCTGTGCCGTGATGGGAAGCTCAGCGCTGCCAGAGACCCGCGTGCAGAATCTGCGTGCAGAGCTGGAGCCCTGCAGTCCCTCTCTTTCCGGAAAATTCCCCCACTGTGGAGCTGCTGGGGTAGCTCTGAAGCCTGCCCTGTGGCCCACAGTCACCAGGACAGTCCAGGCCCCCCATTCTCTGCGTGGGCCCGTGCGGTGCTCCCGGCCTTCGCGCAGGCAGCGCCCCACATGTGCTGTCAGTCTCTTCCTGAAGCCATTGTCCTTCCCTCCAGCCCCGCCTGCTCTTTGCTGTTCTCCTGTCTGCAGCTGGGTTGTTTTTGCCCAGTTTCTAGTTTTCTAACGCAGAGTTGCTCTTACTGGAGCTGTTCCGACGTCACTGGAACCAGAGCCCCTCGCAGTAGGTTCACAGTGGGTTGGGCGGTTGTCTAGCCCCTGCGCCGTTCATCCTTGACTCAGGCCCAGCCACTGAAGTGGGTGCCGTTACCACTTCCCAGAGAACCATGGGAATTAATGCTCAGCTCCGTTACCACCTCTGTCCTTTGCGCTGCTATGTTCACAGATTCGGCTTTCCACATGTTGTAAATCTGGCAGCCACTTATTACACTGTCAGTACTTAACCATAGTCCCCACATACTTTCCTGAGGCTCCGTGCTTCCTTCTGCTTAACCCTCTCGGCTGGAACGGCTGGAAGGGCTCGCTCTCTCTCTCTTTTTTTTTTTTGAAGCTGAGCCATCCTGCCACCTGTTGGCAGCTAGCAGCAGCTCAGGTTGGGCCGGGAATTGAACCGGCGACCCTGTTGCTCAGAGCTTGCACTCGAGTGAGCTCTTAACCAACTGGGCCACTCAGCCGATTTGGAAGATCTCTCTCTTTAGTGTTATCGTTTAATCTGCTGGTAATTAATTATTCAATTTTGCTTTTTCTTTTTAAGATTTTATTGGGGAATTGGGGGAGGGGAACAGCGTTGAGGAATCGGGGAAGGGGAACAGACAAGTTGCTGTCCTTTTGTTCTTTAGTCTAGTTGTGGAGGACGTTGCTTCACTGGCCCATGTTGGTATCGTCATTGCGCTCTTCCTGGATAAGGCAGATCGATTGCCGGCCTCTGGATGGTCGCTCACCGCGGCTATTGGC
Source organism: Aselliscus stoliczkanus (assembly GCA_033961575.1). Lineage (NCBI taxonomy): Eukaryota > Metazoa > Chordata > Mammalia > Chiroptera > Hipposideridae > Aselliscus > Aselliscus stoliczkanus. The sequence continues at coordinate 185,706,717 of CM066729.1, forward strand.
AGCTCACATTGGCTGCCGGCCGCTCACACTGGTTGCCGGCCACTCACTGTAGCCTATGGCAGCCCACTGTAGCAGGGGCTGCAGCCTACACCGTCGCCGGAGCTTGCACAGCGCAGCTCCAGGTGGAGCTGTTGTTAGCTGTAGAGGGCAGTGTCACTGGCCCTCATATGTGGTATCCAAACCAGGGCTGCTGGCATCCCAAGCCAGCTCTTAACCAATGTACCACTCGGCCGGCCCAAATTTTGCTTTTTTTTAAAAGTCATCTTTATTGGTCCCATCATTTGTAAAGGACATTTTGGCTGAGTAGAGGAATCTAGATTTTAGGGATTTTTCACTACTTAAAAATAATGTCTTTATTATTTCTGGCACCCATCATCTGTTGAAAAGTCAGCTGTTAGTCTTATTGTTTTCCTTTAAAATTAATATACCTTCTTTCCTCTGGCTGCTTTAAAATGTTTCTGAGTTTAATTTTCAGCAATTTGTCTGTGACATGCCCCGGAGTTTTTTTCTCTGTGTTTACTCCCTTTGGGGTTCACTGAGCTGCTTGGATCTGTTTGGTGATGATGTCTTTAATCAGATTTGGAAGATTCCTGGCTATTGTTGCTGTTCCCTTGTATGTGATGAGTTGTTTTTCTCTTGCTGTTTCCAGGATCATTTCTTTATGTTTCAGTTGTTTGTGATGTTTCTAAGTGTGAATCCCTTTGGCAGATATGAGTTGGGGTTCGTTAAGCTTCTTAGATGTATAGATTAATGTTTATCATCAAATGGGGGATATTTTTGGCCTTGGTTTCCCCAGTTAGTTTTTCTCCTCCTTTGTTTTACTTCTTCCATGACTCTGTACATTGAGTACATGTTAACACACTTGATGTTGTTCCATGGCTCTCTGAGTTCTGTTGTCATTTTAGTCTTTTTTTTTCTCTGATGTCAGATTGGATACTTTTTATTTCTCCATCTTCAAGTTGATGATTGTTTCTTTGGTCATCTTGTATCTGCTGTTGAGTCTGTCTAGTGCATTTTTCATTTCAGTCTTTGTAATTTTCAACTTTAGAACTACTATTTGAGGTTTTTGTGGGGTTTTTCTTGGATTTTATTGGGGCATTGTGGGAGGGGAACAGTGTTGGGGAATTGGGAGAGGGGACCAGCCAAGCCGTTGTTCTTCAGTCTTCGTTATGGAGGGCACCTGTCGCTATTTGTCTTCCCATCGGCAGCTCGTGGCCTCTAAGCTCAAGATGCTGTGTTCAATCTTAGCTGTGGGTGGGCATAGCCACCATCCCACATGGGAGTCAAACCAGCAGCCTTGTTGTTAAGAGCGCATGCTCTATCCTCTGAGCCATCCGGGCAGCAGCTCAGCTCAAGGTGCGGAGTTCAGTCTTAGTTGCGGGTAAGCGTAGCCCACCATCGAACAGGCAATCTTGTTGTTACACCAGCTGAGCCATCCTGCCACCTGTTGGCAGCTCAGCGACAGCTCAGCTCGGGCTCCGTGTCACTGGCCCATGTGGGAATCGAACCGGTGGCCCTGTTGCTTAGAGCTTGCACTCTAAGCCAGCTCTTAACCAACTGAGCCACTTGGCTGGCCCCTATTTGTTTTTTTAATAATTTCTATTTTATCGATATTCTATATTTGTTGAGTCATTTTAGTGTATTTTCCTTTAATTATTTTTCATTTCTTTGAACATGTTTATAACAACTGCTTTGAAGTTTTAGTCTGCTAAATCCAACATCTGGGTCTTCTCAGGGGCAGTTTCTATTGGCCGTTTCCTGAGTATAGGTCACATTTTACTTTTCTTTGCATGCTTTGTAGTATTTTGTTGTTGAAAATAGGCATTTTAGATAATATATTATAGCAACTTTATATTGCGATTTTTACCTGAGGGCTGTTGTTGCTGCTTTATTTTATTTTACTTTATATTATTTTATTTTATAACAAGTCTGGTGTTAACCTGTGGAATCGGACTCTCCTGCAGAAATTTTTTTTCAAAGCAAATCTCAGGCATCTGTCATATCGTTTCACCCCAAATTCTCAGTAGGACTTTTTCCCTAATGAACATACAGTATCACTTCCTCCCTGTTTTCATCGTGGGGAAGAGTGTGTAAATGCTGATGGGCTTCCTTATCCCTCAGGAAACGTGACAACACTGACAGCGCTGAACCTGCGCCTTTGCCCCCTGGAATTCCCACCCCAGCTCATCCTGCAGAAAGGACTGGCCGCCATCCTGGCGTTCCTGCAGGCCTGCGCCGCAGGGCGCCCCCGCCCCGAGGACGCGGCTTCTCAAGGTGTGTGTGACAGTCATGGTGACAGCCTGCCTTAAAGCTGCAGTCAGTGCTTTTTAAGGGCCAGCCCGGGAGCCTGTGGGAACCTCTCACATCCGTGCCGGACTCACAACACCTTCACATTCAGGCCTCTGCTGACAAAGCGGAGATTGGTTGCGTCCTGAGTGCCCCGTGTGCAGCCTGGGTGGGTGTGTGGGTCCGAGCTCACTGCGATGAATCAAAGGAACGGTCCTTGCCCCCAGTACCTCAGGTGCCTATTCCAGGAATCACTTGGTCTGTTAGACAACTACTGTCCATTTTGTAAGCTATTTTTCTTTAGAAACACCAACCCCAAGTACGTATTGGCCTGACATGTAGCGGTGGGAGCGTGTTGCCTGTGTAGCTCCAGCGTGTGTCACGCGTGGCTGCCTGTGGGTCCCACAGGAGACCCAGGTCCCGGTCGTGGGGGGGCACGCACAGACATGCAGCCGTAACAGCGCTGGACATCAGAACATTTACCTGTTTCAGATTCTGGGCTCTCCTGAACATTGTATTTACATAGAGCCTTTTGCTTAAAGAGGAAAATTGCAAACCACTGATATTGAAATGTATTTTTTTTTATTTATTTTTTTTATTTTTTTATTTTTTTTAAAATTTTTTTTATATTTTTTTATTTTTATTTTTATTATTATTTTTTTTTAGCTGAGCCATCCTGCCACCTGTTGGCAGCTCAACGGCAACTCAGCTCGGGCTGGCCTCAAACCGCTGTTGCTCAGAGCTCACCTTGCACTCTTGAGCAAGCTCTTAACCAACTGAGCCATTCGGCCGGCCCTTGAAATGTATTTTTTAATTTAATATCTTTTTTTTTTTTTTTTGAGGGCAGTATCACTGGCCCTCATATGTGGGATCCGAACCAGGGCCACTGGAGTCCCAAGCCAGCGCTTAACCACCGCGCCACTCGGCCGCCCCTAATTTAATATCTTAATGTGTAATTAACATTTAAGATTATCAGTGTTCTTATTATCTTTCAACTCCATTGCTGTTTTTGTTTTTTTACATTGAAGGGTGTGTCTGTGTAAATAGACATGTAATCAACTAGGAAAAACAAGGCAAAACATAGCTAAATAAGTTAGGCTCGAGAGGCTGAAAATGAATTCAGTTTTCACAGTAAGGTAACTGCAATGGTCAGAGCTGTTTAAAATGTATCTACGGACTTAAGAGTGGGAGCCAGCCAAGTGGCCTGGTGGTTACACGCCAGCGGCCCTGGTTCAGATCCCACATATGAGGGCCAGTGACACTGCCCTCCAAAAAAAAAAAAAAAAGGGTGAGTGTAGACGTGTGGGAAGGAGGCGGTGGTCGAGGCTTGGTGGGCGCCCTTCCCCCCGGTGTGCCCCACTGGCAGCCTCAGGAGGCCAGGCAACCCCTGTGTGGACCCTGTGGCTGCGCCCTGACACGGGTCTGGGCCAAAACTGGATGAATACATTTTGGGCCAATTTTCTTTCAAACCATTACCTAGAGCTTGAGATAAAAGTGTTTTAACACAAGCATTGCCAAACAAAAGCAACAGGCATATGACTAAATATGAGTTAGAACTAAAGATACGAGCGGCCAGGGAGGCAGCAGAGAAGCGTCTGTGTCTGTGTGGGTTTGCATGGGCAGCGACGGCCTGTGGCAGAGGGGCCAGGGCCTGTGTCTGTCCACGTCCCAGGGCCGGTGTGCAGGCCCAGACCACTGAGACGGCGTTTAATCCCACCAGCCATTTCGTCCGTGAAAAAGATGAGCCTAAGTCAGCGGCCACACCCCCCGTTGGACTTAGCTGAAGAACGTGCACCTGACAGAGAAGCCATTACTTCTCAGGAGCCAAAGGGGACCAGGTTGACCAAAAAAGTGGACTTGTTCCCGCCTGTTGAAAAACTGGACCTGAGTGACCTCAGAAGGTCCACGGGGTCCCTGGAAGACTGGCCGAGTGAGGAGGAGCTCAGACGCTTCTGGAAGCTGAGGCAGGAGATTGTGGAGAGGGAGCAAGCGGAAACGCTCGCCCGCCGGCTCCTGCCCAAGCGGCTGCCCCCAAACCTCAGAGCCGTGCTGCACGCCCAGGGGGAGCACGCCATCCCCGGAACGGCGCAGAGGCCAAGGTCTGCTTTCTCGGTCTTTGCCATGTTGAAACACTGCGTTGTAATTATCCTTTAAAACGTCCGGGAGATGTGCACCTGTCCGTGCACGAGGCTGCGGCTCGGCACAGCCTCGGTCCACAGGCCCCCATTTCAGGGCAGGGCGCCCAGGCCTGCTGCCGGGAAGCCTCTCCCTCCCTCGCTCCATTTACTAATTGTTATCAGCAGGCCGGCTGCTCAGAGCGCTGCAGCCTCATCCAGCCCTGTGGATGTGAGCACAGCCCATAGCCCTTGGAGGTTACCGGGCTGCGAGGACGGGGGGCGGGGGGCTGAGGGGAGTGGGCGCTGGTGCCGCGTCTGGCCCGCGAGCCCGGCCTGCATGTTCCAAGTGCTTGTTCTCTGGCTCGTGCCCTCCAGGTGTGCGCGTGCATCGCAGTGTGGTGTTAGGTACTCGGCTAACATCTTGTGTCTTTCTAGAAGGAAGCCTCCCTCCGTCAGGGGCGCCCTGCCTGGCCTGGCGTCGGCGCGCCTCATGGCGGGAGGTGCACGGAGCCTGGAGCAGGACCGGGCCTCAGCCCGTCGGGAGCTCAGGGAGAAGCAGGCGCTGATGGAGCAGTGGGGAAGGTGAGGCCCGCGGCTCGGACGCAGGCGGGCCAGGCCTCGGGGCCTGCCGGACGCCTCGGGTAACGGTTCTGTTTCCGCTTCCTCGGGGAGCTAAGTGCTGCTTCCTGAGGGTGTGAGGGCGTGAGGTCCCTTGGGCGGCGTGGGTGCGGCCACGGGCAGCCATTCTGTTCCTGCTACCCAGCCCCGCCCGCCATCTTTCTTGTACTTTCCCGGTTCCCTGCCCTTTCTTAACCTGCCTGCTATCCTTTCACTCACCTGGCTGATGGGTCTTTTCCAAGGAAAGTTATTTTAAAACAACATGCTCCTCAGTAAACTTCGCTCTGGCCCCTGCCTTGTCGGCCCCTGTCCTGCAGCCCTGCTGACCTCCGTCTGCCCCGTGCTCTGAGTGTCCCGCAGCTGGCGTCCAGGCTGCAGGGTAGGCAGGTCCAGGTGTGGGCCAAGCATAGGGGGCTTGTCAGGGCGGTGCTGCAGAGCAGGGCGTGTCCCTGCCCCGGCGAGGGGAGCCTCCTGGAGACAGTGTGTCGGCTGCTCGCCACTGTACTATCCCCACTGTGCCCCACTCCTCCCATGCCGTCTCACCGAGGGGCAGTGGACACTAAGGAACAGGTCCTGGTCTGGGAGAGGGACACGTGAGGTGACAGTCACAGCCCCATGCCAGGAGTGCTGGGTGGAGGGGAACTGGGGAGCCCCGCTCGGCTTGGGGCTGTGGGAGCTGGAATCCCCCGGGCGGCAGCCTCACAGGCGGGGAGGCCTCTGCAGAGGTGCGCAGCGCGGTGGCAGCGGGCACAGCAGCGCCCTGTCCCTGGGCCGGAGCCTGGGGAGGGTGTGGCCTGGCCTCACCGCTGCCCAAATCCCGCCACCGCCCCGAGCGCCCGGAGGGTGGGAGAGGCGGAGGCTGTGTGCTGCGAGGGGAGACGAGAGGGCCAGATTTGGGGGCTCCATGGGGAGGGGTGCTGGGTGCAGGAATCTGTGGAAGACCTAGGAATTGGCTCCAACGGGCAGAGGGAGATGGAGTCCGGCGAGGACTCCGGGGCCCCATCCCACCTCCGTAGGCATGATCACAGCCAACCAGGAGCTGCTTTTCTGTTCAGTTTAGAGATTCCACAGGCCCGTGGAATCTGAGCCGTGGGCAGCGAGCCCCTGGAGTAGGACTGTGGGGAGTTCACGGTGCAGCGGGCGAGACCGTGCCAACCCAAAGCCCCTCCTGCCACAGGTGAGGGGCCTTGGGAAGCACCCGATGTCATCGGTTAAGTGAAGCTGACCTGTCCTTTCCGGTGGAGACCCGAGGGCCCGGAGGCCTTGGAGCTCAGGGCCGCGGCCCCACCTGGGCTTGCCCTGCCCCAGACGGCCTGGCTCTGCCCGCTGCGTTTCAAAACACCCAGAATGCTGTGCGTGACCGGCCAGGTCCGCCGTCTGCACCGTGGAGCAGAAGTAAAGGGCTCTTGTGTGCAACCTGAACACTGACAGTGGACATCCTTGTCGGCTTGCTTTCAGCTGCTTTTAATGTGACACTAACGTGACACGTTTTCTCCAGAGACAGGAGAGTGCTGCAGGAGTGGATAGCGCGAGCCCAGACCGTGAGGAAGAGGGCGGAGGAGCGCGGCAAAGGCCTGCCCCCACCCAGGACTCTGGTACGGAGCGCCGGCGGGGGCGGGGTGTGGTGACAGTGACAGTAATGCCAGCTGCTCGCATGTGGGGAGCGCTCTGCTCACACACACCTTGTTCACCCCTGTGGCACAGGTGGGGCTGCAGTGTCCCCATTTCATACGCGAGGACCTGAGACCCACAGGCCCCGGCTCCTGGGTGGGCTGGAGCTCGGGGAAGCCTGGCACGACGTGCCTCTGAGTCCCCGGAAGGTGAGGGAGCCACGGCACCCTGCTGGGTCTCCTCGGCCTTGGTCTCCTCAGCTTTGAGGTCAGTCGCCTCGGAAGCCAAGAAGTGGTGGTTCTGCGGCCTTGTCCCCTGTGTCCCCAAGGACGGGGCCACCAGCTCCCACGTTTCCCATCTGGCACCCTAAAGGCCATACTTGTTTCCCCTTTTCTCTCCCAAACCACTTGGGGTCCAAGCCCAGACGGGTCCGGGCGACCGCAGGCCTGGCTGCTGGCTGCCCTGCCCCCGCCTGCTTGTTTCCTGTGAGCGTCAGGCTTTGGAACTTGATCGCGACATGTCTTCAGTTATTTCTGTAGTCGTGTTCCCTAGGTGTTACCCCACAAGGCCAGGGGCTGCCTGTGCACTCCCCGTGCCACCCCCCGTCTGGGGGACGGTGCCCTGAGCCGCTGTCCGCCTCACAGCTCCAGCTGCCCTGGTGCTCGCGCCTCACCCCATAGCCTCGCTCCGTCCAGAGACAGCGCCGTTAACAAGAGGAAAAGCGAGCTCGCCAGACCCCCCTGCTCGGCCTGGGGGCCGCGCCTGGGCTTCCTGGGGCAGGAATCCTGCAGAGTGACGTCCTGTCCCTCAGGCACTTCTCGGGCTGCAGTGTTGGTCACCGCGGCCCTTCCCTGAGGTCGCTGTCCCCCTTTGTGACGGAGGCACTCCTGGGGAGACCTGACACTGCAGATGCTGCTGCCGCCAGCTGGCCACCAGTCCCCAGTGTCCCTCAGGACCCTCGCCTGCGGGGATGCCGTGGGTGGCTTTCTCCCAGGGACCTTTGTTCCTGAATTCTTCTACCACCTAGCGCTTCCCATGCTGCGAAACAATGGTTTGTTACCCTAAGAAAACAGGCAGTGGAGCCTTTTCTCCTAGTGGGATGTCACGGCAGAATGCCCCCATTTACAGAATTGGAACCTTTCCGGCTCGGGTCCCTGGGCCCTACCCTCTGGCACCGGTCAACACCATGGCCCTGGCCGGCCACCCGGTCCTTAGAGCCAGCAGGTGACTGCGACTGCGGCCCCAGTGGTGGCTTGGGCTCCTGCCTTAAACAGGACGTGTTTACTCATGGCATACATGCCTCGTATTAAAGACCCCTGTCTCAGGAGGTGGAATCAGAAGGATTTGTTCTCTTGGAGCCATTCTAGACCCTGAAACACACGTCTCTATGAGCCTTTAGTGCTCTGTCACTGCTAAGACGGCATCCAAGCCGCTGCGGGCACCGTCTAACCTGGCGATCTGGTCATGTCAGCTCGTGAGGCTGCCCTCCGACCATGCTCTGTGGCGTTGGGGATGCATTTTATGTTCTTCATTTATTGCCAGTATACATTCTGTCATGCCCACTACCATCTTTATTCTAACCTTCCGTTTCCCTACACATGTGAAAATTAAAAATACATATTTTTATCACTTCCAGTTAAAAACACAAGTTTCCTTGAAGGCTTCTAGTAGTCCATCTTGTAGAGACAAAAGCAATTAGAGTAAAGGCGTGTACGTACAAACACGCACACAGCCAGACAGTCAACGCCGGACCACACCTGTGACGGTGGCCCTGGTGTGTCACCAGTCCTATCCAGGTCACACACAGGGAGGCATGCAAGCCCCCGCCTCTGGCCCTGGAGGCAGGCAGCTCGGGGCCGCACGGCGGGCAGGAGGCACCTGCCGCAGCCACATCTGAGTGCAGGGAGGCAAAGGCACACGGGTGCCAGCATAGGCCTGAATGAGCCTAACCAGGTGTCACCAGGCCCCCAAGCACAGCAGGGAGAGCATGGCGGGCTGGTGATTGGAGGTAGACAGCGGGGTACCCCCTGGCCACAGGCCCATCAGAGGTCCACCAGCCACGCAGGCCCACATGCAAAGGGGCATTTTAGGAAAGCTCGTCTGGCGTGGGTGCCCACAGTGGGTGGGAGGTGAGGTCTTGAGGCAGGAGAGCACCAAGCAGACGTGCAATGTGCACGTCACTGCGCTGACAGACTTCCCAGTGGGTGTCACGGTGGCTTGCAGGAGCCTCTGAGCCCCGTCCCCTGGCCTGCGGGTGGGAGTCAGCGAGGCTCAGGCGGCACTGCTCTCGGCACGGCCGTTTGTCGACCTGCTCACCATGTGGGCACATGGGCTGTGCTCACAGCAATGTCATCTTGGTTTCCTGAAAACATCTTGTTTTGTTTTCCTAGGTGGCATCCAAGATCCCCTATGCCACAGATCTGACTGATAATGAGAAAATACCAACGAATCCACCTGGAAACCTGAAACAAAGCAAAGAGGAGTCACTGCCAGCAAGTAAAGGGCTGAGGTGGGCGTCGGCTGTGTGAGCGCTCTGCCCCCAGCTCCCTGCCCCCACCCCAACGCCACCCGCCGTGGGCCCTGGGCCAGCATTTACCCAGCGCGTCCCGAGGTCCTGGCGTGTGGGGCTCAGGCGAAGAACGGAGTCGGAGAGAGGGAAAGCCCAACCCTGCCCCCGGGAGCTGCTCTAGCTGCCGCATGCGGACTTGTCACCCCCACTGTGTCCACTCGGCCCTCAGCGGCCCCGTCCCGCAGGGAAAGGTCCCAGCACATCTCAGCCCCGATGCTGACCTATGGTCTGTGTCCTGGGAGTGACCGCTGGGCCCCCTCATCCTTCCCCAGATGCTCTGAGGCCATTGGGCAAAGAGCGGCCACAAGAAGACCTCCGCGTGTGTGCGCATTTTGTCAAAAAATGTCAACCCCCCAGCTTCTCATTCTGCACCCCGCACACCTGCCAGGTGCGCTGGGGCGCCAGGGCCCAGAGCCTGACTGCAGGAAGGCCCAGGGCCTCCGCCCTGCCCTCCTGACCGCACCAGGCAGGGCCAGAAGCCAGAGCCTGAGCCACGTGCGAGCGTGGGTGCGGGGCTCAGCTGATCCTGCCCACCCCCTCCCAGGAGGGCCGGCCGCCTGGCCACGTGTCCGGCGCTGTCCATGGCTGTGTGTTTTAGCGGCTCTGCAGACCGAGGGAGGGTTAAGAAACCTGGAGGAGGGTGGTCATGGTATGACACACGGGCGGCAAAGGGTTCCTTTCCTGGAGACTGCCGCCTCCTTGCCGAGGCGCTGTGGGAACCTCGCAGGCTCGCTGATCGGATGCACCCTGGCCACGTGGGATGGTTTAGATGACAGTCAATAGCGTTCACACACCGTCGCCCTCGCAGGCCCTTAGAAAGCACGTGGTTGAGCACACCTGGACCGGACACCCACCTTCTCGTGGGCACAATTTTACTAAAAACCTGCGTCTGAGACAGCATTAGGGCCTGGGGTTGGCAGCCTCGGAGGCTGCTGTGCTGTCTTTTGAACAATAATCCAGAAAAGCAAACAGAACAGACAAACCCTGCTGCTGGGGCGGGGGGCGGTCAGGGACTCAGGGGCCCCGCCCTGACGCGGGCCGCGGGCCTCTCGCCGCCATTGCCGTTGGGCCCCGGTGTCGTGTTGAACTGGAGGATCTGAGCCCAAAGCCCTGCCGCTAAGTGCAGATTCTTACTGAATATAATCTCTGCTCCTCGGAGGGCTTGCTAGCGCTGCGCTTCTGACATGGAAACCAAGACACAGCCCTCCCTCCCTGTGGCTCCGTGGGCCGTGTGCTAAACGCGTGATGTCCTAGGTGGATTTGAAGTTTCCAAAACGTAGTGTGTGTCCCAGCAGCTTTTGCCAAGGAGAAGGCGAGGCAGCCTGGGCCGTCGGTGAGCGGGCGCCTGGAGGGGAGGGGGCAGGCGGCCGCACTGTCACCACATCCTGACGTGTGTGAGCCCCAGGGTGCCGAGTTGGCCTGGCGGGAAGCGGAAGATTCTTTCTCTCCTGTTGTATAGAAATTGCTAAGACTGCACTCACACGTAACATCATTCTGGTGGCCCTCTGTTTTCTCAGGGCCGTCCAAGGGGCTTTGGAAGGAAAGCTAAAGCAGCATGTACGGCAAATGCACGAACAAAGACAAAGATTCCGAGGGTTGGCGCCCCTCGAGGAAATAAGGAAAACCACAAGGGACCTGAAAATTGTAAGTATCTGTCGGCTCTATTTAAAAGTAAATTGCTTTATTAAAAATTGAAGGGAACTTACTGAGCCTCTGCAGGGCACATGTTCTCAGACCTCGTGGGGAGGCGTTTCATGTGCCTCACGTGGGGGACGGACGCTCCCAGAACGACTCTTGGTCAGAGGATAAGAAAACGTTTCTGCGGCGTGGGAGCCCTCAGCGGCACAGTGTCCCTTGACGGGCCGCGGCCACGGCTTCTACTTCATCAGCAGAGACGGGACGGGACATGTCCGTGGGGTCCTCCCCCAATGCTTCGTGCCAGCAGAGCCTGGTGGGGCCAAGAGGGGCCACTCAAGACGCCATGGCCGGCACCCCAGTGTGTGCAATGGGAGGGTCCCCACCTCCGCACCCAGTCGCGGGCATGTCCATCGTTCTAGAGACACTGATGAGCGCCTCTGTGACTGGAAATGCCCTGGGCCTCCTGGGGCCCAGGCGGGGCTGGGCCACTTCAGACTCTGCCCCGTCTTCTCAGGCTCTCTTGCCTCCCAGCCCAGAGAATTTTGCCTGCCTTCAGATGAGCCTTTATTCTTTCCAGATCTGTTGTTTGCAGCATGACCTCATCCTCGGACACCCAAAACCCTACGTCTTAGGGCTTGTGAACATCTGTGTCTCAACCCACCACTTCAGGTTATGGACTCAGAAGTCTGCTTGTGTTGTGGACACCTCCACGCTCACGGATTTGAAATGGACCAAACCCTTAAAAGACACCATCTGCCAAAACTCACAGAAGAGAAAAATAGAAAATCTGAGTAGGCTGATATGTACTAAAGAAATTGAATCAATCATTAGTAACTTTCCAATGTTTTCACGGGTGGTTTAAATTCTACCAAGCGTGTAAGGAAGAAATTATGTATAAACTCTGTACAGTCTCTTCCAGAAGATAGAAGCAGAGGGACTATTTCATAACTCATTCTATGAGGCCAGCAGGACCCCAATACCAAAGCTAAAGACATGAGGGAACCTATGGACCACTGTGTCTCAGGAACACAGATGCACAAATCCTCAACAAAATGTTAGCAAGTCGAGACCAACGATGGATAAAAAGAATTATACACCACAACCAAGTGGGATTTATTCCAGAAAAGCATTTGATGAGAGTGATCCACTTAGTTTTAATTTCTGTGAAGGGTGTGAAGCTGTCAACATTTGAAAATTAATGCACTCCCTCACATCCACAGGCTAAAGAAGAAAGATCACATGATCACATCCATAGGTGCAGAAAATCCCCTGACAGAATGCATCACAGACTCACCGATAAAAGCTTTCCGCAGGGCCGGCCGAGTGGTGCGGCAGTTAAGCACTGGCTTGGGAAGCCAGCGGCCCCAGTTCGGGTCCCACATATGAGGGCCAGTGACACAGCCCTCAAAAAAAATTTAAAAAAATAAAAATAAAAAATGAAAAAAAAAAAGCTCTCCACAAACAAGCGACACGGAACTTCCTTCCCTTGATAAAGAGCATCTACAAGACCCCAGCTGACATCACAGTTAACAGCGTGAAGCTAGAAGCGTCCCCTGAGGTCGGAACGAGGCAGGCTGTCCCCTCTCAACAACGTTGTACTAGAAGTCCCAGCGAATGCAATAATGCAAGAAAGGAAAAAGAAGTACAGGTTAGGAAGGAAGAAATAAACCTGTCTTTGTTCTCAGATGACATGATTGCCTATGTAAAAAATCCCAAAGAATTGACCAAAAAAAGTTCATGGAACTCATAAGTGATTATAGCAAGATTGCAGGATACAAGGTTCATACACAAAAGTCAGTTACTTACATACACTGGCAGCAAACAAGTGGGATTTGAAATTAAAAACACAATACCATTTAGCACCAAAAAATGGTATAAATATAACAAACTATGTACAAACTCTATATGAGGAAACCTACAAAACTGATGAAAGAAGCCAAAAAAGGCCTAAGTGGGTGCAGGGCTCCTCCGTGTTCATGGGCAGGAAGACCCAGTGTGGTCACGACGTCAGCTCCTCCCGAACCGATGCCAGATTCGAGGCAGCCCCACTCAAAATTCCAGCGAGCTCTTTTGTGGGTATTGACTATTTCATTCTGTTTATATGGAGGCAAAAGACCCAGAGTAGCCAACACAACACAGACCGTGAACGAAGTGGGATGACTGACAGGCCTGCCTTCCAGACTTCCGGCACAGCCCCCGTCATCGAGAGAGGGTGGTGCTGGTGCAAGAAAGGCCCGACAGGCTGAATAGTCCCAGGACAGGGCCAGAAATGGGCCTCGTGAACGGAGCCGGCTGCTCTGACAGGAGCAGAGGCAGCTCAATGGGGAAAGGAGGGTCCCTTCCCCGAATGCCGCCGGGGCAAGTGGACGTCCGCACGAGGGGAGCGTCACACCCTTCACAGGGACGTAAACTGAGTGGATCACGCTCATCAAACTACATGCGTTAAATACATACAATTTTGTATATTAATTACACCTCGATAAAGCTGTCCCAAGTAGACCGCAGACCTGAATGTAAAATGCAAAGCTGAAACACCTACATGACAGCAGGAGACAGCCCAGACAGGCTGGGTTGGCAGTGACTTTACATAGAACGTCAAAGGCATGAAAGGAAACCTGGTAGGTTAGACTTCATTAAAATTCAAAAATTCTCTGTGCAGGATGCTGTCAGAAGAATGAGACAAGCCGCAGACTGGAAGGAAATATTTGCAAAAAACATGATAAAGGACTATTAACCAAAATATACAGGGGCGCTGTGGTTAAGCGCTGGCTTGGGAAGCCAGCGGCCCCGGTTCGGTCCCACATATGAGGGCCAGTGTCACTGCCCTCAAAAAACAAACAAATAAATATATGTATATACAAAGAACTTTTAAAAACTCACCAAGAAGAAAAACAACCCAATTAAAACACGGGTCACAGCTCTGAACAGACAGCTCACCATGTTCTGCAAGCCCGTGAAAAGGTGGTTCGCATCGTACCTCATCTGCAGGCGCAAGCCGAAACAGCAGACGTCCCTCTGCGCGCCTGTTAGGACACCGGCGACCCAGACGCTGACGGGACGGGGACGTGGAACCACAGGAGCTGGTCACCGCCCTGCTCACTGACCCCCACCCAGCAGGAGGCTTGGGCTGTGGTCTCTGGAGGGCTTCACGCTCCCACTTGAGGCCATGCGACATCCACCTCCTGCAGCACCAGGTGGTGAGCCTCAGGCCACTGTCCAGAGCTCGGAGGGGCCTCTCAGGAACCTGACCAAGAAAAGTGACACTTGGGCACCCCCCAGTCCTGACCCCCAGCTGAAAGCCGCCCCCGCCCCCGCCGTCCACAGCATTTAATGGTGGTTTTAGTGCCTTGTTCTTGAGTATGAGAGAGAGCCGAAGGTCAGCTGCTTGGAGGGCGTGAGGGACAGGTCAGCTGGAAATGCAGACACTCTGGGAAAGAAAATTAAAGCTAGAATGAAAATCTTCCATGGAACAAGTTATTAGAATGGAACACTCAGATAACCAAGAAGTCTTGGAGTTAAGTTAAAAATATGGCAAAAATCTTTCCTAATTAAAGAATTAAATCCATAGATGAATCTGATCCCCCGCGAAGCAGGGCAGAAAGGCGCTGCCTCTGACCCACACTCGCTCCAGAAAGACACGCGAGCAAATGGCAGGGAGAAGCTAATAAGAACATGAAGCTTTCGGGCCGGCCGAGTGGCTCAGTTGGTTAAGAGCTCTGAGTGTGAGCTCTGAGCAACAGGGCTGCCGGCTGGATTCCCGGCCGAAGCTGAGCTGCCAACGGGTGGCAGGATGGCTCAGCTAAAAAAAAAAAAAATGGTTTTCACGCAGGTGCGTGCCCAGACTGACGCCCGCTCGTGCCCAGCACCGTGACCCAGACATTCTCTGGGACTCCAGGGGTGGGAGGCCGGGTGCAGTGACACCCACGAGCAGTCTGATGGAGCTCGTGCTCAGGTTGCCAGCTGAGGCCAGCACAGGAAAAGGACTCGGAATGTCACTCACTGTGCAGCCCTTCACTGGGAGCGTTTGCAGAGTGCATTCTCCCTGACAAGGGCGTGAGTGGACAGAGAGGGCGAGAGTCCAGGACGGGCAGCCCCGGCGGCGCTCTGTGCAGGCACCAGCGGAGCCCGAGGGGCCCGGGAGTCTCTCCAGGGCACACAGGCTGGTCTGAGGACCTGCCCAGGGGAGAGGGCAGCCCGGGGGACTCACCAGCAGAGATGTGCAAAGCAGCTGTTTTGAATTCCACAAAGAATGCGTGGTTTTTAGAACAGAAAATGTAACCAGTGGATCAGTAGCAACATAGATCCTGAATGGTAACTGACCCCACAATTGTAAAGGGCCTGTAATGGGGGGGTGCCCGGGCTGGAGGTCCAGGTCCAGGCTATGCTTCAGCAAGATGGCCTTGGGGATGGGGCAGTCCTGGTACTGTGGACACGTACCCACTGGCCAGCGTCTCGGGGCAGAGATGGGCAGGAGCGCTCTCCTTGCTGCTGGCCAATGGCCCCCAGGGCCAGGCCTCATTCTGCATCTCACCCCATGGGCGTCCCGGGAGCAGGTGGCCTGTGATTCCTTCCGCCTTAGGGACTCCTGGTCCTGTGCCTGTGTCCATGGGACAAGGGTGGCAGGTGAGTCTCTAGGGCCGCCGCCGTTTGCTGACAGTGTGCATAGGACACCTGGGTGGGCCCTGGTGGGGAGTGCGCTGTCCTCGCCAGGGAGGTCAGGCGTGCTCTGGGGCTCCATGGAAGCGGCCCGCCAGGGGCCAGCGTGGCCATCTCCACAGGACCCAAGTGTGTGGACAGACGGCTGCCACCCCGGTCCCGGCAGCCTGGCTAACTGCCTCCTTCCCTCCCAAAGGCCAGAAAGCTGCAGGATGAAGTAATGAAACTGAAGTTGGGACCCACCTGAACAACGGTCCCAGGTTCCCAGCTCCCGCGAGGAACCCTCCACTGCACCCACCTGCGTCACAGCCTCGGAATATATCTTTTAACACAAAATATTGAGAACCTGGAAAAGTTTACAGATACTGATGACAAAGCATCGCACGAGCTCTGACGGAACGTCTTCAGCCTGAAAGTGGGTTCAGCACGTCTTTTTCTTCCTCAGGTGACATTAGCAGCCAGCCCGGGGCACTTTAGATGGATTTCATGGATAGTCTACTGTTTTCCAGTCTACGTTGTTTTTTCTGAGGCTGCAAAAGGTTTGAGCTGCATTAAAGGAGAGAGAGAGAGAGAATACCGTAGACGAGCCACGCCATTTTCGTTTCTAGGGACCTGTTTCTTCCAGTGCAGTTGACGCCGTGTGGGCATCAGCCCCGCCTCACCCCAGCCCCCTGCCCACCCATGCTCCCAGGCCACAAATATGACCATAGCTTTCATGGTTCACTTCCTGCAGTTGGGAGAGGCTGGCTCACCGATTCCTGCCAGGTCGGAAGCCCTCCAGCCCACTTTCGCCCCGGGGCCTGCCGCGAGGGGCTCTGGGTATGCTCACCCTCCTCCCGCCAGCAGTGGGTGTTTCTTTGGCCCTCACCCTGCGCTCAGGACAGACAGTCTCGGCCAGGGCACCCGCCTGCCTGACTCCCGTCACAGGTCCTGTCTCATGCAGCTGTTTAGATTGTCCGACTCTGTCTCTCGCTCTGAACTCATCGCATCTTGCGCCCAACGGCGTCCCTGCCATGGGCTGCACTCCCTCTGCCCCCAGTTCCCCGGGGCCTCCAGCAGCCCTGTGACCTCTGGGTGGGTGTCTCCCAGCTGCTGCAGGAGAACCCCCTCCCAGAGGGTCCAGAGGCAGAACTCCCTTCACATCAAGCTTTGCTCCAAGAGTAACCTAAGCAGCAGCATACGGGTAAAAATCAGAGACTGTTAGGTCAAACCGAGCAAGCTGATGGAAAACTTCAGCATCAGCACCCAGGGCGGGGCCACACGCTCGCTCCCTCCTCCGTCTTTAGTCCGTGAGTTTGTGCAAGTTGCAGCCATTCTCTTGTCCTCGTTTGTTGGAAGTGCTGTGTCCTTTTCATCCCGTCCGTGCTGGCAGTCTTTTACATTCTCTCATAATCAGACAGGTATTTTCCCCTTAATTTTTGAAATTTAAATGTCAGCTGTCCTCCGTGCTTCCCAGCCCTTCCCTTTCCCTTCGCTCCCTGTCCATCCGCTGCCCGAGCTGCAGCCTTCACAATGTCCCCTCATCTGGGCTAGTGGCTCAGACAGCAGCCGTGTTGTGACCTCTCGTGGCTCCTGGGTGCACTGGGCTCAGCGAGCCGGTTCTGTCCTCATTGTCCTCTGAGCAGGGCTCTCGGATGGGACCGTCAGTCCCCCATGGCTGCCCCACATGCCTTGTGCCATGGCAGTGCATCTAGGAGGGGCCTCTGCCCTCCCCACCGGGCAACTCCATGGGGTCCCTTGGGCAGGGAGCCCTCCTCGCAGCTCAGGGCTCGGAGTGCAGAGCGGAGGCGTCCAGACCTGCCTCAGGCTTAGGCCTCGGGGCAGGAGCACCGCGCCACCCACCACTGGAGGCGCTGGGGCCTTCGTTGCCCTGCCGGGGGCGCCCAGGGGAGGGCTTGGCCTGGGCACGGCCGCTGCCATGGGGGTGGGGGGCGCCTCCGGCCACACGTGCCCACTGCACAGACTCAGCCAGTTCTCTGTCTGACTTAGAGAGGTCAGAGGTTGGGTTCTGGCCAAGCAGTTTGAGTCAACATGGGGGAGATTTCTCTCCAACACTAGGACAAGCCAGGTCAAATGAGGACCTGGAAAGAGTCCTGGGGTCCTGGGGAGCCTTTGGAGGGGAGTCACAGATACGCATGGAGTCCCCAGGGAGGACCCCCAGAGTTCTCAGTGACCCACAACCAGCTTGGGGCACTCTGCACTTGGGTCCCTTGCCACACAGAACAGGCTTATCTTAAGGAAGAAACAGCCAACTGGTTCAGGAAAAGAAGGGCCACAGATCAACTGTTCAGAAACTAAGGCAATTCTTTATGAAAGAGATGCCTCACCCTAAACACGTTTTTGCTCAGATACTTGAAACCACAGGGCTCTGGGACCGGGGCCTGACAGGGTTCAGGCCACTGCTGAGAGCTGCCCTGCTCACGGGCTGCCCGGGCTCCACGGCCAAGGGAGCAGGAGGGCCCACGTTCTGGGGTGGCCGGAGCGGCTCGTAGGAGGCGCCAGCTCCCTACAGGGCCCTTCGGCATGTCCACTGGCCCAGGAGAAATAGCAGTGGGGCAGATGCCGCACATGGGGCGCGGCCCAGGTTTGCTGCTCCTGCCCAGCCCTGCCCATGACCCAGGGCCTGAGGATCCCACTGGCCACTCAGTTACCGGGAGCACGGTGACGGTGGTGACGCTGGTGGCGGTGATGCCTAGGAGGGAAGCCTGGTCAGCCCCTGCACCCCACTCTGCCCTGGGCCTGGATGGGTGTGAGCACGTGGTAATGGGTGCTCGCCAGGCCTCGTCCTCAAGGGCACCGTCTTGTCCTCTCCCTTACAGCAATTGCCGGGCATGAGACCTGCTGTGAGATGGTCTGGACCTGAGCATTAGGGCCCATCGTGGCTCTCACTCCTGTGGACTCGGGGCACCAGCTCTGGGGAGATCTGTGGTTTCTGACCATGGCTTGGCCCTTTGACCAGGCAATTTTGGTTCCATTTCAGAAGTATCTGGCTGTATGTAAGAGACCCACCCACTGAGTTAACCCAGGTGAGCTCCAGGAAGAGGAAGTGGGAACAGGCCCAGGTATGTGAGAGAGGGGGTAGGACAAGGTAGGGGACACCAGCCACCTCGCCAGGCCTGGCGACTGTGGCAGCTTTCATTCCAGTCATGGGGAGGCCCTTGTGAGTCTCCCATTTCGAGGGAGAGACAGAATGAGATGGTAGAGGTAATTCCGTACCCAGGAGCGCACTGCTGGGCAGGGCTTGGCAGGCTCCCCTGTGAGTTAAGGGGTCAGGAGAAGGGACACGAGCTGGGATTTGGAGGAGGGCTCCTGAAAGACGGGAGGGGGTGGGGGGCCAGTGGGGCCAGGCTGCTGTGGGGGCAAACCCTGGAGCACCTCCGAGGACCAGCACAGAGACCAGGACCCTGAGGCGAAGTGGACACAGAGGTCAGCCCGTCTGAAGCATTCCTGCCACCAACGCTTCTGCCAGCTCACGGTCACCCGACGCAGCCCCACTGAAGGCGCTGGCTGGTCTGTCCCCCTTTACACCACTGCCCTGCCCACCTGATCAGGCTGGCCGGCGCTGGTCCCTCTGCCATGCTCAGGGCAGCGGCCAGATGCTGGTAGGCCTGGCTGTGAAGGCGGGGGCCGAAGGCTTTACGGGCCAAGTCTGAAACTGGGGGAGAGGCTGTCAGGTTTTCCCTCAGCCAGGGTCGCTCCACAGCCCTCCGTAGCCCCACAGGGCAGCCGCCCGCAGCTCCAGGCTCCCAGAATGTGCTTTCCAGGACCTGCAAGTCGTCGTTGACGGCCATGCACAGGCCTGGCCCATGAGGGGGACGCTAGAGGAGGCCACACATGGGGCCAGCACCCAGGACCCCTGGAGATCAGGCCCTTCTGAAGGACATCTGCACTTTCGTCAGGGGCTCGAAAAATTCCCAACGCCTTCTAGAAATAAGAGTGAGGTGCGGGGAGCCAGTAGGGAGCAGGTGGGTGGGCAGGTCTGCCCGGTGGGGCCTTAAACAGCCACATTTAGACTCCAAATCTGTCTGCCTTTTTTTTTTTTTAAACTTTCTACCTTGTGGAGACGGGTTTGTAAAATGACTTCAAGTTCCCTGAAAAAGTGCACAGCACATGGCACAGATGGGGCGCAGGCTGGCAGAGCCCCTCCCGCTCGCCTGCGCCCTGAGTTCTGGGCCCACCCACACTCAGCCACGTGCCCCGCCTGCCTCCTCCCCTGACACCTGGGAGTTACTGGGGAAGCGCCCTTCCTCCCAACCCCAGGTACCTCCCAGAGGTCCCCTTCTGTCCAGCCCCCTGCACCCACTCCAGCTCAGCCAACGGGCAGGCCGCGGCTGCTCCCACTGCCGCGTGGCGCCCTTTCTCCCTCTGCGTGGGCTGGACGCCTGCTCGCTCCAGCATCACACCTCCAGGCAGCTCTCCGGACGCCCCCGTCCGCACACAGCCCCCTGTGCACACGCTGATACCCCAAAAAGATGCCCCAGCAGCTGGGAGCTAACCGGAACCCTGGTTCCCTGGCGCATGGCGCCGTCTGCCCCGGTGCTGAGGCGAGGCGGTGCCCGCAGCGGGGCCTGGGGCCTGTCCTGCAGCGTCAGCCCCAGGAGCTGGGGGGCCGCAAAGGCTTCTGGGAGAAGGCCGGCCAGGCCTCTGGGGCTGCGCCGTCCCGGGGAGGCGGCCTGCTGCTGGGGTCCCCCTGGCGCCCGCTGGACGCCCCGCCACGCGGAGGGCGCGTGCTGGCGGCCCCACTGCCGGGACCTCGCCCAGGGCTGGACCCCACGTGCTCCGTGGGCCTCGGTACCCAGCCCTGCGCCCGGCGGCCACCTGAGGGCGGGGACGGCGGCCCGGGCCGCGGGGCGGGGCGCGGCTCGGGGGGCGGGGCGCGGGGCGGGGCGCGCAGCTCGGGGCGGGGCGCGGCGCGCAGCTCGGGGGCGGGGCGCGGTTCGGGGGGCGGGGCGCGGTTCGGGGCGCGGCTTGGGGCGGGGCGCGGGGCGGGACGCGGCGCGGGGGGCGGGGCGTGGGGCGGGGCATGGGCGGGGCCGGCGGCTGGCGGCGTCCGGGTCGTCAGGGCAACGGGCTGCGCGCCGCCCCCGGGGCCCCGCCAGGCGCAGCGAGGCCGGCTCCCGGCCCGGCGGCTCCGGGAAGGTCACCGCGGGGCTGAGCCCCGCGCGCCCAGCGCTCGTGAGAGCCGAGCGCCCCGCCTGGGCCGAGGCTGCGCCAGGGCGGCCGGGGCGCGGGTCCCGCGCTCGGGGAGGGCCGGTCCCGCTGGGAACCGGCCGCGCGGCGTCTCACGGGACCCCCTGCGTCCCCCGCGACCGCGACGCGCGGACTGGCTCCCCCCGCCCCCAACCCCGGCGCGGGCCGCGCGGCGCGTAACTCCGGGGGGCGCCCCGTGCCCCGTGCGCGGCGAGGGCGAGGCCGGGGTCCCCTGCGGCCGGCTCCCCGCTCGCTCCGCCCCGACCCCCTCCCCGCAGCGCCCGGGTGGCCGCGGGGCGCCAGAGCCGGAGGCGGGGGTCCGGGGCAGGGCCGCGGGGAGAGGCGGGGAGGCGCCCCGCGTGGGCCCCGGGCGCGGTGCGGCGCGCCCTGAGCCGGGACCGGGCCCTTTCCGCGGGCGCCCGCGGCCGGCTGCCCGGAGGCCGGGCGCAGCCGCGGCCCGCCCCAGGGGCCCCGGGGGCGGCCCCCGCGCGCGTCGGTGGCCGGCCGAGCGGGCTTTGTGACGTCAGGCGGCCGCGGCGTCACGCGCGGGCTGACCCGGCGGCGGGGCGCGGGAGCATGGAGCCGCGCGCGGGCTGCTGGCTGCCGGTGCGGGTGGAGCAGGTCGTCAACGGCGCGCTGCTGGTGTCCGTGGGCTGCGGGCGGCGCAGCTTCGCCGGGATCCTGCTGGACTGCACGAAAAAGTGAGCGCGGCGCGGGGCGCGGCCCGGCCCCCCGGCCCCCTGGGCGCCCCCCCCCCCGGGCCTGGACCAGCTCCGGGCCGCGCCGCCGCCCGCTTTCGGTTTCCCGGGTTTCGGGGCCCGCGAGCGCGGCCGCCACTCGGGGGCGGGAGTGGCTCGCAAAGTGGTCGCGACTTTCGGGCTGGGAGCGGGCGGGGCCGGGGCGCGTGGAGCCGGGACTCCGCGCCCCGCCCGTGGGTAGCGCACTTTCTTTGTCCGGACGCACTGCTGGATCCGGCTGGTCTCAGAACTGCCGTCCGTTGGGGCGGGGGGTTGGTGCGGGTGCGCCGGACCTGCCTGCCACTCGCTCACCGCCGGGGCCGCCTTGGCCAAGGCCACGGCGCGCCCAGGCTCCGCGCGCTGAGCAGCGGCGCCCGGCAGTGGGGTTTACAAAGACACAAGCGCCGGTTTCTCTGGAGAAGGGTCCCCCGCAGGCCTGGGGGCGAGTGCACCGGCCGCGGCGCACCTGTGCCTGCCGCAGGGCCCGGGCCGCGGGAGTCTCCTGGATACGGTGTCACGTGGTGCGGAGCTCCGGTGGGTAGATGATCAGGCCTCAGGCAGCCACGGATGCACTCCTGCTGGGCCTTATTTTGAAACTGGGAGCATCGACCGGCGTCCAGCCCAGAAGCCGGACTTTTCCCTCAGTGGAGCCTGGGTTTGGTTCTGGTGGCGTGCATGTGGTTGGAGGACCATCACTCTTAGTCACCCTGCTGGCATTATCTCTTCATTAGATGTGCCAGAAGCCATTTATGCACAAGTCATGTGACTTAACATATGGCTTCCCGGTGACTGTCATCCTGCTCCCCGTTGGCCACTGTAAAGAGTGCTTGGCAGGACCAAGTGACCCTTGGGGGCTGCAGCATAGCCCCCTGCAAGCTGCCCAGCCTGTGTCCTGGGGGGGGTTCCCTGCCCCCAGTGGCCACCACTTCCTCCCTCAGGCAGGGCTGTGGGCCTGGCCTGGCCTGGCCCAGCTGCGGCCGCTGCTCAGCCCTGCCTGGCCTCCTCCTGGGAGAGGGGCTTTTGCAGCCGCTGCTCCCCTGCATCCGGTTTTCTGGGCTGCCTGACTCAGGACAAGGCGGGCTGTGGGGCACCCTAACCTGCGGCTGGCAGCGAGGAGGCGCAGGCTGCCCCTGAGGCCCAGGGCTAACCTGGTGTGGAGAGCCGCACTTCCCTGCCCCTCCCACTGCCTCCTGGAAGGAAACAGGCCCTGCTGGGATCTGGCAGCGGTAGGACGTGTGGGCGTCAACCCTCTGGTGGTCATGGCCACTCACAGCTGTAACTGGAGCCTCCCACAGAACCAGGAGCTGGCCTCTGTGGGCACCGCAGTGCTGCAGCGCTGGCCTTCTGACTTGAGTTGCCATCTCCACCCAGTCCCTGTGGAGAACTGGAAATAAACCTGCCTCCGCCTGCCCCTCCACCCCTGCAAGCCTTGGTCCTGAACCTGCACCCCACCCCCCGCCTCTTCTTTGCTGTCTGCCCTGGTTTCACCCTGACTCCAGCTCTTTACCCATAACATTACGGGGGGCAGCGCTCACATTCACAGCGTGCTCGTCAGGCAGGGGCCAGGCAGGTGGCAGCTTGGCCTGGATGTTTTAGGCAGTGGGCCTCAGGGTCCACATACCCACCGGACTTCCCAGGGGCCAGTTTCTCCTTAGTGCCTGGCCCCCTCTGCAGTATGTGACAGTGGCAGGGCCAATTTGTGGAGACCCGTCCCAGGTATGGGCACTGACCGGCAGGGAAGAGCGGCTGGGAGCTCCGCCTGCAGCGTTCACCCACCTCTGGGGGCCTGTGGGTCCCGGGGCAGTAGGCTGCGTCTGCCGGGGGCCTGAGGTGCAGTAGCTGGGCATGTGCCAATGATCGGCACGTATCAGCAGCTCCCCGAGCCCACGTGCGGACCTGGGAGCCTGGGAGGAACCAACCCTGAATGTTTCCACTGGGAGGGAGCTGCCCCACGAGAGGGCCCAGGGCCCAGCACCGGTGATGGTGGTTGGGCTTTCAGCAGGTGGGTTCTCTTCCCTGAATGTTGGCGGAGGGGAGAGGAGGTTGGGGCAGCTCACGTCTCAGCAGGTGTGTGCGCCGGGGTGGGCCAGCACCTCCTGTCGGTCTGTGTCTGGAAGCTTCTGCCCAGCTGCTGAGTGTTCTAAGGCAGGTCCCCGAGAGCCTGCCCACTCAGGCGCTCACATCATGCGCTGAGCACCTCCTGTGCTCCAGGAAGTGGGCTGTCCAGGCGGGCTGCTGTGAGTGGTCCTCCCATCATGTCCGCAAGCACAGTAATGACACAGATGGGCCGCGTCTGCCTAGCTCTGCAGGCGGGGGCTCAGGTGGGCACAGGCATTTTGTGGGTGGTTTGGGGGTGTACCTCTAGTTGAAGACCTCAGGTGGGGTGGTCCAAAGACAGTGAAGCCTCAGAGTGGGGAACGGATGGTCTCACGGACAGTGGGTGTGAGGGCCAGTTGCCTGCTAGGCCTGGCCAGCCCAGAGCCTCCAGCCTTGACCTCTAAGCTGGTATTTCTCGGACTTCCCCAGTGTGTTACCCAGGATGCCATCAGAATGCAACACTCCTGGGCCCTCTACTGGGAAGGCTGGGGTCCAGGGCTTGGCAAACCCACATGTGCCCTGGGGGGTTGGGCCCCGGGCTCCTAGGGACAGCCAGCCAAGCACCCCGGCCACGGCCCATTCCTGGGCAGCAGAGCACGCCTGCTCCATGCAGGCACACCCCACGTCCAGAATGGAGACTTGGCCCTGATAGCTGCTCCTGGGACAAGTTCCTGGACAGACTGGGATGGGCACCTGGTCCAGGCCCTACCGGGCACGTCTTTCCTGCCCTGGGGAAGCCAGAGAGTCTGAGAGTGAGGGGCCCGGTGTGTCATAGGGGGCAGGACCTGCAGCTGATGGGCAGGTGCCACACGAAAGGGCCTAGCTGATGCAGCTGGTCTCCAGAGCCTCTTCCAGGAGGTGGCAAGGGGTGCAGGCCTGGCCCTGTGTGGCCGGGGTGGTCCTCAGAGGGCTTAGAGAAGGATGCAGCCGGCTGAGCTTTTCTGAAATGATGCTGACGGTTACTAAACCTTTGAGCCCAGGACTCCGGGGGCCAGCTGGGACAGCCTGGCCCCATGGCACTGCCTGGTAACCCTGGGTCCATGCCCATGGGGGAGGGGAAGTCTCCCGTGAGTGACCCTGGATGAGGCGGCACTCTGGGGTCCAGGCAGCGACTTCCCTGCCAGTGTATTTTCTCCAACTCCCTGAACACAGGTGGCCCCGGCAGCCTTGTACCACAGCAGGCCTGGTGACACCTGTGGGCACTGCCAGGTGAGCTGGGGCCTGCGTCCCTGGGCACGGGACAGTATGCGCCAGCCAGGCCTCCCTGAGGGCCCAGGCCTTGGGGGTGAGCCACAGGCCACAGTGGTGCCCACAGGTGCCCGCCTTGTGCCCTGGGGCCCAGGGGAGGTCCTTCCAGGAGGGGGTGGCCTGTGCTGATGCTGCCTGGGGCCCGAGGCAGCCCGCACAGCTCTCTGGTGGCGCTCAGCCTCACTCCCTGTCCGCAGAATGGGGTGGCTACATGTACCTCTTGGGGCTGTTAAAGGGTTTGGGAGGCAAAGCCCCAGCAGCCTGGGGCACCTGCTCTGGGGTCTGAGCGGGGTGGGGTGGGGGTGAGTGTTTACCCTCCAGGCGCTCGTGGGTGTGGCCTGGGCTGGGCAGCGGCTCCGGGAAGGAAGTCTGGCTGCCTGTGTGACAGAGTCGTGGGGCCTTCCCTGCCTGCAGTGGCCAGGCCTGTTCCACCGGCCTGCCACTGCCCTGGAAGGACCCCGCCCCCAGCCCCCTCTGGGCTGAAGGGACATACACACCAGGGAGGGCAGGGCCACCATACCTACCTGTGTCTGGCAGGGGCAGGCCGGCCCACCCAGGGCCCGCAGAGGGCTCTGGCCAAGGGCCCTGTGTCTGTCCCCGCCCTCCCCCCTCCCCCAAGGGGACCGTGCCACACACAGGGCAAAGCCCCCGGACTGGTGCTGTGGGCCTTTGGGGGTGGGGAGCGACTTGCCCTCCCGCCCCGTGGCCCAGCCCGTGTGTGCAGAGCGGGGTCCCAAGAAGCTGCAGAGTGCCGTCTCTGGGCGCAGCCTGAACGTGGGAGACGGGAGAGGGGCTGCCGGAGGCCCAGCTTTGGGGTTCCTGAGCGCCAGATGGCAGGAGGGGCCCTGCTGCAGCCCAGCAGGCGGTACGGGGGCCGGGCCAGGGCTGGGGGCGTATACGGGCTAGGTCTGAGTGGGGTGGCCTTTCCAGGGCCCGGGGGGGCGGGACGGCGAGGATATGGGTGAAGAGGAGGTGTTAGAGGGAGCCTCCAGTGCATGGTCTGAATGCGGAAGGTGGGGGGGACGTGGGCCTTGGGGGGCAGCCTCAGGAACAACCCCCCGAGCTTTGGCGGATCCCCAAGTCCACCAAACCCAGGACCCCCAATCTGTGGACCCCCAGTTTGTGGACCCCTGGACTGATAGGAAAACGAAGAAAATTAAGTCCAAAAGCCTGATTTCCAGGCTTTTACCAGTGATCTTGAATTAAACAGAAATTGGGCAGTGTCCAGATGGCCAACATGCTTTTTGAGTTAGTTCATTTCATCAACGTGACAATAAGGACCGTGCAGAGGTGACAGCCCTGCAGTCCGACACCTGGCCTGCGTCACGCGCCCTGCTTGCAGGCTCTGTGTCCTGTGCTGCTTGCGTAGCCCCCACTCCGCTCTGGGCCTGGCCACGTCCCGCCCGGGGCCGGGGTGAGCCGTCCAGCCGTGGGTGCTCGGGGATGTGCTGGAGACGGTGACGTCAGAGTCACAGAGGGGCCCCGCTAATGTCCCTGGACCCTTCTGGAGATCAGTACATGGAGGAATCACCTGGAAATGGAAAAGCAGCAAAGCTCATTGCAGTCCTGCTTGGTTGAGTGAGACGAGGAAGGTGGAAGTGTGACATTGTAGATCTCATTGCTCAGAACTCGACGAGAAGTGCTTGTGTGCTTCAAAAACAACAGCTTTTCCCTAATGCAGTCTTAGCAGATGTCGCATCTGTTCAAAAGTTGTGTGTGTTCACTATTGGCGAAAGGTGCGGACTGGGGTTGTTTGTCAGGATCTGGGACAATGTCGGGTTTCCGGCCACCCCGGGACGTCCTTCGGTCCGTGGGCCTCGTGAGCGGTGTAGCAGCCAGGCCTGGGGGGGCTCTAGAAGGCGCGCTGCCCCCCAACTGTCAACAACAAAACCCCAAAGCCATTCGAGGTGCCGAAATGTCTGAGTGGTGGCTGCCTGGCCCCAGCCTCCGGCCGGAGAAGATCCTGCTGGGGAGCCCTGGGGTGCTGGCCGCGTGGCCTCGGCGGTGGGTCCTCGTGGGAGGTGGGTCTCATGCCTTCCCACAGGTCACGTGGCGTTGGCGCCGGCTGCTTCCAGTCGTGGAGCTGGAGGGCCTGAGGGAAGGGCCTGGGGGTACTAGGCAGGAGGGGTCCTTTCAGGGTGTGGTGGGCAAGGTGGTGTGGCTGGCACGCTCACCGGAGGGCAGGAGAAACAGCTGTGGCCAACTGGGCATTCAGGAGGCAGCGGGCCGATTCCCAGGCCCAGGGCTCTGGCTTGGTGGCTGAGCTCTGTCCCCTTGGGCTGCAGAGGCTCGAGCTGTGTCCCCCACCCCCAGACACACGTCAGGCACTGGGACCCAGGTGGCTGTCCTGGGCCCTGGGACTGGAAGTCCTCCATGGGGCCCGCTTGGGGATCTCATCTGCGAGAGAGAGCTGGTGAAGGCTGTGAGCACGGGCACTGGCCACAGGAAGCTGGTACCCACAGGCGGCTCAGGCCACATCCCAGGACCGCAGGCGTCCCCGGTCCCCACGCCTGGGGGACCTCCTGCTGCGAGCCTATGTTCCCCCTTGTTGCCACCCACTGAGATGTGGACACTCAGTGCCTGTCAGACTGGAGAGGTGGTCACGCGGCCTCACGAGCTCACACCCTCACCAGGGACGCCCACGCGGTGTGTGCTTTGGGCCCTTTGCCTGCGTGAAAGCCCAGGGACATCTCCGGGCTCTCCAGCAGTGCTAACAGCCAGTTCTGCGGGGCCTAGGAGTGGGGGTGGGGCGGAGACAGCGGGCGTCACCATCCTGACTCGCCTTTCTGTCTCCCCTCCGGCAGGTCTGGCCTCTTCGGCCTGCCCCCGTCCACTCCGCAACCACAGGCTGAGGACACCCCTGTCAACGGCTGCCAGGGCCCAGCGCCCCCAGAGGGGGACACAGAGGCAATGCAGCTGGAGACAGGCCCCCTGCCGCCTCCCTGCCCGGAGCCACCCCCACCCCTGGTGCCGCCCCTGCCCGCTGCCGGGAGCCTGCCCGCATTCCCGCCGTATTTTGAGGGCGCGCCCTTCCCGCCCCCGCTCTGGCTGAGAAACTCTTATCAGCAGTGGGTGCCCCAGCCGCCACCCCGGACCATCAAGAGGACACGGAGGCGCCTGTCTCGTAACCGCGACCCAGGCCGGCTGGCCCTGAGCCCCATCTGCCTGCGGCCTCGCCGGGTGCTCTGTGAGAAGTGCAAGAGCACCGTGAGCCCCCCAGCGTCCGGCCTGGGCCCCCCAGCCACCCCTCGGCTGCGCAGGAGGCTGGGCAGCGGCCCCGACCCCAACAGGGAGCCCCGCAAGCCGGAGGACCTGGATGGCGGGGGTGACACTGTGGTTTCAGCCCCCGCGAGGAGGAGCAAGAGGGAGAGGCAGACGGACCAGGCCCGGGTGCCCCGGAGCCCCGCCATCAAGATCTCCTACAGCACGCCGCAGGGCAAGGGCGAGGTGGTGGAGATCCCGCCCCGCGTCCACGGCTCCCTGGAGCCCTTCCGCGCCGCCCCGGACCCTGAGGCCACGCGCGACAGGCCCCCCAGCGGGCCCTCCGCCTCCATCCCCAAGCTGAAGCTGACACGGCCTGTGCCCCCGGGTGCCGAGCTGCTGCCCCCCAAGATCCGCCTGAAACCCCACCGCCTGGGCGCCGGCAAGCAGGCGCCCGTCTACAGGGCCGAGCTGGTGGAGGGGCTCCGCAGGCCTGGGCGAGGCCCCCGGGCCGCCTTGCCCGCCCTTCCTGCCTCCGGCTCTGCCCCCGCCGGGCTGGCAGAGGCGTCTTCCGGAAGCTCTGGTGAGGATGACGACTTCAGCAGGTGTCCCCAGGGGAAACCCGGGCACGACGGCCTGGCTTTTCTCACCACCTGCCCCAGGAGCAGGGCAGGCCGTGCCAGTGAGTCGGTGTGCAGCAGCGACAGCCTGGACGAGTCCAAATCGTCCAGCTCGGAAGTACTGTCACTAGACACGTGTGACTTCTCCTCCGGTGAGGGCGTGTCTGTGCCGTCCTCGTCCAAGGATACGGGGCAGACGGTGCCGCCCCTGACGGTCAGGCTGCACACACAGAGCGTCTCCAAGTGCGTCACCGAGGACGGCAGGACCGTGGCCGTGGGGGACATCGTGTGGGGTAAGATCCACGGCTTTCCCTGGTGGCCAGCACGTGTCCTTGACATCAGTCTTACCCAGAAGGAGGACGGGGAGCCCTCTTGGCAAGAAGCCCAAGTCTCGTGGTTTGGGTCTCCAACGACGTCGTTCTTGTCCACTTCAAAACTCTCCCCTTTCTCTGAATTTTTCAAACTGAGATTTAACCGCAAGAAGAAAGGGCTGTACAGGAAAGCCATAACGGAGGCCGCCAGCGCTGCACGGCACGTGGCCCCGGAAGTCAGGGAGCTCCTAACCCAGTTTGAGACGTGAGGGGCTCCCGGACCAGGTGAGTGCGTGCACGGGGCGCGGCCTCCCCCTCGGGCCCTGAGCTCGCGTCCGCCTCGAGGCTGTCCCTCTGCCCTGGCTCCTGGGGCCCAGGGGCCGCGCGGATGTCCCAGGCACCTGGCTCGCCGCTCCGGGGGCCTTCGGAAAATCGCCCTGCTGGCTGGCCATGTCACCCCGCTTTGCGGAGCACAGCAGAGGTGCTTTCAAAGCCGGCCAGTCATCAGTTGCTTGTTCAGGAACGAAAGCTAGTCTGTGTTTTGTGGCCATTTCTCAAAGTGCCGTGAAAGGGTTTCTTACTCTTACGTTAGCCTTTCGGAGATAGGGGTGCGTTTTTAACGATGACGGTTCTGACTGATGGCAGAGTACAGGGAGGGGTTATTCTGTTGTCACTCTGAGGGACGCACCTTCCTCTTTGCCAGCCCGAGCTGCCACCGCTCCCCGCTTGCTCGCCCGCAGCTCAGGTGCTGTCCTGCGGCCTTGACTTGGCAGGAGGAGGGCGGTCCCTGAGCTGCCTGCCCTCCGACGTCGCCTCCACCCTCCTCCTGGTGCCAGGGTGAGCTCTCCTCCGTCAGCAGGGAGCTGGGGGCTCCAGGCTCTCTCCCTTCAGGAGCC
Organism: Aselliscus stoliczkanus; assembly: GCA_033961575.1. Lineage (NCBI taxonomy): Eukaryota > Metazoa > Chordata > Mammalia > Chiroptera > Hipposideridae > Aselliscus > Aselliscus stoliczkanus. The sequence goes on from CM066729.1 coordinate 185,736,512, forward strand.
CTCCGCAGGCTCTCCAGCCATGGGCTGTACGCTGAGCCTTTGGGAGCTGGGAATGTCACCACGGGGTGGTGTGAGGACATGGCCGAGGGGCCGGGGCTTCGCTGGGTCCCTGGGATGCTGGGTGTGCTCCCGTCTGAGAGCTGCCACAGCTGGTGCCTGGGCAGGGGACGTGTCCCGCAGGGCACTGGCCCTGGTGGCCACTCCTCCCTTCTTGGCTCCATGCAGGCTCTAGAGCCCCCGTGGCTCCAGGCTGCCGAGGGCAGAGGCCCCTTGGGGGGCGCCGTGGCCTTCCTCCCAGCTCCATGGCCTCTGTCCTGCCCACGGAGCGGAGATGGGGTGCGGGTACTGTTCAGAGGAGGAGAGCCGTCCTCCACCCCCGCTGGCCTTTTCCGAGGTCTCCGTGACCTTCAGGTGACCTTGTCTGGCCAGGCCTGCCCGCTTGCCCACCTGTCTGGTGCCACAGTTTCCCAGATGACGAGCCGTCCGGCCTCAGGGCTGGCTAACGTGCGGCTGGGAAAGGGGTGTGTGGGGCCCCTGACGTGCCCTGACTGCCAGGCCACACGTAGTGGGGTCCCACGATTGAAAGGATTCTGAGGGGCTTGCCCCCTCCCCTGTCCCCGCCTGCTTCCTGTGTCAGGCCTGGTCACCACCCTGCGTCACTCCAGGAGCCTGGGCGCAAACCTCCCCTGTCCCGAGCCAGGCCCCCTCCGGTCAGCTCTGGACTTCCATGCTGGGCGCGGGCGTGGCACCGACTGCTGGCATTGAGCCGGCGTGACCGCACTGCAGGGGGTGGGGGGCTAGCTCACCGAGGGCAGGGATCCAGAAAAGGTCAGATGTGCTGGTGTCTTCTTCCCAGGGTATCGCTCTGCTGTGGCCTGGCTTAGCCGGAACCCCAGGCTCTGGCCACGTCCTGCTGGCCCAGGGGACCATCGGCAGGGCCCTGCCTCCCTGTGCTCTCCGCCACCCCTGGCCCAGCCCCTTGGCCACATCCTGCCTTTGGCCTGGTCCGGGGGCCGGTGTAGAGGGTGGGCCCTCTCAGGTGTGCCGTGGGCAAACGAGTGGGGAACAGGTCAGTTCTCAGAACGCCCTTCAAGTCCCGGGTCATGGTGGGCAGTCACGGGGACAGCGGTCCGGCTGGCAGGGACCCCGGTGCTGGGAAAATGCAGCCCAGCGGGCTCAGGGCTGCCTGCCGTCAGGTGCTAAGGGCGGGGCCCGCGGTCTCCTCCGGCCGCGGTCAGGGGCCGTGCCCAGTGGTGCACAGAGCTCTGGGACCATGGGCGGCTGGCTGCTTTTGGCACCAAATCCCCAGGCGCTTTTGCCTGATTGACATTTTGGTTTGGGTTTTTGAGGACTGAGGTCTGTGCCGGCCTGCTGTTTGATCTGCTGGCATCGGTGAGCAGGGTCTCCTGCCCTGTGTGGGGTCAGAGGTCTCCTGGTGGGCAGTATGCTTTGAGGGGTCAGGGATGCGGTTGTTGGGTAGCCGCTCTGGCCAGCGCCCGGAAGGGGAAGCTGGGAGCTGCTTCCCCCGGGGAAGGTGGGCTTCCCTGGGCGAGGTGAGGGCTCCGGGGGCTGGCACAGGAGGCCCCGGCCGAGCTCGTGTGTGATGCCGGTGGGGGGCCGGGTGGTGGTGCTGTGAGAGGGGGGGCCACTGCACCTGGGCATGTCCTGGGGGAGGAGGCTGGCATGGGGCCCCCGGGGTGCTGGCACGCACGGGGCCTGGAGTCAGGGCCGGGGACGCCTGCCAGAAAGGGCTGTCCTGTAGGCCCCGCTCCTTGGCGGTCCCAGGGAGCCCTGCAGTTTCGGGGGTCCTGGGGTTTGGGGCATATATACCATCCCGGACACGTGTCAGGGAGGGTCCGAGCAGACACAGCGTGATCGAGTCTCTCTCAGGGACGTCGTGCTGAGCCTCTTGTCCCCGACAGACCCCTCCGCCCCACCTTGCAGGGTGGCCGCAGGCTCAGTGAGAGGCGGGTGGCTACATGGACACTGCAGAAGCGCCATGCCTGGGGCCAGCCTGAGGCCAGGCAGCCGGGCACTGGGCCAGTTGCCCAACCTGACAGGTGACGGTGACGCCTGCTGGGGGCGGCGTGAGCCCCAGGGCCTCGGGGCCAGGCTCCTTTTCCTCTAGACCGTTGGTCACATCCTTCCTCCCATCCCCCTGCCCTCTCACCCACCAAGAGCCAGCGGTCCCCCGGATGAGGACGGAAGGGTACATAGACCCACGGCCCTCACTGCGGGGAGAGGGGCTGGGGACAGGGCTGCGAGCCACAGTCCCCAGAGTTTGTGCAAAATCACATCCAGAAACGTGCTGTGAAGGGACAAGGGCCTCGCAGCAGAGCGTCTGACGAGGAAGCTAACCTGGCCTGGCCTGGCAATCCGGGAAGGCCCCCTAGGGGAGGTGACGTGGGCGAGATCCGAGCTAACAGGTGGGGACGAGCATCCAAGGCAAAGGGAGCAGCATGTGCCAGGGCCTGTGACAGATGGAAGCTGGCACGTCCGCGGGGTCAGGGAAGGAGGCTGGCCTGGGCCTGGTGGGCTGAGGCCTCGTCCTGAAAGCAGGGCCGCCCTTGGAGAATTTAAGCAGAGAGTGAATGGTGCCGTTTGTGGGGACAGGAGTGTGACAGGGCCCAGAAGGCTGCATGGATGTGCAAGAGGATGGAGGACGGGGAGTCGATCAAAGGGCAAGGAGTGAAGACGGGGAGCAGAGGGCAGAAGCCTGGGGGGCACAGGTGGGGTGCTGCCCTCAGCCCCTGGAACTTGGGGGCCACGTGCCCCTCCCCACAGAAGGCGGCTGCAGTTGGCTGGCACCTGAGCCCATGTCTGAGCGGCTGTCATGGATTGATGGGATGGGATGATCTGGGTGAGGACATGGCGGGGGTGGGGCGACAGGGGGAGGAGGCTTCAGAGCAGCACAGAGGTGGATAGAGGTGACCAGGGCCTGAGGCTGGGTGGGAGCCCAGCAGAGAGGGCTGGACAGAGAGTGGGCAGCGCCTGCAAGGCCTGTGGAGAGTCAGGTGGGCCAAGGACCTGAGGGGAGGCCATGGGTGCACACAGATGGGATGGGGGCCATGCCCAGCCTGCAGGCATCACATGGGAGTGGGCGGCAGGCAGTGATGGAGCCATTACTGGGCGGCTGGCCATCGGGAGCAAGCCCCAAGGGGCCCGAGGTGTGAGGACAGATGCCCAGCTGTCAAGGGAGCCCTGGCAGCACCCCTGTGCTGACCTTGGAGGCTGGGCCCCCCGGAACAGAGCTGTGTGCCAGGGCCGGCCATGCATGCCGCTCTGCTGAGGTGCCTCCCAGAAGGGGCAGGTGGAATGTCACCCAGTGTCCCAGCTCCTCAGGCCAGTGGGACATCCACAGACTCTCTGTGAGCTGCACGGGCCCCAGGGCTGCTGTCTAGCCTGCTGCCCGAGGGGCCGGGCTGCTGGTGGGGAACGTTGTGGGGCTCACACAGCAGGGACTCCCCTGCCTGCCGTTAGGTGGGCAGCTCGAAGGGCTGGACGTCCTCCTTTACGGAGGGATCCGTGTCCCTGGGGCTAGTGTCAGCCTCTGTGTGAGCTTCCTGTGGCCGCTGTCACACGCACTGGGTGGCTTGGAACAACAGATACTGATTCTCTCACGGTTCTGGAAGCCGAAAATTCAGAGTCCAGGAGTCCCAGGGCTGCACGCCCTCTTAGGCTTGAGGGGAGGTCCCTCCTGCCTCTCCCAGCTCCTGGGGCTCCAGGCATCCCTGGGCTTGGGGCCGCATCACCCCAGCCTCTGTCTCGGTGGGCACAGGGACTCCTCTGCAGCATCGAGTCTCCCTCTGCCTCCCTCTTGTCAGGACGCCGGGACGGTGTTTGTGGGCCGCCTGCATAAGCTGCTCACAGCAAAACCTTTAATACTCACACCTGCGACACTTCCCTCAAAGGTGACACTCAGGTTCTGGGCCTGGGACCTGGTGTCTGGGGCGCCCGTCACCCGCTGCGTCCTGCCATCCACTTGGCAGACCTGTTGCGCGCTCGCGGGCAGCACAGACAGCGCAGGGGCTCAGGGAGGGGTCGGTGGTGGGGAAGTGGACAGAGCCGGGCATGTTGTACGGTGGGGGCAGGAACCGTGGTCCCAGAAGGATGTGCGGCTGTCGCCAGGGCTGCGGGTCCAGCCGGTGCCAGCTTCCGGCCTCACCATGTCGATTTCTCCTGGGGATGAAGCTTTGAGTCAGGAAAACTGCCCCGGGAGCCGGTGGTGCAGCTGGTGCAGGCAGCACGCCTGACTGGCCGCTAGCTGGCTGGGGCGGGAGCCTGTGGGCCCGCTCTGCAGGCTGTGGCTTTGCAGTGTGTTTGCCCCGGGGCCGCGGGCCCCAGGCCAGCCTTCCTCCTCCCCCCACTCGGATGGAAATTACACTTGTGCTTCTGAAGACGAGACAGGCTCTCAGCAGGCATCCCACGCTGCTCTCAGGGAACTCGGGTCCCCTGTGAAGCCTGCAATTATTTTGTTCCCGAGGGAGATGAAGGCCTGTAATTCCCGCCTGCTGTGGGGCTCAGGCCGGTCCCAGCTGCCGCTCCTCTGGGCAGCCAGGTCCCTAGGGCCTCGCCGGTGTTTGCAGTTGCTCTTCTGGGGCCTGCGGGTCTGGGCTCCGGGCTGCCCTCACCCGCCTGCCAGCCAGGCCAGGCCAGGACCTCATGGAAAAGCGTTTTGCCAGGGTCTTCATTGCTTCTTTGGTCCCCACCACCTGCTCCAAATTTTCGCCGTGGGCCCAACGGCGTCTGCGCCCCTGGACAGACATCTGCCCAGGGTCAGAGGTCAAGGGGCACCTACGGAGGGCCCAGCCGTGCACTCCTGTGCAGTCAGATTCAGGCAGGACCCCTCCACTGGGCGCAGCCACTTGCTGCCATCCCACAGAAAGTCAGGACAAGCATCTAGTCGGTTCCTGACACCCACCCAGAGTGACCAGCGAGCTGTGTCCTGAGTGTGTGTGTCGCCGACACCCATGCAGTCCGTGCAGGCTTCACCCTGTGATGCTCAGATTGTGGGCTCCTGAGCCCTGGGTCTCCGGGTCAGCCTGTCTGCCGCACCGTGGGGCTCTGGCCCAGGCCTGGGGTCAGCCGTTGCCCTCGCGGGGAAATGCATTTGGAGCCCTGGTTGTGAGGGCGCTCGCTGCTCCCCGGACACCTCGTTTCTAGTCCTCAGCCTGTGCGGTGGGCAGAACCTAGGAATGGCCTTCTTGTACAAAAAGGAAGCGTGACTTCACACTGATTTTTGTATTTTAGTTTTTGAGGGCAGTGTCACTGGCCCTCACATATGGGACCCGAACCGGGGCCGCTGGCTTCCCAAGCCAGCGCTTAACCACCGCGCCCCTCGGCCGGCCCCTCACACTGAGTTTAATCCGGGTTTTTTACTCCTCTGACTTTTGTATTCGCATCTCTATTCCTTTATGCTGAAAATCTTGGTTCTTAACACTATTGCCATAATGTTATATGTGAAAGTTAACATACGTATATGTTTAATCCAAGTACAACACCTGTTTAGCGTGTGCAGTATGTCACATACAAGCGTCCCGGAATGCCAGCAGCACCAGTGTCCCCGCAGAGACCATGGAAGCTCCCAGGTCTCCCTGGAGTCTTCCCGGGGTCTGTACTTGGGGGTACACCTCGAATGCCTGTTTCAGGTCGTGGAGACCATTCCTCTCTCCGTGGCTGTCATGACCTGGAAACACAGGGTCCTGCATTTTGTTTGTGCTTTCCGTGTTTAGAGACCCGCACGGCGGAGCATGTGTTTCTCAGGTCCTCCTGTGAGCACTTCCCCGGCCCCCAGCCCTCCTGGATCGGGGGGAGCCCTGGCTGTGAGAACAGCTCCTGGGCCTCTGGACGGGTCAACTCTCCGCATCCTGGGGAAACGTGACTTCAAACAGCTATCTCCCTGTCCTCCGGCCCAGAGGCGCTGGCGTCTCCTAAGCCGCCTCCTGTGGGTGTGGGCGTGACGGTGCTTCTGAGTTTCCCCTGGGAGGTGCAGCCCACACCTCCATTTCACTGCCCTTGGCACCCCCGTACCTGGGCCAGGAGCTCCACCACGCCATACCTAGAGGAGCACGGGTGTGGGTGGCTGAAGGAACCATAGGGACCTATCAGGTGACACAGGGCCGGGCCCGTGGCGGTGGCAGCCGGCGGCCACAGCAGGGCCACGCAGGTCTCAGCAAGGCTGAGGGAGTGGCCTTCTCTTCCATTTCCCAGGAGCCAAGCCGGACGGACCCAGCCCGGTGGGCTGCACGGTGGGTGTGGAAGGACACGTGCTGCGAGCTCTGGGGGCTGGATATGGGGTCACGGCCCAGGACGTGAGCGTGGGGCGGCATGGCGGGGCTGGAGGAGTGGGCACTTGTAGGGGGCTGGGTCCTGTGTGTTGGGGGCCCCGTCGGCTGCCTGGGGGCCCTGCACACACTCGCTGCCCAAGGACAGGCGAGCCGGAAGCCAGGCCACAGGCACCTTCCTTTGCTTGTTCAGTGATGCCTGGTGGCCCTCACTGCTGACCACAGCTGCTTGGTTTCTTTGCTTAGAAGCCTCACTGATGTCACCATTTTCAGGAGGGCTGTGGTGGAGGAAACAGGCTTTGTGAGCGCTGAGAGCAGCTGGTCGGGTCTCAGCCTGGGGCCTTGAGCACTGGCCGGCCTCTCCAAGCCTCCCACCTCATGGCCAGACGGCCCAGACTCCGTGCAGGGGGCGGGGAGCTCCTCCTGTCACCCCATCTTCTCAACAAGCCCCAGCCTGTGGTCCCAGCCACTGGGCTGCCAGAGACTCTGGGAGGGGGGTAATCAGGGGGGAAAGGCTGTCAGCATTACAGGGGGGCGTTGTGGCCAGTGGAGACTTGGTGCTGGGCGTGGGAGGCAGGGCCCTGCAGAGACACTGGGAGGACTGTCCCCGCCCAGAGTGTGGAGAGCCCCGGGGGCGGGGGGCAGTGGAGGCCTGTGTGAGGTGGGGGGCTCCCAGGGCCCAGGTGGGGGCTGCATGTGGCGGAGGAGGCAGAGGCACCTCCTGCCAGGACTGGGCTGAGCGCCATGGGGGTGACTCGGGCGGGGGGATCGCTGGGGGGCCTGGGCTGTGGAGGGAGGGGACGTGGGGGAACGCTGTGGGGGCCTGGGCTGTGGAGGGGAGGGGACGTGGGGGGAACGCTGGGGTCCTGGGCTGTGGAGGGGAGGGGACGTGGGGGAACGCTGGGGTCCTGGGCTGTGGAGGGCAGGGAAGGTGTGGGGGAACGCTGGGGTCCTGGGCTGTGGAGGGGAGGGGACGTGGGGGGAACGCTGGGGGGTCCTGGACTGTGGAGGGCAGGGAAGGTGTGGGGGGAACGCTGGGGTCCTGGGCTGTGGAGGGGAGGGGACGTGGGGGGAACGCTGGGGTCCTGGGCTGTGGAGGGGAGGGGAGGTGGGGGCACCGCTGGGGGGCCTGGGCTGTGGAGGGAGGGACGTGGGGGGGAACGCTGGGGTCCTGGGCTGTGGAGGGAGGGACGTGGGGGGAACGCTGGGGTCCTGGACGGTGGAGGGGAGGGGAGGTGGGGGGAACGCTGGGGTCCGGGGCGGTGGCGGGGAGGGGCGGGGGGGGGGACCGCGGGGGGCCGGGGCGGGGGCGGGGCGGGGTGGGGGGGGGAACGCTGGGGTCCTGGGCTGTGGAGGGCAGGGGACGTGGGGGGGGGAACGGTGGGGGGGCGTGGGCTGTGGAGGGGAGGTGGGCAGGGCGCCCGGCAGCCCTTGAGCTGGCCCAGGACAGGGCCAGGAAGCCCCACCGCAGATGAGTGGGCTCCTGGCCAGTGGGGGGGTCTTCCTGCCTGGGAAGCCCCAGGGAACTGAGCCTGTGGGACCGTGCGCCCATTCCATGCTTCCAGTTCGGGTGGGGAGGAGGGACAGGAGCTGGGGCGCCCTGTGATCAGGGACAGGGACCTCCCAGGCCAGAGGGAGGGCCCCCTGGGACATCCCGTAATTTCGGGGAGGAGAGAAATGGGCCAGGCAGAGGTCTTGTCTCATTCTGAGCCCGCCAGCTCAGAGGAAAGTGCAGGGGATTCCTGATTCGTCTCCAGGTTTCTGAGATGCCTGGCCAGAGTGACCACGCTTGTTTCAGCCGAGCGCCCACGGCGCTGGCTGCAGGGGCATGAAAGGAGAGCAGACGCAGGGTAACACCCAGTGCCCCTGGACCGAGGCGGGGGGGCCCCGCTCCCCTCATAGGAGCCTGTCGCCGCGGCACCGCCCTCCTGGTGCCCAGCCTGCTGGGCCGGTGGGCGCTGTGATGGGGGCCCCTCCTCAGGCCTTTTGGAGAGTGGCCTTCCCTGTGGCGACACCTGGGTCTCACACATGTGTCGTCCGGCACTGAGAGAGGGTGCGTGTCTGCTGTTGGAGGCCACCTAGCTTGTGGTCCTTCGTTCTGGCCGCCCTGGGACATGGACACATCCTGGCCTCGCCACTTAGCTGCAAGGCCTGGACCGGGTCTGGACCCCTCCCAGCCTCAGTCCCCTTGTCTGTAAGGTGGTGACCTCCTGGGGTGTTGTCACAGTAGAAATAATGCAGGGGAGGTGCCCCCCCCCCCTGCCCCCGTGGCCTGCTGGGGATTCGAGGGCGGGAAGGCGTGGCAGCCACCAACAGGCAGCGAGGACCGAGGCGTGGTGTGAGCCCTCAGAGGGAAGGCTACACATGGTGTCTGCAGGGCCCATCCCCACTGGCTGGCGTTTGGGACTGGGGTTTGGCTCAGTCAGTCTGGGCAGGAGGCCTTGGAATTGGGCAGCAAGGTCCGGGCTTTCGGGTCCCGTTTCGGCCTTTGCTTAGGCCCACGGCCCATGAGACCTGCTGGCCGGCTCAGCACAGCCTCCCGAGCCCAGTGCTCACCCAGCCCAGGGTCCTGGGCACCGGCTGGCGGGCCCGCTGGGCCCTGGTTGGGGTCCCCAGGCTGGCTCTGTGACCCCGTCCACACAGCTCGTTGGACACCGTGCTCACCTGCCTGGCTGTGCTGCCTGAGATGAGAGGTCGGCCGCCCCGGGGCGGACGGGTCTCTCCAGCGGCCTTAGTGCTGCCGCTGTGCTCAGGCCCGAGCCAGGTCTTTCTTGTTTGCCGGGGGCCCAGCCCCGTACTCCTTGGGTCCTTCTGCAGATGGACCTGGAACCCGCAGCCCTCGCCGTCTGGTGCTGGACGGGCCGGGGGGCCACCCCTGCTCTAGGCAGGGGGAGTTGTGCCTGAGCTTGGGGCGGTGGGGAGGGACGGGGCCCGCAGAGGAGTCGGTCTGCACCCCCCGTCAGGCTGCGGTACGTGGCGGGGGGTTCCCTGGGGACTTGGGTGATGTCACAAGACACAGGTCAAGCCCTGGAACCGCTGTGGCCAGGCGAGTCTGAGGTCCAGCTTGCTGCGCCGCTGAAGGCCTTCCCTTCCTGGTTGTTGGGACCCTGGCCACCCTGGGAAGTGGAGAAGGCGGGCGGTTCCCCTGCCCCACCTCCCGGCCGGGCTGCCTGGCTGGTGAGGCCACTGCTCTCAGACCTTGAGTGTAGATAAGCCGAGCTGAGCGCAGCCGATAGTGGCAGGAAATGTCCTCAGCTCCTCAACCCTCCGCCCAGGGTCACCCTCGCTAGTGGGCTTAGGGCCTCAGTGCTGATGCAGGGAGGGTTCAGCGCCCAGGTCCACCCCCTGTCCTATGGCCAACAGCCTCACGTTGGAAAGTCTGGGAAGGTCCGGGCCTCATCCAGGCCCCCGGCTCCTGTGTGGCCCCATCTGGGGCCAGGCTCTTTTGTCCGCCTCGGGGGACTGCTCGGGAGTAAGCTGCCTCCACCCACCTTCCCGCCCTGCACCCCCTGTGCCCCTCCAGCCAGTCACTGGTCAGGGCGGGGGTGGGGCACGCAGGGCCGCCGCGTGGTCTGACCTCACCACACTGGGAACCTGGGGCCGGCCCCTGAGCTGGTGGGAAGAGAAGTGGGTTTCTCTGCAGACGCTCCTGGGTTTTATTAGGTGTAAATGGGAAAAGGCTTTGAATCCTACGGCACATTAGAGTAAGCCCTTCCTGAATGTAATTGTTTTGATTTAATATTTATTCATGTCAGTGTTACATAAAGCGACTAGTGAAAGAGTTGCTCTCCGTGTTCCTGTGATGCACTTACCTGCTCGTTCTTGTTTCCTGAGTTTTCGACTCAGGCGTGTGATTTCTGCACTTATTTCTATGGAAGTTGAAGGTTTCACAGTCTTACAGCCCCCCGTCAGTCCGCCACACATACGCACAAATGGAAGTTTTGGCTAAATCGTGACTCAGTGTTGATATTAAAATTTTCAGCTTATCCATATGGATAATGTTGACTGTATTTCACTTGTGTTCCACTCCATCCTCTGCAGTCGAATTTGCCTTATTTTGGGGCTGCTCAGCTTCTACGTTCTCACCGCTTGCTTGCCCCCAGCTCTCTCAGAGGAGCTGAACCCTCTCAGCCGTCAGACACGCTGGCTCTTTGCTTCAGTGCGCCGTCACTGTACAAACAAACTTGCCCAAAACACAATGGCTTACAACAACCGGTTTGTTGTTTCCCGTGACTCTGCCCCTGGCCGGTGGGGTTGGCTTCTGGCTGCCTGCGGCCGCCCCACCCCCACAGGCACCAGACACTGTCACCCTCACACACACAGCCCAGCTCCGGACCGGGTGGCTTTCCCCCAGCATGGCAGCCTCAGGACAGGCAGGATTTTGTCACAGCTGCTCATGCTTCCCAGAGGGCAAAATCGGAAGCAGTTACTGTCTTAGGGGCTGGGCCCGGACCCCCGTAGCATGGCTTCTGCCTCCTGTGTTGACAGATGAGTCACAGGTGGGCGGGGACACCGCCCCTCCTGGTGGGAGGAGGAGCCGGACCTGAGCTGGTGGCACTCAGGCGTCTCCCCCACCCTCCCCGCCCCTGCAGACTCAGGGGGCTGGTCCCCCGTCTCTGCCTCCCTCTCCGGGACGTGCATGACACCGCAGAGCTGCCACCCCTGCCTCCACCCCCTGACTAAGGAGTGGGTGGAGGATTCCAATAGTGAACGCTTCCCCCCTCTCCCTGGTTTGTTGGATTAGGGTGGGCTCCCCTCCCTGAAAGCCCGGCTGATTCTTTGGGGGGGGGTTGTGGGGGGGAGTGGGCCTTAGATGCCCATCCGTCCCTTCAGCCAGGCGTACCTACTCCTGGATGGGCGTCCGGACACCTGGTGGTCAGATGGAAGGTGGGGACATGTCAAGAAGCAGGGCTGAAGCCTGGGGTGTCCATCAACCTGGGAAAGGATTTTCCGTTTGAGGGTGTGTGCCTCCACCACCCCAGAGCTCCCCCAAGCCAGGAGGGTGAGCCTGGCGGGTGGGGGGGCGTGTCTCTCCAGGGTGCATCAGTCACACACACCGCTGACAGTCACACACTGGGGTCCTTCTGAGCCGCGAGCCCGGGCCATGTGCCCCCAGCCCCTCGGCCACAAGCGGCTGATGTATCCAGAACAGCGGGCGTCCCTCGGATGGAGGGGGGGCCCGGGGTCCAGGCCCTCAAGCTGTCGGGGGTCCCGCACCTGCCCCGCAGTTCAGGGTCCCATGCAGGTGGGATGGGCACAGAGGGTGGTGCGGGGATCGGGGCCCCTGCTAGGAGAGGCCCGCGTGGCCCGCGCGGCCTGGCCGTGGGCGCTGAGGAAGGCGGGCCTCTGAGATGGTGAGGGCTGATGGGAGCTGGGGGTCTTGGGGGTGCTGAGGGAGCCGCCGAGAAGACCCCTGGTGGGCGCTCAGGCCTGGTGCTTGGACCCCAGGGGGCCTGTCCTCGGCACTTGACCCCGTGGTAACCTCTGCCCCTTTCTGCTTCCCTCAAGGTCACCGACCATGAGGGCACGGCTGTCCTCCTGGAGCTTCCGACTTTGGGGCTGTCTCTGTCTTCTGTGCCCCCCCATCCTGAGGGAGCCTGCGTGCCTTCGGGCCGGCTGCGTGCAGAAACACGCTGGGCCTGCGGTGGGTCAGCCTGGCTGGAGGCCCCTGGAGGAGCGGGTGTGTCGGCCGTGCGGACAGGCCCCCAGGAGCAGAGTGGGTCCGCTGCGCTGAGCGTATCTGATGCGGCGACTCAGACTTTAGCTGGGGGGCAGCGGGAACCCAGGGACCCCTTGCTGCTGCCACCTCGCGTCTGGGAGTGTGGCCCGGGTCGGCGCCCTGCAGGCGGAGGGGTCCTTGTGCACCTGAGACCCAGGGAACCCACCCGCGCCCCTCCTGTGCCTCCCACGGGGCTCCCCGTACCTGGCCTCCAGGCCACCTGGCCCCGGACGCTGCCAGGAGGAACCTCTGTGTGATGAGGGATGTCACTTTGAAAACAGACTTAAATGTAGAAAGGAAGAAAACTTTGCTCTGTGGTTTGTATCCCTTTCCCCTTTTTGTCACTTTAAAGACCAAAAAGAAAAAAGAACGGAAAAGAAAAGGAGCCCTGCTTCCTTTGTTTGGCGCAGACCGGGACCGGTCCATGTCCAGCTCGGCGTGCTCCCGGCCTGGGCGGCCCTGTGCCCCACCCCCCACGGGGAGGCTGCCGCAGGCGCCGGGCGTCCGTCCGTCCCCAGGAGACACGGCTGCTCACCCTGGGCCAGTGGTCCGGCCTCCCGGGCGGCTCCTAGGTGACAGCGACTTGCCCAGTGGGGCAGCATCTGCAGGTGGGCGGTTTTGCTGTCCGTCTTCCAGTGAAACCCGCACCTGCTGTTTCCGGTTCGCTCACCTGGAGCCCAGGGACAACCCCAGCTGGGCAGCAGCGGCTTCCCCTGTTGCTGGGTTTAGCGGAGTTCTGTGTTGTAGGGGCGGCACCGCTCCAGCAGGGACTGCTCCTGGCCTGGGAGCAGTGCACAGTCGGGGGACAGAACGGGGGAGGTGCCGCCCCCCACAGCTAGTGGTCTGGCCGGCCTTTGGGGCCAGGGCCGGAGGACAGCAGTCCTCAGACACTGTCAGCAGCAGAGCCCTTTCGGAACCGGTCTCACAGAGGAAGACCACAGAGCTGTACCCGAGCGGGCCCCTGCACCCTGAGACCTCCCCCAGGGTTCATGGGGTGGGGGGACCTCGAGAGAGACCTGGAGAGGGCGGCTTCAGGGGCAGCAGGACTTGCTCCCTCTCCCCGGGGACTCCCTTCCTGCCCCTGCCACATGGACCTTGCCAGCACTGAGACCCCTACTTGGGGCAGGCGGCAGACACGAGGGGCCGCCCAGCCCTCTGACTCACACTGCCAAGGTGCTCCCCCTCTTAGAGCCCGGCTGGGGGCTTCTGTGCTGGACGGCCCCTTTGGCTGCCAGGGGCTGCCGTGCCTCCTGTGAGGGGACAAGGGACTGCTCTGGGGCGTCACCTGGATTTGGGGAACTGCTGAGGCGACTAGGCCTTGCTCCCCGGAGAGCAAATGGAACGCTCGAGACACAGGTTCCCAGAGATGGACGGCTCTGGCCCCGGCACTCTCACCCGACTGCCCAGCCGGGGCTCCCAGTGCAGCCTCTCGGGGTCCGAGAGGCGGGACTGGCCCCCACAGGGTTTGGTTCCAGGAGCTCAGACCGAGCCCCAGGTCTGGGGGGGCCCCTGCAGAAGACACAAGCAGGCCCCGTCCCATCCCAGGCCAGCTGGGACCCAGCTGCTGGAGCCCGGCCCCGATACGGCCCTCGGGCCTGTGGGCTCCCCAGGCCCCCGCCCCCCGGCCCTGATGGCCGGTACCGCCCAGCCCTGCTGGGGTGCCCTCCTGCCCTGCGGTTGGGGCCTCAGCTGTGTCCACAGCCACCCACTAGCTCAGACTCCCAGGCCAGGGCCGCGCCTCTCAGGGACGGCCTTGCTGAAGCCCTCAGGAGGGCGGGGCGGAGGGCCGAGGCGCCCAGTGCTGGCTGCCCCACCCCACCCCCACCCGGGACGGGAAGGCTGGCCCCTGGGCCTGCAGGGACAGACAGCAGCTCTAATCACAAGGGAAGGCAGCTTTTTTTCTTGTTTTTTTGTTTTGTTTTGTTTTGTGTTTTAAAGACTTTGCGACTGTTTCTTTTTTTTTTTTAGAGGGCAGTGTCACTAGCCCTCATATGTGGGACCCGAACCGGGGCCGCTGGCGTCCCAAGCCAGCTCCCAACCACCGCGCCACTCGGCCGGCCCTGTGACTGTTTCTTTAAGCAGCAAATTAATCATGTTTCCATGTCAGTTTGATTTCATGCCTGGCTATGTGACAGGAACTGGGAGGCAGGACCCCACACCTGGGCTGGTGGCTGACCCCTGCCCCTGGCAGCATCTGGGCGCCATGGTGACATCCAGCTCGCCACTCCTTCCCTGGCCCCCCCGCCCCCCCAGAGGTGCAGCGTCACGGGGAGCAGGCACTCGGGGTAGGACCCCCTCACTGAGTACTGGTTGGGGAAGGCTCAGGGAAGGAAGAAGCCCGTGCCAGCCTGGAAAGGGGCCACGGAGGGGCTCCCCTCGACAGACGGAGCCCCACACGCGTAGCCTGGGCAGGAGGGACCGCTCGGCTCCGTTGGACGCTCCTGGGTGCACGGTGGGGCGCTGGGGCCTGTGAGGCCGGGGACGCCAACAGGCCAGAGGAAGCCGTTGGGTCCTTCCCGCTGTGTCCCGCCTTCCCCCAGGCGCCCACCCCGTCCCTCGTGGAGCCTTGGGGTGGGGTGAGTGTGGCCCCACATGGTTCGGGCTCACCCTTTCAGGAGCCACCACAGGGGCCAAACTCTTCTCCATCCCTCGGACCCCAGGACCCTCAGCCGGCCTCAAAGCCCCTGAAGGCCCCCCCACACCCCGCCCCCAGCAGGGCCGTGTTGGAGAAAGACTGTGGGTGGCGGATGGAGGTGTGTGCTGCTCTGGGGGTGGCTGCATGAGGTCCCTGACACCCCCAGGTCCTCGGAGCTGGAAGATGCTTGGAGCTGGTCCCAGAGGGGGCGGGTGTGTGCAGCCTGAGGCTCCTCGCTGCCCTTCTACCATCTGTTCTTGGCGGCCAGAAGCACAGGGGGCCCCGGAGGCAAGTGGATGCCCCCTTGGGTGTGATAAAGTGAACTGGCGTCTTAAGATGCTTAACCATAGAGTTGGGAGGACTGTGGGTGGAGCGGGGCCCCTTTTTGGCTCTGTAATCCTGACTTCCCATTTATCCTTGTGGTAATTTCTGGGGAGGGATCAGAAGAAAGGGACTAGCCATCTTGGAACCCGGGTGTCTTGCTGCGTGTGGGCTGCCAGTTGGAGCCCTGGGTAGGAGGCGTGTGTTCTCGCACTGCCTCGGTGGTTTTCGTTGCTTTTTCCTTCTTTCGGGTTTCTTTTGTGGATTACTTGGAGAGTTATTTTCGCCAGTTCAACAGGCGGCCCCCCACCGCACTGCCACCCTAGCCTCAGCCCAGGGGCCTGCTTTCCCGCCTGCCCTGGTGCTGAGTGGAAGACCCACCCCAGAGTCCCTTTGTCCCCTCACTGTCAAGTTGGGGACACAACCTGGGCTTGTGACGGAGGTTTGCAGCAGTCTTGGGGGAGCCGCAGGGACCCGCCACCTCCCCAGCGGGTGGGGCTGGCCTGATGGCCCCTCATGGCCCTGGAGCCCCCTGGGCTGAGCCCGGCAGACCCGTGTCCCTGTTCCAAGGCCTCTCAGACCCCCGTCAACTGCTTGCCAGCATCTCCCCAGGACCAGCTCTGCAGGGGTCTGAGGGCCCGGGTCTGTGATGTGGCGGAATGGGGTCTGGGCTTTGTGGCGGGGGCAGCTGTGCAGCAGAGGGGGCTGTGGGCTCTCGGCCCAGGACAGCCAGCTTCTGCACGCTCTGGGCCCCTGACCCCCCACAAAGCACACAGTGAGGCACTCACCCGCATACCTCCCGCTGGGCTCCCTGGGAGGTGGTGGAGGGAGAGCACACAGTTACGGAGCACTGCAGTGCCCACATCTCACCGCTGGGGCGTCATCTGAGGGCTGGGGCAGCACAGCTGAGACCTGACCCCCATCTGCCAGGTTTAAGGCCCCCTAAGCCCCGGGCACTCCGGGTCGCGCTGGAGGGGGCGCGGCACCCCTGCCGTGCCAGGAGCCTAGCTGGCACCATCCCTTTTCTGCAAGGTTCATCGTTGTTTAATTAGAAAGTAACCCCTGTTGGTGGTAGAAAATTAGTAAAATAAAGACAAGCAGAGAAGGCAGCCCCTCCCCGCCTGGCCTCTGCGCCTCCTCCCTGGTCTGCCTTGTTCTGGGGGTGCTTGCGGGGCGGGGGCGTCCATCTGGCATCTCCACCTTCCCAGACGCCATGGCAAGAGCCGTCAGCCGGCCTGGGGCTAGGGCTGGAGGCGGCCTCCGCTGGGCCCTGTCCCCCCAGGGGCTCCAGGCGCCGCAGCCTCCCGCAGTGACAGGAGCCTGCCTCTGCCCCCAGCCCGCTGCCACCACGGTCAAGAGTAGACAAGGAGGAGGTGAGAAGGGGAGAGGGGCGCCCCGGTCTGCCTGAGCGGCCATCGTCTGTTTGTCTGTTGGGAGGGTTACGCGGCTCATGCCTCTGCAGCCGGCCCCGCCAAACCTGAGGAAGCGTCTGGGGCCGGGGCCGGGGCCGGGGCGGGCTGCCCACTGCTCTGAGCAGGGCTGGCTTCCTCTTCCGCCTCGCCAGTTCCTGGAGCTGGCTGCCCCCCCCAGCGGGGAGGCTGTCAGAGGCACCCCCTGTGCAGCCTGGCTGGGCCCTGGGTCCCCGCAATGATGCTGTCACCAGGGCACACCTCCCTCCCTGCCCGTCCTCCCTTGCAGGGCCCCCGGCAGCCTGGCTCATTTATTTGAGGCATTTGCTGTGTGTTTCTAGGGATAAGATTCATGACAGAAACAAGCACAAGTTTGTGGAAACCACCTCATCTCCCCACAAGGAAACAGGAAGCACGTTGTTTTAAACGCCAGCTTATTGAGATATTAGCTCACATCCCATCAGTTCACCGGCTTACAGATTACAGTTCGCAGGTGGCCCAGCCGTCCCCACCATCAGCTCTGGAACGTGCCATCGCCCCCACCCTTTAACACCACCCCTCGCCCGCCCTCCAGCGCCTCGCAGCCTCTGATCTACTTCCTGTCCCCAGAGAATTGCCTGCTTTGGACTTCTCATGTGAATGAAATCACATGATATGTGCATGGTGTGTCTGGGTCTGTCACTCAGCATTGTTTTCAAGGTGTGTCCCCCCCCCCATCATAGCTGCTGTCTGAGTCACACCCGTGGTACGGACAGGCCACAGTTTGTTTACCCATTCTTCCGTGGGTGGACACTGGGTGGTGCCCCCCTTAGGCTGTGTGGACGTGGGTGTGCATTTCTGTCGGGCATACACCTGGGTCCTACAGGTCATGCTAACTTACGTCCTCCTCAGGAAGGTGCCACTGGTAAGATCTGCAGCCCCAAGTGACTTGATGTGCCCCGGCCCCCAGCTCTCGTCTGAGGGGTGGGCGCTGAGTGGGACGCTGCCTCCCCTGGCCCCCACCTGCAGACTCTGACTTGCCCCGCCCCACTGGGGCAGCAGCTGAGGGGCAGTCAGCAGGTGTGGGACTCCAGATGGCAGGTGCACAGGCCAAACACAGGTACCTAGGGGTCCCGCTGCTGGCACCGTTCTGATCATCTGTCTCGCTGTGGCCACTCTGGCCCTTGCGGACGGTCCCTAAGCAGTGGCTGCTCATGTAATGAGTAAGGGCCCGCTGGCCCCTCGCAGCTCATTCCATGGGGGCTGGGGAGGAGAATGACAAGGCAGGAAGGTCCCCTCTTGAAGCCTGTTCCCAGCCCCGCTGGTCTGGCTTTTGGCGATAGGGCCCTGGAAGCCCCAAGCCCCAGAGGGGACACTCGCGCAGGAGTGTGACTGTGTTTTCATCCCACCCACTTCCCTCTGCATTTCAGAGCCCATCCATGTCCCTACAGGCACCTCTGGGTGGGCGTGACACACTCGGGGACCTGGCGTGTAGCGTTTGCTGGGACATGGGTGCACACCCAGCCCTGACCGGGCGACTTGGTTCCTGCAGAAAGGGCAATGCAGCGCTGAGTTCTCACAGTAGCAAAACGTATTGTAAGTGTTCTGTCATTTAACGCAGGAGGCGCCCACCAGTCACAACGTCACCTTCCAGCAGCCACCACATCCAGGCTGAGTCCTGAGGATGCTGATCTTTCTGGTTCACATGTTGTGCATTTTGCCCTGAAATATTTACTGTGTTAAGCTCGAGCCTCTCACACCAGCTCTAAAGCAGATTGATCGTTTAGCTTGATGGTTAAACTGACTTTGGCTCTGAAACTTGAAAAGGAAACAACCGAGCAGAGCCGTGTCTTTGCAGACAACACGGTCAGTATTCCACAAGAAAATGCGTCTTTCTCCAGGGATTTGTGGTCGGGGGACACGTAAAGGGGATGGCGCTTGCTGCACCTGCCAGGCCCATGTCTGGAATATTTGGCAGCCGTTAAGCACTGATGTAAAAACGCAACTGCTTTGTCTCCGTTCAGAAGCGAGCTTCTTGGCATCATGCTCTGAATGTAGTGGCTGAGGTCACATCACGTGTGTGTTCAGAATGCAGAACTCAAAGAGAATTCCAGGTCAGCAGAGCTGGGCGTGTCCCGGGTGGGCTGCCTGCTGGTGCCTGTTTGTGTGCACACACGTGTGAGTGGCATCAGCACTGAGCTGCACTGTCGCCGGAGTGCCTGCTTCCTTGCCGACCAGCCTGGAGGTGTTCACTGTGCTGTGGCCGTCACTGGCCGTGGAGGCCAGCTCTGTGGTGGCTCTGCACATCCCATCCTGTCAGCCATGTGGAGGCCGGGGCCAGGGCCACCGTCCCCTCATCCGGCAGTGCTCCGAGGGGGCCACTTTGGCAGCCTGGGGAAATTTTTTCATAATTAATAAACGTTTGAGAAATGAATAGACTTTGCTTTGGAGCAGTTTTGAGTTCACAGAAAAACAGCAGGCAATACAGTTGCCGGACACTCACACCCTGCTCCGGTGTAGGTTATGTTACCGTCCGCGACACCTTATTACTAACTAGCTGCAGGGTCTGCATTAGGGCTCGTGCTCTGTCCTGTGGGTTTTGACAAATGCATGATGGTGTGTCTCCACCACGCCAGTGTCACACGAAGAGTTTCACTGCCCTGAGCGCCCGTGCACTGGGCTTGTGTTCAGGCATGTTCCAAGTGCACAGACACGCGGGATTACAAAGGAAACCCGTTATCTTGAAGTAATGATGAAAATAGCACAAGCAGACGTGTGAGGTGGCGGCGCGTGCCCCTCCGTGCCCGACCACCCCTGGTTTAGACGGGGGCCGGGAGTGGACAGTGCAGAGCCTGTGGCAGGCGCACACGTGCTTTCTGTTCGTGACAGAGGCCGTGCAATGCCACATTCCACTTAGGGGTCAGTGAGGAGAAAAGTGTCACTGCCTCCTGTCCAGGCTCACAGACCCCCTGAGTGAAGGACCCCTGCTCTAGAAAACACACTCAAAGCTGGTGAATCAGAACATTTGCCAGTGGCTTTCCGAAGCCCGGAAAGTTGGTTCTGAAACCTCCACCCGCACAAGTAGCCGAGCGGGCTTCACATTGCCGTTTGCTCAGAGTGAATTTGATGATCTCACGTTGACAGAAAGCGGGCTCGTTAGGAGAAGGTGATTAGGCCTTGCAAGAGGGAGCCTAATTAACAATTAACACCCGTCCTCACAGCAGGCACAACCGGTGCATTTCAGTGTCTTCTGGTGACTGGGGGCGTTGCTGTCTGAGAGCTGGGAGGCGCCCCAGAGCGCCCAGCGCGCGGGCCCTGGGGGGTGTTGGGGCGCTGCCATCATCTTCCTCTTCGTCACCGCCATCATCACCAGCTCAGCACTGTTCCGACTCTTCCTGGCCGCCTGTGTGGACCCGGAGGCGCTTTGTAAACGCTGCTGCGCTGGGCCTGGCCCAGTCCCCCCACCCCCACCCCCACCCCAGCTCAGCCCCCCACCCCCACCCCAGCTCAGCCCGCCACCCCCACCCCAGCTCAGCCCGCCACCCCCACCCCAGCTCAGCCCCCCACCCCCACCCCAGCTCAGCCCCCCACCCCCACCCCAGCTCAGCCCGCCACCCCCACCCCAGCTCAGCCCGCCACCCCCACCCCAGCTCAGCCCCCACCCCCACCCCAGCTCAGCCCCCCACCCCCACCCCAGCTCAGCCCCCACCCCCACCCCAGCTCAGCCCCCCCCCCCACCCCAGCTCAGCCCCCCCACCCCCACCCCTGGCCCAGCCCCCCACCCCCACCCCAGCTCAGCCCCCACCCCCACCCCAGCTCAGCCCCCACCCCCACCCCAGCTCAGCCCCCCACCCCCACCCCAGCTCAGCCCCCCACCCCCACCCCAGCTCAGCCCCCCCACCCCCACCCCAGCTCAGCCCCCCACCCCCACCCCAGCTCAGCCCCCCCACCCCCACCCCAGCTCAGCCCCCCACCCCCACCCCAGCTCAGCCCCCCACCCCCACCCCAGCTCAGCCCCCCACCCCCACCCCAGCTCAGCCCCCCACCCCCACCCCAGCTCAGCCCCCCACCCCCACCCCAGCTCAGCCCCCCACCCCCACCCCAGCTCAGCCCCCCACCCCCACCCCAGCTCAGCCCGCCACCCCCACCCCAGCTCAGCCCGCCACCCCCACCCCAGCTCAGCCCCCCACCCCCACCCCAGCTCAGCCCCCCACCCCCACCCCAGCTCAGCCCCCCACCCCCACCCCAGCTCAGCCCCCACCCCCACCCCAGCTCAGCCCCCCCACCCCACCCCTGGCCCAGCCCCCCACCCCCACCCCAGCTCAGCCCCCACCCCCACCCCAGCTCAGCCCCCCACCCCCACCCCAGCTCAGCCCCCCACCCCACCCCAGCTCAGCCCCCCACCCCCACCCCAGCTCAGCCCCCACCCCCACCCCAGCTCAGCCCCCCACCCCCACCCCTGGCTCAGCCCCCCACCCCCACCCCTGGCCCAGCCCCCCACCCCCGCCCCGGAGCCGCCCGCCCCGGAGCAGCCCCCAGCCAGGGCCCCCCCCCTGCCTGTGCCGTGCCCACTTTCCGCCCCGCTCGTTCTGACCTGCTTCCTTGAGCCACAGGCGCCCTCCCCCACATCCCGGCAGCTCCCAGGCCGCTCCCTAGGCCCCCCCAAGCTGGTGCCTGGTGCCGGAGTGGGGAGGCCAGGCAGCCTGTCCAGGGCCTGAGGGAGAGCCCGGGTCAGCCACACTAGGGTTTGAATGTCAACCTGCACCCCGGGGGCTCAGCCACGAGTGTCCCCGCCTCTTCGGGGGTGGATGCCACCCCATGCCCCTGAGACTCCCCTAGTGGGAAGGCCAGGGCTCTCCTGCCACTTGCCCTGCCTCGCACACTCAGCCATTGAGAGCCCCTCTCTGAGGCCATGTGCTGCCCCCTACGCCCCACGAAGAGCCCCAAGAGCTCCAGGGCCAGGCTCCCTCGGAGTCGCTCTGCCCCAGGCCCGTGGAGAGGGGACAGGACCAATCCCTGTCTGGGACCCCAGGCCCCTGTGCTGGCCCGCCCACGGTGGCTGCAGGAAGTCCTGGGGGGCCCTGCCCGGCTCCGAGCAAACAGGCCTCCAGCCTCTTCCCTCCTGGTCCCTCTCCTCCTCAGCTTTGTCTCCAGGACAGCAGGTGTCACACACAGGGGTGCCATTGGTGGGCACTGCTGATGTGAGCCGCCAGCTGGCGTGGCTGCAAAGGACAGGAGGAGGGGGCGCTCGCCCCCCCATTTCAGGGTCTGGAAAGCAGAACCCTGAGCTCATGGGGATTCTGGGGGAGGTGGTGTGCGCCAGCCCCTGCGGTGTCCTCAGGGCGCGTCCCCAGGCCCCGGGGCCCCCTCAGCCACCAGACATGTCTTTCGCATCCAGCCCATGCCCACCTGCAGCCTGAGTCGCAGGCAGGCTTGTCCAGCACATGCTGGAGGCCCCCGCGAGATTCTGGGATGCCACGATGGTGGCAGCGTTTCCTAGGAAACGGGAACCAGCTGCCAGCAGCCTGCGTGCGTGGGGGGCGGGGGGCTGCCACTGGCACAGGCCGGGGACACCCAGGAGGGGGCGTGAGAGTGGGGGGTGTACAAGTTGCGTGTGTCTGTCGGGGGTGTCTGTGTGGCTGTGTGCCGTGGGCGTGCCTCTTTGTGCTTGGGGGCTTAGGATGGCCAGTCTAGCCTCCCAGCATCAATCTTGCAGTGTCGGTTGGCAAGGCTGGCTCACCGCTGCCGGCCCCCCACCCCGGCTGAGGCCCTGGGTCTTTCGGCAAATTCCCGGCGGCAAACAACAGCGAGCCAGCCTGTGGCGCTCACCGGGGGTCTGGCCCAGTGGGTGAGGCCACAGCTGGGTCTCAGCAGGAAGTGGACGGTGCCCCCAGCTCCTGGGGTGGTCCTCAAAGCCCACTGCCCCTCGGCTTCCTGTCAGCCTCCCACCATGAGGAAGGAGTGAGCAGACCATTGGTGTCCCCTTGGGGGACCACAGCTGCCCCCTGGGCTCTGAGGAGGAGCTTGCTGGGCTCTTGTCCTGGAGACAGAGAGACAGGGAACGCTTTGGGTCCCTGCGGAGTCACTGGCTAAGCCACGGAGAGGTGGGCTGCAGGCCACTCGGAACACACCGGAGACCCCCTGGGACCCTCCTGTCCGCCCCTCCATCTGCTTGTAAATGATCGGGCAGCACAAGGTCACCCCTCCCCGTGCCAAGAAACCCAGGACCGGTGAGGAGGAAAGACACGAGCGCCCTGTCCCCTGGGGGCTGCTGACCCGCTCTGTGGTCAGTGGGTGAAGGGCTCACCTGGGACCCAGGAGCTTTGGGGGCCCTCACCTGGCCCCTGTTTCTGGTGAGGCCTCTGGCTTAGGCGGGGCCTGAGGATGCCCGGCTCCCCAAGGAACCAAGGACAGAACCATCCGCAGTATATGCCAGCTGGGGCGCAGCTGTCCCCTGTGGCCTTTCGCAGCCCTGGGACTGCCCACAGAGGCTCAGCAGCCCTGACCTGCCCACCTCTGGGCCCCGACAGTGGGCTGGCATCTCCTGTGGGGAGCCTGTTGTCTCTCCGGGGGGCTGTGCAGCCCAGGCAGCACACGTCTCACGCGCCTGGGCACCTCGGGGCTCCAAGCACAGCCCCTGGAGCCTGCGCCTCGCTCCTCCCTCCCTCTCCCGCCCTCCTGCCAGCCCCTGTGGAGCCCCGGCCCCGGGGGAAGGTGAGCCCAGAGCAGTCTGTCTCCCTGGCTCTCCATCTGATGTGACACTGCACCCTGGACACTGTTTCTTTGTGGGAGTGATGCTGGGAGGGGAAGTGCACACGGAGGAGAAACTGCCCCTCTGGGGCAGACAGGCAGACTTCCTGCAGGAGGCAGAGTGGGACCCCGCTCGGCGAGGCTGGCGCCGGAGGACGGAGGGGCTTTCTGGACAGCGTCGGGATGCCTGGTGCAGGGAGCGAGTGGTGGCTCCTCTTGGTCCTGCACAGAATGGGGTCCTACCTCAGGAAGGATGGGGTGTTGGCTGGTGGAGGGCTCAGCAGGGCCATGGGGGCAAGCCAGGGCGAGGCACTGGCACCCAAGGGGCCTGCTGCCGGCCCTGGAGGGGAGCCAGCCTGGAGCTGGGCACGTCGGAATCCGGGGGGCCTGGGAGCCCTGGGGGACTGGAGGAAGCTGAGGGGCCCGGGGCGGAGGACCTGGGGGGCTGCGGGCTGCCCCAGGCAGGTTTGCGGTGTGGACTGTGGAAGAACCTTGGGGGGCTCCTTGGGGAAGACCGCTGCTGGGAGGGACAGGGCTGAATGGGGTGGCTGCAGACAGCGTGCCTCCAGCTCAGGAGCGGAGCTGCCCCACTGTCTTGGGGTGGGCTTGGGTACACGTGGTGCTGAGGGGTGGGCTGCGCAGAAACTGGCAGTCCCCAAAGCAAGTCTAGGACACAGGGACTTCATGATGACTCCGCAGCGGGGCCCCTGCCGCCTCCTCCATGCCCAGGCCCTAGGAGCAGCAGGCCAGCAAGGGTCCCCTTCTCTATGCACATGGATGGGCACAAAGCAGGAGGGCGCGGTCGGGGGTGGGGCGGTCTCAGGCCCCGCAAGCCCAGCCCCAGCCAGCAGAGCCCCCCGAGCAGGGAGCAGCCATCCAAGGCCAGGTGCTCTGAGGGGTGCAAGGTGCAGAGGTGGGCATCCCCCTGTGCCCACCCCGCAGGAAGGAGGGGCTGCCGGGCAGACAGGACCGGGAGGGAGAGGTGCCCAATGATGGGGTCCATCAGGCAGCCCCTCTCCCACTGGCTGCCTGTCCTGCCAGGCCGGCTGCCCCGTGCCCGCCCCTCCCCAGCACGTGGTCCCATGACCCAGGAACAGAGGCCCAGTGGGTCCCATGTTTCCTCTTTGCTGACTGGAATGTGTCTGCCCTACAGGCAAATAAAGGGATTAAAACATGCAGAATTTACAGTGAAGATTCTAGTTAAGTCCATTTAAGCTAACATCGGATGAAGATGGCACCCTGAAGCTGGCAGCAATGAGGCCAAATGCACGTTGGAGAGTCTGCACCCCAGCCGCCGAGGGCGAGGTGGGGGCCTGGTGGCCACAGCGGTGGGACAGGAGAGTGTCCAGGTTCTGTGGGCCCTGGGGGCAGCAGGCTGTGCCTCTGGGCCCGCCCCTTTCGCACTGGGCAGCACGGCCTGAGCTACGGTGAAGGGGTGTGAGGGCTTCCAGGATGGGCTCTGGGCTCCCTGGACATGCAGGAGGTGCCATGTGGGTGGAGGTTCTAGCAGATTCCTAGAGGGGCCCAAGGGAGTGGCACGAGTTGGTGAGCTGCTGCGATTTGTCCGGGCAAGGAAGGCCACGCCTTGAGGGGACAGATAGCCAAGGAGTCCACAGCACGGGGCCAGCCATACCACCCCCTCTGCCCCACATGAGCTGGGGCCCTGGGACTCAGCCTCGGCCAGAGCAGCGCTGCCCAGCCACCCCCAGGCCCTCCTGCTCTCGTGCGCCCACCCCTGCCCCATCCTGCCCTAGCCCCCAGCTGAATAGGCTCAAGAGGCCCTGGCCCTGACCAGCCTGGGAGCCCAGGCAACCGGTGAAGGTGGGCACGAGGGCAGGCGGAGGTGGAACCCCCAGGGTCAGCTCTCAGGATCCCCTGTGCTGCCCACTCCCCAGAAAGGGACCTGGCTAGGGTAGGGGGTGGGGGTGGGCATGGCCCCACGTTAGTTCAAATGCTGAGAAAGCCTCAGGTCCAGAGTCTTCCTGAAACTGAAAGTCCTGGGGACACCCTGGCCTGGCCGGTGAGATGGCCTCTCAGCTCCCTGCTGACTCAGGGAGAGACACAGAGGAGGTGCCTCTGGCTGCGGGGCGCTGGCCGGTCACACTCACAGGAGTCAGCAGGCAGGGAAGCCTCTGTGTGAGGACAGCAGGGCGGCGGCTGGGGAGGGGTCCCTGGGGGCATCACCCAGAAGGCCCCCTGCGCAGGCCCTGCCCAAGGGACTGCGGATCAGCTGGTGTGCGCGTGCATGCGTGAGGGTGGCAGAGCCCAGGGCCCCCTGTCCCTCGCTTGCTGACCGCCCAGGGCCCCAGGGTAACTGGCACAAGTTCCGAGGTTCCGGCTCCTACACAGGCCTCAGAGAGAGAGGCGTGGTTCCCAGTTTCCTGGTCCTCGCAGGACCACGCCCAGCCCAGGAAAAGCACCTTCTCTTCTCCTTGGGGGCCCCGCCCACTCCTCGCAAGGCCCCTGCACCCCACCCCCACCCCTAGGCGAGGCCTGTGCCGTGGGGCAGCTGGAAAAGCCGGTTCTGTGGGGGCCCTGCCCCTGGCTGGCCTGTGCTAACAGGTGGATGTTAGGTGCAGGAATGCGGACGTGAGAGGCAGCCTCTTGGAAAGGCCCAGCGTGCCCTGGGCTCAGCGACGGGGCAGCGGTGAGCCTGGGGGAGGCTGGGTGCCCCGACCCCAGGGAGGCAGAGGACACCTTCCTCACCTCGGGCCCTCCTCAGCAACTCCCGGGGACCACAGGTGACCACGTGCATTGGGGCCACATGCCTCCTGTCAGGACAGGCACCAAGAGACTCCCAGTCCCTGGAGGAATTCAGGGCAATGCAGGGCGGGGGGCCTGGGACGCGGGGTCCCTGGGGAGGCCAGGAGCCAAGGGACTGTCCCCTGTCTCTGAGACAAGGCAAATGGCCCACCCCCAGCAGAGCCAGGAAACAAGCTGCCTGTCAAAATCGGCACAACATAAGGGAGGGCTCTCCACTCAGACACGGGACACACACACACACCTGCAACACCCGCCACGTGGCAAGAGTAACAAGGCTGTTCCCCCGGCACAGGGACATTCACAGAGCAAGTTCAAGGTGCGGGGTGATGGAAGCTGTTTAACCTCAGGGAAGGGAAGAGAACCCACCTCCCAGGTTCAGCGCCCGCGGACCCCGGCCCCCGCCCAGGCTGTAGAAGGCTCGCGGCGCATCCCTGGGCTCGAAGCTCCTCTGGGAACTAACTCATGGCTTTGTCTTGCGCTTTCTGTTTTTTTAATGAATTATAGACTTTAATGAAACAAAGTATTATAAAATCTGCTCATTATAGAAAAAGTGAAAATACAAAACGAAGTTTAAGAGCACACGGGCAGAGGGAAGGGGTGGGGGGAGGAGGGACGGCCAAGGAGCCCAGCTCCCGCAGAGCGTGACGGGGGGGCCCCAGACGGCGGGGGTGGGGGCACAGCCTGGGGCGGCTGTGGGGACCTGTCTCCACGCAGGGGTGGGCCAGCTGCTGAAAGGCCCCAAATCCCGTGAAGACCCAGACACGGGGTCAAAGGGGACAGGCGGGGTCAGCAGAGGCGGGGCTGGGGGCGCTGGGGCCGCAGGGGGCGCGGGCCGCAGGGGGCCGCAGGGCATGACTGGGACGGTTGCTTCCCTCACCTGGATCCCTCTTTAAACTAAGCTGCGCTTGGGTCTATACATATTCGCAGTCTTTCTAAATACGCGTGTTATTTCTGGTGCGCCCAGGAAGCATTCGTGCCTGAGCCCAGGGCACCTGACGCAGGTGCGTGGGCCACAGGCTGGCCCTGCCCGGGAGCCAGGGGGTTGCTGGGGCCGGGCTAGGTGCGCTCGGTCAGGGGAGGCCCGCCCGGAGCGGGGACGCCCCCTGCACGCCCCTCTGCTCCAGTGGGTGGGCCGGCAGCAGGCCGTGCCTTCCCCACCTAAGTCCATCTTGGTGCCCGACAGTCTGTGGGCCGGGAGGGGCATGGCATATACCTCCGCAGGCCCTCCCTGCACCCAGAGGCGCCCTGCCACCACCCAGGGGTTCCTGGCCAGTGTAGCCTCCCCTATGGATTCTAGAGGGAAGGCTCTGAACGTCAGGAAGCACCCAGTTCTCCTCTGGCTGGGAAGGGACCACCCCACCAGCAGAGCTGCAGCTTGGCCTTTCCTGCGGATTCCCAGGCAAGGTCGTTGACTGGTGAAAAATAACCCTCTGAGTAATCCACAAAAAAACCGGTTTATTGGGGACAAGAACAAGAAGCAAGACCAGCCCCACCGTGCGGGGAGCACACCTCCTACACGGAGCTCCTCCCAGCGGCCCGCGGGGAGGCAGAAAGACCCCGCTTCCAAGAGGACTAATCCCTTTACTAAGATCCCTCCCCCAGAAATTACCATAAGGACCTAGGGGAAGTCAGGATTAGAGTTAACAAGGGGCCCAGCCTCACCCATAGTCCTCCCAACTCGATGGTTAAGCATCTTAAGATGCCGGTTCACTTTATCAAAGCCTTTGGTAAAGGGGTAGTGGGGGCCAGGGTGGGCCACCCTGGGTGCCACTGAGACAGCCCCTGTCCCCACATCACACTGGGCCTGGAACCCGGACCTGCTCCCGCAGCCCCGGTTCCCTTCACCTCCCGGGCTCCCTCCCCGGAGAGTGGCTGTGCAGCAGAGTGGGCCGCCAGGGCCCAGGAACATGTCCAGCTGAGCTCTGAATCGGGACCCGTCGCCACTGTGGCTGGGCCTGGGCCCGCCCTGGGATGGAGGGCTGCCCACCCTACTCTGAGCCCCTCACCGGGCTGCCAGCCCCTCCGAGGTCCAGGAGAGGAGCTCGGGGCGCCTCCAGAAGGAACATTCTCCTGGGAGACTGTCCAGAGGGGATGTCAGCGCCCAGTGGAGGGCTGGACACATGCTTCGCTCAGGACCCAGGGAGGGAGGGCCCAGGGAGGGGGATCTGGTGGGGAGGGCAGAATGGGGTGTTGAACTGGCTGAGGAGGGGGTGGGAGAGGCGGAGAGGCAGGGGAGGCCTGGGAAGAAGAGGGTGCCAGTCTCGCCCTGCGGCGTGCCGGGGTGCTGGGACCCCATGGAGGTGAGCTGCAGCGATGGACAGAAAGCCATGAGCCCAGCGGGTCAGCATCGGGGAGGATGGCCTGCAGGCCCCCAGCCCTCCGGGCAGCCACATGCTATACCTGCGGGATGGCCCTCGGAGGGGCCACCAGAGCCCCTGGTCCCTGGAAGCACTTATGCGCTGCCATTGGAGCCCAGCTGAAAGTGCCGGCAGGGCTGCAGCCCGGAGGGAAGGGTCCTGGCTGGGCCCCGCGGCCGCCTGCTGAGCGCTCTGCCCGGGCCCCGCGGCCTCTGGGCGGTCTGCGCAGCGGGGAGGGCCAGGGCGCCCTCTGCTGACTGAGACGCAGAAGACAGACGCTGCCCCCGGGCCCCCGCACTGCCCCCGGCCACCCCCTCACATTCCCCCGCAGCTCTGTGCTGGCTCCCCGGTCTCAGCAGGCACAGCCCCAGGGCAGAAGCCTGACCCCCACCGCCCGCCGCCCTTGGGGATTTGGCTCAGGACTTGTCTGGCCTCTGCTCCAGGGGCCGGGCCCGCCCCAACATCATCAGTGTTTTTAACGCCCCTAGCACTGGGGCCCCAAAGCACAGCTGCCCAGAGTTCAAGCATCACCCACCTGTGGGGTGGCCCACCTGGGGCTCAGCAGCCAGGAAGCAAGGGGGAGCTGGAATGCCAGGCTCCACCGGCCACTTCCAAGCACCCCAGGCCAAGTAATGACAGATCGTTCCGTGACTCAGTTTCCCCTTCTGAACCCAGGGATCTTCGTTACCCTCCTAGAATGTGTGAAGCTCCTGCAAACAGCACATCTCAAAGGCCTCATGGGTAACTGCTCGCTCACTGTGCCCCTTCGGGGACAATTGAGACTAGGCCACCAGCCCCACACAGCAACTTACAAGGGCAGTGCCTCTGACTGGGGCGGGTGGACAGATCTGCACCCCCTGCGCCCCTGAGCACACACCTTTGAGGGGTCGCCATGGTACAGCAGTGCCACCTGTGGATGGCTCTCGGCATGGCGTGCGGCTGGCCCAGGGCGAGGGTGGGGTTCTGCGGGAGGCGCAGGGGCCCAGGCAGGGCTTACACAACGGGTGGAGAGGCCCCCAGAGACAGGCATAATTACTTCTTCTTAAAGGAAAGGTTTTTAAAACCTGGGTAGCGTTCACTTACCTGCGCAAACATTTGCTAAATCAAGGCCAGGGAGGACCTGCCCGGCCGGCTGACATCTGGGTGGCTTCCAGGGCCTGAAACTCTTTGTGGGTCTGCGCAGCCAGAGTTGGTGTTGGAGGCCAGGCAGGGACCAGGGTGGGCATCCCGGGACAGATGCTGGACTCCGCCCATGGGACAGAGCAGAGACTGGGACAGGAGGCGGGTGGCTGAGCCCCTGGTGCTTTTAAAATCTTGTCTTTCCACACATTTGCACTGGTGACATCGCCAGTCCCCTCATCTTGGCCTGTGGCCCCGTGGCCCCCTGACAATGGCCACAGCTGACCGCGAGGGCCCGGAAGGGGGATTCTGTGGTGAACACTTGTTCCCCAGCACACCGTCGGCCGTGTCTCTGGACAGAGCGAGCCCAGGTCCCAGGTCGGGAGGGACTGGGGCCTCGGGGGGCGGCAAGGCAGAGTCTGTGCGCCCCGCGCCTTGGTTGGAGGCGGGTCTTTCTTTGCAGGAGGTGGGGGAAGACTGGACCTCTCGGACCAGGACTGATGCGAAAAATGGAGAGGACCTTGAGGGGAGATTCACAGAAGCCAAGGGAGCCAAGCGTGGTGTCTTTCACCGCAGGGTTGACGGACTCCCTGTCACCAAGGCTCCCGGAGACACAAAGTCCTGCTAATGAAGACAGTGGGGCCGCAAGGGCTGCTGGGTAGCCAAGGTCTCGACTGATGGCGCAGGGTCTGGGTTCTGGCCAGTCACTGGCCAGGCTGCACCCCCAGAGAGTCTGGGGAGGTCCTTAGAACTCGGGGTGGGGCTGGGGGTTGGGAGCACACCTGCTGAGGCCCCTAGTCTCTCCTTTCCCGCAGGGACCCCACGCCTGGTGGAAGGGCGTCTCTCCAGCTCAGCCTGAGGGGCACACGCTGAAATGGGGTGGTCTCGGATGAGGCGCATTGCTGGCTTCCATGGGAAGTCCTGGGGGCAGAGCCCACGGACCCAGACGGCGGCCCACCCTGGTGGCTGCATCGGCCCCGGGGCCACCTCACGGCAGGGCACATCAGCCCGCCTTTCAGACAGCGTGGGCCCGGCCGGCCTGTCAGCACCTGCAGGGTCTGGGCCACAGCGAGGAGGCCACAGCGAGGATAGGAGCGGGCCCCCACCCAAGGGTGTCCCCGGGCCCACGGCTGCGAGGATAGGAGCGGGCCCCCACCCAAGGGTGTCCCCGGGCCCACGGCTGCGAGGATAGGAGCGGGCCCCCACCCAAGGGTGTCCCCGGGCCCACGGCTGCGAGGATAGGAGCGGGCCCCCACCCAAGGGTGTCCCCGGGCCCACGGCTGCAAGGATAGGAGCGGGCCCCCACCCAAGGGTGTCCCCGGGCCCACGGCTGCGAGGATAGGAGTGGGCCCCCACCCAAGGGTGTCCCCGGGCCCACAGCTGCGAGGATAGGAGTGGGCCCCCACCCAAGGGTGTCCCCGGGCCCACGGCTGCGAGGATAGGAGCGGGCCCCCACCCAAGGGTGTCCCCGGGCCCACGGCTGCGAGGATAGGAGCGGGCCCCCACCCAAGGGTGTCCCCGGGCCCACGGCTGCTAGGATGGGAGCGCGCCCCCTCCGAAGGGTGTCCCCGGGCCCACGGCTGCGAGGATAGGAGCGGGCCCCCACCCAAGGGTGTCCCCAGGCCCACGGCTGCGAGGATAGGAGCGGGCCCCCACCCAAGGGTGTCCCCGGTCCCACGGCTGCGAGGATAGGAGCGGGCCCCCACCCAAGGGTGTCCCCAGGCCCACGGCTGCGAGGATAGGAGCGGGCCCCCACCCAAGGGTGTCCCCGGTCCCACGGCTGCGAGGATAGGAGCGGGCCCCCACCCAAGGGTGTCCCCGGGCCCACGGCTGCGAGGATAGGAGTGGGCTCCCACCCAAGGGTGTCCCCGGGCCCACGGCTGCTCTGATGCCCCTTCAGGCACGTGTCCTGCGCAGTCCAGGGCTGGGGAGTGACGCGGGACAGCACGAAGGAGCTGAGATGCGGCGAGGACTCAGTACCTGGGTCCCCAGAGGAGCAAGGTTCAGCCTTGCTGTCCCTGTCAGGTGACGACTCGTTTCCATAGCAACCACAATGCTCTCAAGGTGATGGGGATGGTCCAGAGCTGTGGGACACACACACGGACGCCGCACGCGAAGAGCCGCGTCTGCTCAGACACGAGCCCGTGCTGGGGAGGCTGCCCAGGGCCCGGACGGTCAGCGCCTTCCATGCCCTGCTCCTCAGGCCTTCCGGACTGGCTTCCCTGGGGGGCGTGGAGGACAGAGCCCCACGCTGAGCCCAGTGCCTTCTGCGAGCGCCCCCGGTGGGTCAGGGCCCTCATTCTCTGCCCTGCCCATGGCCTGGGGCCCTCGCAGGCCCTCGTCACCCAGCCCGGCCCCCACAGCGCCCTGGCCTCAGCCCTGCTGATGCGGCCTGACCCCTGGGGCCTGTCAAGGGACATCCAGCCTCTCTGGTTCTCAGTGTGGCTAGGTGGGCTGAGCCCTCATCCCACATTGGTATTAACTAGAGGCTTACAGTGCAAAGCAAGATGGGTCCCTCCCTATAACAGAAGGGGAAACTGAGGCACCGCAGCTCGTCTAAGGTGACACCGAGTTCTCCAGATGGCACCCAGTCTCCCTTTGGGACGCGTTTCCCTGCTGAGGTCAGGGCCACCCCAACCCCAGTATAACCGGCACCCCAGACAAGTCTCCCCAAAACTGGAAGTGGAGGGGCCAGGGTGCCCGTGGCCAGCAGGTGCCGCCCCTGGCCCGGCGGGGCGCGGGGCCTCGGATCGGCTTCCAGGGCCTCCGGCAGCGCCCTCACCAGCTGGGCAGCAGAGCGGACGGCGGTGCGGGCGGAAGGCGAGGGCGCAGGCCGGCTGCGCAGGTGTCCCCACCCCAAGGCCAGCAGGACCCCCTCCTGCCCTCCTCCAGCGGGCGCCGGGCCCAGGGGCAGGTGCAGCTTCTGGTCCGAGCCCGCCCCGGCGTCGCTCCCCCGCGCCCCGCAGGAAACGCCCGTGGGCCGCAGGTGCTGATTCTCGACCTTGGACTCGGGCCTGGCGAGCCCATGAAGGGGCCCCACGGTGAGCTGCACTCAGCTGTCAAGTGTGAACTGAAAATGCCATGAGCATTCCCGGCCCTGCGGGAAGCCCGGGCGTGCGTGGGCCATCTCTCATGAGAAGGGCTACAGACTCCTGGGCCCCTCGTGGCGCAGAGACTTGACTCAGTCCCCCCAAAATGTGCCCGCCACCTTAACCTCAGCGGGGAGCCCACGGGGCCTGGGCCGCAGAGCCCGCTGCGGCGCCCACGTCTGCCAGCAGAGGGCGGCCTCCACACGCACGAGCAGGCGCCCTGCACTGCCCCTCCCCTGACACCAGGAGCCCGGCGGAGACCCCCCACTTTTCTCATCCTGCGGACCCCCAGCCCCAAGTTATTCCGGAGACCCTCTGGCCACAACGCTGTGGCTGCTGTTGCAGACTTGAAAGCTTAAAGAGGAAGCAAGTGTCCCTCCCAGAGACAGCCCTCCCAGGGACTTCCTCCCAGGAGTCTCATCAAGGGGCAGCTTGTTTGTTTGTTTTCCCGTCATCGCTCAAGTTCCCTACATTGTCCCTGGGTTTCACTGGGCCCGGCCCGAGGGCTTAGGCCACCACCACACTCTCCACAAGAAGGCGGTGGCCCTGTCCAGTGAGCTGCCTTCGCCAGTCATCTTCATCATCTTCGTCATCTTCGCCACTTCCTCTTCATCATTGTCACCATTGTCACCCTCTCACCCGGAGTCTGGAAACTGAGCAGCCACCTTTCCAGACAGTACGGGGGGCTTGTCCTTGCTGGCCTCAAGTTGATGTGACCTCAACTCTAAACACAGGACGGCCTGACCACACGGCGGCCATGCAGGTGGGAGGGGGGTGACCGTGACTACAGGCCCCTCCTGTAAGGTCTCCGAGGCCTCGCAGGCTGACTGCTTGACAGGCCAGGAGGGCGGGGGCACCAGGCAAGGGGGCTGTACGGGCAAGGTGCTGCGGGCTGGCTGTCCCCTGCGGTCCTCGCACACGAGCTGGATCCACCCACAGCCTCACGGTCTAGACGGCAGCCTCAGGCTAACTGCAGATTCAGTGGCCGTGGGCCGTGCTCCAGGAAGCAGGTGTGGGGTTTCCTGTGGCTGCTGTCACAAATTTCCACAGCTTTGTGGCTTAAAAAATGGATTTATCCTCTCATAGTCCTGGAGGTCAGGGGTCTAACAGTCTCCTGGGGCTACATCAGGGTGCAGGTGGGGCTGGCCTTTTAGGAGGCGCTGGGGAGGATTGATTCCAGCCTTCTCCAGCTTCTAGAGGCTCCACATCCCTTGGCTCCTGACCCCGTCCTCTGCCAGCCAGCAAGAGCCTCTCTGTGGTCCTGCAGGGTGGTCACATCCCCCTCTGAACTCTCCTGCCTCTCCCCTTCCCTGTGAGGACCCTTGCGATGACCTTGGGCCCACCTAGATCATCAAGACAATCTCTCCACCTTAAGTCAGATGATTATCAACCTTGCTTCATCAACAACGTTCCTTCCCGATAGCCATCTACAGTGTCACGTTCACAGGTCCTGGGTTCTAGGACGTGGACTCCATGGGGGCCTTATTGCCCTGCCATGACGGGCCTCTTTCCAGGGTGGCCTGGGTCACCCCAGCATACCTGAAACAGCTCTCTGCCCTGCTCACCACATGTGGACTGGGCGCCAGCCACGCCCCAGGCCTCCTGCCCAGAGCTGAGATTCAGAAATGGGCCCCTGCCTCCCCCGTGCAGAACCGTGGCCCTCAGTGGGCCCTCCATCCCTCCCAGGGGAAACTGGGCTGCGGGGACACTGGGTGCTGGGACCATCCCGCCTGCAGGTGGGACGAGCCTTCTCAGTCGCTCAGTGACCACCCAGCCGAGGGCCTCTCTGCTCCCTCTCCTCCTTTGTGCCATCTTAGGCTGCCCACGGGCAGCTGGGTGTCCACAGGCCCCTCCCCTCCACCCCAGGCAGGGCTTCCCTGGGGAGTGAGGTGTGCACAGGACGGAAGAGGGACAGCGCGCCACGTTGCAGGACGCACGAATCAGCGGCTTTGGCCTCAGCCTGGGTTTGGAGCCAGTTCAAGGCTCCCACAGATGTGTCCTGAGGGACAGTGAAGAAAGACTTCTGTTTGCTCTGAGGTTCAGGAAAACCATTACCATTCGGCCCGACCGCAGGGCTGGGCCAGGCCGCTGCCTGCCGCTGCCAAGTGGCCTCGGACGCAAGGGGTGGAGGGACAGCCGTCTGCAAGGGCCTGTGGCAGGACCCGAGTGTGGAGAGGGGCCCATTCTCCCCGGCCAGCACAGAGCTGGACAGAGGTGGGCGCCCCTACCTGATCCGAGGGGCAGCCACAGGCCTGCAGCTGTCACAGTGGCCACCTGTGTGGCCCCGTCTTCCCCAGGAGCAGCGGGGGGCCCGCCTGCCTTCCTGTCCTGTTTGCGCCTGTCCAGACCCTTGGAATCTGGGGGCTCCCCCAGGAGTGGGCCCTGCCTGCCCCTCTCCACGCTGCCCCCCGGGCCCTGTGTGACCTCCAGCCTCGGCCCCATGCTTTCCAGCTCAGGCCTCACCTCCTCCCTGGCGCCCTCCACCCTCGCCCCCGCTTCCCGCGAGGCCCCAGGCTTCTCTCCCCACACAGCCGAGGGGGTGGCCAGCGGGGGTCCGGGCTGGATCTTCAGGCTGCGGTAGACCTTCCGACCAGAGACTTCTCAGAATCATCGTCTGTCTGGAAGGGGGCCTGTGTGTCCTTGCCGCCCGGGAGCGGGGAGAGGGGAAACTGGGAGCAGGGAGGGGGCACACGGGGACGCCAGCGGTGAGGCTGCGAGTCCGCACCGACCAGAGCCAGGTGTGAGCCGGCCTCCACGTGGCATCTCTGCTTTCCCTGGAACAAGGTCAGCAGCCCGGGGCAGGGCCAGGCCCCTGCGGGCAACCCTCGGGGGCGCCTGCCCTGCCCGCACCGGCTCTGCCGCTGACAGCTGACCGGCCCGCTGCTCTCCCGCTCCGGCCGGCCGTGGGTAAACCAGGTTACTGCAGCTTCTCCTGGAGGGACAGGAGGCAGCCTCTGAAACCGGGACAGATGGCAGCGCTTCTCTGGGGGGAGCTGACTCATTAGCCGTTTCTAAATTAGACAGGGAGGTAGGGGGCCTTCATGGGGCCCTGGGAACCATGGAGTCACATTCCAGCCCAAACAGTTCTACCGCTTCTTCTCAGGCCCAGCACCTTGGGAGACTGGTGCGGGCTGCGGGACGGGCTGATGGGGGCCGGCCCCCAGCCAGGGAGGGCAGGGCTGCGGCCCCGGGACAGCGGCACTGCGTAGCAGCCTGCACCCCTCCTGAAGAAGGACATGCAAGCCTGGGGGCTCGCCCTGAGCGCCTTCCAATCAGGTGGCCAAAGGCCAGACGCCCCCCTGGAAAAGCTGGTTACCAGGAGGAGCCCTGCTGGAAGCCAAGTGCTGCTGCAGGCCCCTCCACGCTGCCTCCTGGAACCTGGTTTGGGAAGCGGTCAGCTGCTGGGCAGGCCTTGCTCGCTGTGTGAGACCCAGGGCGAGCCTGTCCCTCCCTGACCCCGTGGCGAGCCTGTGTGAGACCCAGGGCGAGCCTGTCCCTCCCTGACCCCGTGGCGAGCCTGTGTGAGACCCAGGGCGAGCCTGTCCCTCCCTGACCCCGTGGCGAGCCTGTGTGAGACCCAGGGCGAGCCTGTCCCTCCCTGACCCCGTGGCGAGCCTGTGTGAGACCCAGGGCGAGCCTGTCCCTCCCTGACCCCGTGGCGAGCCTGTGTGAGACCCAGGGCGAGCCTGTCCCTCCCTGACCCCTTGGCGAGCCTGTGCGAGACCCAGGGCGAGCCTGTCACTCCCTGACCCCGTGGCGAGCCTGTGCTGGCGTCCGCACTGGTGGGGACCCGGGCCTCTCCCTGTCTTCTGCCTTCTCCCTCATTCCGCACCATTCTCTGCCCCACAGACTTCTGTAGCTTCACAACACGCCTGGGAGAGGGAGCTCTGGGGACGGGGTGGTGCCCTGAGGCTGCCCCACGGCCCCCAGCCTCCTCTTAAGGGTGAAGGATGGGTGGGACAGGCACAGCTGCATCTGAACCCAGTTGGGGTGGGCAAGGCGCCGGTGAGGACAGGACCTGGCCAGGAGGCAGGTGGGTCCAGTGGCTGTTCAGGGCCAGGGTCAGAGATGGCACAGCATGTGGAGCTGATGTCGATGCTTAGGCCTCGGGGGGCCTGACCAGCCCTCAGCTGGGGCCCCGAGAAGGACCCTGTGTTCCCGAGGTCTGAGGAGACAGCTACCCAGCATGACGCAGGGGCCAATACATAGGCCCGGGGAGGCACCCCTCCTCAGGGACCCCTTCCCTGAACCCCGGATAGGGGTCCCTTCCCACTCCCCTGATTTCTCTCCCCTGGGTCTCCAGGCTGGCTCGCACCGCGCCTCTGGGGCTTGTATTGTGCCCAGGTCACAGATGCGGACAGTGAGACAGAGGGCTGTCACTCGCCCAGGTCACCAGGCCTAGCGGCACCCACCCCCTGGGGTCTTGACCCTGAGCCCACCTGCAGCCCCAGGTCAGCAGCCAGAGTGCCCACTGCTGCCACCATCACAGGTCCCGCAGGCCCGGCAGGGTCAGGCCTGGCCGGCAGACCCCTCGCTGCTCGCTTTCATGTGAGGACAGCACCCGACACCAGTGTGTGGCAGGGTGACGGGCAGCCTGCGGAGGAGGCGCCCGGCCCTCCCACGCTCCCTGGGAGGGCTGCCTGGCGGGCCCGGCCAGCTCCGCGTGTTTCCCGGCATGGTGTGAACCAGCTCGCTCTGTCCAAGCCTGGCCCCGGCCCAGGCTTCCGGGCCGGGCCGCGGAGAGCCTGGGCCTCGCATGTGGCCCCGGGAGGCTCTTCCCCTGCAGCCTGAGCGGATCCTCTGTGTGATGTGCCGCTGGCTCTCAGGGGAGGCCGGCCCCTGGGAGCGGTCACTGCGGGGCTTGGGGACGGACAGAGGCCGGGGAGTGGGCCACCTGCCCTGGTGGCCTGCCAGCTCCTGGCCTGTGGGCCGCCCTGCTTCAGACAGGCCTGTGCCGTGTCCGTGTCCATGTCTGTGAGCCTGGGGTTTGTCCCCAGAGAGTGGGACGGACAGGATGGGGGTGGGGCTCGCGGGGAGTCCTCGCCCACCCTGCCCAGGGCGCCGGGCCTCCTAGGCACAGGACGCGGCTCTTCCCCTCTGAGAGAAGCACTCCGTGCTGGCCCGACACGGGAGAGGTGCTGGGTCCGGCTCTGGGCGAGCCCTCCTGGCTTTCCTCTCTGGCCGGGCTCCTGGGAGTCTGCCTGCCCCAACCCCAAGTTTCCAGGCCAAGCCAGCGCCCACTCAGCAGTCTGGTGGGAGGAAGGCTGTGGCACAAGCCCTGGACTCAGCTGCCTGCTGGCCAGGACCTCTCAGCCTTGATTCTCAGAGAATGGTGGCAAAGCCTGCCACGGGTCAGAGAGCCCCAGGGCCGTGGGCAGGCGCCCCGTACAGGGCCGGGGCGTGCTTCCCACTGGGCTTCCCGCCCGGCCAGCCTTGCCCCAGCCCGGACCTGCCACAGGCTCTTCTGTGGGCCCGACTCCCCCCTCGCCGGCCTGCCTGGGGCCTGGGCCTCGAGTCCCTCTTGAGCTCCACACAGGGTCCTGCTGACCCTCCCCTGTGCCAGCTCTGCAGGATTAGGGCACCCCTAAGAGTAACTCGAAGTAAAAACAGCGCTACGTGGAAATACGTGTGCGGGGCTGAGTGCTGCTCTTCCCATCACACTGCTGTGATCTGTGTGGAGATAGCCAGTATCAAATCCTTTCTAAAGGCTCACTGGTGGCCGCCCCTCTGGTGCCCAAGGCCGTGGGGGCCCACCGCGGCCACCCCCGGAGCCCACCCGAGGCTGCGTCTGAACGCACCAGAAGGAAAGCAGGTAGCTGTGAGCTGAAGTGGACCCCTCTCTCTGGGAGCCCACGCCACTCAGGCGCAGCGGTCCAGGGGCTCAGCCTCCCGGCGGTGGTGACAGCCCTAGAAGGACCACCCTGTCCTGGCTGTGGACCCGAATGTCCAGCTTGGCT
This sequence comes from Aselliscus stoliczkanus, assembly GCA_033961575.1. Taxonomy (NCBI): domain Eukaryota; kingdom Metazoa; phylum Chordata; class Mammalia; order Chiroptera; family Hipposideridae; genus Aselliscus; species Aselliscus stoliczkanus. The sequence continues at coordinate 185,774,894 of CM066729.1, forward strand.
TCATCACACCCTGTGCTGGGGAGAGCTGAGGGGTCGGGGCCACGTGGATGGATCCCCAGGAAAGAGGGCCACACCCCTGCCAGGTGTGTGGGACCAGCACCTGCTCACTGAGGGAGCCGTCAGCGTCGGGTCAAGGCCACTGGTCCCTTCGCCATCCTCTGGCCGGTTCTGGAGCTGGACAGTAAGCTCCGCCGTGTGGCTGATCCGCCGCCGGTCCTCCACGCACACCTGGACAGCCCTGGGCAGCTCTCGGCCTCGTCTTATTGTCTCTGCTTGGGGGCACCGCAGCCAAGAAGAGACACAGGGCTGCTGTGAGACCCCAGCACGTGGGCAGAAGGAAACACCCCCCCCCCGGCAGCCATCAGGTCCTATCAATCCTGAGCTGGGGGCTTCTGCAGGCAGGGACAGCATCGGGCACACGGCAGGTGACAGTCTGGGGGACAACCCCAGGGGAAGGCCTTGAACACCAGGCCATGGGCCTGTACAGATGGTATGGTCACCGTGGCACCCATGATTTGCTTAATGAAGGCACAACCCAGAAGAATGATGGCAGACCCGGCGGGGAAGAGGGACAGTGCTGTGGCCTCCTGGGTTTGGGCACAGGCGACGGTGCCAAAGACCGGGCTTTTGATGCGAGGAGACTGTGCGCCTGCCCGCCCGCCCAGCCCTGGGGGTGTCCAGACCGAGCTGACCGCCTCCCTGGCCCAGACCCGCCAGCCTGGGTGCCGGGTTTGGAGACGCACGTTGGCAGTAGGGAGGGAGAGGCCCGGCCTGGCTGCCTCCCACGGCCCACCTCCCTGCAGACCCGCTGTCGTCACAGTGCCCCAGATTCTGCTTCTGGAAATACACTTGCAATTAAGTCCAAATGCCCAGAGAGGCAGTGGTTACACAACCTCATTATGGGGCTCCCGGCACAACCATACGGGGCCCCCGCGTGGGGGCAACTCTGGGGAGCGGGGCTCCATCTTCCCAGCTGGAAGGTGGGAGGAGGGGCAGCGAGGAGGGCAGGCCCCGTGAGTCTTCATAGGGGTGTAACCCCCTGAGCAGCCACAGGTGACCTGACAAGCCCCCGCTCCGCCCGGGCCCCATGGCTCTTCCTGAGGGGCTCCAGGCTTGGAGAGGCAGCCGGGCTGAGGGTTGGATCTCCAGGATCAGGAAGAAGGGTGGTCGCCCCCTGGAAGGTGCATGGGCCTGCAGTGGGGAGGGGTCGGAGCCTCCCCCGGGATGAGGCTGAGCGCTGGCCTGCCCTCCCGGGGGACTCATGGCCACCTTCTGCCCATCTAGACCAGTCAGGGCCTGGAGGTTCTTTGTGGCCGACACTGAAATGAAAACAAGGGAGTGAGCGCGAGCAGGTGCCTGCAGGCACACACACACCGGCCTTGATGGGGGGGAGGGCTCGCCGGGCCTGCTGACCCTCCCTGGCCCCTGCCTCCTGGGCAAGAGCTGGGTGTGGCTGGGCAGGTGTGCCTATCACTGAGCCACGCAGAGCTGGGCACTGGCTGCCTGCCCTTGGCAACCAGACACATCCGGGCAGGAGGTGTTTATGGCCCCTTGTCAAGGAGGAGCCATGCCAGGCCCTTGGGGCAGCGCTGGCCCCTCGCCTGTTAGGCGTCCGCCCACTGGGAACTCAGCGGGCTCGCCTGGCACCACTTCCCCTTCGGACAGGGTGCCGCCTTTTCTAGTGGCAGAGTTGTTTCTCAGCACCGCAGGACACCTGTGAAACGGGCGCCATGCCGCCCACATACCCAGAGCCCGGGGAACCGGGGTGACCCCACGGGCGGTGCCCGTTTCACCTGTCCTAAGGATACACAGTTCCCGAAACCATGCCATTCCCAGCCTGTGAGCAGGTAACATCAGTCACCTCTGGGTGAAATGGGGGCAGGTGTCCAGGCACGATGGTCGCTGGCCTGGCAGGTGGGGGCCCAGCCCAGGAAGGGACACGTGCAAAAGAACGAGCGCACAAAGGAGACGTGGCAGGGGGATGGCCGCTCTGGGCAGAGGGCAAGGCAGGTGCAAAGGCCCACGGCAGACGAGGAGGGGCGGGGCAGGCCCGGGCTGTGTGGGGCCCCTGCTGGCCCCAGAGGCCAGGACCCGGGGAGTGGGGCCGGCGCGGCGGGCCCAGGTGTCCGCAGCAGGTGCAGACCCTGCCTGCTGTGGTTTGACTTTCAGCCCTCCCTGCCCTGGTGGGCTGTCAAGGCTGACTCCAGGGGCAACTGCCAATTTGTTTAGGAAAATATGTTCAGGGTCCTTTCGGCTCTGAAAGGAAAACTCCAGGGCACAGTTTGAACCAGGAATCAAGAGTCCAAGTGGCCCTGAGTGAAGGAGGGGCTCCCATGGGCCAGAGTCCTGAAGGCCAAGCTGCCAGGTGCCCCTCTCAGGGCCTGGGGGCTCAGAGGGGGTGGAGCTTGGGGTCTGGCTCTTGGAAAACCACCTCCAGTGCTCGTTTATTTCTCTGATGACTAGAGAGGTTAAGCGTTTTCATTTCAGACACTGGCTCTATCTTATGGAAATGGTTTGATCCTATCTTGGCCCATTTCCATTGGGATCTTTGTCTTAAATTAGTTTGGGAGCTTTTCATCTGTTGCAAGTATTTTTTCCTGTTTCTCGCTTGACTCTTAATTTATTGAAGATATTTTTTTTTTTTGAGGGCAGTGTCATTGGCCCTCACATGTGGGACCCGAACCGGGGCCACTGGCCTCCCAAGCCAGCGCTATAAGCACCGCGCCACTCGGCCGGCCCTGAAGATATTTTTATATATGAGATTGTTTGCACTCAAATGTATCCATATTTGCCTTTGATGATTCTTCTGTGGGTGCATGCTTAGAAAGTTCTTACCAAATTCAAAATTGGTGATACACTTACATACGCTTATTTTTACTTATACCATGCTTTTTAATTGGCTCCTCTAACCCATCTGGAATTAAAGATATGACTTTATTTTTTTCTCCAAGTAATTAACCAGTTATCCAGTTGCTGACTATTTGTCATGGGACAGAGGTCTCTGTCATGGCGACGGAGGTGTGGGTGGGGCCGAACGGAAGCCAAGAGGATACAGCGTTCCCCAGGACATGTGGGCCTGGGCGGCTCTGGCTGTAGGAACAAGGGAGTGTGTGGGGACCCCAAAAGGAGAGCTCTTTGCAGAAACCACTGCAGGGATCCTCGGTCCTTGAGCACGAGCCAGCTGACAGGAGCAGGTCAGGGATGAACCCTAGGCCCTTCCTCCCATCTCCCACCTCCGGCCATTTCCTCCCTGTTCCAACCTAATCTGAAGGAGCAGTGGCGAGAGGCCCCCCACTCCTGAAGGGCAGCCGTCTTTGAGAGGAAGCTTCTGGGCGCCCCTCACACCTGTTTGCTTCCCCACTGGCCGAAGTTGGTCAGTGCCAGCTCTTCACCTCAGTGGGTGCCAGTGGCCACCATCCCCTTGATGACTTCGTGCGGGTCTCTCCCTTGCAAACAATGACTGAGAGTCACGGTCTTGGGATGGCCAGCTCTTGGTGTCACTCAGTGTCCCATACCGGGAGAGGGAGGCGGGGGCCGGTAGAAGCCTCCCCATCTCCAGCCAGGCAGTGTCCTGGGAACCCAAGCCCCAAAGTGGGTGTGGACCAGGTGTGGCTCCTTGGGGTTCAAGCCTGGGTCTGTCAGGCGGGCTGGGACACCGCCCCCGGGGTCTGCTGGCCCGTGGTCTGCCCTTCTGCAGGGAGGGGGTCTCTGGCTTCTGCTCTGCAGTCTTTAGGTTTCTGGAGCTCCCTCCGTCCCAGATCAATAAGCCATTTACAGCTGCAGAGAGGAGCTCTCCCCGCGGCCCTGTGGCATTTCAGCAGCAAAGTGTTAGTCAGCCGCAACCTTTGCGTCTCATCTGTCAGCCTCCCGCCCACCGGCCCACCTTCCCCTACGTGCGTGTCCCGGAGCCAGGGCCCCCGCGTGACATTCAACATTCATAGGAGCAGCTTCAGGTCCTTGGTGACTGGCTGGAACTCGGGGGCTGCCATCCGAGTCCTCCTGTGACCCACAGATGGGCCCCACCGTCCAGTCCTGCTCAGAGCCACAGGAGTAAGCTGGGGTGTGCGTGTGGGGGGCACAGCCCAGGAGGAGCTAGCAACGCTGGAGCCCCGGCCACTGCGCCTCAGCCCCGGGACCCCGGAGGCCAGGCACAGCGTCGTCCTCACGCCCACCCTCACGTCGCTTCCGCTCCTTGCCCCACACTCACCCTGGCCCTCCTCCCGGTAACACGTGCCTCTGAGTGGGCTGTCCCAATGTCCTCACGGCCATCAGTGTTGGGCTCCTCTGGGCCCCGCCAGCCCTCGCCTCGGCCCACTCCTGGGTCCCAGGGTCTCAGACTTCACCTCCTGCCCCAGCACTCTGGGCCTGGCACACTGCAGGGCTGGTCGGTGGAGCTGTGGTGAGCTGACGGTGCCCTCCTGGGCCCTGCCTCTTGTGACACTGTCGCACGGACACACAGACACGCACACGCACACGCACACGCACACACGCACACACACTCTGAGCCAAGCTGAACAACTGAGGTGTCACTTCACACCCCTGCTTCCCAGGCACATGGCAGATGTAGGACAACTTGTACCAGCTGGCAGCTTGGGGGGTGTTCCAGGAATCTGCTTCTGGGGCCTGTGGGCCAGGGGGCCGGCCACGCCTATCGGAGGCCAGGGGAGGGAGGGCCGGCCACGCAGCCGGGGCTCCTCGCCCTGCAGGTCGCCCCTGAAATGTAGCCTCTGCCAAAAGGCCCCTGGGACCTCCCCCCCAGGGGACGTCAGCCTACCGAGGGTCCCGCAGGCCTGGACATTTATGACGGCTGTGATTCCATATCCCGTCTCTGCCTCCGGGACTGCGGGCGGCCCCGGTCGTCGCTCCCAGTCCACTGCCCCGTTTCGCGGTGGCCCAGCGGCGCCCTGTGCAGCGGGAGGCAGGACAGGAAGGCATGTCCTTTGCCGCTTCTTGGTTCCAGCCGGGCATCTGTCCAGTGGCTGTGGGGAGCAATGCAGTCTCACTTCTGTAGGGTGGCAGGTGGGGACGGCGGTGGTGGTGGTGCTGTCGGGACTCCTTTCAGACCTCACATGGCTCCTAGATACTTTGGGGTACAAGCTGATGCCACGTGGCCGTTCAGGGAGCAACCCCCTGGGAATTTTTCTGGAACCAAACTTGCAAACCCTGAGTGGGCACGTGTCCCAGTTCCCCACAGTGAGAACACACTCAGCCCTCGAGGCCAAAGGTCCTGGAAGGAGGTTCGGAACCACTGGGGGCAGACGGGGGTGGTGGCAAAGGTCAGCGAGCTCAAATGGGGCACCCGCTCCTTCTCTGGCCTGAGGAACTAGGGCGCGGTGGCTCTCGGACAGCCGGGTTTAAGTCCTTCCTCACAGGAATTCTGAGAACTGTTTCACAGAAGAGAACAGGGACATTGAGACACAAGCTTTGAACTTGAAACAAACACCTCCAGCTGGACCAAAGGTTGTTCCATCCAAGTGACATCCTCTGCTTTGAACTGAATAGAAAGTGGGGGCAGGGGAAGCAGCTAAGCTTAAATTAGCCACAGCCTCAGAGGGCACCATACCAGCCAGAGGCTCCACCGCGCCAAAGCCCCAGCACAGGGACCCCAACCATCCTCAAAGGCTTGCGTGGGACCCAGGTGCTCCCGGGTGGGGAGGGGCATGCCGCCACCCGAAGCCTGTCCCTTGTGGAGTGGCACTGTGGGCAGGCCTCACACAGGCAGGCTCTACAGTGTGGGGGGAGGGCAGGGGGGACACACACAGTTGTTGGGGGACACACCCTGAAGCAAGGCCCTGTCTGGCTGGTTTGGTTTCTCCAGTGCACTTGGCAGGATTTGGGAAGCTGGGCATGTCTGCACAAGAGGCCCCCCGAGGAAGGCTCTGGGCCCTGCACCCCACCCAGAGGCCACGCCCTGTCTGGGGCCCTCAGGCCGGTGGCTCTGGTGTTAGGACACCGAGTCCCCTGTAGCCAGAGCAGGAGGGGAGCAGCCCCTTGTGGTCAGTGAGCACGGCAACAGTGTAGGGCCAGGTTAGCCCCGTTTTTCTCCTTGGTCACCATCAGTGCACTGGGCAGGCTGTCACTGTCACTAGACATCTGGAACAGCTGCAGACATTGTGGTTCACGCAGGAGAAAGCCATAGGCTTGGCCCCTCTGCAGGAGTGGAGGACCTGCCCGCAGCCCTCCGGAGGACCACACCACATGCTGCCTTGGGAACACGAGTTCCACCCTGAGGCCACACACTCTCTCCCCCCGCTGCCCTCCCCCCCACACACCAGGATGGGACAAGGGGCCCTGTGTCTGAGCCCCGGAGCTCATGAAGCTGTGCAGAGGGTGGGGCTGGCGGCCGGAGCACGGGCTGTGCATTGTCCTGACTGCTGTAGGGTAAGTGGCCATAATGGGCTTGCTCAAACACATCCCAGGATCCCAGTGTCTTGTCTAACAGGCCAGCAAACTACATGGGGTCTTGAGTCCCTTGGCAACGTGGCTTTAGCCTGGAGACTGCCAGCTCCCACAGCAGTGTTCTAGAACATTCACAGGACACGTGGGAGGCTGGCAGAGTGGAGGACAGCTGCCCAGGCCACAGGACCAGATCCCGCATCTGCTGCCGGAACGCGGTGGGGCTTTCCAGGTCTCAGCACCCCGCCCACAGCCTGCCTGCTGGGAAGTGGCTGCTCCCTCAGACGCCACCCCCGTGCTCTCTGCAATCGGACGGGTGGTTGGTCCATCCAAGTCTGCATGGTCAGCATCCAAAGAGGCTGTGGGGAGAGTCTCAAAGGCCGAGGGCAGGGCTCAGCGGGGCCAGGGGACCCACCAGAGAGGCTGGTCTGTGGGACCGGGGCGGCGTCCCCACGCTCACGCGGCTGAGCAGAAGGTGCTCGGCTGAGAGGAGTGGATGGAGCTCCATCCCGGGTGCCTCCACTCGCTCCCAGGAACTCGGCTGTGCACTTAGGGCTTGTGGCCTGGGGCAGTGTCAGCTCTCAGCTCCTCTGAGCCCCAGCCCAGACTTACTGATTTCAGGAAAAGTGCAGAATGCCCCCTAAACAGTTTCAAGACAGGGCAGATGTGCTACGATTGTGATAGAGTCTGTGCTTCTGTCAAACAGCTCTCAGTGGTCATGAGTCCAAATGGGGATGCATCTACTGTGACCCAGTTTCCTCTTTCAAAAGCTGCCAGGGCTGATCCCGGGTCCGTCCTGGGCTGATCCCTGTCCACCCTGGGTGGAGCCTGGCTCTACATGGGTGACATCCTTCATTTAAACCCGATTCCTGGAGCTTGAAGAGATTCCCATGTTACCAGTCCCCTGGGTGCTGGAGGGACAGCCATGCTCAGTGATACAGTCAAAGCAGACATCTAACCAACCACATACCATGTGGGTGCTTCCAGCCTGTGCCACAGCCTAGGGAGCTCGCAGGGAGACAGGAAGCAGATTGGCAGCCCCTCGGGCTGCAGAGGGGAAAGGCAGGGGAACGTTCTAATGCTGACTGTGCTGATGGCGTCACATGTCTGTGACACACGTCTGTGAACTGTACACTTTCAATGGGTGAATTGTATCGTGTGTGAACTATATCTCCCGGAAGCTGTTTAAAAAAAAAAAGGAAACGTCCCCCCAAAAGAACGTTTTCTCAGAAAACATTTCTCAAGGCCCATGTGGGCCAGGGCACGAGCCTGACTCCACACCTGGGTGCCCTCACCGGCTTCTCCTGCCACCGGTCACTCCCGCCTGACCTGCACGTCAGCAAGGCGGCCCTGCACGCGGACGCGCCGGGCTGAGCCCCAAGCTCACGCGAGGTGCTGCCTCTTGCCCCCTCCTTCCTCTCCCATTGTTTCGGGTTCCAGGCGCGAGTCTGTGGATACGCGGCATGTCGGATGTGAGCGGTCATGGAAACTTCCCACGATATTTAGGCCAAGATGAGTCAATGGCAAAGGGAGGTTTTCTAGATTTATCTCTTGTGATGCTGACTTAAAAGGTCAATTATTAAGGATGATGTTTTCCTGAGGTTTTCAATCAGAGTGAGCTCGTTGCTTGGTGTCAATACACAGCCGGTAACAGGGGTGGGACTGGGATGGGGGTTAAGCCTTCGTTGTTCGAGAAAAAGGCATCGGTAATAATCGTGGGGCTTCCAGTTCTGCCAGGAATGTCACTCGTACCACGCTGCTCAGTCCCCGGGGAAGTTTTAGAAAGCAGCCCTGCTAACAGCACGGCCTTCTGAACTCAGGCTGCTTGTCCGTCGGCTGGCCTCTGGGCTGCAGGGCACAGGGTGCCTGTCGCCAGGGCCTCCCGACCCGGCACCCCACAGAGTGGGCTCCTGCAGTGCTTCTCCCCAGACCCCACGGGGCCCTTGCCGTGACCTTGGAAACCATGCCCTCATGCCTCTGCCTCCGTCCCTGGCCCAGGCTCAGCCTAGGGCCCCGTGGGCTCTGGCTGCGCCGTCACACCCTCGCTCCGGGAAGGGCCCGCTCAGGCCCAGGTCTGGGGGCAGAAGGCACACCCGCCAGGCGCCTCAGCGTGTGCTGGCCAGTGCACCCGGGAGGGGAGCGCCCGTGAGTCCCATCCTGTGACCGAGAACAGCCACTTCCACCCAGGGGACCCTTCAGGGAGGTGTCTGCCCAGAGCACCGGGGCTGGCCGGACGAAGTGACCAATCGGTGCGGGACTCAGTGACTCCGACAGGCCCTGGAAACCTAGAGCCTCGCGCAGGCCAGCTGAGGCTCTGTTGGCCCATGTGGCCGTTCGGCGCCCTCTGCCCAGGGCTGCTCCGGCTCAGCGGAACAGGGGTGCCCAGGAGCCATCCTGCAGGCCTCTGGGGCCCCCCAGATGCTGATGATGGTAGAGGGCGTGGGGTCTGTGCCATAGGAACTTGTTCTTTGTAGATGGTCATCATCTCCGGTTAAAAACAAATGTCCTGATTTTTCTGGGCGCTCGTCCCCCAGTTCCCAGGTTAACCACTGCATCGCAGCTGTGAGTACAGGAGGTGGAACAGAGGGGCCCAGCAGGGTGGCTAGTCAACCCCGAGAGCCTCCCTGGAGGCCCAGGTTCACCCCACCCCGTCCACCCTTGTTCCCTCCTAAAACCCCTCACAAGGTCCCGGGAGCACTGTGGGAAGTGGGAGTCTGCAGGAGGGAACCCAAGTGGGAGCAGGAGGAGAGGCCAGGCTGGAAGGCGCGCGCTGGTGACATAGGCTGGGCGGGAACGACCATCACTGCCCCTCCAGGCGAGCTCAGAGCCACTGAGACGGTGGTCGCCACCCCGGAGCTGAGTTCCAGGGTCTTCTTAGGCCCTTTCTGAAGGCAGCCTGGCCTGGCAGCTGTCCCCCCACCCAGAACCAGGTCTGACCGTGGGGGACGCGGGGAAGGGCCCCTCTCCCGGGGCCCGACTCAGCCGATAGGACACCGAGCTAGGGGTCATCGCAGCAGCCACAGCCCAGCCTGTGCTCTCACAGGGTCCCTAGAGCTGCCAGCCCCTCCCTGACGCAGAGACGGACATGGTTTCAAGTTTAGCAAAGACACGAGTGATGGAGCCGACCTTCCGTAGATCAAGGGAGCGCGTCCCAGGGCAGGTGTGTCCTGATTGTAAGTAGGTGGCTCACATCTCCATCTGCGAGGATATTAGAAAGCCTCCCGGAGGAGGCCTGGGCTGCCGGGCAGAGGGACGAGGCTCCTTCAGAAAGCGGCAGAAAGAGGACGGTCACGGAACCACTGTACCAAGTGCCCTGGCCCAGGTGGGGCCGACTGGCTTCAGACTCCTTCCATCAGAACAGGGGCTCTGGAGGCGCAGGGGCCCTGCTCTGTGCACCCGGGGGCCCTGCCATGACAGCAAGAGGGGCTGCGGCTGGTTCCAGCGCGCCAGGGTGGGCACAACTTCCAAGTCTGCCCGAGGTCACCCCACACCCACCTGCCCAGGCCACACTGCTCTCCCTGCCCCCCCACACACCTGTCTGTGGAAATGCTTGCCTCTCAAGCTCGTGGCCCACGCGTCAGGGATGGGGCAGCTCGTGGCAACACAGCGGGACCCCATGGACCCTCTGGGTCTTGCTCACCCCGGGGTCCCCCCTCCCAGGACCCCTGAAATGGGTGCCGGGCCTGCCGGGCAGCATCCCGGCTGCAGCTTTAGTCTGAAAGAAGGAAGCCTGGCGTCGCTACCTGATGACCTGGCCAAAATGGGATTTGAAGTGACGTGAGAAAGGCTGGGGACACCCGCGGGTCACGGTGAGGTCAGCAGTCCTTGGTCTCCCGGGGACGCAGTGCCCAACTGTCAAAAGGGGACATGTGAGTCTCCCACAAGCAGGTGTCCCAGCGTAGATGTCATCAATTCAGCCACGGGGGAGATTTAAAAGTCCCCACATCCAGGCCACACCCCAGGCCTTCCGGGGCCGTACCCAGGCATCCAGGTTCCTGTGAAGTGAGTGACTGTGAGTCACAACCAGCCAGAGACCAAGCCCCACGAGAAGTGCCAGCGCCCCAGCGGGCGACAGGCAGCTCTGCAGGCCCACCGGCCGAGCCCGTTTCTGGGCACCACGCAGCCCGTCTTGCAGAGGACCCAGCTCGGGCTCACACACATGGAGTCTCAGCTCTGAGTTCCTGGCCCAGTGCAGGGACAGCACCGCTCCTCGGGAAGTGGTCCCCGTGCTGGGATGGCCACTCAGGTTTCCAAGAGGCATGGGGTGGCACCCTGAACGGGAAACCGAGAGTGGGCTGCCCCCGGCCTCCCTCCGTCCTGGGCTCAGGCCCCTGGTCGCTGTTGCCTTCCTGGCTGCTCTCTGCAGCTAGCGGAAGCTCCTGCCGGTCCTCACAGCGGAGGCCTTTCCCAGGTGTGGTGGGGTTCTGTGTGCCTCTCTTCAAGGGCGTCTTCGTGGGAAGTTTAGGAGGAAGTGTCTGACGGGGCCAGGCAGCCAGGAATTCTAAAGGAAAGTCTTTTCCTAAGTAATTTTGAAGTTAATGAAAAACAGCATAGTGCTTTCGTTCTAGAAAAAGGCTTTTATAAATCTTTTCATCTCCCTTACTTCATTAAAGACAGTCTTGGGAATAAAAAAAGCTGCAGGATCAACAAGGTATAATTTACTGCTATTATCCATCTTTGGGATGCAATTTCTTCCCTAAATATAACAGCATCCTAACACTTGAATCCAACAAAAGAGCCAGCGGATGCCCAGAGGCTGTGGCTCTGAGCTTGGCACCGGCAGCGGCTTCTCCTCCAGCCCTGTCCCCCTGTCCTGGGAGGTGGCCGCTGTGCACAGCCCCCGAGGAAGGCACACGCACTCTTAGCAGGCTCCCGGGAAGGGGTATGGGGCGAACGCAGGGGGCTGCCTCCCTCTCCTGGTGTCTCCCGGCCTGCTCGCACAGGCATGGCTGGCCACAGTCACAGGGACATGTCAGGAAAGCAGGCACCTGGGCTTGTAAGAACTGCCCCGTCCAGCAGGGTCCTGGGGTCTGACCGGCTCACCAAATGCAGCCACACCACCAGCCCCAGGCAGCCCGCTGCAGGGTGTCTCAGGTTCTGCAGGAGGATCCCTCTGTCCCTCTCCCCTGCAGAGACCAGGTCCCCACAGAGTCACTGTGCTTGCCTGGGGCCAGCCTGGCCGGAGCGCCTCCCTCCTGACCTCCCAGACCCAGCCATGGGGACGGCTGGGGCAGTGAGGACCCTGGGCTGGAGGCCTGTCCAAACCTCCCGCCGGGCAGGAAGGTGCCTGGCAGTGAGCGGGCACAGCACTAAGAGTGTTTCCGCTTGACCAAAGGTGCTGAAGAAACGAGACTGAAGTTCCCACACGTGCCCACTTCCTAACACCATGTGCAATGTGCACACGTACAGGTGTGTGTACACACAGCCACACACACGGCAGCACACGCACACACCTGCGTGTCCGCAGCTCCCTAGCTGATCCCACTGCCGCCCCCGGCCCCTCAGGTGCTTCCTGGAGGAGTAGACGTGATGGGCCCTCTGAGCTGGTCAGTGACAGGGCCTGGGCTGGGGTCCGCCACCCCCACTCTGCGCCTCCCTGCTGACCTACCCCAGAAACCCTTTCAGTAACAAATGCCGCAGTGGCCCCACAGACCAGCGCTGGGGGCGAGACTAGCCTGGCACTCACTTGGTGGCACCCTGTCGGGCGTGTAGCGTGGGGAGGGTGGGGGGCAGACTGCCGTGGGGACAGGAGAAGGGCGGCGGCCTTCAGGGCGCCCGGGAGGCCTGCAGGGAGCGGGGAGACGCAGGCAGCGCCTTGGGCCTTGGCGCTCTGGGAGGTGAAGGTCGGGCCACATTCTTTGCGGAAGCTGGAATTCTGACATCAGATTTTCCATGCTCGGCTCGGGGCGGCGCCCAGCCGCCAGGAGGGAGTAGTGGGCGGGGTGGGGCGGGCCAGGGCCCAGGCTGTGCAGTCTGGGCGTTAGCGGCCAGAGGCCCAAGGTGGGAGGGCTCCGCTGGCCTGGGCTGGCCCTGTCCCCGGGCCAGGCTGCCCGAGTGTGGCTGCCCTGAGCACTGGCCATCCTGAGTCTTTCATCCCTGCTCTGGGCCCTGCTGAGTCACGTGGGGGCTGGGTCAGGGACTCTAAAAATAGCCAGTGGCTGGGGCCAGCGCCTAAGTTATTATTAGGCTGGGACACAGCCCCTCCCCCAGGCCGCCTCCCTCCTGGGGCCGGAGCTGGAGTCTCTCTGCCCCACTTCCTCCCACCCCAGGGCCGGCTGCTCCTGCTGCTCCCCACGGCGCCCGACAGAGCTCCTGGCCCTGTGCAAGGTCACAGGGAGCCCCCGAGAACCTGGGCTGTGGCTGCAAAATGGGAATACGGCTCCTCGTTCTGAAATGAGTAAGAATTTCAATACGAGCGCTGTGCCTTCCTGAGTGTGGTATCTGGTTTGACCGCCCAGGTCACACCCCAGGAAGCCAACCCTGCACCCTGACTCCAGGGCTCATTTTCTTACCTGAGGAGAGAATCCCAGCCACAGAGCCTGCAGGAGCTTGGGCTACATCAGGGAGCCGGGTCCCCCAAACGCCAAAGCCTGTCATTTGTTTCCATGGGGGAACTGCCACCAGGCCACCACCTCTCCGGTGACTTCAGGACGTTCATATGATGTCATGGAGCTCCGGATGGTCACGTCTGGGAGCAAGTGGCCCCCAGATGCAGCTCTTCATGAGCCAGACCCCAACAAAAGCCTGTGCTCTGAGGCCCTGCCCTCCGAAACGTGTCCCTTAACCTCTGAGCCCCCAGAAAGGGGACCGACAGAGGGACTGCCTGTGGCCCTGCTGGGCTGGCTGGTGCGGGGCTCCAGGGCGACCCCAGGACTTGGGCATTCCCACTCCACCACGCCTCACTTTTATAGTGAGAGGAGTGGGATGGAGGGAGCCCAGGGCACGCCCAGCAGCACAGCCTCCAGCCCGAGCCCCAGAGCAGGCTTGTCCGCGTCCCACCCGCGAGGGGTCATCTCTGATACGACAGCTGCATCCACACAGCGGTGCAAGAACGCTCCTGCTCCGGAACTGACTTCTGGGCTCGGGGGTCAGTGTGCCGGCGGCCGGGGCAGGGCCACTGCTCCTCCTCTGGAAAGAGAGCGAGGCCCAGGCAGGCCCAGCACGCCCCACAGTGACAGAGGCTCGGGAAGCCCGCGGGAAACAGTGCTCCCTCCAGAATCCCCCCAGGCCGGGTGGGGGCTAACAAGGGGCGCCCCAAAGTTGCCTTGCCCTAAAGCTACTTAGGCCATGGGTGTTCAGAGAGATGGCAGCTTCTAGGAGCATCACACAGGCCCATCGTGCTGGCAGCCACGAGTTCAGTCCCAAAGCACAGGCACCTGCCCTGAGGACCCGACAACCATACAGCTGAGGCTGGGGCCTCCCCGCCGCTGTCCGACCACCAGGCATGTCCTCTCTGGGTTACAGGGACAGCGCAAGGTGGAGGTCCACGTGCCACCGCAGAGCCCGGGCGCCACCATGGGACCTGCCCACCACCTTGCAGGAGCTGTGTCCAGCCCTCCCCTCAAACAGCCGAGCCCTCCCCGAAGGTGGCCCTGGCAGGCAGGGCAGCTCTGCAGGAGGTGGCGTATACCCTGACGGGTGACACCCACGACAGCAGGGTGAGCCTGCAATACAGACGGGACACTGGTTGGCCATCGTCGTGAGCAAGTCCCTCCAGGAGCTCGGAGCTGCCATGGTGCCGGTGGCAGCCACTTCCCCTCCACCTGCTGGGCGCTGATGGACCAGGAGGCTGCCCACCAAGCAGTGACCTCCAGGCCTGGGTCCCTGGAGGAGATGATGTTTAGGCTCCTGTGGGTGCTCTGGGTGGGGAACAGCGGGGATGGGGCCCCAGCAAAGAGCCCACTTTGCATGGAGGGGGGCCACAGGCCAACAGTGAGGCCCCAAAATTGGGAAAGACTGTGCCTAAGGTGGGAAAACCCCTGGCCTGGGAGTGAGTGATGGTGGGGGCACGGGCCATCGAGGACCCCAAGCTGCCCCCTCGGTGGGTCCTGTCTGCTCAGTGTCCCCTTGGTGAGGCAGCCAAGTGGGCACATTTGGGCTCACACCTGCAGGAGCCCTTTGGAACCCTGAGCCAGGACCCTCAGTGCCACCACCTGCACACAGGGCAAAGGCTGTCCTGTGACCTCGTTTCAAGGGTCACTCCCTGAGGTCTCCCCTGGGCAGGCCCCACCCTGAGCCATGTGGTCTGTGTCTGGGTGTCCAGCCTGGGCCCCTGCACAAGCAGGGTGGGGGCACAGAGGGGGGGGCTGCCTCCTGACCCCGCTGCGGGCTCCTCCCCAACCTGGGGCTGAGGGGACAGGAGTGGGCCCAGCCCAGCAGCAGCAGCCAGGCGGGCCGGCGCGTGGGCGTGGGAGCATCCGCGGCAGCCGGCACCTTGGGGCGCCCCTTCCCTCTGCCGGAGCCTGGGATGGGGACATGGAGGCAGCCTTCAGGGTGCTCGCTGACAGGGCACACGGCCTCCCCTGCATCTCATCGTGAGAGCTGAAAGAAGCCTCTGTTTATTGAGGGGCTGTCTCAAGGGCGGCATCCTGGGGGGCCCAGCTCAGCCTGTGGGTTTAAGCCCCCAGGGCAGACGCTGGTGCCTCTGGGCCCATTGGCTCACCGCCTGGCGGGTGCACTCAGCCCACCCCGTCTGCCCCTGAAATCCAGTCCGAGTCCTCTGGGAAGGCACCTCGGTTGGCAGGAAAATGCCGGAGGGTCTCCTGAGCCCCACAAGGACCCTGGCCTGGGCCCTGAGGCAGCCGTGGGGCAGAAGGGACCACGTGGGCAGGGCGGTCCTCTCCTCCTGGGCCTGTCTGCCTGTGGTGGGACCCTGCTGGACACGCCTGCCATGGCTTTTGCCCAGTACCCCACCCACATGAGTCACCGAAACCCGGCACGTCTGTGGCGGGCAGACCAGGCTGCCTGCCTGGGGCCGCAGCTCTGCCAGGGGGCGCTTCCAGCTGCACGGGCCCCATGGCCAGCTCTCTGTTCCATCACTCCAGGAAATGGCATGTTCCTAAAACTTTTCACTTTACAGCTGCTTTTACTTTTTAAGCCCGAGCTTAAAATAGCCTGGAGCAGGGCCCTCTGGTATGTCTTTTCCGAGGTTAGAAGCGGTTGGCTCTTCACTGTCAGCCAAGGCTCAGCCAGAAGGCACTTCTCCTTTTTATGTAACATGTGTCTCAATGCTTATATTTTGAAAGTCAAGTACATACTGGGTTGGTTCCATCAAGTTACTTTCTTTTGCCTGGGCGGGAGGGCTTGTGCCGGGGAGAACGCAGCAAAAAGGTGCTGAAGTGTCTGTCTTGCAGGGACCGTTTCTGTCTGTCACCCTTTGCACCACAGCTGGAGGACGGCACTCAGCGCCACCGGGTGCCCCACTGGGACCTATCAGAGTCCTTATCTTCATGCTGCTGCCCGCAGAACAGTCCAGAGCCCATCAGCTGCCCTCCTCCGATGGGGAAGTCGAGGGAGGGGTGCCGTTGTTTGTGTAGTCTGACTGGAGCCCCTGCGCCCGGCCCCATCCTCCAGGACCGCATCCCTTGTGGAAAAGTCCAGAAACCACCCAGCCTCTCAGAGGGGTTGCCACCCCTCCAGAAACCCTGAAGGGGAGGGTGCAGATCCTCCTCCACAGCGAGCCCGGGGCCCCCGCCACCCTCCAGGGCGCACTTTCCTGAGAGCAGGGTCCCAGGCCAGCTCTGCCTTCCTGCCCACAGGATTGTGGACAAGCCCGTATCTGGGAAAGGAGCCCCACAGCGTTTCCTGGTGCCCCTCAGGCGGCACCCCAACCTGCCAGCCCTGGAGGATAACAGGTGAGCACCAGCCCCTACTGTGCTGGTCATAAGCAGCCCCTGGACGCCAAGGAGACTTCTCAGGCTGCCCGGAAGGGGATGACACTCAGTGTCCAGCTTAGAGTGGGTAGAATGAGTCGGGCATTGGCCAGCTGCGGGTCTGGGGGTACTTGTGAGGGTCTGTACAGGCCTGACCAGAGACCCTCAAACCACCACCCACGTGGGGCTCAGAGTGTTGCCAGGGCAGCCGAATGTCTGCAGGCTGGTGGCTCATAAGCTCCTGGGCCCTGGGCCTGGCTGCCATCTGGGTCCTCCTCATCCCACAGCTGGAGGCAGGAGCCATGGCCCTCCGTCTGAAGCTCCCGGGACCCTCCCTTCTCTGTGCCTCCCCTCCCTTCGTCCTGACCATCCTGAGGTCCTTCCAGGCCACTCTCTGGACCTGGTCTCCCTGAGCTCCCTACACAGCTGGCTGGGCTGGGTGCTGCTGACCCCACAGACCTGTCCTGTGCTCTGCCCCAGGGGCGGACCCCTGGCCCTCACTGACCCACCTGACTGCAGGAGCCGAGGGATGGAGTGTGAGGTCCCTCCCACAACTCAGCCGAAGGCATGTTGTTGGGGCCGGGGGGCTGCAGGGAGGTGCCCTAAGAACCAGGACGGACGTGGGGAAGCCGCTGGAGAGCCTCATGGAGAGGGCAGTGCCATGCAAACCCACATCCTGCGGAGGGGAGGGCACGGCCCACTGGTCGGGCTTGGGGTCTCTGCAGAGGCAGCCGGGCCTCAGAGCAGGCTTCTGACAGGCAAGCAGGGCTCCGTGCTGTGCGGCTGCTGGGAGCTGAGTCCGGCGCATGGACAGAAACCAGTTCTCACCCTTTATCCACCTGCTGCCTTGTGTGGGGGCCTTGGGGCTGGGCTGGTGCTTCTCCCCTGCCCACCTGCCCCCCCCCGGCCCTCTGCTCTGCCCCGAGGCTGAAGCCAGGCGTGCCTGCTGCCCGCCACTGGGGTCCAGCCCACGGGAGGGCCGGGGGAGAACGGCTGGGCCGTTCCTCCCCACTCTTCCTGGCTGGGCTGCGTGCCCCTGGCCCTCACAGGTGGTCACTGGGCTCTGGCCCTGCCGTTCCCTCCTTCCCCCTGTAGGACTGGGCAAGCTCCCTGGCCCCTGGTGCCATCCCCTGCCTGCACCCAGGGACGTCTTGAAGGACCCAAGCTGACCCCCCCACAGCCCATCTGTGTGGGCAAAGATGTGGCTCACCCACTGAGCAGCTTCCCTCCGTCCACTCAGTCCCCGCCTCACCCCCACCGCCCGACTCCATCCATTCTCAGAAACTGGCCAGGAAAGGGAGGTGGGCATGCCAGACCTGGGTAGGCAGCCGCAGCCGTGTCCCTGGGGGGGCCGCGGACTCTGAGAGCCTGATGGGTCCAGAGGCCGGGTCCATGTCCTTCTCTCCCCCGGATCAGTGGGAAGACAGAGCCCTGTGTGCACGGTCTCGGGCTTCCGTCTGCCCGCTTCCCGGAGGACTGGGGCTCGGAGTGCCCTTGGAGAGCAGGGCAGAGGCCAGGGACCATTGTCTGCCCTGTAGCTTGGATGAGGAGCTGGGTCCAGAGAGTCTTGCTGAGGGCACAGGGGTTTGCCCGGCAATCAAAATTGTGTATGTGTGTGTGTATATATGTGTGTGTGTGTGTGGTGTGTGAGTGTGTGTGTGGTGTGTGTGTGTGGTGTATGTGTGAGATGGGGAGTGCGTGTGTGGTGTGTGTGTGTGAGATGGGGAGTGTGGGCATGTGTGTGCGAGTGTGGTGTGTGTGTGTTAATGTGTGTGTGGTGTGTGTGTGGTGTATGTGTGAGATGGGGAGTGTGTTTGTGTGGTGTGTGTGTGAGATGGGGAGTGTGTGTGTGTGTGTGGTGTGTGTGTGAGATGGGGAGTATGTGTGTGTGTGTGGTGTGTATGTGAGTGTGGTGTGTGTATGTGAGTGTGGTGTGTGTGTGTGAGATGGGGAGTGTGTGTGTGTGGTGTGCGTGTGAGATGGGGAGTGTGGGCATGTGTGTGTGAAGAAGTGAGCTGATTGCTTATTCCGTAAGGCTCAGCTCTGGGTTCCAGGAAAACCCCAGTCTGCCCAAACCCGGTCCGGCTATTCGCTCCCCTGAGCTGCCTGGTGTCATCCTGGTGTGGCCTCCTCTCTCTTGTCCCACTGGCCTTAGATGTCCGGATGGCGGAAGAAGGGGTCCTGGGAGCCCCAGACCGCACCCCTACACCAAGGCAGGGGGCGGAGGGGAGGTTGGCCTCTCCCTGGGCAGGCCAAGCATCAAGCTGCCGAGGCGCCACAGACAGAAGCTAGCGCCATGCGAGGCGGGGAGCGTATGAGTGCTATGGCCTCGTGGGTGCTGGGTCTTCATCTCCCCTGAAGTTTCAGGGGCCCTGTCTGGTTTGTTTCCTGGGCTTTGGCTGGAAAAGGCAGAATCTGCAGTTTCCAAGCAGCTTGGAATTGAATGAATCTTTTATTAACACAACCGTTCCACTCATTGATCCTAGACTCACTTTAAAGTTGAAAGGTGAAATCACCAGATGCTGAGTGGGTAATTGTACCATCTGCAATTCTGCTGCTAAATTTTGGGCAATTTACTCCCGCCAGCCTAAGTTAGTGCTGGCAAAAGGAAACTGTGCCCAAGAAAAACAAAACGGAATGGACAAGAAACGGTGCAGGTGAGGCACTGATGCCTGAAGGCTGAGCCCTTCACCCCTCAGCCCCTCGCCCCCCAGCCCCTCACCCCTCAGCCCCTCGCCCCTCAGCCCCTCGCCCCCCAGCCCTTCACCCCTCAGCCCCTCAGCCCCTCCGCCCCACACCCCTCAGCCCCTCGCCCCTCAGCCCCTCGCCCCCCAGCCCTTCACCCCTCAGCCCCTCAGCCCCTCAGCCCTCGTCCCTCAGGCCCTCAGCCCCTCACCCCCCAGCCCCTCAGCCCCTCAGCCCCTCACCCCTCAGCCCCTCAGCCCCTCGCCCCCCAGCCCCTCGCCCCTCAGCCCCTCAGCCCCCCGCCCCCCAGCCCCTCACCCCTCAGCCCCTCGCCCCTCAGCCCCACAGCCCCTCAGCCCCTCAGCCCCTCAGCCCACGTCCCTCAGACCCTCACCCCTCACCCCTCAGCCCCTCAGCCCCTCACCCCTCGCCCCTCAGCCCCTCACCCCTCAGCCCCACACCCCTCAGCCCACAGCCCCCCACCCCCCCAGCCCCTCACCCCTCCCCCCTCAGCCCCTCAGCCCCTCAGCCCCTCAGCCCTCACCCCTCAGCCCTTCACCCCTCAGCCCCTCAGCCCCTCAGCCCCTCAGCCCCTCACCCCTCGCCCCTCAGCCCTCGCCCCTCAGCCCCTCGCCCCTCAGCCCCTCAGCCCCTCAGCCCCTCACCCCTCAGCCCCTCACCCCTCACCCCTCAGCCCCTCAGCCCCTCACCCCTCGCCCCTCAGCCCCTCAGCCCCTCAGCCCCTCAGCCCTCACCCCTCAGCCCTTCACCCCTCAGCCCCTCGCCCCCCAGCCCCTCACCCCTCAGCCCCTCGCCCCTCAGCCCCTCAGCCCCTCAGCCCCTCAGCCCCTCAGCCCTCGTCCCTCAGACCCTCACCCCTGACCTGCCCCCAAGGCTGCCAGGATCTGGCAGGTGGGCTTGATTTTCCTGAAGAATTCTTGATATGGTTTATTCCTGAAGATACGCAATTTAAAAAGTTATGATAGGTCATGTTGTAAAGTAAATATTTTACTTGACTTATTTGAAAAAAATAAATGGTTTAATTAAATCTATTTGTGATTTGAAAAACATCTGCCATATACTTTCCATTCTTGGGTATATCTTAATTTAGCTTTAAATAGCATCAAAACCTTCATTCCAAATATGTTAATGCAATTGCCTGAAAAATCCAAGAGAATGTCTCATTGTCATCAAAGAGAGAAAACTAGAAGGAATAGTTTCCAAATGCTAAATATATACTTCAATTAGTAGCATTTCTATTTACAAACTACACTAGTTTGAAAATGTGATAGCAGACAATCATATTTCTACTGACAAAAAATTAAAATACCCAGGAATAAATTTAAGAAGGATGCATGACATTTTTTTTTAAAAAAAGGATTGCATTGAAGGATATAGAAGAATTCTTGCATTAATAGAAAGGCTTGTTTTTGATATTAACATATTTTAAGTTTTTGTTTGTTTGTTTGTTTGTTTTGAGGGCAGTGTCACTGGCCCTCATATGTGGGACCCGAACCGGGGCTGCTGGCATCCTAAGCCAGCGCTTAATCACCGTGCCACTCGGCCGGCCCATATTTTAACTTTATAATTAAAAGGATAATAAAAATTTCCTGCCAAATAAAAGGATGCATATATTAATATCAGAATAATATCAGAATAAATCATATCAGAATACCCTTAATAGTACTAACAATATATTTTTGTTTCATTGAAGAGACAAGAAAAACCATAAACGCGTATAAGGAGAAAATGAAACATTTGGCTTTTACTGATTTTTCTTATTAGACTTGACTTATCCTTTGATACGAACCAATGGTGAATTGAAATAGCTAGTGTGAGGGAGGGAGGCAGCCGTGTGCCCATCTCAGCATTAGGTTCACGAGTTTCCTGTTTTTAGGAATGAACCTGTTTCAATAACGTACACTCAACAAGGAAATATTTTAAATAGAAAGAGATGTGAAAACACATTGCTTTTGTAGGAAAGGTGAGGCTGGTGTGTTGGTTCACCCTAAGAGGATAAGCCACACCTGAGCGGGCCAGCTCAGCATTTGGCCGCAAGCAGCCGGGGCTGGAGGAGCAACTGCAGACATCTCTGAGTCTCCAGGGTTGGAGCGGCCACCGGTTTGTTTTCCGGTTCTGTCTTCCCCGCTCCGCCTCTCCCTTCCCCCTCCCTCCCTGCTCCCTTCCTTCCTTCTTTCCTGCCTTTAAACATGAAAACCTAGCGTGGCGCAGCCTGCACACAGCAGCCCAGGTTTAGGGCCCCGTGCGCTGGTGAACGTGGTGAGAAGGGCCCCCATCCTGGAGGCCGGACTCCTGCCGTGCCCACGTGCACGTGCCCCTGAGTCCTGAGGCCACAGGCTGACTCTGTCTGACAAGTCTGCCTGCCAAGTGGAATTCTCAGGGCCTGGGGACTCCTGCTCCCTCATCACGGGACCAGACGCTGCTGCCACGTTCTGAGTCCCTCCGAGGACCCACGGCCACCTCCCCACGCTCCCCCGCCCCCACTCCCTGGGGCTGCCTTTCAGCTGATGGCCGCTTTCCTACTTGCTCTCCTGGGGCCAGCCAGGCCGATGCCTCTCCTGCCCACAACACACGCCTTCCCATTCCTGTCTGGTGGCTTTCCTGTCACCCTTCCTTCCAGGTCCAGTTCTGAATGGAAAGTTTCAGGGAAGCACCCCCCAAGCTGTTGCTAAAACCGCTCTCTGTTGAAAGAGAAAATGATCCTTAATTGCCAAAGCTAAGTCTGAAACAGCCCAGTGTCACTGGACTTCTTTCGTGGTGCCAGTGACCACAAGGCACCACCGTTCCTACCACTTTCCTTAGAACAAAGGAAGTGAATTGCTGACAGTGCATTATCAGCTGGGCTCCACCAAAGCAAAACTGTAGTTGGTCCAAAAGAAATCATCAGAGACCTGACGTTAATAGAGAGAAACATGTGGTGTGTGTAAGTAGTGAGATTTCAATTGAACAGGCTATTACTCAACATAATATAAAAATTTAATAAAATGGTATCTTCTCATTGAACCATTTCAACTTAGTGAGATCATTTATTCATGGGCCCGCTTGCTTCTCCGCCCGCCCATTCCCTGCCCCTTGGTGCCCGCGTGCGCCAAGCACGCTTTGTGTTCCCCGCACGCCGGCAAAGGGAACCGCTCTGGGCAGGCCTCAGGGAAAGGCACCGGGAGCTCACAGAATACTGTTCATTACGGGCCTGCAGTGTTGTGGGTTTGTTTGCTTGTTTGTTTCTTTGAAAACAATGTTAAGATATGTGTGAAGTCTTGACGATTTGAACAAGGGACAATGGAGATGAATCTTTGTAAAACTGATTTCATTAATACAAAGTTGCAAAACAGAAGCTATGGCTGAGTCGAGAATCCTTGAAAAAAACGCAGGCTGCTGGTTGCCAACACAAGTGACGCTGACTGTCAGGGCAGGAGCTGGCCCGCCTGAACTTGGCCATCGGGAGAAAATCCCAGCTCTGTCACTTTCCTTGGCGGGAGCTGAGCGGCCTGGACACTGACACCGGGAAAGAGGTGCTGCCGAGTCAGACACAGATTGTCCTGGTGTGGCTTTCCTGACTTTCTTCTAATTATCATTTGAGGCTCAGGGGTTCTGGAGTCTGTGAGGCCTTTTGGACATGAAGGGTCAGCCAGTGGCAGGGCCGTGTCTGGGAGCAGGGGTGGCGTCACCGGCAGGCCTCCTATGGACAGCCCCTGCCCTCCTGCACGAAGGTACGTAGCAACAGTTTCTGCATAATTGTATGTGAATAGTTTGGCCCTGCCAACAGCCTGTTTCTGCCAAAGGAGAGGCCTTCACTGCCCCGCCCCACAGAGCAGGCCTCACGTGCTCCACAGGCATCTCCCTCGCCAGGAGAGCCCCCAAATCACTTTAGTTTCCTCCACAGTCAAGTGAGAGCAGTGCTGACACGCTTGGTCCCTGGTTGGGCTGCAAGGGGGCGGCCGGGTTGGCCAGAGCTGGGAGAGCAAGCATCCGAGGGGTCCAGATTGCACGGCCCCAGCTGGAGGGGGACCTCAGACCCATCGGGAACAGTTACAGGCGCACCAGTCAGATGGAGCTGACGAAGAACAGACCGAAAAGACTCCTGAGGGTGCCGGGGTGGCAGAGCGGGGCTCTGCATTTCTGTGAATCTCTTCCCTTCACCCTCCATGTTTCCCAGTGGCCACTGCAGAAGTCTGTACATCTTTTGTTACATGTGTTGCTACACATTTTAACTTTTATGTTAATAGAAATGATGTCAACTTTTTGTCCAATGTTCATTTCTGAAATGATAACATTTTGAATAGTGACCTGTATTTCCTGACTTTCTTAATTTACTTAGTATTTTTTGTGGATTCCTTAGGATTTTCTAGATGATCATGTTGCCTGAAACCAAGGTGTCAGTGCCTTTTCTTTCTTTTCTTATTTTGTTGCACAGACAGATCCCTCGCTGGGGGCTGCCCGGAAAGGGGGAGAGGGGACGCTGCCATCTTCTAGGCCCCGGGAAGTGAGCGCTCAGTCTGTCAGCACTGAGTGTCGCGTGGGCTGGAAATTCCTCACATGCCCTTTATCAGATTTAGGAAGTTCCCTTTATTTTGAGTTTGCGGAGAGTTTTTATCTTAAAAAGGATGTTAGGATGTTCAGTTTTGTCAGATGCCTTTCTGAATCCCATTGACCTGATCACGCACAGCTGGAAACCAGCTACCCTCACAGCACCAGGTGTCACCAGTTAGATGTGTCTAGCAGGTGAGGCTTACGCAGGCATTACACCATTCAGGGAGAGTTCTCAGCTGTACCAGAAAGCACTTACATAATCATGCTGCATTTTTAAAAAAAAACAGAGTCAGAGCTGTGTGTAGAGCATGACCAGGGAGCCAAGTGTGGGGCTGAGTATAAGCAGCGCTTGCGGAAGCGCTGTCAGAACAGCAGCAGCGCTGGGGTCCCATGCAGTGAAATGACGAGGGGCTGGCCCTCTTGTCCTGCACTCACACTGCGCCGTCATGCTCAGGGATCTGTGACAAGCATGTGACTTCCATAAGGAAACGTCCAGTAAGCTGGCGCAATGCCACCTAGTCAGAGTGACCCTCATGTGTCTCTTGCTGGAATCTCAGCTTCCTGAGGACACTGATCATCTCCTCTGCTGTTTAGAATAGTGCACACAGTACAGAGAAGGTGCTCAATAAATATTTGCTGACTGAAGAAATGAATGTGTAAATGAATGACTGGATGGACGGATTTAGGCTGCATGGTGCTATTGGTGACCAGCAGGTCTTGGAGTCCTGGCTTGGTCATGTTCCCAGCCGTGTACCCACCGGCTGTGTAAACTTGGCCAGCTTTTTAACCCCGAAACCTTGGTTTCCTTATCTACAAAACACGCATGCCTCATAAGACTACTCTAAGGACTAGGAAGAAGGATTGTAAAGCACCTCCCACAATGGCCCCTGCAGAGGGGTAGCTGTTACTAAGCTGCTTAATGAGGAAAGTCCCCAAATAATGAGAGGGAAAGAAACTTCCCTTCCCCCCAATGAATCTGAGGTCAAGTAATAAGCTGCTCATTAACTTACTAATGGCAAAAATACCTCCTGCTAAAGCCACCACAACCAGCCCCTCACGAAGAGGACAGAGCTCTGGGTTCCTTTCACCGTGTGTCTAGCCAGGCTCTCCACCTACAGAAAAATAATTGAGTCATTTAACCAGTGTTTTTATATACAACGGAATTAGGTTGACTCATCTGGCAGCAGTACTGAAAATTGATTGTTAAATAATTGAAACACATTTGGCAACTACCAAGTACCATCCACCCATCTATCCATCCATCATCCATCATCCATCCATCCATCCATGCATCCATCATCCATGCATCCATCATCCATCCATCCATCATCCATCCATCCATCCATGCATCCATCATCCATCCATCCATCAATCATCCACCCATCAATCATCCACCCATCAATCATCCACCCATCCACTGAAGGATGATTTCTAAGCATGCTTGTGGACAAGGAATCACAGCTGTAAATCTCTCAACTGTCTGATAATTTGAACCATAAATAAATTGGTTACTATTCTAAACTGAGCAATGATGTGATATTTAGTGGTTCATGTGCTGTCCCTTTAAAAAAGCTTACAGCACATTGTTTTTTAACAAACGACTTGGTCCCTCTTGGGAACCTGGAGAGTGTTTGGCTAAGCAGGCTGGGTCGGAGCAGGCTGGCTCCTTCTGAGGCATCCGTGTCACAACTCTGGCTGTCTCCGCCCCACCACATCTGCCCTCGGCACTGAGGGTAGGTCCAGATGCTAGAGGGGCCAGGCGTCTCCAGCAGCTGAGTGAGTGGGGCTTTGCAAAACTTACTGTTATTATTTTGCCAAAGGTAACATCCAGACCTGGGACAAGATTCCAAAGGTGAAAAGGGCACACAGCAAAAGCAAGCCTCCTTCCCCCCATGATGGTATAATGTGGCTTTAACACGGGTGATGTCGGCATTCAATCTCTGACAGCCAGGTAGCACTGGCCCCAGGCATGGTGATGGTTTGGCGTGTCACCAAGTCATGTGATGCATATTTACTAGGCGTGATCCATGGCGGGCTCCGTCAGACTGCAGAGACCAGCAGTCAGGCTGTGCCTGCGAGGCGGAGGGGAAGGGGAGCCTGGTTTCCATGGTGCAGCGGGCGATGTGAAGGGGCACATGGGGCGCAGTGTGTGGGCAGGGAGTCTGTTGGAGGAAGGGCATTGGAGAGGCCTGGGAGCCAGAAGCGGCCAGTCAAGTCACCTCTGGAGAGCAGAGACAAGCACAAGTGTCACAGCCCTGAGCTGGCCCTGGGTCCCACCAACAGCCAGGGGGTCCGTTGGAGGACGGGTGGATTGGAGCCGCCCTGCCCTGCCCCATGCAGCGCCCAGGTAGGCACAGGCACACGGAGGTCGGCCACCAGGGAGCACCCCAGGAGCCCAGCATTTGGGGTGGAGCACCAGCAGGAGCCAGGAAAGGCTGAGGGGGTGGGCAGCAAGGGGGAGGACCAAGCCCACAAATGTCCTGGTCTCCAGGCAGACCCCATCTCCTGTAGGAAGACAGGTGTGTCAACCATATCGGAAAAGTCAGGGGAGATCATGGATGAGGATGGGCAGCTGAATCGAAGGCCAATGGTAACTGACGATGGCTCCAGTGAGTGTGGGTTTGAGTGTCTGGTAGAGAGTGGCCCACTGGCACTTGCGGACAAAAACTCGTGACTTTTAGGAGAAAATTTGCAGGAAAGGGAGTGGAGAGAGGGGAGAAAAATGGAGGGATATAGGGCAAAGGAGGGTTTTGTAGGATCTGAGCCTGCAGCGTGCCTCTGAGCTGATGGCATGACGCAGGACGGGCGGCATGACGGAGGGAGCAGAGCCTGCTGGTGCAGCAGGGAGCTCGCGGGCTGCAAGCCCTCCCCTGGTGAAGGGCCAGGGGCATCCTCCAGGTGGAGAAGGCCTGTTGGTGGCTTGGAGACAGGGGAAGGGGTGAAATGAGATCCTGGGGTGGTGAGAAGCCTGGAGGCTCGGTGCCCAGTGAGGCTGCCCCAAGATCTGAGGGGTGCCTGGGGTCTGGCCAGGGGTTCTCCAGTTTATTTCTCTAATTTAGGTGCAGTCTCAGAGTGAGCGAGTCTGTGCATGTGTGTGCATGTATGTGCAGGTGTGCAGGTGTGTTTCTCTGCCAGGGAATGCTGGGGTGCAGGGAGAAACCAGCCTGTGGGTGGGTGGGTGTGGGTGGGGAGGCAGCAACTCCACTTCTCAGGAAACAGGCTCCAGGTGTCCATGATGCCCCAACATTTGGTTTCTACCAAGGGCATCCTTGACATGTGCTAATTTTGTAAAAAAAAGTAAAACGAGATGCTGTATTCGTCTGTTCAGGCTGCCATAATAGAATACACACACAGGGCAGCCTAAACCACAGAAATGTATTTCTCTGAAGTCCGAGATCAAGTTCCGGCAGGGTTGGGATTCTGGAGGGGCTCTCTCTTCCCGGGGTGCCTTCTAGCTGTGCTCACATGACCTTTCGTTTGTCTACTGTTCAGGGGTGGGGGGGCGACTCTGGAATCTCTCCTTAGGAGGTCACTAATGCTATTAGAAAAGGGCCCCACCCTTATGACCTCCTTCTAGGTTCCATGGCCAAGTACAGCCACACTGGTGGTTGGGGCTTCAACCCAACCTATGACTTTTAGGGGGGCAGCGCTCAGCCCGCGGCCCACATCTGCCGGCTGCGCTGAACACTGGGTTTTGGTGCCGGGGGCCCCGGGCGGACAGGCAGAGGCCTTAGTGAGAGCAGGCGGCGCCGTCCCCGCAGGGGCGCCTGTCCCCGGCTTCAGGGAGCAGCGCTCACGCGTCCTGATGCGGTCGGGCGCCTGGCTGGAGCCCGGGCCCCCGCGCGCCCCGAACCCGCGGGCGCAGCGCGGGGCCGCCCTGTCCGGCTGCGGGGCCCGCGCCGACCGTGGTGCGGGTCACGTGGCGCGGCTGGTGGCCCGCGCGCTGAGCAGTGTGTCGCCGACGCTGCCTTCGGAAGTCGCTCGTTCCCTCTCGCAAGTGGAGCTGTCGGGACGCTGCGCCCGACAAGCGGGGCCTTGGCGGGGCGCCGGGGGCGTGGGCGGAGCGCCCCCCGCAGACCCTGCCCCCGCGCCCGGCCTCCTCTTTCCTCCACTTCTGGGGTCCAGCCCCGCAGGCGCGGGGCTACATGCTCCAGTCCCGGGGGGCCGCCCAGGGACCCCGCGAGCCGTGGGAGGCCCGTGGGAGACGAGGAGCCGCGCGCGGCCTCTTTAAGAGGTGCCTTCCGCACCCGGCTGTGACGTCACAGCCGGGCGGGGGCGGAGCCAGCACGTAGGCGCCGCGCGGGGCGGGCCCGGGCGGAGCGGGCGGCCGCTGACGGACAGGCGCGCCGCCAGGACGCGGCCCAGGTTGCGCGAGCGCCCCGCGCGGCCCCGCCCGGCCCAGCCCCCGGCCCCGCCCCGCCGCCGGCCCCGCCCCCGCGCACGCCCCGCCCCTGCACGCCCTGTCCCGGGCCCGGGGCGGGCCTCGCCTCAGCTCTCGGCGGCGGCGGCGCTGCGGGACTCTGGCGGCGGCGCTCCGAATGGCCGCGCGCGGGCCGCGCTGAGGCGCCGGCGGGGAGCGAGCGAGCACGGCCGCACCCCGGCCCGGCCCGGCCCGAACCGCCGAGCCCGCGATGCGCCCCGGGGCCGCCCCGCGCCGCAGCTGACGCGCGGCCCGTGCACAGCGCTGCCGGCCGGCCAGGCCACGATGGCGGGGAGGGCGGCCGCCCCGGGCCCCGCGGTGCTGCTCGTCACGGCCAACGTGGGCTCCCTGTTCGACGACGTGAGTGCCGCGGCGGCGGGGCCCGGGGCCCGGACCCTGGGACGCTGAGACCCCCGGACCCTGAGACCCTGGGACCCTGAGACCCTGGGACCCCGGGACCCTGAGACCCCGGGACCCTGAGACCCCGGGACCCTGGGACCCCCGGACCCTGGGACCCTGAGACCCCGGGACCCTGAGACCCCCGGACCCTGAGACCCCCGGACCCTGGGACCCTGAGACCCTGGGACCCTGAGACCCCGGGACCCTGAGACCCCCGGACCCTGAGACCCTGGGACCCTGAGACCCTGGGACCCTGAGACCCCCAGACCCTGAGACCCTGAGACCCCGGGACCCTGAGACCCCGGGACCCTGAGACCCCCGGACCCCGAGACCCCGGGACCCTGAGATCCCTGGACCCCGAGACCCCCGGACCCTGATACCCTGAGACCCCGGGACCCTGAGACCCCGGGGTCCTGGGACCCCCGGACCCTGAGACCCCTGGACCCCGGGACCCTGAGACCCCGGGGCCCTGGGACCGCGGGACCCTGAGACCCCGGGACCCCCGGACCCTGAGAGCCCCGGACCCCGAGACCCCGGGACCCTGAGACCCCCGGACCCTGAGACCCCGGGACCCCCGGACCCTGAGACCCCGGGACCCTGAGACCCCCCGGACCCTGAGACCCCGGGACCCTGAGACCCCCGGACCCTTAGACCCTGACCCCGGACCCCGGGACCCCCGGACCCCAACCCGGTTCTGAGCCCTGCGACCCAGACCCCGTCCCCAGGCCCCTGACCTCTGCCCCGGGCCCTGGGACCTGCGAACCCCGAGGGTGGCACCCCGCCCCCGAGCTCAGGCCCCTGAGCACCCGCCATTCTTGTCCAAGGCCCCAAACCCAGACCCCAGAACCCCAGTGCCAGCCCTGGAGTCTGACCCCGAAGCCTGCGCTCTGCGCCCGGGCCCCCCACCCAGCCCTGACTGCTGCCCCGGGGCCCTGACTGCTCCGCCTGCCTCCCCGCCTGTGGCTGCCGAAGCCTGGAGGGGCGGGCACCTCGCTGTGCCCCGTAACTTAGTGTCTCTATTTCCCAAACAAGGGGCTTCTTGTTGAAAGCCCTGGACGAGTTTGCTTCTTCTTTAAGGAAAAAGACGCTGACAGCTCTTTATGGTCAGAAAAGGGACGCTGGGGGCCCAGGGCTGTCACCTTCCCGGGGCCTCCCACCCAGGCCCCCAGGGCAGCCCTGGCAGGACGACCGAGGCCAGGTGAGGGGCTCCCAGGCAGGCCCAGGCTGACCTAGTTCGGCGTTTCAGCCGTGATGCCACCCGCTGTGGGTACTTAAACTGCCAACCCAAATAAAGCAGAATCCAGCTCCAAGTGGCATGCTTGTCTGAGAAAAAGGGTGACGACAGATGGAGCCCGTGGTGGCCTGGCACTGGCCTCCCCTGCCCCCAGGTGAGCAGTGGGTGCGGCCGGCTCGCGGCCAGGACCACCGATACAAGCGTGACTTAGCGGCCCAGAGAGGGCCCTTCTGCCCCGCAGCCTCCTTTGCCGGCAGCGACCGTGGCTGAGGTCATCGGTGGGCTCCATCATGTACCGGTTAGGTTTGGCTTTAGGAATAAAAGGTAGGCGCTATATTTGTGTAGTTCTTATTTTAACTTCCAGGCCCCTTGGGTTATTCTCCCTGTGGACACCTCCCCCTGACTCTATTACAGACAACTTTATCTAGTTTCATGTTTGATCCTTTTCTTCAAAAGTGCCCGGTATGGGTGTGTGTCTGTATATTTAGCATTCTATTCTCGGCTTTCCAGTAACATGCCACTCACTATCCCATGGTTTTGCTCAGATGATTCAGATCCGCTAGCTGTGGCTTCAGAGCCTCAGAAATGTCAGGAACATTAAGCATGGTGGGGCATTTTGGTCTCAAAGGGAGAAGAATTTTGCTGTACAAACATTCTTTCCAGTAATCTTTGATTCTGAGTTCTAGCATTTTTGTTGTTTCAACTGTATACACACACTCCTCCCTGTTGACACTGAAGTGGGTAACCTAATTTACTCTTGTTTAGCAACATGCTCTCTGAATTTCATTTTTCCTAACGTCTCTGTGGAGCTTTGCGCTATGTTCACATCTGGCACGTGTGAATTCTGCAAACCGCCTTTGGCTCTAAGGGCTAGGAGGGTGTGTGCCTGTGACCCAGTGGTTTCTTAATGTGTGGCGCTGTCCCGAGGGCAGGGGCATCCCTCAGCGGCGCGGAAGCAGCAGGTCTGGGTGTTAACCGGTGGCACCTGTGTCCGGGCGCCTTCCTTGATTGAGATTTGGTGTTGTGCTTGTGGAAGAGAAGCCGGGCCGATGGCAGCCGAGCATTCTTCAGTGAAGGGCCTTGTAGTTCCTTGATTTATAGGAGGTTCCAGAAGATCTGCCTGGTGGCTCTGTCTTTGCGTGACACGTGCCGTGCTGACCGACACACTCCTCAGACGGTCTGGGGAGGGATTCTTTCTGCCCGGTTTCTGCATCTCGGGAAACAAGGACACTGGCCTGTCCCTGGAGGGTTGCGGATCCGAGAAGGAGGGCTGTCTGAGTGAGAAACGGCTGCAGCACGCTGTGAAGACACCGTCTTCCTGTTGTGTACCATGGTGATAGGTGACGTGTTTCTGCTCCTGTGGTCTCATTGTCCTGCCGTGTTACCTCCTCCCCGTCCGCAGGTGGCCCCGGTGCGGGCGGTGACCATGGCTGGGCCCCGACGTCCCGCAGTCCACAGAGCACGGTGTGTGGCAGGCTGCTCTCACCTGTCAGCACTCCTGGCTCTATGGTGTCCCCCCGAGGGCTCGGGCCCCTTAGGTTGCTCCCTGTGACTTTACAGACGAGGGTGTGGTAAATACCTACAATGCACCCACCTGGTTCTCCAAGTTTTGCCTCTTACATGCTTAAGATTAAGATTTTGGGGAGGACCCCAAAGAGTTACTGGTTGTGTAGGTTATGACCACCAGCGTTTACCTTACCGGCAGGTAGGACTTGAGAAAGGTGCACTAGCTGTTAGGACAGTGACGTCATCTGCCTCGTCATCTCCCTCTGGCAAGCGCCAGTGTCCACTCTGGAGACAGTGAGGCCGGCAAAGGGAACTCGTTGTGTTGTGCTGTTACGAACGTAGCTGTGATGAATGAGCCTCTGACCCGTCTCCTGGGCCCTCGCTCTAGGACCTCTGTCCTGGCCGGGGGTGCCTGTGACCCCCAGGTTCACAGTGACCCCCCAGAGAGCCCTGTGGCTGTTCTGTAACCCCCATTGGACTCCTGCTGTCACTGCCCTTTGCCTGGAATGGGGTGGTAGGGCTGCATACCTAGTCGCTTTGCCTGAGATGGTGGGTTTTGGACAAGTGAGGCTCCCAGCTTTAGGTCCCTTACATTTTCGCTAAGAGAGAGCTGAGAGGCGAGTTCCCGCTGGCCGTGTTTCGGAGCGCGTCCCACCCTTACATGGCGAGGCTGCTTTTCGGGAAGGACACGCAGCCAGGCCCCTGGCTTCCAAGAGCGTAGTTCACTGTGTCTTTGTCCCGTTATATGCTCAGAGCTAAATGTCCCTTTTGAACTGGTTTCCCTTTTTGCCTGGTCAGCCCCTGAGTAGCCCTCTATCCAGGGGCAGCAGGCCGGTGGTGCTGGTGGGCTCTGCTGATGACCCTCAGCGAGGCCACAGGCCTCCCCTGTGTCTGCGAGCCCTCCCCTGGGCCGAACGGGTGGCTGGCACCTCGGGCACTTGTTTGCCTCCGTCCTGCACCATCAGTGTTGCCCTGGTTCCAGTCCCACCCCAGAGCTCCCTGAACCCCATGCCCCCTCCAGCTGCTGCGGGGCTCCCTTGCTCTTCCACCGCACGCTGTGTGGGTACAGGGTGGTCTCTGCTGGCCGCCGTCAGCCCTCTCCTCCCAGCCCTCCGTGTCCGGGCCGGGCAGGTCCACTGGGCTGGAGGGCCAGTGGCCTGTTCCTGGCCTCCCCACATGCTCTGCGTGGCCTCTGATGGCAAGACCTCTGGGTCCTCTGCTTCTTCAGGGACTTTTGTTTGGTGATGGCGTCACCGAGACAGCATTCACACACCACACAATTCACCGTGTAAGTCAGTGTCGGCCCAGGGGCCAGTACATTCAGTCGTGCAACTACCTCTTCAGCCTTAGGACATTTTTGTACCTGACCGGGAAAACTCTGTGTCTTGGCAGCTTCCTCCCCTCCCCCCGTCCTCTCCATCTCCCCGGAAGCCCCCAGCCCTGGTGATCACCAGGCCCCTGCCTGTCCCTACGGGTGTGACTATTCTGGGCGTTTCATACAAACGGCATCACGCGTGAGGCCTGTGTACCTGGCTTCGTTTGCTGGTCTGTTTCCTGAGCCCACCGTGCTGTAGTGTGTGTTGGTGCTGCATTCCTGTTTAGGACTGAATGTGTCCCCTGCTGGATACCCAGTGTTTGTCACCTCCATCTGTGATGGCACCTGCCGCTGTGAGCGTCCTGCACAGGTTTTTCTGTGGACACCTGGGCACATACCAGGGAGGGTGACTGTGGGCGTCTGGTGACCCCGTGAGGAGGACTGACCATTCCCCACGGGGCTGTGTCTTGGCCGAGCCCCTGGCCTGTCTCAGGCCTGCCATGTCTCCGCCTCCTCCCAGCACTCCTCGCTATCTGTGTGTCTTCAAAGACTTTTTCTTTGGCTGCCTGGACGCCCCACAGTCGGCGCTCATCCTCACCTCACCTCCCTTGTCCAGCCACACTTACCTCCTGGAGCGCTCACCCAGACTCGGACCTTTCAGTACCTTCTCAGTGTGGACACCTAGAGGCAGGCAGGACACCCAGGCCGGACCCAAGCCCAGCGTGCTGTGCTGTCACCTGGGAAAGCCCTTCAAAGAGGTGGGGAAGCAGCGGTCTCCACTGTCCACGCAGCCCCCGAGCGGCTCCGGGGTGTGTGTGTGTTTGTGGGGGGGGCTGGCCCGCTGGCCTCTGCCCAGGCTCCCTCCCCGCCATGCTCTCCTGGGCCCCTTGTCCCATGGGGCTGGCCCGTGGCTGGAGTGGTCCCAGCAGTCTTTTATTCGGTGTTACTGCTTCTGGCCTGAGATCTCACTACACTTTCTCTGTGGGAATTCAGTCCGTTGGCCCGAGTGTGAGACTGTTTGTAGATGGGGACCCGCCCCCCCGACAGTGGTAAGATCACGTCGGGCACGGCAGGGTGCTGTTTCCGCCGCACCAGGAAACCACTGAGTGCGCCCCGCACTCCTCCTCTGTCCCCCAGGCCTCGTGCCGTGCCCGCCTGTCATGTGGCTGGATTAGAAATCAACATGGCGGTGGCCTGTCCGCAGCCGTACTTGCCCCGGTCCTCCTGCCCCGTGCCCTTGGTGTCGCGGCCGTGCCCTGTCACTGCTGGCCCGCCTCCCAGAGCTCACACTTTCACCTGCAGGGCTTCCTGTTTTTAGCGGCTCTCCAGCCGCTGTGGGAGGGTTTGCATCACTGGTGGGGAAGGTACTTCTTCGATTTAAAGCATTAAATATTTTGCTTGTTTGAATCCAGTGAAGTGAGCCCTGCAGGCCACCGTGCTGGACGGCCCTGGAGGACGGTGACACGTCTGCTGCGCCTCAGCCTGGGTGACTCCGAGAAGTCACGTCTGGTGGCACGTCTCTGAGAAAGTCCCCCCACTTGCGTTTGAGGCCTGCGTGCCCTCGGGGCGCACCCTGTCAGCACGTGGGCTGCAGTGGACGTCCAGCCCTTCCTGGGGGAGGGGAGGGGGAGGCCCGTGCTGCCCTGGGCTCCACCTCCGGTGGCCGTGGCCGGGTTTCGGGAGAGAGGCCTGTGCCTGGGGAATTCAGAAGTTACGGAAATCAGGCCAGCCTGGCAGCAGGGTCGCCCCGATAGAGCCCACCGACCCGGAGAAGGAGGGGCGATGATGGAGGGGTGGCTGCCTGGGGGAGGCGGCAGGGCTCGCTAGGGCCTGCTGAGTGATGGCTTCTTAAATGTTGACCGACCTCCTCAGCCTCTGCCTGGGCTGCTGGGCAGCGGGTGGCAGGGGGTCTCCTGTTGGGAGGTGGGCCTGTTCCAGGAATGGGTCCCGTAGGTGGGGGTGTGCACAAGGCCGGGAGGGTGGCCAGTCGGAGCATGTCTCAGTCACCCACCTGCCGCCGCTTTCGGGACACAGCCCTGCCCTCCCCGTGTTTATGTGCAGGCCCTGGGATGTGGACGTAAGGTGACTCTTGCACCCACCTCTGTGGCCGCTGCAGTGAATTGGGGCATGTGGGACTCTCCTGTCACGACCAACCTCCAGAGACCGCGGGCACGAGGAGCCGGGCCAGAGGCGCCAGGCCTCCGGGCGGGGCCCCGCGGCGTGCCTCCTCGTCTGTGTCAGCCTCAGCCGTCAGAGCAGACCCGGCCTGGCCTCCAGGGTGCCTGCTCTGCAAAGTGAGCTCAGAGAACCCTGAGGCCTCGCGCCCCTCCGGGGCCTCCTTCTTTGGGGAACCAGATGGTAGTTCAGTGTTTTTGAACCTGGGGAGTGTCCAGACACTAAACCCCTCCAGAGGTCGCCTGCTCCCAGCGTGGGGGAGCTCGGGGAAGCTGACGAGAGGCGTTCGGTGGTCAGCCCGGATAAAGCAGCAGTTACAGCTGAAGCCTGGGGCCGGCACGAGGCCGTCCTGCAGAGGGGACAACAAGTGAGGAGGGCTCACGTGAACCCGAAGTTCGAAGCTTTGGGGTAGCCCGTGTTTCCGTAAGCCTTGGGGTCCCCGTGCCGCATCGGTCTGGGGAAGGCTGGCCACACGCACGGGCCGCGCGCACGGGCCTGCGTGCTGGGACAGCGTCTCTGTCGGAACACGGCGAGCTTCCGGGCTCTTTCGCACCGGCTCTGGCGACGTGCTCTGAGGGTGCTGGCACTGTTTTCTAAAATTTAAAATTTGAATTCACAAAGTTTGTTTTGGGAGATGGAAATGGCACATGTGGACGAGGGCTAAGGGCCCATCACAGAGAGCGGGGGAGCAGGGCGTGCAGGAGGGGCGCCGCCCGTGTGGCCGTGCGGTGTGTGCACGCGACCTGAGATGATGTGGGCGCTGGCCTGGGTCCCCGATGGCGGTCAGGATCAGACGCTAAGTCCACTTCATCTCTGGGAGCATGGCCATGGGGTCATCTCTTACTAGTGGGTCATCATGACCTTGGGCTTGTCTTCTCGGGCCATCAAGGTCCTGACGGGCCTAGGAACCCTCTTGGGCGGGGAGGCTGCATTCCCGCCCAGCCTGAGCAGAATGCCCTGGTGGCTGCATTCCCCGAGCCCCGGCCCGTCTGCTCTGCCCATTGGCACCGCCCGTCTACACCGCCCATCTACACCACACGTCTGCACCGCCCTGGCGCCGTGAAGACCACACTAAATCTGCCCCCTCCTCTGCACCTTGGCCCTGGTCACTTCCTGTCCACTGGGCCTTCTTGGCCACCTGGCCTGGACACAAGCAGGGAAGCTGGTGGCTGGGACTGCACCCTGGAGGTTGGGGGCACCGTTTCCCCCTTGGCGGGATCCAGCCCTGGGTCTGGTTTCAAGGCTCTCTGGCCTGGGCTCGGACAGCCCTCCTTTCTGCCCCGCCTCTCAGCAGTTATTCTAGAAACCAAGGGAAATGGAAAAGCTGGAGGCTCGGTGGAGGCGAGCTCCGCCTGCAGTGCCCAGTGCGAGGCCACACTCCAGGGTCTGTGGGGACCTGTAGTGACACAGGAAAGTGTGGATGCTGAGTTGGCTCTGCCGTTTAGCACGTGTGACCCTCTTGCAGTCTGTTTATGTGACAGGAAGGCAGGAATGACACCTGGCATGATGGCTGCGGTGGGTACTGGAGGGAGCGGATGTCCAGGCAGGTGTGAGGCACTGCATTCCCGGGTCCCTCCCTCGGAGGGTCCCTGTGCCCCCCTTCCCAGCCAAGGGCCCCCTTCCCACGTGTGCTTAGGCTGCGTGGTTGCCCATCGGCTGTCCCGAGTGTGGGCTTTTCTTGTCTGTGGCCGATGGGATGGCCTTGTCGTGCCCACCCAGCCCCAGTCATGACACTGGACAGGAGACGCTGTCCCGTCTTCGTTCCTGTGCCCAAGCCACTCTTGTCTGGGAGCCCCCTCATCAGGCAGCCAAGATTGTACCTTCTTTTCTGGGGCAGCTCACTGTCACCAGCTCTGTGCACCCTGAATTGGTTATAAGCTTTGTGCCTTTGTCGCGTTAGTCTTCACTGTTGATGTACCTCTCGTCATGTGACATCCCATTCAGGCGTGCTGGCGTCGGGCCCACAGCGGCAGGGGTGGGGTTTGGGGTCTGTGCGGGTGGGTGTAGGGGCTGAGTGGACACGACCATAGGGAATCAAGAGAGC
Organism: Aselliscus stoliczkanus; assembly: GCA_033961575.1. Lineage (NCBI taxonomy): Eukaryota > Metazoa > Chordata > Mammalia > Chiroptera > Hipposideridae > Aselliscus > Aselliscus stoliczkanus. The sequence goes on from CM066729.1 coordinate 185,811,491, forward strand.
CGCTGGGCTCCTGCCAGGCCCACAGACCACCCGTCACAGCAGCGGGCGGGCGCTCAGGCCTCCACGCAGTGGGGACACGTGTGGGTCCCTCTGGCCATATTGGTCCTTACGAGAGGGCAGTGGCAGGCATGGCTCCCTGGACGGGACTTGGGCTCCCTTGGACAGGTGGCCCTGACTGGGGCACAGAATGCCTCTCACAGGTGAGCTCTCTCCTCCCGGCCGCTGGGCACGGTGGCCGCTCACCGGGCTGTCCCCGCCCCTCCCACTTACCTTCCCCTCCTGGGTGGCTGTTAGCCTGGTGGCCCTGCTGCCTGTCGGGTGGTTCCACAGTGCACGCCCCTGGCCAGTGGGTGGAGAATTGCTGCGAACGGACAGCTGTGTTGCTGAAGTTGTGCAGCATGGGGAGTTCCGCCCTGCAGGGCCCAGGGCTGTCCTGGCCTGGGGGTCATCCAGGGACGACGGGGCCGTCGCAGGACAGTGGAGGGCAGGTGTCATGTCCGCCCCTCCTGGCCATTTCCCATTAGAAGGACCAGAGCAGACGTGACGTGGGGGTCCTGCTTCTTCATTTAGGGAAAATGTCTCACCCCTCCTGACTGTGGGGGTGACAGCGTTCAGGCTCCAGAGGCCTGGCCCCAGCTGTGTCTGTCACACATGGCATCCCAGGGACTGCTTCTGCCAGCCCTGGTGGCCGTCCCATCGCTCCCACTGCCAAGTGGCCTTCAGGGGGCCTTGAGTGTGTGGCCCTCCCCTGTTGGGCCTGGCCGTCCTTGCGGGGAGCGTGTGTTTGGGGGCCTGCTGCCCACCCTGAGGAGGGCCCTGCCCGCCGCAGCGCTCATTTGTCTCAGAGCCCACAGAGCGGAGGAAGGCGGAGGGGTGCTGAGGATGTGTGCGGGGCAGCTGCCCCGACCCCGGCACGGACCCCAGCGCTGCTTGGGGCACCCTGCTTGCTTCCTTAGGCTTGTAGGGGCCCATTGGTGGGTACCTTGCTGGCTCTGTAACTGGTGAGAGTGGGGAGTCGGGTTGGGAGCTCTGACCCCATGGGTGAGCCTCTGTGTGTGGACCGAGAACTGGCTTCTCAAACCCTCTCTAGGCCTCCTTCTGCCGCGTCCTTGGAGCCTGACAGCAGCCTGGAAGGAAAGGCGTGAGGCCCGCTCACCCTGGTTTGCCCGGAGGTGCCTCCTGGCGCCCTGGCCCTGTCCTGGGTCCCAGGCTGAACTGGGGGCACCAGTGGGCACTTGCTCTGTCCAGTTTGGCAAATGACGGTCTAACATGTGAGCACAGAGCCCTGTCTGTTTGCTGTGTTGTGATTTGGGGTGATTTGGGGTGACTTGGGGCTTACTTTCAGATAGATTCATTCTGTTAAGAATGACATCTGCTCAAGTAACAAACAAATTTGTGGGGACACACGTGGGGCTCTTATTTTCTCCTTCATCACTGTGACAGCTTTTCAGATCTGTTGCAACTTCCTGTTTTTGCTGTCTGTGCTCCTGCTGCTGCATTCGGGCGGCACACACATGTGCAGCCCAGGTGGGGGGGGCGGGCTGCGTGTGCGTGTGCCTGTGTGCATGCATGTGCGTGTGTGCATGTGTGTGCGCGTGCATGTGTGAGTCATGGTTATTCATGCTGCGAGCAGACGGTGTGAGCAGCGGACACTGACCCAACCAGTGCCCAGTGGCCAATTTGGTGACTGTCCGAGATGGTCACCAGGGCAGGTGGGGATGATGTATGTTTCTGAACCCCTGTGGGGCTCTGTCCTTACACATGTTGCCCTGGGGGACACTTGGGGCTGTTAGACGGGCTGTTTGAGGGGTTGGGGCTCCAGGCAGACCAGCCTGGTGGGCCCCCCTTTTCCAGGTTTTGGGTGGTTCTGCTGTGCTGCCCAGGTTCAGCCTTGGCAGCGTCTGCAAGTGTGTGGGTGACGAGGGGCCACGAGAGCTCATTTTCTGGGACTGTTACTATCTGGTCCCAGTGGCCTTGGACTTTCTATTCACTCATGTTTGGTGAGCGCCTCCTTGGAGCTGGGCCCTGCCCAGGTCTGGAGGCACAGCAGGGAGCGCCCCGGGGCCCCCCAGGGCCCGTGCTCCCCGGGCCACTCTCTAACTTGGCCGGGCACAGCAGCCTCGGCTGGGAGCAGGCCCCTGGGGGAGGCCCCTGAGACCCTTTCAGTGCTGCCCACCCTGCTCCCGTGTCTCCCCGTCAGTCCTAGTCTGATAGGAGGGCCTGCAGGATAAAGCCTGGAGAGCAGGAGACATCGCGGGCAAGAGCAGACAGAAGGGAGGGTCAGGGCTGAGGCCAGGGGCCCTGGGAGTCTGGGGACGATAGTTTCAAGAAGGGCGCGCTGGGCGTTCAAGGAGTGGGGCCCCGGGCAGCCCCGGGAGCCAGCGGGCAGAGCCATGGTCCGAGGTGCCTTGCACATCATCAGGGCTGTACCCCACTGAGGCAGGGGCCCTGCTCTCCTGGTGTCCCCGGGATAAGGCACAGCCCACCTTCAGGACAGAGGGGCCCTTGCACCCGTGCAGCTGGCACAGCCGGAGACGGACCTGAGAGGTGCCCTGGGGGTGGAGGCCGCAGACGGCCTCCTAGGGCAGGGGGCCAGGGCCGGGCCTGAAGGTTTTAGAGCATGGGAGCGACAGGAGACGGAAGGAAGGGGTGGCCCCTGGGGTCACTTCCGGGCAGGAGCAGAGGCAGGAAGCGGAGCCGGCCGGCGTGGGCGGGGCGGGGCGGAAGCGGACTGTGCTCGAACCCCTGTCCTGTGGCACACTGGGGGTGCGGCTGAGGACCCCACTTCTGCAGCCTTTGGGAAGATGCATTGAGCTGCGGGGTCCTGCTCTCGTCCCCCTGGGGTGTGGGCCCAGAGTGCCGACGGCCATCCTGCATGCATGCTCGGGCCCCCGGGCCTGCTGTGCCGATGGGTGAGTCAGTCTGGAAGGGGAAGAGGGGGCTGGGGCCAGGCACGGGGCGAGGAGCCCTGAGCCCCTCAGGGAGACGCAGTTGGCGGGGCCGGGGCCCGGATGGCCCTCGAGCAGGGGTCCTCCTGGAGCGCCTCTGAGGAGCCGCAGACCACAACCCCGGAAGCACCGACACGTGTGCCCCCCACCTCTGTTTTTTAATAGAATAAAATCCCACTTGGGGAGAAAGTTGAACATTTATCCTTGTTTCTGGGAGAAAACTGATGTCTGTGAGGCTGGGTAACCTTTCTCATTCCAGCTTCCTATAATGCGGGAATCAGGTGAGGGGCCCAGAAGGCCTGAGGGGGCCTCGGCCGTGCCCTGCGTGGCATCTGAACTTGGATGCAGCCAGCACAGGCACCGTCAGCGCCCGAGTCGCTGCGTCCGGGGTCTGGGCTACCAGGAGGGCACCACATTCTCACATTTGTAAGAATGAGCACGCACCTTCCTACTGGAACTTGACTGCAGCAGCCTGTCGCTTTGTGGAGAAAGTCCGATTCCCAAGGCGGGTGGCACTGACTGGGTCGCATGTGCCCCTGGTGCCCCATGGGGCTGGACACGTGTGCTTTTCTGCTCTGTCCCAGACGGAAAGCTGTGCCCTGCACCCACAGGTCTGTCAGCGTCTGGGCGTCCTGGAGCAGAGGGACCCCCAGGCCAGCCCTTCCGTGTCCCAGACGGGCTGCTGTGTCCCCTGTGCTGGTCACTGAATCCGTGGGCCCATCAGCAGTCACCCCCTCCTGCCCTGTGCCTCTGTCTCCTCCTGGCACCAGGAGGTTGACTCGGCGTTTTCTTGCGCCCCGTTTCTTGCTGTCGTAGTGCTGAGCCCCAAGCCCTCCGCTCGCCTCCCAGGCCCATGATGGGACCCCTGGGTTCCTGCTGGGCAGCCGGCTCACTGTGGCTGGTGCCATCTGCTGCCCAGTGAGTCCGAGCAGAGTCGTGGGTTTGGGGGGCCCCACGCACGTGTGCACCTCATCTGACGTCCTTACAGGCACATCACACACGCCCATAGGCTGTGCCGCAGCTCGGCCACTGTGGGCAGTGCCAGAGCTTGAGTGTGGCTGTAGCATGGTCCCTGTTGTCACTTAATTTGCATTTCCCTGGATACTTGCAGTATCACTTTTGAGACTTTTTTCTTGACCTTTCTAGGACTTTTATTTTAGACTTGTGCAGTCCTTACAGATCTGTATTTAAGTTATCACTGGATTTATTTTGATAAGGACATGACTGGTCACAGGGTTTGTAACAGCGCTCCATCTGGGGTCTCTGATGCTGAGTTATGGAGGGTCCTGGACCCAGCTGTCAGGCCTGTGGCTCAGCCTGTGCCCACCCCACTGTGCAACTTCCCCGTGTCTGTTCTTCCATATGCCCTGATACCAGAGGTCTGGTCAGCCTTCCCTCCCGAGATGGCCAGTGGTCCTCGCTTGGTCTTGTAGGCGGTTCTGGTCAGGTGGCCAGCGAATGTGCTTGGGCCAGGCACCCTGGGGCAGTGGCCCTGCTGCGAGCAAGCCCCCTCAGGGAAGAGCCTCCCCTCGGCACCCCGGCTATGGGGTGAGGTTCCTGCCAACTCCTTAGTTAGGTGACCATGGGCGTGGCCATGATGGCTGTGGGGTCATCGTGGGGGGTCAGACCACGCTTCGGGGCCGCCAGGAGGGGGCGCTGCCCGGGGCTCTGCTGTCACGTCAGTTGTCTGACAGAGATGGGTATGTGCAGGATCGCAGACGCAAAGGGGCTTTTTACTCCAGACCTCTGTCAAGAGTGTGGCAGCTGCTGCCCAGCCTCCTTCCTGGGGCCCCCCCAGGCCAGGGCAGAGCCCCCTGTGCCTCTGGGGTCCCTCCCTGCTCCCGGGCAGCCCGCATTCTTCCCACACAGCCGCCGTCACTGGAAAGTTAGCAGGTCCTTACTTGTGATGTATGAAAAGTTCAGAAGTGGCCACTGACACTTTAGCTCGTAGAAGCAGCAGACTGGCCTTCAGGCGCGAGTTTCTGCCGCCCTGCACCGGCCGCACCCTGGTGCCATCGCGAGTCGCCTTCCTCTCACCATCGTGTGGCCTTCCGATTCCGAACTGTTGAGGTGTCACAAGCAGGCAGAGAAGTACCTCCTGGCTTGGGAGGAGCTGCCCGCCGCCACCTCTGCACGGCTGTCACCGCCCGCCGCTGCCCCCGTCCTGCTCTTCCCCGAGGGCCCCTAGCGCGTGCCCGCCCTGGAGAGCGCTTCGTTCCATTTGGAAGTCTGTGCTGGCTGCACTGATTTAAAACTTGAGACGAAATTCAGATCCTGTCAGAGTCACTCCTAGTGTGTACAGGTCGGTGTTTTGGTGTGTGTTCACAAAGTTTGCAGCCATCCCTATCCAATCCCAGCACATCCTAATCCCCCGGAGAGAAACCACGAGCTCTCACGCCCCGTTCCGCCCTCCCCACACACCCTGGCAGCCACCAGCCTGCTTCCTGCCTTTATGGGTTTGCCTCTCCTGATGTCTCGTATAAATGGAACCAACGGTCCTGTGTGTCGGACGGCTTCACCCAGAGGCTCGCGGCTCGTCTGTGGGGCTGTCACCACATTCCTTTCTGTGACTGAGCGCGGTCTCATTGGTGCATGAGCCACGCTGTGCTTGTCCATTCTTTGGGGTGGACATCTGGCTGTCAGGATCGCTGCTGCTGTGGACATTTGGGGACAATCTTGTGTGAGTGTTGGTCTTTGGCACCCCGGCATGTCCCTGGGAGTGGAACTGCTGGGTCCACCCTTTTCTGGAGCTGGCAGACTGATCCGAAGTGGCCGCACTGTCTTGCATCCCCACCAGCAATGCAGGGGCTCCAGTCTCCCCACAGCCAAAACAATGATGATGAGTGTTTCCCACTTGCTTATTGAGTATCTGTATGTCGACTCTGGAAAAAATGTATTCAAATTTTTTGCCCATTTAAATTAAAGAAAAACATTACTGAATTTTTCCTTATACATTCTGGATACTGGGTTCTTATCAGATAGCTGATTTTCAAATATTCTCTCCCACTCTGTGTGTTGCCTCGTCACACTCTCGATGGTGTCCTCTGGGGCACAGACATTTTAAATTCTGATGAAGTCACTTCATCTGCTTTCGCTGTGCCCTGCTTCAGGTATCGTGTTGAGAACCCAGTGCCTCATCCAAGGTCACAAAGATTCACCCCCATCTTTTCTCCTGGGCGTGGTTTTAGCTCTTACATTTAGGTCTTTGTTCTGAGTTAAATTTTCTTTTTTTATTTTAAAGATTTTTATTGGGGAATTGGGGGAGGGGAACAGCATATCAGGGAAGGGGAACAGACAAGTTGCTGTCCTTTTGTTCTTCAGTCTAGTTGTGGAGGACGTTGCTTCACTGGCCCATGTTGGTATCATCATTGCGCTCTTCCCGGGTGAGGGCAATCGCTTGCCGGTCATTGGACGGCTGCTCACGATGGCTCACGGCAGCTCACGAAAGCACTGCCGGCCAGCCCCACTGCAGCCTACGCCGTCACCGATGACTCACGGCAGCCCAGCTCCAGGTGGAGCTGTTGCTCACCACCTTAGCTGTAGAGGGCAGTGTCACTGGCCCTCATGTGGGATACGAACCAGGGCCCTGCTGCTCAGAGCTGGTGTCTTACGCCAGCTCCTAACCAACACGCCACTCGGCTGGCCGCTGAGTTAGCTTCTCTATGCGATGTGAGGCAGGGTCTGCCTCCTTCGCATGCGGCTACCTGGCTGTCCCAGCGTATTTGCAGAAAAGACTGCTTCCTGCCCTGAGCTGTTGTGGCCCCTGGTTGAAAACTCAGGTTTGATTCGATTCTCAGTTCTGTCCCATGATCTGTATGTCTGTCCTCTGACAGCACCACTCTCTCGATGACGGTAGCTTCGTAGTAAGTTTTGACATCAAGACGTGTGAGTCCTCCGGCTTTGTTCTTGTTCAGGTTGTTTGGGCTGCTGTGCCGTCTCCATGTGGACCCCGGAGTTGGCCTGTGAACCCCCGGGGCACTGCCGGGCCTCCCACAGGGATTGCTCGGACTCTCCAGGTTGCTTCGGGAGTCGCCATCTTAACATTATGTCTCCTGGTCCAGGATCCCTCGTTTACTTAGCTCTGCTTTAGTCTTTTTCGATGATGTTTGTGGGTCTCATGTAGAGACGTTGTAGAGACATGTAGGTCTTGTGCTTCTTTTGTTTCATTTATTCCTAATGCTTTTACTTGCTGCCAGCCTGTTCGGATCTCCCACTTCCTCTGAGTTAGCTTTGGACGAGTGTGTCTTTCGTCCAGGTCACCCAGTCGGCTGCCGCAGTTCAGGGCTTTCCCTTGTAACCCGCTCTGTTTGTGAGGCTGGTGGTAACGCTCTCTCTTTTATTCCCAGCGTCAGTAATTTGAGTCTTCTGTTTTTTTGTCAGCCCAACTAAAGGTTTGTCAGTTTTGTTTTCAGAGGACCACCTTTTGGTTTCATTGATTTTTCTCTGCTGTTTTTTCTCCTCTTTGTATCGGCCGCATTTACCATTAAATCAGACAGAAGGTTTTCCTGAAAATCGCGTCGCTGCGGTGACCTTTGGTGAGGGAGTTTCATTCTCTGCCTTGTTTTTGGTCAACCCCAAACCTCCCTCCCACTTGTTCCCGAACAGAGACGGCAATTTGGCGACAGGCCGATGTGGCTGCCCTGCCCCTCAGCCAGGGGCACAGTGGCATGTGGCCTTGGTTTTGGGCCCCCTCTCCTGCATGACCAAGCCCCCCGGCTGTCTCCTCTGAGCAGCGGGTGCCGGGAGAGGTCCGCTGCAGGTTGGTCGGTAGACTTTATTGCTTGAATCCGTGGGAAGCCGGCGTGAGGCAGCCCCCAGCCGGCCGATCCTCTCAGCAATGCTGTCGCTGAGCATCCGGCGAGCGGGGACGTGGCCAGCGTGCCCCAGCCCGTGGTGCCCGGCAGACTTCATACACTTGGCAGCTGCCTCCTCCCTGACCTGCGACTGGCAGTAGGAAAACCAGCAAGGCCCTGGGACCATCTTCAGGAGCGGAGCTGGGAGGACACCTTTCAGAAACTGCCCTTGGCAGAGACACCCCCGGCGGCCCAGGTGCTCTGCCAGGCCCTGGGTTAACCTGCACGGCACAAGCTTGGTTTACCTGTCTGACCCAGAGGGTAGCCCTGCGGTCAGTCCTGGTCCCTAGGGGGTGTGCACACTGTCGACTTCGGGGCAGTTTGCCCAAACCCATTAGGACCAGTGGCGGCTGTGAGCCCTGGGGCCCTTCCCACATGCGTCTGTGTGGCCCCCTGACGCCCTGCCCCGCGTCCTCCGTTGCTGCCGAGGAGGGAAGCTGCTTCTACAAGGTCTTTTCTTGACCAATGTGAGCAGGACGAACTGGGCAAACAGTGGAGCATTTTATGGAAGCCCGACGTGACAGTGTCCCCCACTTTTTCTTTCCCCCTAAGGCAGTTGGTGGCCCCCCTGAGTTTGGCTGAGTTGCCAAAAGCCCCTGAAGGTCAAGGTTATAGTTCCCAGTATGGAATGCCTTTGGGGGTGACCAAGGCAGGCTAGTCTCTGAGCTGAAAGCTGACAGTTGCCAGGCCATTCTTGGGGTCTGCCTATGGCAGCCCTGGAGCCCTCACCGTGACCTTGGGGGACTCCTGGAAGAGCGGCATCTTGCCCCAATGGTGCCCTGGTGCCCTTGTCCAGGGCGTGGGGTGCTCACTGGTTCCACGGGGACCTTTCCCACCCACCCCCCCACCCCAAAGACTGAGAGCTTTGTCTTGTGCACGTGGGGCCTGCACCATGGGTCTGTGTGCCGGGGAGAGCCGTGGGGGAGCCCTGCCTCAGCGAGGGTCCAGTGGGGCCTGGAAGATAGGGCGGGATTATTTTACAGCTGTCTCAGTGCATGGCTGTAGTCCCCGTAGGCAGAACGGCTCCTGCTACTTTAATCAGAAAAGGAAGTTTTAAAGACAGGTGGCACCTAGGAAGGGCCAAGAGTCAGGCTTGATGGGCGCAGGGAAGGAGTGGCCGGTCCGTCTCACCTCCGGGGCCTGCTGCTGGGCAGAGCTGGCAGCCGCCATCCCCCTGCCCGCCCCTGCGCTTGCTGAGAGGGTGCCAGCCATGGCCTCCTGCCATCACTGGCGTCCAGAGTCGGGGCTGGAGCCCAGGGAACTTGCAGTGACAGAAGGATGGTGACATGGGCCCTGCTGCCGCCAGGCGCAGTGCTGGGAGGAGCCCAGGTCATCGGGGGTGTCCGCACCGCCCCCCACCCCCACCCCCCGGCCCTGAGCTGTCGGTCTTTGAAGTGCCCCAGTTTTAAATTAAGGTTGCTTTACGTGTCAATAATACTTGTGCTCAAAATATTCTTTTCTCCCAGCTTGTCAGTAGCAGTGTGAAACCAGACTGTTTGAGGCTGAAATGTAAGGAAAAGGAGTCAGAACGTGAAAACGCCCAGTTTTGTGACTTCTGTCTGACTGGGTGTTCTCTGCAGAGATGGAGCGGCCTGCGATGGGATGCAGTGTTTTATATGTGCCTTGGCATTTGTAAAGATGGTGTTTGCTCGGATTTTTACAGGTCCAAGGTGGAGACCGTGTGTGTGTGTGTGTGTGTGTGTGTGTGTGTGAATTGAACAGTTGATCTGTAAACAGGTGCTGTTGTAGTATAAACTACTTTCCCTTTATCGCTAGTTAGTGTACATTGGTTTTTAAAAATATGCGAGCGGTGAAGTTACAGCCTCTGTGAGTTTTATTTCCGGGGAGTGAAGGACAGAGCAGAACATTGATTGTAAAGACGGGTGTGGTCCCCATGGGCTGAGCAGGACTGGAGGTGCTCACTTGTCACTGGGGTCCCTCTCTGAGTCCGCGTCACAGAGGGGAGCAGGGCGCCAGGTGTTGCGGAGTCATTGCCTCTGGGTTCACATGCGGTATGGGGCTGTCGCCGAGGGCGAGATCTTAGACTTTCTGCCCAGGCTGCTGGCCTGGGAGGCAGGACGCGTGTGTCCAGCTCTGCTGCCCGGGGAGCAAGGAGTCCTCCAGCAGGAGCCTGCCCCCCCCACCCCCCAACACAGGCCCCACTCCTCTCTCTCTGGGCCCCTCCCAGAGGCTGCCACATGATGCCCTGACCCCCGCGTGGCCCTACCGGACTCCCCAGCAGGGGGCTGGGGTGGCTGTAACTGGCCTGGATGCTGCAGGAGCCTCGCTTTGCCTGTTGGGGAGTCTGTGCCCACCTAGAGCTGGTCAGGGGTACAGAGGAGGCTGGCCTGGCCAGTCTATTTCCCACCCTTCAAGAAAAGGGCAGTGACGCCCACTGCCAGGAGGGGCCAAGGGACAGTGTCCCAGAGGAAAGCGGGCTCTCTGAGCAGCCGCCCCACAGCCGAGGTGCCATCTCCAAGGCGCAGGAGGCCCGTCCTGCTGTCAGCCGACACGGGGCCTTTCTGCCAGCACTTCGCTCGTCCGTGAGGGCGCCCACCTGGCGCCCTGGTACCTGCATGCGTGCTCGCCAGCTGGGAGCCCTAGAGATTTGCCAGAGAGCCTGCCCCAGGCTGAGGGGCAGCCGGGCCAGCCCTGGGGAAGGCAGTGTCGGTGGTCTGGCCGGGGGTGAAATGTGATGTCAGGAGGTGGAAGGGATGGATGAACTCCCACTGGTGTGTGGACCAGCTCTCGCAGTCCTGGTGGCCAGATGGGCAGAGTGCTGGGGGGGCCCGGGGACTTGTGGCGCCTCGGGGCTGGGAAGCCGGCCCGGCTGGTCTGGAGCCCCGCGCCTCTTCCCCGTCGGGACCACCGAGGTTGCAGGCCGAGGTGGCCAGGTTTCCAGCTGTAGGGACATGAGAATTACTCCTGGCCCTGCTCGTCTGGCCGTACCCATCTTTGTTTTTGCTTTGAGAACAAATTACAGGCTTGAAGGTCTTGTAAGTTCTAAGTTCAGTGTCAGAGCATACTGTTCCCTGGGGTCCCTGCACCAGTGGACAGTCCCCTACTCGCCGGCCCTCCCTCCCCTCTGTGCCCCGAGTGTGGCCTCAGCCTGGCAGCCAGTCTGCCCTTCCTCTCCCTGATCCTGCCGTCTGCTCCTCAGTCCCTTTTAAGGGGCGACAGCCCCAGGCAGGTTCCTGGGGGTGGAGGTCAGGACCATGGAGCCCTGCCGGCCGCTGCCCCTCCCCTGAGCTCATCCCCTAGGCTCCTGCTGGGCTTCACTTGATAGCTGTCACTCTCTCATCCCAAATCAGCCCACTGCCAGAGCGCTTCAAAGCACGCACGTGGGGCCGGCGTCCGGGCTGTCATCCACTGGCCAGTCAGCACGCCTGGGCCACCAGGGCCCGCAGTGGCCGTCGGGGTGGTCAGCTGTGTCCCCTTCGCCTGGTGCCACTGAGACGCAGCCCGTGTTCTCGGGCCCCTGCGCTCCCTCTCTGCAGCTCTCCTCCCAAGGGCGGTGTGTGACTGGCTGGCTGTCCCCTGTAGGATGGCAGCTCTGTGCACGGCCGCCTCGCCCGTCGTTGGCCCCAGGAGGCTTGCAGGACCTGGGACCTCGTTTTGGAATTCACTCGGGATGTGCAGTCCTTAGGGGTCATCCTGCCGCCCTCTGTCTTGTTCTGTGCCCACGAAGAGGGAACCTGGGTCAGAGACAGGCTGCAGTCTTTCCTTAAGCTGACCAGTGGCAGATTGGGGACCGCTAGCTGTGGGGGCGATGTGGGCGCTCACTGTCGTGGGAGGAAGTGGGGGGGTGAGGCCAGACCCTGGGGAACATTTCTGAGGATACTTTCCAGAGCAGCCACCAGGTGCACCCCACTCGGGTGACCAGGCTGCACTGCCTGAGGCACCCACATGTTGTTGGGGATTCGTCGGTAACTCTCCCCGTTTATTCAGTCACGCCATCGTCCGTGTCTGTTGGTGTGGACTCCCGGACGTCCATGTCACTCCTGGGCTGCAGTCCGACCCTGCCAGTGCTCTGCTCCCCGCTCGGGCCCTGGGAGTCCCAGCAGGTTCCTGACACGCCCATCCGGCTGCTCTGACTTCCTGACTCTCGCCAGCGGCTCATCATATATTTCCCGGCCCAGCCTCGGAGGAGCCTGCTGCTGGTGCTGGGTCGCTGCCTGGACACAGGATCTGGGCAGGGCGCTCCTGCTCCCAGCGGCTTCCCTATTGGAGGACATCTCCCCGCAGGGCACACCAGGCCCCCCAGTCTCTCCCAGGGGGCTCCTGGCCGCCCCGGGCCAGACGGCAAAGGGGGGCAGGGTGCTGCTGCCGGCTGAGCCGAGCCCTGAGTCACCCTGGGTCGGCACGTCCACATCTGCAGACAGCTGGGCTCTTGGCCCCTGTCTCAGATCACAGCACAGGCAAACGGACATGCAAACGGCAGCCAGGAAAATTCTGAGGAAGAGTAATGGGAAGGGACTGCTTTGGCAGATACGGAAATGTGTCACAGAGCTGTGGGAGTCATCCCAGGGGTGTGGTCAGATGGCCGGAGTCGCCACACGTGCCGTCCATCTCACAGTGGCTATGAGAGTAGATTTCGAAGTTCTCATCTCAAGGAAAGGATTTGTAACTATGAGGTGATGGATATTAACTGACTTATTGTGATCATTTCACAACACACGCTGCGGACGGACGGGGACCAGTTCTGAGGAATGCATCGTGAGGCGGTGCCGTGGTGCAAGCATCACAGAGGCACAAACGTGGACGGCACAGCCCACTGCACACCCGGCCGCAGGGCACAGCCTGCGTTCCCGGGCCACCGGCCTGCACAGCTCGTCACTGCACAAAACAGCATGACAGTAAATCTGCACTAGAGAAAGCGATGCCATCAGACAGGAAGCAGACACGACGTGCGTGTGTGAGTGGCAGGTCGCTTTTCTTACAGGAGAGAGCTCACTCTGCGGTAATGGGGAAAGCACAGTAAACACATAAACCAGTGACCTGGTGGTTTATCATCAGGTGTCACGCACTGCGCGGTGGCAGGTGCCGCCCTCACAGGACGGGCCGTGCCGCAGGTGTGTGGGCACCAGCGCCGCGCACATGTGCGTGCGTGTGCGAGCCACGCGTTGCCGTCACCAGGCGGCAGGAGTTTCCCGCTCCTCTGGCACCTGACCCGACCGCCGCTGTCTGTGCTGCTCGCCTTGGCCAAAATGTCATTATGCAGCCGTGACTGCTGTATGTGTCATCATATACCTTAAACTCAGCCACTGTTATGTGTCCATTTAATCCCAATACAGCGGGGAAAGAGAGGTCAGTGAGACGTGTCAGAATGAGAAAGAGACGCCGAGCACAAGAGCTTGGTGTGCGAGGACCGTGGCGCATCCGCCGGAGAAGGCAGGCTGTTCAGTGCGCCTTTTTTTTTTTTTTTTTTTAAGATTTTATTGCGGAACTGGGGGAGGGGAACAGCGTTGGGGAATTGGGGAATCAGGGAAGGGGAACAGACAAGTTGCTGTCTTTTTGTTCTTCAGTCTAGTTGCGGAGGACATTCCTTCACTGTTGGTATCGTCATTGCGCTCTTCCCGGATGAGGCAGATCAGTCGCCGGCCTCTGGCTGGTCACTCACCGCAGCTATTGGCAGCTCACACTGGCTGCCGGCCGCTCAGTGTAGCCTATGGCAGCCCACTGCAGCAGGGGCTGCAGCCTACACTGTCGCCGGGGCTCGCACAGCCCAGCTCCAGGTGGAGCTGTTGTTCGCCATCTTAGCTGTAGAGGGCAGTGTCACTGGCCCTCATATGTGGGACCTGAACCGGGGCCGCTGGAATCCCAAAACCAGCTCTTAACCAATGCACCACTCGGCCGGCCCTCAGTGTGATTTTGACACCTTGCTCGAAACAAAGCAGCAGCCCCTCCACAGTACTCATGCCAGCAGGTTCCAACTGGGTCAGAGATTCACTGGATTTCATCAAGCCTACGAGTGTCGGCTGTGGGACATGCCATTATATTCTGTGCTTCTCAGGAAGGAAAAAGAAAACCAGTGCCTGAGTGTAATCAGGACACCTTTTGGGAAGGCAGCTGCTGATTTCAGAGATGTGGAAAACTTGCACATGAAAGTAGATAAAAGATAGTAAATATCCAAAAGAAAATAAAAGGGCTCAGTTGGTTAAGAGCTTGCTCAAGAGTGCAAGCTGAGCTCTAAGCAACAGCAGTTCGACTCCCAGCCCGAGCTGAGCTGCCGTTAAGCTGTCAACAGGTGGCAGGATGGCTCAGCTAAAAAAAAAAAAAAAAGAAAAGAAAGAAAGAAAGAAAAGAAAGAAAGAAAGAAAGAAAGAAAGAAAGAAAGAAAGAAAGAAAGAAAGAAAGAAAGAAAGAAACGGCTGGACAGGTGTCTCAGTTGGTTAGAGCGTGAGCTCTGAGCAACAGGGCCACTGGTTCGATTCCCACATGGGCCAGTGAGCTGCACCTGAGCCGAGCTGCTGCTGAGCTGCCAACAGGTGACAGGATGGCTCAGCTGGTGAGAGCATGTGCTCTTAACAACAAAGCTGCTGGTTCAACTCCCGCAGGGGATGATGGGCTGTGCCCCCTGCAACTAGATTGAAAGCGGCAACTGGACCTGTAGCTGAGCTGCGCCCTCCATAACTAAGATTGAAGGACAACTTGACTTGGAGTTGATGAGTCCTAAAAAACACAATGTTCCCCCTCCCCAATTCCCCAACACTGTTCCCTTCCCCAATTCCCCAATAAAATCTTTTTTAAAAAAAGAAAAAGAAACAGAAAAAGTACCAAAAGAATTAAAAGTGCCAGCATAGAGAAGACCTTGGTTAGCAGTACATGTTCACACACACGCTCACGCACACACAGTCCTCAGTCACGATGGCAAAGCTCAGTGAATTCGTTGCACAGGTGTTGATGTGTCAGTCACGTACGGCGCCACGCCAGGCTCTGGGGAGGCGACCGAAAGCCCTTCCCTTCCGGAAGCACGTGCTCAGCCAGGGCCAGCGAGGCTCGCTCCCACCCACACGCTCTGTTGCCATGAAGCTGCGAGGCTTGTGGTCCAGCCGACTTTCCAGCTTCTTTGCATCAATACCTGGTTCTTTAAGATGCAGAGTTTACTGAGAAAAGACACTGAGCTGTACCCCCTTTGGGAGTGCTCCCGTGCTAGCTTGGTATTCAGCCACGGCATCTGGAAAAGCATGACATGCCTGTGCTGGGCCTACCTGGTGCCATTTGGTCAGGGCCCGTCACGGGTCCACATGCGTGTCTCCCCTGAAACCCCATCACGATACTGCAGGATAGCGTTAACACTTTCTGTCGTTCCTAGCAGCTCTGTGAGATCACCAAAATTATTAAGCTATCTGTCGTTAAAGTCTGAGTTTTTCATTTCAAGCAAATTACTAAGATTTTTTTTTGTGAAAAATAATGAGCACTGAAATTTGTTGCATATATTTGCAAAAACTGAGAAATAAAGGCTGTAACGATACATTCTGATTTGTACTATTTTTTGAGATTCTTGAAAATGTTGGACATCTAAAAATATCTGGTTAGTTGTAATCACAGTAGATGGTGCTAAATTCTGATACTTTCTATACCTTTTTCTTTTGGATTGTCATCAGTCCTCTGGTTAAAAACAATTTCAGTTTTGTTTAAAATGCTTTATTGTATGCGGCTGACTTAGGGAAGGCTTGTGAAGGCGTCCTCATGGTGAGGGCACGCGTGCCTGACCCCCGCCCCCAACCAGGCCGCAGTGGGAGCGCTCTGGCCCAGGGACGTGTCCTGTAGCCCTTGAGGACGGGCCGTCGTTTCTGTTTATTGATGGACCCGGGGCCCGCACAGGAAGGTGAATGGGGGCTTGGGGTAACTGGTTCTCCCTTTAATTTAAAGGCATCTGTGAAATGTACTCACAGGGCTGGGCAGAGGGGGGCCCTGGTCGACGGGCACTGGGGTGAGTGGCAGGTGGGCACTGCTGCACGGGGCGTGGGGGGGGCGCAGCCTCAAGGAGGAGCACACACTGTGCCTGCAGGTCCGCGGGATGAAGCGGCGTCAGTCTGGGTGTGACGGGTGCAGCTTCTGTCCAGCACGTGCCTGGTGGCAGCTGTGTTCTGGGAGTTGTCAAAGCGCCTTCGGCGGTTTCCATGTCGTCTGAGGGCCCCACGTTGAGGGCTAGGACCTGGCAGAATGGGGTCCAGGCTCACGGCCACCGGCTGGGCCCCCCTGAGAGGCACGGGCATGGCTCCGTTCCCCCTTGGCAGCCTGGTGCTGGCCTGGGCCCTGCCCGCCCGGGCCGTTTTAAGCCCTGGACAGGCCGGGAGGCCCAGGGGCTGACAGTGGACTGTCCTGTCCTGGCAGCCTTGAGAGGGCGGCTGGCGCTTGCCCCACGAGCTCACGGCGGGGCGTGTGGGGGGCAGAGGCACCTGCGGAAGCAGCAGGGAGGGCCCTGAACGGAGGCTGCCAGCGGCCTGTCAGCCTGACTCGCAGCCAGACAATGAGCGAGCAAGCCGTGCAACCACATCCACAGCCATCTGGGGACTAGCGAGAGCCTGACTCGCAGCCAGACAATGAGCGAGCAAGCCGTGCAACCGCATCCACAGCCATCTGGGGACTAGTGAGAGCCTGACTCGCAGCCAGACAATGAGCGAGCAAGCCGTGTAACCGCATCCACAGCCATCTGGGGACTAGCGAGAGCCTGACTCGCAGCCAGACAATGAGTGAGCAAGCCGTGCAACCGCATCCACAGCCATCTGGGGACTAGTGAGAGCCTGACTCGCAGCCAGACAATGAGTGAGCAAGCCGTGTAACCGCATCCACAGCCATCTGGGGACTAGTGAGAGCCTGACTCGCAGCCAGACAATGAGTGAGCAAGCCGTGCAACCGCATCCACAGCCATCTGGGGACTAGTGAGAGCCTGACTCGCAGCCAGACAATGAGTGAGCAAGCCGTGCAACCGCATCCACAGCCATCTGGGGACTAGCGAGAGCCTGACTCGCAGCCAGACAATGAGTGAGCAAGCCGTGCAACCGCATCCACAGCCATCTGGGGACTAGCGAGAGCCTGACTCGCAGCCAGACAATGAGTGAGCAAGCCGTGTAACCGCATCCACAGCCATCTGGGGACTAGCGAGAAGGGGAAAGGCCAGCACGGCCCACTTTCCTCGGCAGACCACAAGCGCCCGCGTGTATTTACTCCTAGGCTTCTCCCTGCAGGAATCGTTTATTTGAGATTCTCTGTTTACACCACCGAGGAGCCGCCAGAGGAACTCCAGCAGCTCACGGTGCCGCCCTCACGGCCGCCCGGCCCGGCCCGGCCGGCCCCGCTCGTGCCCAGGAGCCTGCAGCTTCCCTGAGGCCCGGCGGCCAGAGCCCTGAGTAGTCGGGGTGTGGGAGACCCCAAATGTTGCCTGTCTTTGCTTTCTTCTTTTCTCGCACTTGTTTCCTGGGGCCCATCTGCCATGATCACCGTGGCTGCTTTCTGCTCCGGTTCCACGGTCGCGGGGGACGGTGTCTCTGGGCTGCCGCCTGCGCCGGCCGTTCCTTTCTGTTGCCACGTTTCTGACTGTCCGCGCTCGTCTTGCGGGCTCACACGCCGGGTGGGCTCCTGTCACGTCTGGCTGCAGAGAGCAGACCCTGCGAAGCTTTGGGACAACCCTTTGTCATCTCCCTTCGGCTGTCCCACCTGGGAGTGGGGCCGGTGCTCATGGGCCAGGCGTGTGGTTAGGCCCATGAGAAGCTGCCGGAACTTTCCCCAAGCTGGTCCCTGTGCCTTGCCCGGCAGCACGCCGTCCCCCTCGTTCTGCCTGGGTTATGTTTCCGCCTTCCCCGCGGGTGGGTGCGAGCCGTGTCACAGGTTTAGCGTCCATCTCCCTGGTGCCTGCTGATGAGAGCGTCTGTTAGGTGCTTCTGAGCCACGTGTGCATTTTTTGGGGTATGTGTCCGTAGCGTTTGCCCAAGTTTATCACGTTACCTGTTTGTGTCCTTGAGCTGCAGGCTCCTTTCTGTGCCCTGCACGGCAGTCCTTTCAGACAGAGGCTTTCACGTATTGTCGCCTGTGTTCTCTGCCGATTCGTTTTCTTAGTGAGCAGAAGTTTCAGTTACGATTCTTTTGTGATTATTGCTTTCTGTGCCCTAAGAAATAGTGGCTTGTGCTGTCCTCATCGTGAAGGTTCCCCTCAGGACCTTTATGGTCCTACCTGCGACATACGGGTTTTCACTCCTCTCCACCTAATTGTGTATGACGCGAGGTCCTGGGTGAGGTTATTTTTTCCACGTGGACGTCAGCTCGCCCACCAGCGTTTAGGATTGTGTTCCCCCAGGGGCCTGCTTTGTGCCTTTGTTGAAAATCAAAGTGTAAGCGTGTGTCTCTTTCCGGACTCTCTTCTGTTCTTGGAATCTGACCCAGCCACGCCTGTCTCGATTGCTGCAGCTTTGTGGAAATTGACATCGGTGCAAGTCCTCTAACTCTGTTGTTCTTTTAAAGATTGCTTTGGCTGTTGCATTTCCCATGTGTTTGAGATCGATTGGTCGATTTCTGCACACGCCTGCTGGGACTGCAGCCCCGAGCTGCGCCGCTGGCCCCTGCTCGGTGCCGGGAGCTGGCCCCTGACAGTCCGTCTCCTGCTGTAGTGGGGCAGCTACTTTGCGTATTTAGGGCTTTAACTTCTCTCAGCAGGGCTTTGTAGTTGTCAGCAGAGAGGTCCTGCATGTCTTCTGTTAAATGCATTCCTATGTAACTTATGGGTTTGGGATGCTATTGTAAATGGTATTTTGAAACATTTCACTTTCCAGTTGTTTGCTGTTGTTACATAGAAACGCAAATGAGTTTCTGTGTGTTAAGTGCGCATCCTGTGACCTGGCTAAACTGTGGCTTTTCAGGGAGTCCGCTGGGCTGTCTGTGTCAGCAGCCGGCGGCCACCTGTCCCTGGACCTTGGTGCCTTCTTCTTTCTCGGCCCCTGCGGGTCAGGGTGGAGAGGGGCTCTGCGCTGCTGTTTTAGGGGAAAGTGTTCAGTCCACCAGCAAGGATGGTGGTAGCTGGAGGGTGATGGTGGTTTTGATCGGTTTTTAGACGTCCTCTTATTAAATTGAGGAAGTTTCCTTCTATTTCTTACTTTGCTGTGAGGTTTTTTAAACCATGGAAAATGCTGAATACTAACAAATGTGTTTTCTGCATGTATTGAAATGATCCTATAGTTTTTCTCCTTTAGTCTGTAAATTTGAATTACATGGAATTTTCTAATGTAAAACTTAGCGCTCCTGGGCTAAACCCGACATGGTCATGTTATGTTCTTTTTCGTGCGCATTTCTGCACTTGGTACGTGCACTTGCTCATAAGAGACATTGGTCTGTAATTTTCTTTCTTTGCCGTGTCTTTGAATGTCTTTGTCAGAGTCTGTGGCAGGAGGGTTATGCTGGCTTCACAGAACAAACCAGAAAGTAGTCTGTGCTGTGTTTTGAAAGAGCCGCATAGGCTCGGTGGTGTTTCTTCCTTAAATGATTCATGGAATTCCCTAGTGAAACCGTCAGTGTCTTGTGGGAAGGGTTTCGATGCAGATCCAATTTCTTTAATAGATAAAAGCTTTCTGTTTCATTGTGTGTCGTTTTATGTTTTAAGGGATTTGTTCATTTTATCTGAGCGGTCACATTTGTCGGCTCCGTTCAAAGAGTCTCCCATCGCTTTTTAATGTCTGCATCGAAGACCCCCGGCCCGGCGTCCTCCTGGCCACCCCGCCCCGGGGCTTGTCCGTGTGACTGACCCGTTTAAGAGCCAGCTTCAGTTGTCTCTATTGTTGATCGTCTGCCTCCTGCACGTTTGCCGGAGTGTCTGCCTCTGACTGTCCCGTCAGCGTGGCAGGCTGGACTCGCTCGGGCCCTGGCTCCGACCCGCCCAGGCGAGTTCCCCGCGTCGCTTTTTCACGACCTCGGCCGCATCCCGTTGCCGCTCTCTAGACGCCGCACTGCCGCCCCCAAAGTCTGTGCGCTGATGTGACGCCTCCCCTCCTGGGAACTCTCTCCCCCTCCATAGCTGGTCTTCACCCACCAAGACCCAGCTCGAGTTTGGTCTTTTCTCTGTGGACGCCTTTCCCAGCCTGTGGCAGAAAGAGGAGGGCACTGCGGGGCCTGGGGTGCCCCTTGGGTCACAGCGGAGCAGACTCGCCTGCTCAGCGCCCCGGGCGACCGCTTCATTCCACCGGAATCAAAGCCGAGGACGAACCCCGTGTCCTGAAATGCAGTTTCCGCTATTGTCTGCGGACCAGTGATGCTGAGTCGTGTGGAAACCTGTCACTTAAGGGGCCGAGCATGTCATTTAGGGAAGGGGCGAGGAAGGTGAGCCTGGCCTCCCTGGGCTGGTGGCTGCCCTGTGCTCCCTTCAGAGGGCGCCTGCCGTCGGAAGTCCCTGCCTCTCTCTCAGGCCTCCACCGTCTCCCACCGTCCCTTATGCCCTCCATCTCCAGCAGAAGTGGGTGCCCTCCGTGACGGGAGGCGGGCCTGGGGCTCTCAGGACCACTGACAGGCTGCGGGGGGCCTCCTCATGGGGGACGTGGGCTGTGGTGGCGGCAGCTCCCTGGTGAGCCGCTCACCCTCCCCCGGGAACCCTGCTGGGGCTTCGCCCTTGAGGCGCTTGGCGGTGCGCCCTGGCGGGGGGATAGTGACTGCTCAGTCCTTGATGGGGCAGCACTGGGGTCCGAGGGCCATGGGTGATGGCACTGCGGGCAGCTGCCATTTTGGTTTTGTGCCCCCCCGACTCCGCTGAATGTCCCCAAATAGCTGACATGAGTATGACCCACTTTTGAAAAGAAACCTGGTTGTAAATTGGACAGCGGTGCCTCAGCAGCCAAGGCAGCGGGGCCCGAGTCCTGCCTAGGTGCGGGGCCCGCTGCACCCCTTGGCCTGCCTCCCGGCGGCTCGCCCCTCACCCCGCACGTTTCTGCTGGTGTGCGGCTGGCTTCTGAGGGCAGTGTGTGCCCTGGACGTGGAGCTTCATTTCAGCGCCTGCATGTGGGGTCCGTCTGCGCGGACCTCCCGCTCGCGCGGCCGCGGCCCTGGGCCTCTGGTCAGGTCTGCTGTCGGTGTGCGCGTTGCCGCAGGCGGCCCCGGCACGCTCCGGCCTTCCTCTCCTCAGTCTTCTCTGTGTATAAACCCATTTGAGAAAGAAAACAGCCAGCGCAAAGACCACAGCACGTGGACTGTGACCACACAGGTGGGAGGGCAGAAGTGGGCAGCCGAGGTGTGGGTGTCCTTGCGGCCCGGAGGCGGCAGGCCGTGGCGGGCCTGTGGGAGGGCCCTGGGTCACCATGGGGGAGCAAGGCCCTGGTGTTGCAGGGACGCGTCCTGGGGGAGCGAGCGCCGGGAGGGCTCGGTCCGGGGCACATGCAGAGGCCCAGGCGTGAAAGTGCCCGGGGCCGGCCTTCCCTCCCGCTGGGCTCCATCCTCTGCTCAGAGCTCGGGCTGGGTTCTGCCGAGAACTGGGGCTCACGGCTTAGTCTCAGCCGATGGCTGCCTGTTCAACCAAGTGCCCAGAAGTGGATGATGTCGTTTTTCATAGGCCGTTATTTCACAGTTAAACCCGCTTTGCTTCTTGGAACTTGATCCTGTGTGATGATACGTTGTTAGTTTAAATAAATTATGTTCTGGGGCACCCACTAGCGGAAAGCGTTTACTTTGTTACAGATTCACCAAGCCCTTCTCCCCAGCAATTCAGGGTCTCAGAGTATGCGTCTTTGTGGAGTGTTGGCATAATTTGTAGGGACTTAGGCGGGCTTTTCCTTTTTATTTAATGAAGGAGGATCCCACTTCCCCATCTGGTTTTGTCGCCCCTTTCTCTTTCCCTGCTGTGCCTGGCGTGGCTAAAGGAATGGTGTCACAAGTGGACACGTGGACCGCCCGCCGCCCATGGCACTTGTCATGGGGTGGGAGGCTGACCGTCACTTCCTTCTAAGGACTATTTCCAGCCTCAGTGTACTTCTGATCGCGCAGACAGGACTTCCCTCCTTGGGAGTGGGACCACTTTCCTGCAGGGACAAGCAGGTGACCCAGGGCAGGGTTTCCTGTGAATCGCGTGGCGTTCCACAGGGCCCCTGTGGGGCTAAGGAGCCCAGGCGTGTGCTTGAAATGAGTCGTGTGGAGGCGTTAAGCGAGTGCCTGAGGAAGATGAGTCTGAGCGCGCAGGCGGGTGCCGGGCCCCTGGTCTGGGAACGAGGTGCTCTCAGCACCAGGTGCGTCTCGGGCTGGGGCGCAGCCTCCAAGTCCGCCCTCCGGACACAAGGAGTCCTGACAGCGGTGCTAGCGACACCACAGCTCTACGTGGCCGGTGAGCAGCGGTCTCCATCCCCTCCGGCGGGTCCCAGAGGCCACGGGGCCACACAAGGTGGGGCTCAGAATGGGGGCTCCTGGCCCCCCGCCCTGAGCTCCCGGGGGAAGCAGCGTCCTCAGCTGCCGAAGGCTGTCCTGCTGGGGGCTTTCCCGCGCCTTCGCTCGCCCGGCCGCTGCCCCACGCTGCGGGTAGCGCCCCCTTCCGCACTGGCCAGGCTCCCAGCACCGCCCCCCGCAGAGCCCTCACAGCGGGCTTCGACTTGCTTAGGAAACTCCTTCAGCCACCTCAGGCTTTACCTGCACACTGCAGTCAGTCGGGGTGTCTGAGCGCCTGTCCCTGCCTGCAAGGCGGAGAGATCGCTGGGGGCCCGTGTCCTTTCCACACAGACTGCCGTCTGCCTGCTGTGAGAGGACAGACCAGAGAGGGACGTGGGTTCTGGGCAGCCTCTGGCCCTCTGGGCATGTTTGGGCGGCACTCAGCCTCCACCCCACATCTGGGCGCCCGCAGCCTCCACGGAGGGCTGACCCAGGAAGGCTGAGTGGGCGTGGGTGTGCCGACGGTGGGCACAGCACGTGTGCCGTCGAAGCAGTTCTCACGGGCCTCAGACCCCTGATAGCATGTCTCACGGATTCTGACATGTACATTTTTACCACATTTCATGGATTCTACAAAGCACATTTTCCCCATTTTTAGTATCTCTGAATTGAGAAAAGCCTTCAGTGTTCCAAAACTCATGGGGTGGCTGACATAGTGGCATCTTGGAGTCGGTGAAATGTGGGTGTCATACCTGTGGAGGTGAGAGGCCGTCCGCGAGGGCCTGTCCCTGATGGGAGCTGGGCTGGGGCCGTGCCGCCCTGGGACCCTGCAGGAGCAGCTGGGGTCTGAGCCCCGCCCTGCTGCTCTCTGAGCCTGACTCTTCTGTCAAGGGCCCTGCCCACGGCCACAGAGCAGCGTGGTAGGGGGTAAAGGGCAGCAGCGTGGGCTCAGGGAGGCCCCCGGCTGGTGCACGCGGGGCCTGCGGGGAGGGTACTGCTGGAGCTGGCGTGGGGACACAGCGGTGGAGAACTGAGGTGCCTGGGCGGCGTGCGGGGCTTGCTCTAAGGGGCGCTGGGGGGGGGGGCGGCTGCTCAGATTGTTGACCTGTGTGGGCGGGATATGCCACCAGGCCCAGTGCCAGGCTGGCCAGGCTGTCATGTCTAGGCGGCCACTCGGGTCGCTTGGGGGCAATTCCTGGAGAGAGAAGGGGGTGGAGGGGCTGTTAGTGAGAGCGAGGTCTCTGCCCAGGGCCACGGCCGCACCCGGCCCTGCGGGCGGGACTGGCCAGCGTCCACCGCACAGCCACCTCCAGGGGGCAGGGGGCTGCGGAGGAGAGCCGGGCAGGGTGGGGGCCCCTTAGACAGCAAATTGCAAGCATTGCGAAGCTCACAGGAAGTCAGGCCCCAAGGGAGGGGAAGTTTTCCCATCTGCACACACGGGGCCCTCACTCGGGCCGTTTGTCCCCGTACGCAAGTGTCTACATAGTTTATCGTCACGTCAACCCGGCCACATCCAGAAATAAGAAATGGTCTTATTTCTCCTTTTTTTCTGGCATGTCCTGAGGGCCCACACACCACTCTGGGGTAATAGCTCTCCGTCTGTCGGCCAGGCTGTCCTGCCCCTTTGGTCTTTCTGACCTTGGCTGGTCCTTTGGCTGTCCCACTATTTGGATCTCTGCTTGTTTCTTCCTGTTCATTTTGGGCAAAACACCCAGGTCAGCACTGTGTCCCAAGGTGCCCCGGGAGGCCCACAGCCGGCTCTCAGGCCTGTCCTGACACCTGGGTGGGGGTCTTTTGCCGACTTTTCTATCACATATTTCGTTGTTTCACCTTGACTTTGAAGAGTTCATCAAACGTTAGGAAGATTAACTCTTTTTTTTTTTTTTTAAGGCAGTGTCACTGGCCCTCATATGTGGGACCCGAACCAGGGCCGCTGGCTTCCCAAGCCAGTGCTTAACCACTGCGCCACTCGGCCGGCCCAGAAGATCAACTCTTTATGTGTGATTTATGTTACATAAATTTCCTATCAGTTTGACATTTGTCTTTTGATTTTGCTTATGTATTTTTGCCATGCAAAAGTTTTTTTTTCTTGTTTTCTTTTTAATTGTAGTTGAATGTATCATTCTTTTTAAAAATGGTGTTTGGGGCCAGCCGAATAGTGCGCTGGTTAAGAACTGCCTTGGGATGCCAGCGACCCCAGTTTGGATCCCACATATGGGGGCTAGTGACACCGCCCTCTACAGCTAAGATGGTGAACAATAGCTCTTAACCAATGTGCCGCTCAGCCGGCCCCCCAATAAAATCTTTAAAAAAAAAAAAGGTGCTTGGATTTTGAGTGACAGTTTATTTTTCTCATGTGAACTTTAGCACCGACTGTCTAGCTCGGGCTGGGTGGGTGGGTCACTGATTGGTGGCAGTAGTGGGACAGTGCCGTTTGTGCACCAGACTGGAGCGAGCTGATGGCTTTATGGGGCTGAGTCACTCTCCCTGAGCACAAGAGGTTTTCCACTGATTCAAGCCTATTTTTTGTCTCTGCCAGGAGTGGCTTAATGTCTTTCTCTTACAAAATGTTCACATTTGAAAATTTATCACGAATTTTTATCTTTTTTCTGTTGCTATTGTAAGTGGGGTTTCCTCTCCCAATATATCTGACTGGCTGTTTGTATTTATGGTGGCTGATGATTTTGTATCTTGGTTTTACCTCCTGCTACTTTCCCTAAATTCTTTCATTGTTTGTTTTAGTTTGATGGCTGAGCCCCTGGGTTTCCAGATGTCCTGTTGTGTCATCGGCAGATACGGGTCTTTCATTGCTTCCTCTCCAGTCATTATGCCTCTAATTGTTTCCTCTTTTGGATCAAGTTCCCTAACATCTTTGGTATAAGCTGCCGTGTCCTGACCTTAGCGGGGCTAGCTCTGGGATGAGGTGTGAACGTGTATGGTGTGTAATAGTTCTGATATGGAGGTTCTGTGATATTCAACGTCGTTGCTATTAAACAAGAAATATCATTTTACTCAGAAAGCTAAATTACAGAACTACGGCATAAACCGAAGGAACATTGAAGGATAAATAGAAACCCAAATATATTTGAATAAAAAAGCCCACAGAAGCAGTAAATTAAGGAAATATTAAGAGCTGTTTGTTTGAATGCAGACTAAATATCTGCTCAGGCTAGTTATTGGGGGGATGGAGGAGCAGGTGTAACAAGTTGCCACAACCTTACTGGTTTAAAACAAGCACCGCTCTCCTGCCTCATGCTTCTGTGGAGAGAAGCTGGTCACAGCCTCGCCGACCTCTGCTCGGTCCCCTGGCCGCGACCCCCCCTCGGGGACCCCTGGGGAAGACTTCCTCCGAGCACCTCAGGTGGCCCTGGGGTTCCCGGCAGCGTGTCCTCCGGGGTGGGGGTGGGGCAAGGCCTCTGCTTCCAGCCTCTGCCCTTTAGATCCTCTTTTACATGGCTCCCCGACGTGTGATAAGGCCAGACCTACCCAGGGTGTGCCCTTTGATAAACTTCAGTGGAACTAACTGGGGAAAGGAATGACATCTGCACTATCCTTTCACCTCTGCCATACAATGCCGCCTGGCATGGGAGGGACATGTCGTCAAGGTTGCTGGACAGGGCGCCGGGCCGGGCCGCAGGCGCTCAGAGCCGGGCCGCCTGCGGGAAGTGCCTTCGTTTCCTGGCTCGCAGACTTTCTCATAAATGGCTGCTGACTTTTAGTGAAGAACTTTTCAGGGGTTTTTTTTTTTTTGAATTGGGAAACAGCGTGTTTTTCCAGGCACCATCAGCTCTAAGTCACGTAGTTGCTTCAATCTAGTTGTGGAGGGCGCAGCTCCGTGGCCCACGTGGGGATCGAACTGGCAGCCTTGGTTTTATGAGCCTGCGCTCTAACCGCCTGAGCTACCTGGACGCTCCTTCAGGGAATTTTTTTAAACTTTTATTTCTTCTCTATTGTTCTTCCTTCTTTATGTAAATCCAAAGTTTTGACCTATCTAATTTTTCTTTTCCCAGAAGAACTATTAAGAATGTCATTTTCAGGGCCGGCCGAGGGGCGCGGTGGTTAAGCGCTGGCTTGGGAAGCCAGTGGCCCCGCTTCGGGTCCCACATATGAGGGACAGTGACACTGCCCTCAAAAAAAGAATGTCACTTCAGGGCAGGTCTACTGGTGATGAATTCCTTGGTTTTATTTGTCTGAGAAAGTGTTTATTCCTCCTTCACTTCTGAAAGATCATTTTGCCGGACACATAATTCTCAGTTGGTGGGGTTTTTTATGTTTTCTTTCACCACTTGAAACATCTCACTGTCCCCTTCCTTGGCCGGTTTCGGTGGCGAGGCTTCCTCTGATCCCTGCCCTTATCCCTCCGAGATTCCGTTTTCTTCCTCCTCCTGTCAGGATGTGCTGCCTTTGGATTTTCTGTAGTCTGAGTATGACGTGCCGTGTGTAGACTTCTGGTACTTGTCCTGTTGGTGTTCTCTGAGCTGCCCGTGCCTGTGGTTTGGTGTTTGTCATTAATACTGAAAATTGCTCAGCTGTTAGAACTCCGGTGATTTCTTCTGCTCTCATCTTCTTCTGGAAATCCCATCACATGTATGTTTCATCATTTGAAAGTGTCTCACAGTTCTTGTATGTTCTGTAATTTTCCAGTTTTTTTCCTCGGGGCTTTTCAGTTTTGGAAGTTTCTGTTGACATGTCTTCCAGTTCACTGATTGTTCTTGGCCACATCCAGGCTGGCGAGGAGCCCGTCAAAGGCGGCCTTCGTGTTTGTTGTAGGACTTTCCTATTTCTCGTACTTCCCTTTGATTCCTTTTAGTGTTTGCATCTCTCTGCTTGTATTACTCACCTGTTCCTGCATGTTGTCCACTTTTCCCATTAGAGCTGTGTCTTAATCACAGTTATTTTAAATTCCCTTCCTGTGTCCTGAGTCTGATCCTGACATACTTTTTACATTGTTAGACTGTCTTTTTTCCCTTTGCCTTTTAGGAAGCTGTGTAATTTTTGTTGAAAGCTGGATGTGTGTTGGGTGACAGGAACTGAGTGTGTTGGGTGACAGGAACTGAGTGGCTGGGCCTTCGCGTGTTAATTTGGGAGGGGCTGTTCCCGGTTTGCTGTCGCGTGGTGTCAGGGCTGCCACGTCTCTCTAGCGTCCTCATTTTTGTCCTTGGGGTTCCCCGAGGACTCCACAGTGATAGTCTGTGTCGTGCCCTCTTCTGGCTGGAACCCACCATCACACACTGCATGCCTGGGGTGTGGTGGTGACTGTGGGGAAAGGGAATGTTTGTGGTCAGAGGATCACATCCCTCCCACCCTCAGGTGAGAAAGGAAGGCCAGTTGGGGGGACGCCCTTCCCACAGGGGTGCTAGGGCTCTGGGGGAGTCTCCTCCCCTGCAAGGTAGGCGTTTGTTATGGCGATGGCTCTGGGTGATGTCACAATGGCCACAGCCCCTCCCCCCCCCCGCCAGCTGGGGGTCTTTCTCTGATCTTTTCATGGTCAGCACCTAAGTGGGTGAAACCTACAAAACATGTAGGGAATTCCTTAAAACCGTGGCCCCAAGGAGTTTCTTGCCGGCCCCCTGCACCCAGCCTTCAGCAGCTCACCAAAGTGACCACTCACCTGGCCCCATGAGCTGTGGCTCCGGCAGCTTCTCCGCAGGCAGCGGGTCCTGGCTGGGGCTGCAGTCATTGGCCTCCGGGTCCTGGTGGTGGCTTCCAGCCTCTCCTGTTGTCTGATGGGCTGAGAAGAGTCACGGTGAGGTCGGGGCGAGGACTTGCAGGCGCGTCTGCGTGGACAGCTAGTTAGCTGTAAGGACAGGCGTTTGGTTCTCGTGAGTGTGGTCAGTGTGTAAGTCGCTTTGCCACCCGGCATCCGTGGACTCGCCCATCGGGGTATGATGTGTGCATTTTCAATGAATCGCTGCCTCTTTCATTTGGGTATTTGCATGACAGCTACAAGTGGCATTGCTTTGAAGTCTCTCTACTTCCATGTACACTGTCTTTATCATGTTAATATGTCAGCTTTGTATTTGTCTCCTAAACGGGACTTTGAAGCTCTCCTTATTTCTATGATCTGGAGCTGTGCTGTCTAGTAATGTAGTCACGTGCTACGTGTGACTATTTAAACTTAAATTCAAATTAAATAAAATAGAAAATCCAATTACTTAGCCACACTGGCCACATTTCAAGTACAGGTTTGGCTATTGCGCATACAGAAAGTTTCTGTCGTCACAGGGAGTCTGTTGGACGCTGCTGACCTAGTCAGAGAGACATCCTGTGTTGACGGAAGTGCTCTGTCATCCGGACTGTCCAGTCCAGTGGCCACAGGTGGCCTCTGAGCAGGTGTGTGTGTGGTGGTGGGGGTGTGTGTGGTGTGTGTGGGGGGTATGTGGGGTGTGTGTGGGGTGTGTGTGTGGGGGTGTCTGTGTGTCTGGTGTGGGGGGGTGCGTGGGTGCGTGGGTGGGTGTGTGGGTGTGTGTGGGGGTGTGTGTGGGGTGTGGGGTGTGTGTGGGGTGTGTGTGGGGTGTGTGGGTGGGGGTGGTGTGTGTGGGGGTGTGTGGGGTGTGTGTGTGGGTGTGTGTGGGGTGTGTGGGGTGTGTGTGGGGTGTGTGAGGTGTGTGTGGGGGTGTGTGTGGGGTGTGTGTGGGGTGTGGGTGTGTGGGGTGTGTGTGGGGTGTGTGTGGGGGGTGTGTGTGTTTTGGGTGTGGGTGGGTGTGGGGTGTGTGGGGTGTGTGGGGTGTGTGTGGGGTGTGTGGGGTGTGTGAGGTGTGTGTGGGGGGTGGGTGGGGTGGGTGTGTGGGGGGTGTGGGGGGGGTGTGTGTGGGGGTGTGGGGGTGGGTTTGGGGTGTGGGGGTGTGTGTGGGGTATGTGTGGGGTGGTGGGGTGTGGGTGGGGTGTGTGTGTGTGTGGGGTGTGGGTGTGTGTGTGGGGTGTGGGGTGTGTGGGGTGTGTGTGGGGTGTGTGTGGGGTGTGGGTGTGTGTGGCGGGTGTGTGGGTGTTTGTGGGGTGTGGGGTGTGTGTGTGGGGGGGTGTGGTGTTGTGGCTGAACTGTTGGCCTTTTACTCGCTCATTCACTGCAGCTTTTTATGCAAATGAGCCCAACAGCTTTCCTGTGAGCTGCAGTAAGTTTTCCGGTTGTCGTGCCTTTTACTGTGGCTGATAGTGATGAGGGTTACTTAAAATGCTGCCCAAGTGTTCTGGGAGCTTTCATTGTTTCTCTTTTCCTCAACCTTAAACTAAGAGTTAACAATATGAAAGCAATCATGGGAATTGCAAGCATGCTAAGAACAAAGAAAAGAAAAGAAATGCCTGTCGCCTCAAATACAGCCCCCTGCAGTGCTGGTCCTCCTCAGTCTTTCCTGTCCCTGTCCTGTTAGCGATGCTGTCAAGAGGCCTGAAAGCAGCACCGGCTCCCGGGTGTCCGAGCCAGGCAGCCTTCCGGTCCACGCGGAGGGCTGGGCGGCCCTGTCTGCAGCGCCCACTCTGCTCCCTCTGAAGACACTCGTGCTGGCCTGGACCTTGCCGCTGGGGGCTTGCGTCCCGTCCCTCTCTCTTAAGGTGTAAACTTCCTCCATGTTAACATGTGCCCTGCATGTATCTTTTTTCTGGTGAAATAGTTACCATTTTAACCATCTGTAGATGTACAGTTCAGTGGCTTCACATCTAGGTACGGTGTCGTGTGGCTGTCACCGCCATCTGTTCTCAGAGCTTTCTCACCATGTCCCGAATTCATTTTTGCTGCCTGCCTCCTGTTTCCCTCGGTGGACCCTACCGCGTAACCTCCTTTATGGGTGAGCCTTCGGTAACTCTTCTGGAACTTTCTAACTGTAATCCTCTAACTCTAAATGGTGTGGTTACAAACTTCTCTGTATGGAGAGCAGTTTGCTGTTTTGAATTGCCGCTTTTAGGATTGACTTCCAGAAGAAGAATTGCACATTTCAAAGGGGTATTTTTAATGCCACATTCATGTTTTGACCATTTCTGTATATTCTGCAAGGTGACGAGAGCAGACACGGGTGTGTAAGAGGCAGGGGAGGCTCGTGCTTTCCATGATGCTGGTCGCCCGACCTGCAGAGCCCAGCATGGCCCATGCTTTAGGCTGAAATGAGAGCGTTTCTCTGAGATCTAGTTTGTGTGTTTATCTCTTATTCTTACTTTAGTGGCTTTAAAAATAACTCTGCATTAACAAAACCAAACATGGGCTGTAGCACCGGGGAGGCTGGGCCCAGAGCTGTTTCTGTGGGCACAGCCACCGCGTTGTCTGTCATGCTGACCACCTGGAGTGGACCAGCCTGGGTGGCGGGACCCTCAGTGGGAGGGCAGGTCTAACTTTACAAAAACTCCCGGGACGTGTGCATTTCAGAACACCATTTTGGGTTTTGGCCTTGGTAGAAGGGTGTGCCTAAGAGTCTGTGTGCACGTGTGTACGTGCGTGCATATGTGTGTGCATGTGTGTGTGTACACATGCGTGTGCCTCATGTTTAAGGGTCTGCCTTCTAGAACTTTACAGCCAAGGGTGACAAAGCTCTTGGGTGCTTCCAGCTGTTTCTGCTGTGCCTTTTCTCACAGTGTGTTCGTGTGTGGTTCTCGGGTGTGGGCTTGTCCAGAACAGGGTCTGGGGTCACCCACCCACTCCTCTGGGGGGGGCTTTGGGAGCCCTGATCCTGTCACAGAGGACATGGTTTGTTGTTAAACTCCTTACATTCGGTGGGATAAAAATTAAGGCAAACTTTAGACTATCAGGCTGTAAATTCAATTGTGATTTTCAAGAAATTGTTTTTCCATACATCTTCTGGAAAGCATTGGGTAAGTTAAACAAGAGGGTTATATTTTATATGCAGAGTCATAAAAGATTGTGTCCACATCTGCAGCCATGCTGGCAGCGTCGGCCGCGTTCTCCTTGCCAGGAGTTTGTCCCTTTGCCGCGCGTGGGGTCATGGCTCGTGCAGTGACACTGGGCTGCACTGTGCGGGGGTTTCTGTCCATCGGATTGGCCTATGGGACCGCCCCTTCTCATCACTGGGCTCAGAACTTTCATTTTTTTCATGTTTTAATAAAACAAGAGCACAGGACAGTAATATCCATGGAACAAGTCTGTGGCCTGGGCGCCATCCCTGGGTTCCCAGTGTCCCTGGCTCAGGGGCTGAGATGGGCAGGTGGCGGGTGGCGGGGAGTGGGGACAGTCACAGCTCAGCGGTTTGCAGTGTCTTCACTGGCTTGTGCAAGGTCACCACAGTCAATTTGAGAACATTTTCATCACCCCACAAGGAGCCCTGTGCTCGGAAGCAGTCACCCCCACCCCCACCCACCCCTGGCCCCAGCCTGATTCCTGTCCCGATGGACTCGCCTGCTCTGACGCTCCATGAAACTGAACCATATGTTATGCGCCCCTTTGTGTCTGGCTTCTTTCCCTCTGCAAGCCTGTGAGGTCCGTCCGTGGGGTAGCGCGTGCCAGTACGTTGCGCCTTTAGATGGCTGAGTGACATCTGGGTATGGACAGGCCAACAGTTTGTTCCCACGCCCATCAGGGGCTGGCGTTGGGGCTGCTTTGCCTTCTGACACATTGTGAGCTGCTGTGAACATCGTGTCGTGTTTCTGTGTGGACACAGGGGGTCATTCTCTTGGGCATTCACCTTGGAGTAGCATTGCTGGGTCGTAGGGTGACCCCGTGTCCGGCATTTAAGGCTCTGCCTGACTGTCCACAGTGGCCGCACTGCCGACATGCTGGCCACCGCTGGCTGTGTTCCGGGGTCCCTCTGAGGTGTCAGCCGTGGCAGAGGGTGTGCCGGCGTCTCTGAGGTGTGGCCCGGCACCTCCTCTCTTGTGGCCGATGTGCTCAGCACCTTGCCACGTGCTTGCTGGTCATTCTGCTCAGACCCCTGCCCACTTCTAACTGGCTGTCGTCCTTTTGTGGCCCGGGCCTCTCTGCTCACCTGTGACGGGACGGAAGGGCCGTGGCCCCTCATGTGTGGGGGCCCGGGGCGGCTGCGGGGCGGTGAGGGGGGCTGCATCGAGCCCACTTGGCCCCCTGGACCCCAGCCACCATCTTTGCCGGGCGGGTCCCCAGTGTGTCCCCAGGGCCCTCTCCTTCTATGGTCTGTCGGCTCTAGTTCCACAGCTATTTCTTTTCTTCCTTTATTAATTTATGGTCCGTTTTCTTTTTTTTTTGTTTGTTTGTTTGTTTTTGTTTTTGTTTTTGTTTTTGTTTTTAGCTGAGCCATCCTGCCACCTGTTGGTGGCTCAACGGCAACTCAGCTCGGGCTAGCCTGGAACAGCTGTTGCTCAGAGCTCAGCTCGCACTCTTGAGCGAGCTCTTAACTAGCTGAGCCACTCGGCCGGCCCTATGGTCCGTTTTCTAAAAGTCAATCTTCCTGCTTTTCAGGACACTTGGGAACGTTGGCAAAAGGTGCTCCTGTGTGATGGGTTGTGGGTGACGGTTTGGGAGCCCTCCATCCACCGCCTCGCGGGACTCTGCCGGGCGGGCACCTGAGGGCCCGGTGGGGCCTTAGCCCAGGGGTGGGAGCTGGGATTTGTTTAGAATTGTGGCAGAAGCTCACCTAATGGAGTTGCCGCCCTCAGCGCCTGGAGCGTATGGCTCAGTAGTCGAGCACATTTGCGCGGCCGAGCAGCAGGTTTCTAGAACTTTCCCATCGCACGTCTGAAACTGCAGCCACGAGCCTCTCGGCCTCACTGGGAAGGGGACTCTGCCCGAGTGACCTCACGTCTGCTCCCAGGCTGTGGGGCTCCACTCTGGGTTCTGTTGGGCTACGAGCTCCCCTCACTGATGCGCCCGGCAGTCCAGGCACCCCCAGCAGGGACGCATAGGGAGAGGGGGCTCGTTTCTCAGAGACTCGAGCATTCCACGCCTGCTCGTCCCTGGACTGTCCAGAGGCTGGAACCTGGCTCTTGGTGCCATCCATCTGCTGTGGGCAGCCCCTCCGTGCCCCCCAGGACGGGGCAGGGCTGCGGCTCCCGTGCCGACGCCGGGCTCTGTGGGGCCTGCCCTCTGTCAGCCGACGTTTGTCTCTGGGAAAACCTGCAGATGGGGTGTCCCCGGCTCCATGCATGTACCCCGGTCCCCACCGTGAGGCCAGCGAACAGGCTTTGTCACAGCAGCTTCTGCTCGAGGCTGTGTCAGTGGTCTGACTGTCTTTTCTTTTTTCTTCTTAATTTGCAGCCAGAAAACCTACAGAAGAACTGGCTTCGGGAATTCTATCAGGTAAGAAATACTTGTGACAGCGTGTTCCTTCAGAGGAGCTGCTTACGTGAGAAGCATCTTCTTTTCGTGGGAGTCACATTTGTCGGCGTACCTGCGGCTGGTGTCCCCAGCACTGGCTGGGTTGCGCGTCGCATCTGCTTCTGTCCAGTTCTTCCTCGGGGTCCCCTTTCATGCCCCCGTCCCTCCGGCCGGGATTCAGGGGACTGGGCAGCTAGCTGTCTGCGTTATCAGAGGGCGGAGGCCTCCGAAAGCTGTGGGGGCATCAGGCTGCCGTGTGAAGCTGGCGAGGCCACGCAGAGGGGCCACCGTGGGACCTGGGCAGGGCGAGGGGCCAGGTGTAGGTCCGTCCGCTGCGGGGGTGCTGACTGAGGCCCTGTCTGTGGTCAGCTCTGCACGGAGGCTGGGTGCAGCTGTGAAGAGTGGGCCTGGGCTCTGCTCCCAGAGTTCAGCTCTGCCAGGAGACAGGTGACTAGCACAACCAGGGGTGGCTCAGGTGTTTCTGTGACAGTCAGGACGAGTGAGGCAGCCTCGTGGGTCCACGGCGCGTGTGCACAGCTGTGCATGCTGGACCCGAGTGGGGCGTCACAGAGGCCACTCTGAGGAGAGGTCACTCACGCTCTGAGCACCCGGCTGGGACTGAGCCGGCCAGGAGGTGAGTGTGGCCGCAGCCCAGCGGGCTGCCCCAGGCGAGGTGCCTGAGCACCATCTCGGGCTCCTGCAGCCAGCACTGGGCGTTGAGGGGCGTCAGGGGCGGAGCCACCCGTGTCCCATGAGGTGCTCAGGGCCCGGTGACAGGGTGGTGGCAGGTCCTGCTCCCCTTCCGGAGGGGACAGCAGGGACCCTGAGGGAAGAGGCTCGGGGCAGGCCCCCTCATCCCTCGCTGTCCAGTGAGCTGTGTCCCCCTGGGTGTCGCCTGTCACCTGTGTTGTCTGCCAGGCGTCATGCTTGGTCTCGGTGGGGACAGAAGGCAGACCCTGGGGGGCAGCCGAGGCCCAGGAGGAAGGGGACCCCGGGCAGCTCTGGAAGGGCCGGCGAGCCTGCCTGGGGGCTGGGAGGGGGTCTTGCTCGCCCTTCAGGGGGCAGGTTTCTGAGCCCTCCCTCCCCTGCCCGGGCAGAGCCCTGATGCCAGGGGCCCTGGCCGAAGCCGGGCCGGGCAGAGCTGCTGCCAGTGTCCGTCTCCTCGGGAAGCTGGGGGCAGGGCAAGGCCCCTTGGTGTCAGGTGTCCGCCTGGGGGCTCCACGGGCGCCTGGACCCCCTGTGCCCATGGCCGCCCAGCCCTCAGCTGCCTGGGCCTGTGTTAGTTTGGGTGAGAACAGCTGCTTTGTTACCTGCAGCTTTTGCTCCTTTGTTTGATTTTGGCAGGTGGGCCCGGGAGGGTGCGTGTGCAGCACTCTGAGATTGTCGGGGTCCCTTCAGGAATGGCGAGCGGGCGGCTGGCCTGGCTCCAGGCTGGGAAGGGCCCTGGCCATGAGGGCCCCAGGAGGGGTGGGGCCCACCTTTGGGGAGACGGCACAGGGGCCTGGAGCGCGGGCAGGAGCAGCCGGCCGGGTCCGACCCTGGTTCTTCCAACTGGGGATACGGTGCTGGGTGTAGCTGAGCCGTGTGCAAAGCTGCGGTTTGGCATGAGCTGCCGGGGGCGGACCCGTCTTGCTGTGTCCTGAGCGCCGAGGAGCGTGTCTGGCGCACTGGCTGTGCTGAACGCCGCTCAGGACGCGGCACGAGGCAGGGAAGTGAGTGCGTCCCGCCCTCCGCCTCTCGTCCGGTGTCCACACCCGGATGTCTGAACACTGGTGTGGCTGCAGTTTGGCAACCGTCCTTAGCCGGTCACAGACACGTGTGTCCCTACAGCCTACTCTTTTTGGGGGTAAACTGGGAAACCTTTCTATGTAAATTAATATACATTGGCCATTTTAATGGCTTCAGAGTATTTCATTACATGGATAGGTCATCATTTAAATTAATTTATGGTCATTTTTCTGTTGATGGGCCTTAGGTTGTTTAAGTTTATAACAATGCTACAGGTAAATTTAGACACATACAGTTTTGACTCGCATACAAATATAAAATGAGCAAGTATTGAAGTTGTTTTTGTGGAGATAATACATATTTATGATTCATCAGTAGAGGACCAGTAAGATGTTCAAAGTGGTTCAAGTAGACACATACGCACATCGGCGGTGCTGCAGTGAGTTTGCTTAATAGCTGCAGGCTGGCCCCAGCCCATCCCCCATACACCCCGAGAATTGTTTGT
This sequence comes from Aselliscus stoliczkanus, assembly GCA_033961575.1. Classification (NCBI taxonomy): domain Eukaryota; kingdom Metazoa; phylum Chordata; class Mammalia; order Chiroptera; family Hipposideridae; genus Aselliscus; species Aselliscus stoliczkanus. The sequence goes on from CM066729.1 coordinate 185,847,083, forward strand.
GTTGCCGTCGGTTTTTAGAGCTGCTGGAACCGTAGGAAGGCTTGGAGCTAATAAAAGGAAAGACAAACCAACAGGTGAGCCGAACAGGACGCTGTGCCCTTTTTTGCCCATTTAAAAGTCTCACAATTTTCCCTGAGAGTCTTTAAAACACTGTGATAAACAAATCTGCTCCAACTTGCCTAGAGGAACAGGCAGCAAACTCCCTCTCCTGCCCTAAGACACGAAGGCCAGAAAACACGAAGTTGGCTTTCCAGCACCAGACGCCAGGCCCCAGGGCAGCGACAGCTGAGGGGGCCGGCGGCAGATGGGTCGCTGCCGCGAAGGGCCGCGAGGTAACAGTCACGATTTTTCTGTTTGCATCCAATCAAAAATTACCAGGCGGCAAAGAAGCAGGAAGTGGGACCCGTAATGAGGAGAAAGGCCAACTTGTGGCCCCGAGTTTTTCCGTTTACAACCTTGGAGAGCCTGCTTTGGGTTTCATTGATTTTCTTGCACTGATTTCTGCTCTTTATTCTCTCCTTTCCTTTGATAACTTTGGGTTTAATTTGCTCTTCTATATCTGATTTCTGAAAGTAGCAGACAAAAATGACCAATTTCAGAAATTGGACATGGGCATTGTCACTGAAAATCCTGCAACATTAAAAAATAATAAGGGCGATAGCATGAACTATTGGATGTCAATAAATTCGAAAATTTACATGAAAGGAACATATTTTTGGAAAAAAAAATAATCAAAGCTTAGTCAGGAGTAATGGGCTTCATCATGGCCATCTGTCTGCTGAGTTAAAATTTTGCCCAACATTTTCCTCCAGAAAGTGCTCTGGGATCAGATGGTTTTCCTGGTGAGTTTCTGTCAGACGTTTAAGTGAGAAACAGTAACAGGTCTACAGAAGCTTTCCAAGAAACTCGAAGCCTAAGTGAGGCTCCCCGATTCTGTGATGAAGCGAGCGTCCCACGTCACAGGCAGACAGGGCTACGTGGTAAGAGCGCAGGCTCGTCTCCCCGTGGAGCAGATGCGCGATTTCATAAGACTTCAGCCAATCAAGTGTATAAAACTATAGAAATAATACAGAGGGTGCCAAAAAGTGTATACATATTTTAAGAAAGGAAAACTGTAATAAAATTGTAATACTCGATATATGCCAGTGACAAGAGATGAATACAAGCCACATTTGACTTCTGCGATTACAAGAGGTCCTCAAAGTGGTTACCATCAGCCTCCAGACACTTCTGATTATGGTGAACTACTGCTTGGGCAACGCTGACCAGAGTGTCGCCTGCTATGCGTGCCGTTTCAATTTCTTCACACAGTGCCGTGCGTCTCAAACTTATCACGGATGCTGCCATGGTTAGGCGTGTTGGAGGCTCTGTCGCATACTCATGCCTCCACTGTCATATTTCCACAACGTTCTTGATTTCAAATTCCACGTCAAAATGGTCTTCAGATCCTCGAGCGACAGCCGTGCTTCTGCCATTTTCTCTGACTGTCCTGCCTGTCACGTGGTGACACTAGCATTCATTTGATGACACCATCTTTGGAGCGAGTGTCATACTACACTTTGCTACCATAATTCAATCCAACTTCGAAAAGTAATACATAGATAACATCTTTTAAAATGCGTACATTTTTTTGACACCCCAAGTGTATAAATAAACGTGATACACACACAAGTTCACACTCCACACTATATCACAAGTTACTACGTCACCACCAAGGAATGCCAGCCTGGCTTAATGTTCAAAAATTACTAAATAGAATTCACATGTCAACAGACTGGAAAAGAAAAACGACGTATCGTCCCGGCAGATGCAGCGTGTGTGGTGAACGCACTGCAGACAGGACAGGGGAAGTGGCCTCAGCTCCTGCGCTGAGGGTGATCTGGGGGCCGGGCACTGAAGCCCATGCCAGGGCAAGGCGGGAGGGACCGGAGACAGGCGTGCTGGCTTGCAGACACAGAGCTCTCTCGGCAGAGGACTTGGCTGCTCTTCAGGAAGTCGGAGCCCACGCACACTTCCCTATGAATAATATCGGTGAATTTACTTAGTTTGCAACATATGAGGTCAGTTTGAATACACTTTCTTATGTTAGCTGGGAACACTTGGAAACTTAAGGAATAATGTTTACAGTAGCAGTGACATACTTGGATCTAAATCTAATTGAAATGCGTTAACACCTATACACTGAAAACTAGGAAACACCCATGAAGAATAAGAGGAGACGTCAAGAGGCAGAGGCATGTGGTGTGCATGGGTCGGCAGGCTCCTGGCAGCTGGCAACCCCACTGGCCACCCACGTCCCGTGCAGCCCCGAGCAGAATTGCTGCGGGCATCTGGCTACAAGACCACAGGACGGCTCTAAACTTTAGGTGGGAAAGCAGAGGAAAGAGAGTAAGCCAGCTGCGAAACAAGACGGTCGAGCTGAAGGACTCACCCTCTGATTCCCCGACTTACTGTGAAGCCCCCTGTGGTCATGCCTGTGCTTTGGGCCGGAGGACACAGACGGGGACGTGGGCAGGACGGGGCCCGCGCACGTGGCCCAGCGGCTGGCGGAGGTCCAGGGCGACTCATCAGCGAAAGGACAGGCTTGTCAGCAAGAGCTGCTGGAACAGTCAGACACCCACATGCAGAACAAGGTTTTCACTGCATTTTGCACCATACACAAAAATTGAAAAGGTTGGAGATCCCAATGTGAAACTTAAAATGATGAAAGCTCTAGAAGAAAATGTAACATAAGAAGCTTTGTGACTTTGGATTAGGCAAAGATTCCTTCTTCTTCTTTTTTTTTTTTTTTTTTTTTTTAGGACAGCGTCACTGGCCCTCATATGTGGGACCCGAACCGGGGCCGCTGGCTTCCGAAGTCAGCGCTTAACCACCGCACCACTCAGCCGGCCCTAGGCAAAGATTTCTTAAATACAATGACAAAGGCATAGCTCATCAAAGAAAAATATTGGTGATCAATTGGAACTTATAATTAGGAACTTCTCTCTGGAAGACACTTAAAAGAATGAAAAGACATGTCACAGAAGAGGGCGGAAATATGTGCAAATCATATCTGATGAGGGGATGGAATAAATATATAGAGAAGTCTCAAAAGACAATAATAAGAAAGTCCAGGGCCGGCCGAGTGGCGCATTGGTTAAGCGCTGGTTTTGGGATGCCAGCGGCCCCGGTTCGGATCCCACATGAGGGCCAGTGACACTGCCCTCTACAGCTAACAACAGCTCCACCTGGAGCTGGGCTGTGCGAGCCCCGGTGATGGTGTGGGCTGCAGCCCCTGCTGCAGTGGGCTGCCATAGGCTACAGTGAGTGGCCCGCAGCCAGCGTGAGCGGCTGGCAGCCAAGCGTGAGCTGCCAATGGCCTCGGTGAGCGACATCCAGAGGCCAGCGACCGATCTGCCTCATCCGGGAAGAGCGCAATGACGATACCAACAGTGAAGCAACATCCTCCGCAACTAAACTGAAGAACAAAAAGACAGCAACTTGTCTGTTCCCCTTCCCCGATTCCCCAACGCTGTTCCCCTCCGCCAATTCCCCAATAAAATCTTTAAAAAAAAAAAAAAAAAAAAAGAAAGTCCAGAACCCAATTTAAAAAAGAATGACAGAGTTGCACACTTTACCAAAGGAGAAACACTGGGAAAGAAGCACATAGAAAGGTGCTCAGTGTCACTCGTCTTTAGGGAAATGCAACAGAAAACTACAGTGTGGTGCCAGCAACATCTATTAGATTGACTAAAATTAGCAAAACAAAACCAGGAAACCCGAGGACAGCTGTGCCCGGGGAGCCTGACCCCTGAGGAGCCCCGCCCAGGACCCGCGTGTGTTTGCCCACGGGACGCGAAAATGTCTTTCCAGCTGCTTTCGTCACACGCCTGCGAGAGAAGCCGACTCAGGCCCAGCTGCCGTCGGAGTCCAGCTCTCCAGCGCGTGGGGAGGCCAGCCGGGGCACAGAGGGACGCGTTGCTGCAGGGGCGTGGGGTCTCGGGAGACGCGAAGCCGGGGCGCTGGGTGTGGGGGTCATCATTTCACTGCCCCGGTCCCGAGGCCCCCCGACGGTGCCCGTGGCTCAGGCCCACCTGGCCCTGCCCGTTCCCCACTCTGGGCACTGCTCCGCCCGCCTCCCCCCTCCCCGCGGCCCCGGCTCTGCCCGCCTCCCCCCTCCCCGCGGCCCCGGCTCTGCCCGCCTTCCCCTCCCCGCGGCCCCGGCGCGGCCCGCTTCCCCCCTCCCCGCGGCCCCGGCTCTGCCCGCCTCCCCCCTCCCCGCGGCCCCGGCTCTGCCCGCCTCCCCCCTCCCCGCGGCCCCGGCTCTGCCCGCCTTCCCCTCCCCGCGGCCCTGGGTGCGCGCGTCCAGCTCCAGGTGCCCCTGACTGCCCAGGTTTTCATTTCAAGCCTGGGCCTCTCCTTCCTCCCAGCCTCACGGGATGGCTCCTGGGCCCTTGAGACTGAGCTGCGGTGTCCCCTGCCCCCAGCGCGCTGCCGCCCCCATCCCCCACCCCCAGGTGCTGTCGCCGACCCCCGCCTGCCCCCGCCCTCTGTCCCTGGCCTGCCCCCCCAGCCGGCAGCCTGCACGGGGGCCAGGCCCTCGCCGGCCCTCCAGGTCCTGGGGGAGCTCACGTCCCGGCCCCCACGGTCTGGACTTCCAATGATTTGGAGAAATAGCTACAATGTAACGTTCACTGTAAACACTGAAGATAGTTACGTGTGATCCACGTAGAGACCATCCGGCTGCAGGTTCTGTGCCTCCCTGTTTCCTTCAGTCATGGTCAGGGTCACAGCGTCTGCAGGGTCAGGGGCGGCCGCTGTGCAGGGCGGGCTTGCTGCCGGGCACTCGGCCCCTCGCCCCGGTAGCCACGGGAGCAGCCCTCTGACGCGGCCACTTTGGGACCCGTTTACAGATGAGAAAGTGGAGCTTGAAGCGGTTACGAGAGCTGCCCGGCTCCACCACCATGTAGTCGCTGCCACAGGATGGGAGGCCGTGATCGCACAGGCCGTGCTGGGGGACGTGAGCTGGGGGCAGGGACCCCCGGGGGTGTCTGGCGGGAGCTGCCGATCAGACTGGATGGCGAGTCGGTTGGTGGAGGAAAGCATCAGGCGGCACAAGTGGGGACAGTGACGGGGAGTCAGGCCGGCAGCCTCCCTGGGCCAGGGAGACGCGGGGCCCTGCACGGGCCGTGGGCCCCGCCGGTGACAGGGCAGGCCACCGGCTGCGGGGAGTGGCAGGGGCCGCTCTGGACGCAGAGGAGAAAGGACTTCGGTGGGGCCAGCAGGCAGATGGGGCCGCAGGCCTGAGAGGAAAGGGGTGCAGGCGGCCTGGGCTCCGGTGGCCAGGCTCAGCCACACAGTGATGACTCCTAGGGGTCTCAGAGGCCAGGCTCGTGGCTCCCGCCTAAGGGGACGAGGAGACGCGTCTGCTGGCGCCTGTGGGTGTAGGTGACCATCCCTGGGACTAGGGCTCTGGAGGCTGCCGGCTCGGGGTTCAGAGTGGGCCCTTTGGGATGGGGGCACTGGGGAGGGTGCAAGGGACAGTGATGGAGGAGAGACACCCACTGGGGAGAGCGGCTGCGGGGAGCCACTGCGATGGAGGCAGAGGGCAGCAGGTTTACCTGGACGGGCCCTCCATGCTGCGTGGTCACAGTCCCCAGGGGCTCGAAATGGCCCAGAGGAAGCCAGGCTGGTGGAAGTCTGCCCGGGCGGGGGGTGGCTTCGGGGAGGAGCTTTCCACACGGGGTTCCGAGGCGCCTTGCACTGTGACCCAAGGCTGTGGCCACCGCTGGTCCGTGTGGCCAGTAGCGAGCCAGGTGGTGGGGAGCCCCGGTGAGAGCCTGCTCCTCGCCTCAGAAGGGGACATGCTTTCAGATTAGAGCCCGTCAGCTCGTGGAGTGCGAAGTCAGAGACCCCGAGGCAACAGGCCTTGTGAAGAGTGAACCAGCCTCCACGTTAAGAGGAACCGCCAGGCCCAGGGTGAAGCCAGGGCCACCAAGACAACCCCAGCCCCGTGCTCAGGTGGCCACGCCGCCTGCCGGGCAGAGCGTCTGGTCAGCGGGAGCTGAGTCTGGGCTTCCGGGGGGGGGCGCACAGCCCCCGCCCACCCCGGCCAAGGACAGGCCGCATCTCCAGAGCTGGGTGTCTTCAAAGCACAGTTGGTAAACAGCAGCAATCTTTTCCTCTCAAGAAATTATTTTGTCCCTTTTCTGCCCCTTATCTTGGGTATCAGGCTTCCACTGGGCTGTTTGTAGGATGTAATTCCTTTTTAGGTCACTCAGATACGCCTCTTTGCAGAAGGCCTAACAAGGCCTGGCTGTGCTATTTTTAGCTCTGACTCCTGGCCAGGGAGGAGCGGGCAGGGGCCGGGGCAGGGCAGGGCTGCGCTGGTTTCCTGGGAACCCCAAGCTGCCTCCTTGCCCGGCCAGCCACCTGCCCCGTGTCGGGAAGGGAGCTTCTTTCTGTTTGGTGGCTGCTGTGTATTTTCGTTGCTAATTCCCTGTATTATTTCTTGCCAAAATCTGTAATTCACTCTTTTCCAAAATATTTTTCTTTGGTCTCCTTCCTATGAAGGAACCCACATGTTCTTATCAGTTGCCTATTTTTTCCCCTAAAATTAGAAACAGGTCCTTTTTTTAATGGATTTTTGATCAAGCACGTGTGCAGCTTTGGGCAGCGACTTGCCTGTGGTGTCAGGCAGCCAGCGTTGCCGCAGGACGATGTCAGCACCTTGCGGGGGAGGCGCTGTCGGGGCCGGTGTGGGGCTCCCTGAGCTGCACCTTGGAGGCTTGTCCTGCCGTCCTCCCCGCAGAGGTCTCTGTCCGGCGTCAGCCAGGCCCCAGGGCTCCTTCCCGGGTGGGGAGGGCAGCACTCTGTTCTCAGCTGTTGGTGTGTAGCCGCGGGACAGCGATGAGTGCCAGGCCCAGTGGCCTCAGATTCGCCGCTGGTCAGGGGCTTCCCCTGGGTCCGGCCTGCGCAGTGACCGCCCAGGGCCGGCTCGTCAGGAAGTGGATGCTGAGGTCCCTGGGACTGGGGTCCCCACCAGGAGGGGCAGCGGGCATCCAAGCTGTGTGCGCCCCAGCAAGCCCTGCGGGGGACCCGGGCTGGCCGGCGGGGCTGACGGCCGTCAGGAGCTGGGAGCCAGGTGTTACTTGCAGTCTTATTAGAAATCCCCTTCTATAAACCTGCAGTTTGGTACGTTATCGTGAAACCGAGGGTCACGAATGCCCCTCACTCATCATCCTAATTACTCTATAGTACATTTCACTGTCGTGACCCTGGTCCCGACACCTTGGAGTCTTCGGAGGGAAATAGAACGGTGTGTCGCTGAGCCTCTCTGAGATGCCGTGTGCCATGACGTCACGTCCGGAGCTCCAGTGGACCTCGTCGGCGTTTACATACGGACGTGGGTTTGCCCCTGAGCTGGTTTTAGCCCCTTCCCAGCACAGTGGCCTGCACACCAGTGGAGCAGGTGCTGGCTCACTGAGGACACATCTGTCCCCAGGGCAGAGGTGTCTGGGCTGCTTCAGACACTAGCGTGGGATTCCCTTGTCAGGCGAGGACTCTGGCACCTGTCACTGGGCTGAGGTCCGCTGAGAGTGCCCGACGGACGGGAGGGCGTGCGGGAACCATCGGCCCCAGGCCCAGGCCCTCTGCCGTCCTGCCACGTGGGTGGTAGAGCCTTGCTTCCCGAGCCATTGCCACTTACGGTGCCACCAGGGAGGTGAACACTGGCCCTGTGACATACCCCAAGTTTCGCCCATTTGCAGAGGAAACATTTTTTTCTGTTAGCAGTTATTTTCCGCAGCTTGTCATTGAAATCATCGTCTTCCCATGAGCGGTGTTGATTTTCTCATCTCGTGCAGTGAATGCTGTAAAACGCAGTCTCCTTTGTGTGTCTCAGCCAGGCTTTGAGTGACCACAGGTGCCCAAGCACGGGGTGGCTTTACGTCTGAGCTCGGGCCCTGGCCTCCCCTGCAGCTGCCAGATGAGGTGTCCAGCTGCGTTCCCGAGGCGGGCAGAAGGAAGAGACAGGAGGTGTCGCCTGCCCTGCCATTCGGAGGCCAGGGAGATCAAAGATGGAAAGGAAAGGACCTTTTCCGTCGTCCAGACGCACCCTCAGCGAAACGTCCCATGGTGTCCGCCCAGCTCTGGTGCTGCCCTGGGTGAGGGGACAGTGAGGGGTCATTTGGTTTCGGGTTTTGCTTCCACCGAGTTAAACAATGAGCATTTTTATTATGATGAATTTCAAACAGAGAGAGGCTAGTACTTGAACCCTGCCTGCGCCCACTGCGCCATTCCACGCTTTCCAGCCATGGCCAGGTTTTCAGTCATGTCCCCCCTCCAGTCACTGAAGCAGCAACCAGTCCGCATCGTTTCACTGGTGGACGCTGCAGTCCGAATCTATAAGAGAATTTAGAAGGACGTCTCTCAGTGTCATCGCCACGTCCACAAGGATTAGCAGTTCCATCACGTCACCAAATGTCACCAGTGTTCAGCTCCACCCAGCTGTCTCATCATTTATTTGTAGCTTGTATATTGAAATGGACCAGAATTTTGGTAGAGATTAAATATTTCATAACTTTACAGACGATAGACTTCACACATTTAAAGTGTGAGTTGGGCAGATTCTGGGCTGCGTCTGCAGCTGGGCCGCCACGCTCCCAGGCCTGGCACCCACAGCCCTTGCGCCTGCAGCCCTGGTTTGCTTCTGTCTGGAATCCCACATAAGTGGAGTCGCACAGTGTGACGGTGTCACCATGACTGTGTGCTCTGCCTGGCCTGGTTGCCTTCGCTCGGCTTGATTTTGGTTCCGTGTGGTCAGAAAGCGGGGTCCACGTGCCATCCAGCCCTGAGTCCCTTGGGGCCTGTTTTGGGGCCCAGCGCAGGGCCGTTCTGGGCGCAAGGGCTGGGGAGAGGCACGTGCGGCAGCCTTCGTGTGGCTGTCAGACCAGGGTGTCAACCGTGATTGTCTTGACTGACTGTGTGTGTGTGTGTGTGTGCAGGTGTGCGTGTGTGCAGGTGTTTCTGTTAGCCACATGCACGGGCCCTTGTGCTGTCTTCCAGGTGGACCATCTTGCTGGTCATCACGGAATGTCCCCTGTCCTCCCCAGGCCCAGCATGCGCGTGGCGCGTCTTCTGTCTGTTGCGGGTAGCCTGTCCGCGTCTCCTGTCAAAAGCCTGTGTCTTCCAGGCAGCCCATGCTCCTGCCTTGCTTGTCTGCCCATCACTCCCTGCCTTGAAGGAGAATGTCTAGACAGCACTGTGCGGCCGAGCAGGACTGGTGATGGTGCAAACAGTCACTTTCTGTGCTGACCTGTGCCGTAGCCACCGGCCACGTGGCTGCTGACCACTCCAGATGTGACCGGTGTTGAATTTTGAACGTTAACCTCGGGGAAGAAATGGAAGAGAAAGACAGTGACCACAGGAGAGAAGGATAGATTAGGAAGGGCCGCCGGCTTTGCGGAGCCTCCCGTGACGGTGGCCCCATGTCACTGGTCTGGACGCGGCAGTGTCACTGCCAACAGCTGGTTGGCTCTGCCGTCTCACTGCCGTTCTCGGTTTCACCCTCAGTCTCCCTATTCCTGTTTTCTTTTGGGTTATTTCAAATTTTTTTTTAGAATTCCATTTTAATTTTTTATGGGCCATTTGCCTTTTAAAAACATTTTTAAGTGTTACTTTGGGTTCATGACCTATGGGCCTCCATGTTTTATCATCTACTTCAAGCTGGCTTGATGCTGCTTCGCGAACGAGGCAGAGCTCCTGAAATCGTATAGATTGCTGGGTGGCGTGTGCGTGTCTGCACTGACAGCCCCGTAAGCGGCATTGTAACTGTGGATTTATAGTAAATGAGGGTCAGCGAAGCACCCCTGCCCCAAGCCAAGCCCCACTGGCTGCCCGGGTTGGACTAAGTTGGCCATGCCCACTCCTTAGCGTCCGCCGTGGCTGCCCGCCCGGCCACACTGGCACAGTAGGCTGTTGCCATGGAGACGCTGCCCTAGTAGATGCCTTGTGTCAGGCTGGTGGAGATGGGTCCCAGTTTCCGTGTGCTGAAAACCGTTTTCCTGTGGCTTTGATATTTGAAGGACACTTGGCTGGCTGCATAATCCTTGGTTTGCACTTTGTTTCACTGTGTTCTTCATTGTTACCTTCAGTTATGTGTTGGTTTTGACAAGTCTGTGCTGTCTGATGGCTTAGATTTCAGTGGTAACTGCTCCGTTTCCCTGAGGCCTGACAGTGTCACTAGGCCGTGTTTTGGGTTGAGTTCCTCAGGTGCTCAGTGAGCCTTTCAATGTGTAAGTTCAGGTCTTTGTTTGGACAGTTTTCTTGGAATGTGTGTGTGTGTGTATAAGATTTTGGGGGAATTGGGGAAGTGGAACAGACAAGCTGCTGTCCTTTTGTTCTTCAGTCTAGTTGTGGAGGACGTTGCTTCACTGGCCCATGTTGGTATCGTCATTGCGCTCTTCCCGGATGAGGCAGATCGGTCGCCGGCCTCTGGATGTCGCTCACCGTGGCTATTGGCAGCTCACGCTGGCTGCGGGCCACTCACTGTAGCCTATGGCAGCCCACCGCAGCAGGGGCTGCAGCCTACACCGTCGCCGGGGCTCGCACAGCCCAGCTCCAGGTGGAGCTGTTGCTAGCTGTAGAGGGCAGTGTCACTGGCCCTCATGTGGGATCCGAACCGGGGCCGCTGGCATCCCAAAACCAGCGCTTAACCAATGTGCCACTCGGCCGGCCCTCTTGGATTGTATTTTACGTATTAGTTCTGGTCCCCCCTTTGGTTTTCTCTGCAGGGACTGATGGTGTGAATGTCCTGCCTCCTTTGTCCACTTCCATTTTCACGTGTCTCTCCTGCTCTTTTCTCGTTATGTCATTTTCACTTTCTAGGTTGGATTTTCTGGCTTCAGTGCCCTCTGTGAATTTTTCTGTTGGCCAATTCTCCCTTTGGTAGTTTGTAATTTATTACTCTTTTTGGATGATTTTGTCTTTTTCTTCTATTTCTTCCTCGAGGCTAGTCAGCACTCGTCTCTCTCCCTCTTTCCTCGCTCTCTGTCTCTCGCTTTCATTTCTGTTTTAGTCTGTGTTTCTGGCTTTGCTTTTTCATATTCTCGGGTGCTTGTCCGTGTGTTTCCTCCTCTGCTGCGGATCCTTCCTGGCTGGGGGCCCTCTCCTGGGTTTGCGCGACTTCTCACTTTTTGCGGCAGCCTTGGAGTGCTCCTTGGAGCCTCCCTTTGTCCATCTCACTGCTTTGAGCATGTTTTGTGGATTCCTAGTTGCACAGCGCCCTCTTCTGTCCGTCCAGCAAAGTCCGGGTAGCCAGGCCTGCAAGTGTCCGTCTCCACAGTGACGGAGAGGCGGCCCCGCCTCGCAAGCCCCTGTCCACCTCCTGTCCTTTTGCTTGCTCCCCAGGCGCCCATGGCTGTTTCTCGCTCCTCCACAGTGTCGCACACGGGGCGCCGGGCGTCGCCCTGCAGCCCCTCCCTCGTGGCCGTGACCGTGGCCAGGCCGATGAGCCTGCTGCTTCTCTGGGGTTTTCAGACACAAGATGTCCTGGTCGCACGACGGATTTGGCCCCTGGGCCTCCCATCGGTCCCTGTCGGTAACGCCATGCCGGCAGCTGCGGTCACCCAGAACTCGTCCATCTGACCACTGGACATTTGTCCCTTTGACCAACATGCCCTGCCCTCCCGCAGGTGGACCCCCACGCTGCTTCTGTGATTTGGGTGTTTGGACTTCGCGTGTGAGTGAGGCCCCTCCCTGTCGCCGTCTCTCAGCAGCACGGCACCCACAGGGCCCGCCCGTGTCACAGTGGCCGTGTGTGAATGTTCTCATTGTGTCCTGTTGCCTCCTCTCAGCAGCTGGGCTAGTCCCATAAAGACAGACTCGCCCTCTCCAGTCTGTTTCTCTAGAGACCCAGGTAGCACAAGAATCGCAGGATAAACTCCTGCTTCGTTCTCTTTACTTGGCAGCTCTCAAAAGGGCGCCCTGATTGCAAGATGCCCGACGTGCATCATCTCATTAGTGTACTTCTGACTCGTGGTGTAAGCATCGCCTGTTTGAACCCGTGGTGGCAGTAACAGCCTGCCCTGCATGGAGTTTGTAATGTCCGGTGAAGTTACAGCCCCTGACACACAGGAATGAGCCCAGCCGGCCAGCCGGGCAGGGTCAGCCTCTGGTCACCTCCGGGGAGTCCCGCTGTCGCTCCCGCACGCCTTCGGTGGCCATGTGGAGCAGAGAACGGAGCCGCGGGTCTGCCTGCGGTCGCAGCTGCTCCGTGTCGGCTCACGGCCCCGTGCGGCATCCTGAGGCCTGGAGCCACAAAGCTGCCCGTGCTGCGAGAGCGGGAGCGCTGGGCAGGCCTGGTCTGCGGGGGGCCGGCGGCAGCGCCGAGCGCGCCGTCCGGGACTCCGCTGCTCTCCACAATCGTTCATCGCTTTTCTCCTGACATTTTTCATGAAAAGAGCCTGTCATTTTAATAACTGATTTTTAAAATGAGGCGGGACTCTTGTCTGCTTGTTACATTTCTGTGCAGCTGCTTCTAAGTGTAGGGGTCCGCTGTCCCCTGGGTGCTGTCCTGTCAGCTTGGCGGCGGGAGTGGCACCTGTGGCTCAGGGCTTCCGCGCGTGGAGTGTGGGTCGGGGCTGCTGCCAGTGAGCGCAGGGGAGCGGAACAGCCGTCCTGGGAGTCAGGCCGCGGGCCTCGGGGGCTGGTTGGGGCCGGAGCCATGGCGTGAGGCGCTGTGCGTGAGGCCAGGGAGCCCGGGCGTCTGGGCGGCAGGGAGGGCGCTGGGGCGGCGCCGCTCGCTGCGTTCGTTAAGCTGCATGTCCAGCGCAGGGCGAGTCTCTGGACAAGCTCGGCCGCCGTCCTTGACCACTCTGTTCCTTTGAGGTGACACCCTACGTCTCAGGGCTGAGGTTTGTTGCTCCCTTGGTCTTTAGCAGAAGGAAGTTTGCTGACCGAGCTGGTCGGTGTCATGAGTGCCCCCTCGCCCGTCTTGTCCCTCTGCCAGCTCCGGCCTCCCCTGTGCCGGGCTCCCACAAAGTGAGTGTCAGCTTAATACGCGCTGGCTTCAGGGAGTCCACACTGTTCCGGTTTAAATTAACGGGACCTTTTCAACAGCTGAATGGCATACACCCCTCCGCTCGGAGGGGCCCAAGTGAAGATAAATATGACAGCGAAGTTCAGTGGTGATTTCGTCATGATCGTAACAGTTCACACTTATGCGCCTGGTGCTGCCGTCTCGGGGGCAAAGAGTAACTTGCATACAGATCTCACACTCGGCTCATAGGAAGTGCTGTTAGGGTTACTGTGGCATGCGTGGAGTTTAAACGAATGTCACAGATAAAATAATATCAGTCATTTTATTTGGCTGTTTATTTAAAGTTACAATCAGTTAAAATTTAGTTTTAATTTGGAAAATCATTGCTTACTGAGTAAAAAAATACTATGTGTAGGTGTTTCCCTGGAGGTGCGGGCAGCAGCTCATCCCCAGGGCTGTCCTCTGGCCGGACGGGCGAGGGGCTGAGGGGGCAGGGGGGAGGGCCAGCGCGCAGGGCCGAGGGGATCGGCCAGCTCCGCGTTGTGGGGGGCAGGTGGAGTGGGTGGGCGCATTTTCAAGCCGCCGCCCCTGCCCTGAGAGGAGCGGCCTCCTGGAGAGGCAGCTTGGTGTGCACGAAGGGCCGAGGTGGGTGGTAAACTGCATTTCCTGTGAGCCCGCGGTCCATGCTGAGGACAAGGACAGGTCAGGAGCTGACCCGCGCCGAGGTCCCCCAGGCAGGTGCCTCTGAGGACAAGGAGCGTGCCAGGTGGAGCTCAGAGATGAGGCGCGGGCGGGCGGGCGCTGCCCTTGGCACGTCTCCCCTGGCTCCTGCAGACACGCAGGAGAAATGGTCATCGAATGATTGTGACCCCAGCCGCAGAAATTCCTACTCTTCAGAGAGTTACACTTGATCGCACATGTGCCAAAGCGAGGCGAGGCATTGGGGCACGATTCCGATAAGGTCTGAAAGAAGGAATGTGTAGTGCATCCTGGTTACCCAGAGTTCGCTCCGCCCAGCCCTTTCCCGGCAGCCTGGAGGCTTTGTGTCTGTCCACCCCCATCGCTTGTTCCTGGTTCTTTTAAAAACTTTGGTTGTTGTTATACAGGAAACGCAGGAATAATCTGTTTTCCTAAAAGCACTAACCCCTCGCTGAGAAGCTCCCTCACCCCGTCGGCTCCCCGCCCGCGCCCCTAGTTTCCTAGTTTGACCCGAAGGCGATGCGCCTCCTGACAGGCCTGGTAGCTCTTGCCCGGCAGCCCCTGAGCTTACCCTGTGGCGTCTCAGTTACAGATCTAACTCCCGTCGTAAGCGGGGGGCTTGGTCAGCTTTCCCTCGGCCAGGTCTGAGCGCTTGTGTTTTCTCGGAATTTGTCTGTTTCACATGAATTTCCAAGGAGACCCCACGGCCTCACTGGTGATGGCTCCCGGCCATCGACGTGCCTGCAGGGTCCTGGCCGCCTCTCCTGTCGGGTGGTCTAGCCTGGGGCAGGTTCATTAGCCCCTCACAGACGGACTCTGGCCTCTCGTGCCTGTCTTCTGCTTTCTGTGAGTTTATTTGCTGCTGTCTGTCCGGCGGCCGAGGGTGGTGGGCCGCTGGGGCAGCTCAGAGAGAGGGGGACCCCCTGCTGGCTGAGGCCATGCCGGGCACCCCCCGAGTGCTGCTTGCCCTGCATCTGCCCCCCTGGTGGCCACGTCTGGTCCTTGCTGTGAGGTCGTGGGGAACCCACCCTGCCCTCCGGCCTGAGGGGAAGGCGGGGCCGGTGGCCCCCGGGGCCCTGAGCACCCCCAGGCTCCCCAGCCAGGGGCCCAGCCACTCACGCCCACAGTGCCTGCCGCTGGGCTCACGGTGTCCCTGTCCCGTTCCCGGGGTGCCTCCTCTGTCCTTCATCCTTGGGCAGCGCCCCCCAACCTGTGCGGCCTCTGTTCTTGGTCCCGTCAGTGGGGTGCTGGGAGTGTCTCGAGGGGCGGAACCCAGGACTGGGAGGTGTCGTGTCTGTGGCCAGTGGGAAATGGAAGTCGCCTCGGTGAACTTCCGTCAAAACCTAGTTTTAAAAGAAGAGTGAAGAGCAAGGCAGGGTGACTTACGTGGCAGCTGGCGTCACACAGTGGTGCTTTCCCCACGTGGCTTAAATGTGTTTTCTGGTCAGAAGTTCCCCCTTTTAAAAAACATACCCTTTATTGTGGGCCACGTTTGTGTGTCACAGCCAAGCCCAAGGCAAAGTCTGGTCACTCTCCCAGGCTGGACATGCCACATGCTGTCAGCTGGCGGGCGGGCCAGCCGCTGCCGTGTGAGGGGTGCCGGGGAGCGGGGGAAGCGCAGGGCCCAGCGGGAGCCAGCGGCCGGCACAGCCAGGTGCAGCTAAGAGGGCGGGCGCCGGGGCCCGGAGGCCGGCACCCTCTCGGCCCGCGAGAGCCCCGGGCCTGGCCCCCACGTGCTCCTGGGCCCCGGGGCCCTCCCCCATCCCAGGTGGTTTCTCCCTGCGCTGTGCCCAGGCTGTCGCGGCACAGCTGCCGCATTGCCCCAGCAGGGGCCCCGTCAGTGACGCACTGTGTCCCTGCACTCCTGGAGGGTGAGCCTGTCCCCTCTGTCGGCACGTGCCTGTCAAGCGGCCCGTGGGTCGCCCAGCTGCAGAGCCAGGCCCACCGTGTGCCCACGCGTCACCCCACCCCTCCTCAGGGATGTGACAGTGCCCTCTGCTTCCTCCCCAGGTTGTCCACACGCACAAGCCGCACTTCATGGCCCTGCACTGCCAGGAGTTCGGGGGCAAGAACTACGAAGCCTCCATGTCGCACGTGGACAAGTTCGTCAAGTAAGTGGCGATTCCGCCGCCTCTGGGCAAGTGCGGCACAGCCTCACCAAGCCCTGTGGGCGAGCAGTTTTCCAAAGAAAGTGCCGTGGGCCAGTGTGTGACAGCTGCGGGGAGGAGAGCCGGGGGGGGGGGGCGTGGGGGCGTGTCCCGTCTGAGGACAGAGTGACCGCACCCCTCAGCCTGAGGATGGCTCCAGCCACTGCCACCCGGGCTCAGACCTCCTGTCGAGGTCCCCGGCCTTATGGATCAACACAAGCCATCCTTGTTTTCAGCTGTTAAATTGTGGGGTAATGTGTTAAAGACCGATTTAAAAACAAACTGTGACATTTCCCCAAAATAATCTATAGTTTTAAGGCAGTTTCAATCAAAACGTTTTCTTAACACTTGACAAACTCACACTAAAGTCAGTTTGGACAAGTAAAAGTCAGGATTTGCTGTGGAGTTGTGACACTGGAGGCATCTCCACCTGAGCGAAGGGCCCGTCCCCCGCGTGGGGCAGGTGGCAGCTGCGTGGGGGCCGCTTGCCGTGTCCGTGCCCAGACGCACATCACAGCTGTCACTCCGCACGCAGGCTGAGCCCCGGGCCCGGGAGATGCACCGCAGCCCTGAGCCCGCGAGGCTGCACAGCACGGGGCGAGGGCGAGCCTCCCCCAGTGCCGCCCGCACTGGGGGACACTGACCAACTTGATGGTGTTCAAATTAAAACCTTTGTCGAAAGACACCATAAACGAAGTGAAAATTGAGCCACATTTGGGAAAAGATCTGCAACATACTTTACTGACAAAAATCAGCACTTAAGTGTGTGAAGAACTGCTGTCAGAGAGCAAAGCCGCCTGCTGGGAAAACTGGGCATTTCAGAGAAGAGGGGGCGCGGGCAGAGGGCACGGTGCCCCCCGCGCCCCGTCAGCGGGACACACGGGCATATGTCGCTTTAAACGGTTATCTGAAAACTGAGAAAGTGTCATTTATTTGGGGGAGCCCTCCGCCCTTGGCGGGGCTCCCTGCTCTGTCAGGCCCCGTTGCTGTCCCTCGTCCTGCCCTTCAGCCAGGACTTCTCTGTCACACTTAGTGCGAGTCCCTCTGATGAATTCTCTCAGCTTTTGTTTTCTGAGAAAGTCTTTGTCCTCGTGTTTGAATGACATTTTGTTGCAAACAGAATCCCAGCTTCCTGGTGTTTCTCTGAGCCCTTTAAGGCTTTCGTCCTTTGTCCCCGCCTTGCAGTGTGTCAGCGAGGGCTGAGCCCCTGTCCCCTCTCCACCTCTGGATACACTGTGTCCCTCTGCTGACCGCTGGAGTTTGTCTTTCCAGCTGGCTCGCAGACCTCGGCTTAGGTGGCTCTAGTTTGCTTTTGTTTGCGTTTGTCTGCGTAGGGCCGCCGGGCCTTTTAGCCGGACTTGGGGAGAGCTTGTCTGTTGTTTCTGTAAATGCTGTCTCCCTGTCCTCCCCGTCCTCAGCGGTCCACGCCGTCAGACCCCTGCCGCTGGCCCGTCCTCTCCGGCCGGGGTAGTTCCCGGTGCGGTGACTTCAGTCACTGGTCTTTTCTGTGTTGGGTTCTGATCTGCTCGCAGGCCCACCCTGTTCCTGAGGCTGCGTCCTTTAGCCCTGGAAGGTTCTTCGGTGGTTTTACGTCTCTCCTCATGGTCAGTGTTCCCGCACGGCACTTTTTTCGGTGAACTCCGTCATTTTCTCCGTGGGCCTGTTTCTGCTCCCTGCTTCCTCACGTGTCGAGTGGCTTCTGAGTGGACGGCGGACACTAGGATGCTCTGTGTGTTTGCCGCCTCCACACACGGGCGCCCTCTCCCGCAGGCCGAGCTCTGAGCATCAGCTGACCGGCCCTTCCGGCCTCCGGCCTCCCTTGGAGCCCGGCCCCCTCTTCCTGACCAGGCGCCGGCTGTCACATGGAGTCCCCCAGGGTCACGAGCCGGGTCCAGACCCACGCACAGGGGGCACCGCACTTCCTGTCTCTTTGGTGCCGGGTGGCCCCTTCCCAGCCGTGTTTGCAGAGGTGACGGACAGGTCATTATGTAAGGCTTGTCGGCTGACGGAGACTGGCAGCGGGCTGACCAGGACGCAAGGAGCCCGCGTGGTGAGGGACGCTCGGGGACGCCTTTCTTCTCCGTGTTGTCACAGTCCTCGGCTTCCTCCCTCCTGGGCAAACGCGGTGGAGCAGCCTGGGCCCAGGGGGGCGTTTGCGATTTGTCCGTCAGAGCCAAACATGAGCAACCAGGGGACCCACAGACCGTGACGTCGCACTGTCGTGGCATGTGGCCCTGGGCGAGTTACCAGCGTCACTGCACCAGTGTCTCCTCCCGACAGCCTCTGGTCCTGCTCAGTCTCAGGGCCACATGGAGACCGGAGCTGGTGATGGCAGCCTGTGCCCTGTGCCAGTGGGTCCCAGTTCCTGCACCCCGCCCTCTCCCCTCCCCCGCCCTCCCTCTCCCTTTCCCTCCCTCCCTCTCCCCCTCCCTCACCCCTCCCTCCCTCCCCCTCCCTCACCCCCTCCCTCCCTCACCCTTCCCTCCCTCCCTCCCCCTCCCTCCCTCCCCCGGCCTCCTCCCTCCCTCTCCCATCACTCCCCTCCCCCCCCCGCCCCCTCCCTCCCCCTCCCACCTTGGTTGGTGGTGTTTTCAGAGTGATGCAGACATGGTGTCCAGGCTGATGCCTTGTGCCCGTGAGCGCACTATAAATGGTGCTGCATCTGTGCAACTCGGTTAAAAAGCCACTTTCCCTTCCAGAGAACTGCTGTCGAGCGACGCGATGAAGGAGTACAGCCGGGCTCGCGTGTACCTGGACGAGAACTACAGGTCCCAGGAGCACTTCACGGTGAGCATGCCTCTGCCCAGGCAGGGCATCTGCTGTCGCCTGTCGTCCTGCCTGCAGCCTGCCAGGTGGTCCGTGTCCACGGCGGCTGGTGGGGAGGTGGGCACGGCGCAGACAAGGGGCCTCAGCTGCTCCTATGAGGCGCCCTTGGTGGGTCCCTCGTCAGCCGGCACAGACGAGGTCCGTGTGACACCTGGGAGGTGGACAGTCAAGGCAGGCAGCCTGGGGCCCAGTGTGTGGGATAGTGGGAGGGCGGGTTGGGGGACTCCATCTGGGCTGACACACGAAGAGTGAGCCCAGCCTGGGTCCACTCTGCACACCTGCCTGTGCCCCAAGACGGCATCCGGGGAGGGGGCCCAGAGGGGAGCAGGACAGGGCTTTCCCTGGAGCCCGGAGAGACCTGTGCCCCCTCTGCAGCCCTCGGTCTCTCGGGGGCAGTGGGCACCTGGGGAGGCGGCCCTGGGACGCGCAGCAGCCTTGAGAATGCAGGTGCAGGGCAGGTGTCGGGCAGGTTTGAGCAGCTGCTGTGGACGGAGGTCCTTTAGCTGCCGCATCCGCTTTGTTCCTTGCTTCCTGTCCCCCGGCATCTTTCTGACGTTGCCTCTGATGTCCCCGCATGTGCAGGGCTCGGCAGTGTGGCTTCTGTTCCTCAGCTCGTCCCCACATCCCCGGGACTGAGACGTTGAGTTAGGGCATCAGTCAGTTTTCAGTCTTCAAATTCGGCGTATCTAATGCCAGCCAGGTGTATCTGTCCATCACTGAGGTAGTCAGCTGTCTACAGAGTCACGTCTCCACCTTTCGCTGCGTCTGCAGGTCCTGTGTCCCTGCTGTTCCTTGGCAGCACCTCCAGGGCCCCTCCAAGCAGCCTCCTCCACGTTCACAGGCGGCCTTTCTGCCGGCCTTCTCAGGGACACCGAGGACACGGCCCCACTGTGCTTGGCTCGCCACCTGCACTCCTGCCCGGCGAGGCCCTTGTCCCTCAGAGTCAGGACGCAGCCCCACCTCTCCCTCCTCTGCCCTGTCACCACCTCCCTCCTGGCTGCTTCCTCTCAGGTCATCCTTTAAATAAACCCTTTTCCCCCTGACACACTTTCCTCTGCTATGACCAAACTTCCTACTTCCTTGGAGTGGGACTTATGCAGAGGAAAAATACAGCACCTGGAGGGCTGGCCGAGTGGCGCGGTGGTTAAGCGCTGGCTTGGGACGCCAGCGGCCCTGGTTCGGTTCCCACTTATGAGACCAGTGACACTGCCCTCAAAAAAAAAAAGAAAAGAAAAGAAAAGAAAAATACAGTACCTGGACAGAAAAGCACACTGGTTGGGGTGAATAGCAGATTAGACACTGCGAGAGAAAACATAATTGAACTCAAAGACGCAACAATGAAAAGTATTCAAAATAAAACACTGGAAAAAATGACTGAAAAAGGTAATAGAATGTAACTGTCTTGTGATACACTATCCAGCGGTCTAACACCCCAGAAGGAGAGGGACAAAGAAATGGACAAATACTTGAAGAAATAATGCATGAAAATTTTCAAAATTGGATGAAGTGTCTGAACCCATAGCTCTAATTATAACAAGTTCAAGCAGAATAAACGCTACATACCATACATGGCACATCTTGGTCAGATGGCTGGAAACAAGTTGTATAAAGGCTCCCCGTGCCACCATCACATGCAAAGACGTTGGTCTCTGCCCGTTCTCTCGCCTCTGCCGTTAAAGCCGCGGGTCCACAGCCGCCCCCCCCCCATGTCCTCCTGGAAACTGCCCTTGGGTCTTCACAGTCCCCTTTAAATAGAAGACACGGGTGTTTTAAAAGTAGAAGGATGAAGAAAAATATACCGTGCAAGCACAAGTCCAAAGAAAGCAGGAGTGGCTACTTTGACGCCAGCACGGACCTCAGGATGAGGGGAGTTACCAGGACAAAGGGGTGCCCTGTGGGAGCGGAGGTCAGTGCCTCAGGAGGGCTTAACAGTCCAGCGCGGGCTCCTGGTACGAGAACGCACATGTCCATGGAAGCTGGGCGCCCAGGGAGGTCTCGGCAGGACCTCACTGTGTGACACCGGCCTAGAGGTGCAGCCGCAGGAGTGGCGCGGGACGCCAGGGGACAGCAGCACACGTACAGGACGATGACCATCAGATGTTTCCTCAGAAATGTCTCCCAAACTGAAGCTGAGAGTTTCGAGAAGACTTTCTCGGACAGGAGGCTCGCTGCTGGCTTTCCACACGTGAGTGAGCGGCACCCGTGGTCGGGTCGTGGTCCGGCTCCCAGGGACGCCTCTCATGGAGCCCGCCTGAGGCCTGAGTCCGGGCCTGTGCACGCTGGCTGCCGGACGCCCCCAGGCCGGGCGAGTCTTAGAATTTGTGTCCACGTGGGACGTTCACCAGGACACGTTGAGATCTGGGCCATAAACAAACCTCAACATGTCTGAGAGACCAAAATCATGCAAAATGTGTTCTTGGACCACAAAGGAATTAAATTAGAGGCCAACAAAAGTGACAGCTGGAAATTCCTAAATGTTTGGAAATAACTTATACATAACCCATGAGTCAAAGAGAATGTCACAAAGGGAATTAGAACATATTTCCAATTACATGAAAAACAAACTAAAAACCTTCAGAACTTGAGAGATGCACCTCACTGGCCATAGATTTCTAGCATGAAGTGCTGACGTGGGAACATTTTTAAGTGCAGAGCATTTAGCCCAGAGCAAGTAAAGGAAGGAAATAATAAAGTAGGAGAGAAATCAGTGAGATGGAAACATCGACGAACTCAAGCTGGTTCCGTAAGATGAAATCTGAGGAGCCTTCCCCAGCAGATCAGGACCCGGATGGGCCGTGCCGGGAACGAGACCGAGGCAGGGTGGGCCCTCGGGCTGGGCTGGGCTGTGTCCCAGCGTCACCTGCCCGCCACCCGCCCGCAGGCCCCGTGGGCCTCCGCTGCACGGATGCTGAAGGCAGGTTCTCGGCGCTGTGGTGAAGGATCCGGACCCTTGTGCCCAAAAAGTGGAGACGTTCGGGAAGCTGGTGTCTGGGGCTGCCCCTCCCCCTTCGCACCTATGGAAGCTTCTTCCTTTTTTTTGAAATTGTCACTTTTGTAGTTTTCTGTGGTCTGTTTTCTGTCATATCATTACACGCCCACACGATAACTGCCTGTTTGGCCGAGAAGAGCAAAGGCTGACTGTTGGAGGGGCCCCAGGCACCCCCGTTAGAGCTGGCAGTGTTTTCCTCTCTCTGTCCTGAGGACAGTAGTGGCAGCTTAGCTGGCCCACCGGCCATCCTGCGCTGCTCGAGCCTTTCGGGGCTTCGCTGGGCAGGGCCACCCCGCACAAGCCCAAGTCTGAGGCCCCTGAGGGGTGTCCAGGTGTCCACAGGGCTGGGCAGCGTCTAGATGATGGGAGGAAGGCCCGCCTGCCCGTGAAGATGTGGGGGCGTCTGCTTGCGCCCCTGTAGTCCAGCGGTGCCTGCAGTCTGCCTCTCCTCCCCAGGGTCACCGTCGTCCTGACGGTCCCACAGCCCTGGTCCAGGGCGAGGTGTGTCGCCGGCCAGTTGGATAGCTGGGACAGCTCTGTTTGGAGGATGGGAAACGGCCGGTGGTGTTCCAGACACTGTCTGCAGCATGTCCCAGAGTTGGCACAGGGAGAGGTGTGCGTTTGTCACCTCGTCTCGTGACCAGGATGGTAGTATTTGCGGTAAAACTCTGCCTGACCCTGGGGCCCCCAGAGTGCTGACCCTTTGTGAGCGTCCACCGCCCCCTCTGTGTCGTACGTGGAACTGTCTTTGCTGGGGGCATCTGGACGTCCTGCTGGACGCCCTTGGGGTGCTGGGCAGGGCTGGGCAGCTGCGCGGCCACCCCCTGCCCCAGCCTGGTGGCCTTGGGCTGTCAGAGGGAGGCACATTTAATTTTTACAAGATTAATGGTATTGGAGTGATATTTTTAGCTGAGTATGGTTCAAATAATAGGCCATTAATTGAAAAAGGAAATTGAAATGAATTTATCTTGTACATAAATGCTGTCACAGGTATTAATAGGGATCAGAAAATAGTGGCCTGTTCCCAGAAAGACGCTGAACCAGACGCTGTGGGTGGTGCATGATCATGATGGCGGGGGGGCTGGGGGCTGCGTGGGGAGACGGGGGGCTGAGCACAGGCGGGGGGCTGCGTGGGGCGACGGGGGGCTGAGCACAGACGGGGGGCTGCGTGGGGAGACGGGGGGCTGAGCACAGACGGGGGGCTGCGTGGGGAGACGGGGGGCTGAGCACAGACGGGGGGCTGCGTGGGGAGACGGGGGGCTGAGCACAGACACGGGGGGCTGTGCCAGAGTCACGGGTGGGGAGGCTGTGGCCTGGGGGTGCTGGGCCAAGGCAGGAGGCGGCAGACGCCCATCTTCACCAGCAGATGGCGCCAGAGCCGCGTTTCGTGTCCAGCTTTTGGTCTAGGAGGTGCTAGGAGGCATTTTAGACTTAAAAGGATTACATTCAATTTTGTTTGCTCCTAAGAACCACCGTGAGTGGCCATTTACTGAAGCAGGAGGCTTGTCCGGTCTGCTCAGGGCTGAGGAGGCAGACCGGCCCCCACTGGCCCTCCCCCTGGCCTGACTGTTTCCCACGGGAAAGCCGACAGCTGGAAAAGCCCGTTTCTTCAGAGGATCTGCCCGTCTGGCATGTGGACATTGGCCATGGAGTTCAGGGACTTGTTTAAATGTCCCTCACGAGGTGGCGGGGACACTGCAGACCCTGGACCCAGCCGGGTGGCCGGCTGGGGCCTTCCACGCTGCGTCCCAGGCCGTCTCCTCCCGGCAGCGGCCGGCTGTGCTGTGCTAATGTGCTGATCGCCCCTCCTCAGCCGAGACTCCGGGAGCAGCAGCTTTGCTCCCCCTCTGTCCCTGGGGTGCTCCGAGCCAGTGAGGGAGGGGTCCTGGGGCAGCAGAGAGGAGCCGGGCCTCGGTGTGGATGGCACGTGGGCCCTGGCGTGAGCTCAGTGGGCAGTGGCAGCCTGGGGATGGAATTTGTGGCTAGTGGTGTGTAGTTGGTTCTAAGACCATGGAATGGGCCGGACCTTTGGGTGCAGGTGCAGGTGGGTTTGGCAGGGAGGGAGAGGACACCGGTGTACCGGCAGCCACACAGCGGTGAAGTAAGGTCCCACGGGAAGGTGCCCAGGGGCCCAGGGATGGCAGAGCTGGCACCCAGCAGAGGGCTGAGGTCTCGGGCAGCTGTGCCGTGTGGCGACGCTGCCAGGTGGTCACTCGCGGGCTCGCTGGGCGGCCTTTCCCCGAGGGAGGCGAGCTCGCCCTCGCCAGTGCGGTGGTGAGCTCCTTCCGTGTCCTGGCAGACCTGTGCCTTTTCACATCCCACTAATGTTTGTGTATTTGCCCCAAAGAACCAAGAAGTCCCAGTTTTAATCACCAGCAAGTTTTGAGACCCTGTGTCTGTCCCCACCACGCAGCAATAAACATCAGGGGCCCCGCCTGGAGGTGGCAGATGTTTACAGGCTGCGTTCATCGCGGGCAGGAGCGAGGCAGGCGCCTCGGAGCCCTCCTCCTGCGCCCGCATCCTCCCTGGGCGCCATGTGGTGAGGCACGCAGGCACACAGAGCTCGCACTGGGGACCAGACGGTTGCTGTTGGGACCCTACCAAGTGGGCGGAGAAGCCAAGAGCCGCGGTCAAGCCGAGGCATCTGTCTCCCAGTCCTGCCTCCTGGGCTGCCCGCCGCCACCCCCGCTGCCCCTCTGCCCTCAGCCTCACTGCCCTCCTGGCGCCCGTGCTCCCTCCCTCCCCTGGGGGCAGGCCTCCCGCAGGGCCCTGCACCAGCCCTGCCCCAGCTGGGACTCGAACTCCTTTCCTGGCGGCGCCTCTCTCTGGGGGCCTGTGCACATTGACATGTGTACCCTGCCCCTCCCGGTGCCTGTTTCCCTGCGGCTGTCGTATATGCTCCATGAGGACAGAGTCGGCCCCCGTGTCAGTCGCGGGCTTAGTGCTGATACTCAGGCCCACAGCATGAATCTGAGAGTCGGAAAAATGAGAGAAACCTCTGTGCAAGGACGGGCACCAAGGCAGGTTGGACTTTGCTCAGCTGGTGCCGGCTCCCTGGGACCCAGATGCTCGTGTCCCCCCACCCCCAGGAGTGCCAGGCCCTGGAGCACAGGGAGGCATTGGGGGGCTGCCACATGGCCCCCCCGGCGAGTTGGGCAGGCCTCAGTGAGGAGGGTTCCTGGAGGAGACACTGAGCCCTGTGCCTGCACAGGGGACCCTGGACTGCCTGAGTGACATGGGGCACCCCCAGCCCTCCCAGAATTCCCTGCTCTCAGTGTCAGCCCATCGTCTGGCTCCCCCAAAGCCACCTAGGGTGTGCCTCCCACGGACGTCCCGGCTATGGGTCCCCCGTTACCCAGCATCAGGGCCTTGACGCTGAGGCAGTGCCCATGTAGTTTTCCAGGGTTTCCAAGTATCTATTGATCAGAGGCCAGCTAGCACGGGAATCACGTGTCCAGGTTCACAGGCACGTGGGAGCATGGAAAACGCATCATTTACCCCCCGAAAAGCCTGAACGTCGATAGAGGACGGCTTTCCTATACTCCAGCTTCAAAGGTGGCTGAATGAGGAAGAAATTGCAAATTTGTTTTCGTTAAGTTCCTCGTCTTGTTTCATTGCAGGAGCAAAGCATCACAGCATGAGGTGACCCCTTCTGTTCCCACTGGTCATTTGTCTAACCTGGGCGGCCGGAGGAGGGAGGGCAGTGGGCTGTTCTGCTGGTGTAAACAGTGTAAATCCAGAGCTTTGGGGGTGCCTGCAGGCCCCAAGGAAGCACAGCCAGCCTCCCCCCACCTGTGACCCCAGCCCCCCCGCCTGTGACCCCAGCCTCCCCCCGCCTGTGACCTCAGCCACCCCCCCACTTGGTGACCCCAGCCCCCCCGCCTGTGACCCCAGCCCCCCCCACCTGTGACCCATGAGGAGAGAGGCTGGGAGCAGTGGTCTCTGGGCCCCCGTGGCAGAACGTGCAGGCTGCACAGGGATGTGGGGGTCCCTGTATCAGGGGCCCCTGGGGACGTGTGGGCCTATGCAAGTGCCACAGGGGAGCCCTTCTGTTTGGGGACAGTGGTGCCCCAGCAGGACCGCAGTGACACGCTGTGGCTTTTCTGTGTCTCGCCAGCTCAGTGGTAGACAGACTAGCCGCCGAGGTGAGGGGTCCGGCCTGGAAAGCCCGTGCTGTCTGCACGCTGCAGGGGACAGAGCCCCTCAGAGCCTCTGAAGCCCCCTTGCCAATCACATGGCTGGGCAGGGCGGGGGGAGGGGTGGGCAGCCACGTGTCGCCGTGCAGGAGGCTGATGGTGCCCCGCGTGGCCTGGACACGGCCACCTGCTGCTGTGTGATGGGCCTGCTGGTCTTCGCTCACTTAGCCGGCACCTCGGAAGGAGCCACGCGCTGTGGTTTGTTGGGCAAGTTCGGCAACTCTTGGGGGCGGTGAGTGCGGGCAGGGGGCCTGAAGCTGAGGCCGCGTCGGTGACCCAGGTGACCCCGGGCCACGGGAAGCCGGCAGACTGGGGTCACAGCCCCAAGATCCAGGTGCCTCGCCCACGCCGATGCCTCTTTGGTAGGTTGGTCCCTAGAGAGGTGCACAGGTGCGTTTCGTTTTCTGTGAAGCGAGAAGAGCAGCCAGACCGGAAACCGACGGACACCCCCTTGAGGGACTCGCGGTTTCCCAGGGACGCAGCCACACTCGCCCGAGTAAGGTGGAAGCTAGGCAGACAAGGGAGCAGCTGCCCCTCCCTGGCCCAAAGCTTCGCTTTGCACAGCCACCCTGTCCAGCAGGGTCCCGCTCCCCGAAAGTGGCATGGCCTGCACTGGTGGCTCTGTGGTCAGGCCGGGCGGCCCCACGGTGCAGGCCCCACGGTGCGGGGCCCACCCGGGAGGGGCTGTGCGGCTGCACCCCCTGCTCCTCGTCCGTGCTGCGGCCCTGGGCCCAGGATGCCTTGACCGTGGTCAGCAGTAAACTGGCTCCTCCCCCGCCCCCCTCAAGCTGCCCGTGCGCTGCCATGAGGAGGGTCCCCGCACCGGCCTTGGTGGCCGCTTTTCCAGGAGGGCAGGGCCGGCCAGAGGCGGAGGTGGGGGGACACTGTGGTTCCGCCCCTGCATTTGGGGTGCAGCCTGACACTGCTCCTTCTGAGGGGATGCCCCCGTCCCCCCACTTCATGACTGACCCGTCCCCGTGGCTGCTCTCCTGATGAGACTTGAGGGGACATATGTGGAAACGCGATGGAGCTCCCTGGTGTCCTCTGACCCGAGCAGGGGAGGGAGGGAGGAAGGCCAGAGCGCGCCCGCTCCGGGCCTGACCTGCCCCGGGCCCCAGGCCGTCCCCCTGCCTCCACGCCCAGCCTGCTGGCCCAGACAGGCCTGATGAGTGAGAGCAGCAAGATTGGTTTTCCGAGGGCGCCGGGCCCTCGGCGCGCAGCTAAATCACGGCTGTCTGCTGTGCTGGCGGGTAACGGCCCTCTCCCCTCGGCAGCACCTGCGCCCCCCGGGACCCAGTGATGTGCGGCCGACAGCGGCAGGGGCTGCCGTGAAGGTGAAACTGTCATATCGATCTTTTTAGCACTAAAATATGAGCCACTTTACTCCGCTCCCCGCTGCTGTGATGTGAAAAATAATAACTCGGATCCAAATTAAAAATATTGATCTCGGGAAGGTGCTGAAAGTAAATAAACACCTCCCGAAGTTTTCGGGTCGCCGAGGAACGGCATTCAGCAATAAATGTGTCGGCACGTCAGGCCCAGGGTTCTTGATCTGTTTTTTCTTTGGATTGATTTTTCATTATTTACTTCCTAAAAGTGCTGGAATTCGGTCCTCCACTGTTATATCCCAGTGTTTGGGCAGATTATTTCTGTGGGGCTTGCTAGGCAGTCCTAATCCACTCGCTCATTGATTGATTGATTTTTGACTCAATAAGCTCGCAGTCCCTGCCTTATTCAGAGCCTCCATCATAATTTTTTATACATTTAGGCCTGACTGTTTTATTTCCCTGTAACAGATGAGCGACGTTGGGCTATCAGGCGGGCAGGACAGTTGCCACAAGGTTAATCTTAGCCGCTCCGCACATCCTGGCCACAAGCGATCCGGGACCTCCGGGAAGCCCTCCGCCCACAGGGGTCCCCAAGCTGCCCACAGCTGGGCTCAATGGGGTGGGCGGCTCGAGCCCCTGACGCCATGGTTCTTCCAGGGAGTGAGGGACACTGAACTCTCGAGAGCTTTTCCTTCATTAGCCCTGAGAGCTCAGGTGAGTCCCCATCACCACACAGCAGGGCCAGGGACAGCTCGGGAGTGACAGAGGATGTGGCGCGAGGCGACTTCTGTGTGGTGAGGACCTGGGAGGACTTAGGACTAAGTATGTGCATGTCCCACTGCCCCTGACGGTCAGGGGGTCCTTGTGACCACTTCCTGGTCACTGATGCCCGGAGTGGGAAGCTGCCAGCACAGGGCACCCTGTGGAGCTTGTGCCCAGGGTTGTAGGGGACCCTGCACCCCCCCGTGCCCGTGGTGTCGGCAGGGCCCGCCCATGTCCGTGGTGTCGGCAGGGCCCCCCCGTGCCCGTGGTGTCGGCAGGGCCCCCCCCGTGACCGTGGTGTCGGCAGGGCCCCCCCCATGTCCGTGGTGTCGGCAGGGCCCCCCCCGTGCCCGTGGTATTGGCAGGACCCCCCGTGCCCGTGGGGTCGGCAGGGCCCCCATGTCCGTGGTGTCGGCAGGGCCCCCCGTGCCCTGTGGTATTGGCAGGCCCCCCCCATGTCCGTGGTATCGGCAGGGGCCCCCCATGTCCGTGGTGTCGGCAGGGCCCCCCCCGTGCCCGTGGTGTCGGCAGGACCCCCCGTGCCCGTGGGGTCGGCAGGGCCCCCTCCTGTGCCCGTGGTGTCGGCAGGGCCCCCCCCATGTCCGTGGTGTCGGCAGGGCCCCCCCCGTGCCCGTGGTGTCGGCAGGCCCCCATGTCCGTGGTATCGGCAGGGCCCCCATGTCCGTGGTGTCGGCAGGGCCCCCCCCCGTGCCCGTGGTATTGGCAGGCCCCCCCCATGTCCGTGGTATCGGCAGGGCCCCCCCATGTCCGTGGTGTCGGCAGGGCCCCCCCTGTGCCCGTGGTGTCGGCAGGGCCCCCCCCATGTCCGTGGTGTCGGCAGGGCCCCCCCTGTGTCCGTGGTGTCAGCAAGGCCCCCCCATGCCCGTGGTGTCGGCAGGGCCCCCGTGTGCTTACTGGTGGCCTCTTCATGAGCCTTGATGTTTTCAGTGCTCTGTCCCTTGCTGACGCCGAGGTGGGGTGAGAAGGGCTTGGTGACACGCCAGCCCCAGGTGCAGCGCCTCCCACAGGCCTCTGGTGGGACCTTCATGCGCCTGGGGCCCATCGTCACCCAGTGCACAGAGGTGGAGGTGTCACTGTCCAAGGTCAGGACAGGGCGGGAGGCTGACAGGTTTTTTGAGGGACTGGTGTCCCGGCCCGGGGTGGGAGAAGGAGGGTCTCCAGCTGGGGCACAGGTGGGCCGTCGCTGCTCCCGTGATGGAGGCCAGAGCCCTGGGTTCTGGGACTCTGCCTGGAAGATGTGGGACCTGGAGGGAGGGCTGGTCCTCTCCATCCTGAGAGCGGGAAGTTGCCGGCCGCACTGGCAGGAGGCCTTGGCCTGTTGGGAATTCACCCGCTGCAAGGCTTTGTGGGGGAGGTGAGAGGAGCCCCATCATCCTGGGACGTGAGCAAATCTGGCCCCCCGATGACCACTCCCCGGGAGAGAGCGAGGTCTGAGTGCGGAGAGCCGAGTGTCCAGTTCCGTGGTCACATTTCCCACCGTGACATCCTGGTCTGGAGCCTGAGCCCCGCTCTCTGCTTTGGGCTCCATTTTCGCCTCTAGAAGCGATGTTTCAGATAAACACCGTGCTTTGGAAGGAAAGCGGCTCAGTCCTTGGATGCACGGGAGGCGTGTGACCCCGTTAGAAGCCCCAGAGTTCTGCCAGGCGTTTCCTCAGGAGGGCCTCGGGACCCGAGTGCAGACCGCAGTGCTGCCTGCCTTCCCGAGAGCCGGAGCCCCGGGGGGGTCTGTGTCCTCAGCAGGAGCTGAGCCAGGTTCTGCCAGAGGGGCGGGGCCCCGCTGTGCGTCTGTGCGGTGTGGGCAGGGGGATGAGCAGCGTCCACGTAGACGAGCTCCTGGGACAGTTCCGTGCCAGCAGCCTGCCAGGAAGCCTCTGTAAGGAGGCATTGAGCCGACGGGTGGGCACCAGAAACGGGACATCCCAGCTCTCTCGAGGGCGGGCAGCCCCGAGTCAGCACGGAGGCCTGCTGGGCTCAGCAGCGGCATCATCTGGCTCCCTGGGCACGAGGGCCTGGAGCCCTTGGCAAGCGCCCCTCTGCCAAGGCGGCCCCGGTGGGTACCAGGGACGGGACCGCGCCATCACGCAGCGGGCACTTCTCAGAGAGCATCCAAGAAGGTGGAATTCACAGGCTACCGGATATGCGCGGGCCCCTGGATGTGTGAATGAGTTGTGACAAACGTACCGTTGACCCTCCAACAACATGGGTCCACTTACATGTGGGTTTTCTCAGTAAACACTGCGCTGTTTTGGGCCCATGGCTGGGAGTCTGCGGGTGGGGAGGGCCGGCTGTGTGCTTGGTTCCAGGCCCTTTTGTGCGGGGATTGGAGCATCGGCAGCCCTGGGTCCCCCAGGCGTCCTGGGGCCCACCCCACGGATACCGAGGGGCAACTGCAGTTAAGTTTTGGGGGAGTCAGGAGTTATACTTGGATTTTCGACTGCACGGGGGTTGGCACCCGTAAGCCCCACGTTGTTCAGGGGTCAACTGTATATAAAGAACTTAGTTAACAAAAAAAGGCAGTGATGAACTCCAAGGAAAACAGAAGCTGTTCAGGAGAGGAGGGGTAATCATAATATAATGGGGGGGGGCATTTTCAGTTATAATGATGTAAATGCTGATTAGTATTTAAACAAAATGTGTTTATATCCAGAGGCTGTGGATCAGTGTGTGAGTGTGAGTGTGACACGGACTGAGAGGAAAGACAGTGTCAGGAAATTAAATCCTCATCTTCCACAATTGAAAAATCAATAGTTCAGGTTGAAAACTAGGAAATGAAGGACCAGGTCTACAAGCTCTAGAGATATGAGGTAAATACGAAAAGAAAACAATTAAAGGGTAGTAATTGCCTCTGGGGAGTAGAAAATTGAAGTGATCAGGAAATTGCTATTTTTCATAGCAAGCCTTGCAGAACTGTGATTTTTTTCCTACCAACTTAAAAGGAAGACTTAGGGAAAGGGTTCCTTCACTCAACGGTAGCCTCAGGGCAGACAGTGTGACAGGGTGGCCATGGGGTCTGGGCGCGAGGACACTGAGGCCGCCCCCGGAAGGAGGGTGGCCGGACCCGTGACTACCTGTTGGGCGCCAGGCAAAGGAATGTGCTGTGAGCAGAGGCCTGTGGGGACCAGTGCGGAGCCGTGGGCGGCCAAGAGGGGCCAGCGGCCGGCGGGGCGTTTGGCGGCCGTCAGCTGGAGCACACATGCAGCGTGAACGAGAAACAGTGACCCTCTTTGGTTTTACTTTCTTGACTCTCGATCCTTCTTCTCTCTAAGCCTGAAGCATCCAGGGGGGTCCCCCAGTGAGCACTAAAGAGAAGTGGGTCCCACCCAGGAGTGTGGGGGACAGTGCAGCTCTCAGCTGCGATGAGGAAGCCAGGCTGAGTGTGATGGGTCCCGAGCAGAGCTTGCACCACCCCCTCCACACACACCCTTTCATTCCCACCAAGTCACACCGTGCCCCCTGTTACGTCTCCACCCCTTTGGGCCAGAGCCAAGTGTAAATTGTTCGAGGCCTAAGACCCACTTTAGTGAATTGCCTGCATTGAAAGTAATGAGAACAATGTACCCTTCAGGGAAAACAAACACAAAATAAAGTGTTCCCATGCACAGTCAGAATGGGTTTGCTAATACAAGAGCATTTTGTTTACATCTTTAAAGTCTAATCATGTTGTTATGGCTGTGAACTTGTAAATGGTTCGGTCAGAAATTGAAATTTAGGTAACATTTCCGTTCATAATCACATCAGAAGGGGACACGTTAGTTTCCAGCCGAAGGGCTGTAAGGCCTGCACCATCTCAGCAGCGTCAGGGCCGTGCTCCCGATGGACACGGAGACACAGTGTTGCCGAGTCCAAATCTGAGCGGATTCCTTGTTTGTTGAAACTGACCAGCACAATCAGGACAGCGCCATGTTGATGTACAGCCCGGTGGACGGATCACACTCCACAATGGAGAGTCTAGAAACAGGCACAGCTTTGGGTTTTGACAAAGGTGTCAGGCAGCTCCGTGGGGAGAGGAGGGTGTTTTCACAAATGGTGCTGTAACCGTTCGATGACCACGTGCAAAAAGAGGACCTCAACTCTTCTACCGACACTTACAAAAACGTGACTCTAAACAGACCTAGCTAGTGTAAGAGCTGAAGCCGAACCGTCTACGAGAACAAGGGGAGATCAGAGTGACTGTGGCTTTGGCGGAGACTCCTTAAATACGATGCAAAAAGCACCAACTGTTATAAACAAAAAATTTATTGCACTTCATCAAAATGAAAAACATTTGTTCTTCAAAAGATACAAAAATAGGCAGCTCACAGCCAAAGAGAAAAAAACATCTGCGGATGTTATCGACAGAGGACTTATCCAGGGCGCTGCGTATAAAGACCCACAGCGTGGTACTAGCCAGACACACAAGTCTTCCTGAGTTTTTGAACGATTTGAACGGACTCTTCACCAGATAAGATGGAGAACAGCCAATACACACCTGGGGTGACATTCAGCACCGTGTGTCCTCTGAGCACTGCACACGGGCCACACTGACAGAGGTCACACACTTCCCACCATTGGCCGACATTAGAAAGACCCACCACCCGTGTTGGCAGCGTGTGACAGGACAGGGACCCCCAGGTGTGAGGTCACACCGCCATGTGGTTCTTACGTGGTTCTTAAAACGTCAGAACGCACCTCCCATGAGGCCCAGCCAGCCCACCCCTGGGCCTCTGCCTGAGAGAGCGGACGGCGCCGTCCCCCAGGGCCGCCTTCACTGATAACGCCCAAACTGCCCATCGGCAGGAGGGTGGGACGTGGCCTGGTGCGCGCTCGGCGGTGGGAAAGCCGTCGGTGCATGGACACAGCGAGTGTGCAATGAAGGAAAGCCAGGCAAGAGAGATGCAGCGCGCTCTGCACAACCCCACTTGTGTAACATTCTTGGAATGCAAGCCGATCTGTGACGACAGAAAGAGGCCGGTGGGTTCCCGGGACGGGGCTGAGGGGGGCTGCAGGGCGGCTGCAGGGGGGCTGCAGGGGACAGGGACGCGGGGGGCTGCAGGGGACAGGGCCGCGGGGGGCTGCAGGGGACAGGGGCGCGGGGGGCTGGGGGGGAGAGGGACGCGGGGGCTGCAGGGGACAGGGACGCGGGGGCTGCAGGGGACAGGGACGCAGGGGGCTGCAGGGGACAGGGACGCGGGGGCTGCAGGGGACAGGGACGCGGGGGCTGCAGGGGACAGGGACGCGGGGGCTGCAGGGGACAGGGACGCGGGGGCTGCAGGGGACAGGGACGCGGGGGCTGCAGGGGACAGGGACGCGGGGGCTGCAGGGGACAGGGACGCGGGGGCTGCAGGGGACAGGGACGCGGGGGCTGCAGGGGACAGGGACGCGGGGGCTGCAGGGGCTGCAGGGGACAGGGACGCGGGGGCTGCAGGGGACAGGGACGCGGGGGCTGCAGGGGACAGGGACACGGGGGCTGCAGGGGACAGGGACGCGGGGGCGGCAGGGGACAGGGACACGGGGGGCTGCAGGGGACAGGGACGCGGGGGGCTGCAGGGGACAGGGACGCGGGGGGCTGCAGGGGGCTGCAGGGGACAGGGACACGGGGGGCTGCAGGGGACAGGGACGCGGGGGGCTGCAGGGGACAGGGACGCGGGGGGCTGCAGGGGACAGGGAGGCGGGGGGCTGGAGGGGACAGGGACGCGGGGGGCTGCAGGGGACAGGGACACGGGGGGCTGCAGGGGACAGGGACCCGGGGGGCTGCAGGGGACAGGGACGCGGGGGGCTGCAGGGGACAGGGACGCGGGGGGCTGCTGGGGTCCGGGACGAGGGGGGCTGACGGGGACAGGGACGCGGGGGCGGCAGGGGACAGGGACGCGGGGGGCTGCAGGGGACAGGGACGCGGGGGGCTGCAGGGGACAGGGACGCGGGGGGCTGCAGGGGACAGGGACGCGGGGCCCTTGAGAGCGACTGGTGCGCTTGTCCTCTCGTGGTGATGGCTCCATGGGGGTGCAGATATGTCAGCCCTCATCTAATGGCATCCTTTAAATCTACACTTTGTCAGCGTCGTTTATGTGTCAGTGACACTGTGAAAACATCGAGTCGCGGTTAATGGCCCACACGCAGTCAGACTTTAATGATTTCATTGCAAAGGGAAGTGTCCCCATTAGAGTCTGACTGCGTGTAGAAACTATTCGAGTCGTTCTGTGTGTCTCATGATTAAGGAAACTTAACATTCCACCAGAAATAATAGCAGAGTATGAGTAATTTTCAATTTCATACACACACTATACAGACATTATCAATATAAAATTGAAAAGGCATTCTTTAGGTTAAATAAGGCTTTATTGATTTTTGAATGTAACATTATTCCAACTCAATAAAAGTGATTTGGTTAACACCGGCCGCTGTGCCTCGGGCAGGCTGACGTCGGTGGCCCCTGGCGGTCGGTCCGCAGATGAGCTATGTGCCCACGATGGGCCATTTCTCTACGAGTCCGAACTGCTGCACTTTCCGTCTGTCGCTTCCGTCCTGAGGAGCCGGGACGAGCAGACCCCGGCGCTCGGCGGAGGCCCCTCCTTTGCCCCGTCACACCCAACGCGTGCTCGTCACCTTGGTCTGTGTCCCGGGCGCAGCTGGGCAGCAGGCATCTGTCTGGCCACGTTCCTGCGTTCATGCAGCCGAGACCTGCGTCCTGGCCGGGTGTGTGGCCCCGCGGGCGGCCGCGCCTGCCCCGTGTGTGGGAGCTGCCCACCAGCCAGCAGCCTCGCCTCGGGAAGCAGCAGCACCCAGATGGCCGTCGGCAGGGGGTCCGGCGTCACACGTGTCCGGGGTGTCAGCGAGCACGCCCCCACATCTGGGCTCTGGACTCCTGCCTGGGCTGGGTGCTCGGAGATGCGGGCGGCCCTACTCGGTGACAGAGGAAAGTCCCCTGTGCCCTCCCCAGGCCTGTCATGTGCACTGCCGCCCGCAGTGGCCTTACCTCTGTGAGGTGCAGGCTGGGGTTCTGCCTGGGCAGGGGCCTTATGGGGAGGGGCAGGGACCCCGTGAGCAGCTACACGGCACAAGGACTGGTCGCCGTTGTAGGCAGGGTCTTCTCCACTCCCCACAGGCCAGTCGCACAGCTGCCCATCGCCTTGTCCGTTCCTTGCCACCCCCAAGTGTCCCTCACTTTTATTACAGTCACTGTGTGGCCGGCAGTCACAGCCATGCTGTGTGACTCCGAGTGGCCCCCTGCTCCTTTGCCCAAAGCCCTCGGGCTGTCTCTCTGATGATGGGGTCACTTGTCCTTGTTTCCCTGCCGCTTCCTACCGGCCGTCACCGCTGGGCCCCAGGTGGCACGGCAGCTGGCCATGCGCGGGGTCCCTGCCCAGTGTGGGGGGGTGGCCGGGCGCGGCCGTGGTCCCTGTCACTGCCCCGGCAGGGTGCCCACGGCGGCCCTGTGGTGCCGGCTGGTCCGTCAGGCGCAGACAGGCGTGACTGAGGACTGTGTCACACGCTGCCCGGGAAATACTCGCCGCCCGGAAGGCATTGGCGCGCAAACTGAAAAATTGTAAAGCTCTTAAGGACTTTCGTGCTTGTTAGCATTTTTTGACAGAAAATCGCTGAAGCAGTGAACATAAAAAAATGGTCACGGTTGACTCACAGCTGCGCTTGTTGTCCTATTTGTTTGGCCTCAAGTGACATTTCACTCCCGCAGTCCCGCTCTGAGCTGCCCCCGCTCGCCAGGGCTTCTTTACACGACGCTCTCCCACCAGCATCCTCACGCGTCCTGGGCTCTCACCTGAGCCGCGGCCTCCCTGGAGGTCTGAGCTCACCAGCAGGTGTGGGTGCTTTCTCAGAAGCCCAGGTGCTGAGAGCCGCGTGGGCCTGCGCGGTCAGCTGGCCCGCCACGTCCCGGAGCCCAACCACAGGGACATCTCAAGGGCCCAGTGAGGACAGGGGCTTGAGTGACCGCCACTCAGGGCTGTGTGTTGCCCTGAAGGCCTGTGGTGTTTCGCAGAAGGCCCCCCCCAGGGGATGGCGCTTATTATTTATTCTGGGGCAGACGGATGATCTTGCAAGCCTTGCTTGTGATTGATTCGTGCGTTTGCTGTGACAGGTCAGGGGGGCGGGCAGGGCCTGGCGCGCAGGGTGACTGGGCCCCCTCCGTGAGAGGACCGCTGCAGTCCGGGCCGCCTTCCGTGTGCGCCCAGCTGCCCCTGGGTGCTGTCCCTGGCACTGGGGCACCCCAGCTGGGGGCAGGTAGTTGGCCAGTCTTTGGCTGCCCTATCGGTTAGTCCCCACTGCCCACGTGTGCACACAGGCGTGCCAGTCTACATGGAGCCTGCCGTGTCCATTCAGAGGTCCCGCCTCCGTCCAGGCCTGCTGGCCGCCGTGGGTTCTGACTCAGGGGTGTGGTTGTCAGGCTTTGGGGGACATCCGTTTTGGATTTATGTCCTTGAGAGTTGCTCCCGTCGGATTATGCTGCTCCCTGTTTTGCCATGTTGAACAGAGTCGTGTCGTCGTGAAGGAGAGGGGACAGTGACCCAGGAGGAAGGAGCACTCGGTCCTGACCCTGCTGCCGTCAGGCTGCAGGGCCGGTGTGGCCGCGGTGTTGCTCTCCCTCTGAGCTGGTCGAGGCCCCCACACTTACCCCGCCCGCGGGGCCTCCATGCTCCCCTTTCACAGCCCGAGTGGTCTCAGGCCCTCCCCCAAAACTGTCCGAGGTGGTGGCTGGGGGCGGTGCCTCCATGCTGTGCCACCTGCAGGCCCCCAGACGGGAGGCAGGGAGGGCGGAGGAGGAGAGAAGCCACGTTTACACACGGTGTTCCCTGTGGGCGCTCGGGGTTTGCAGGACAGGCTCGCCGTCCTCAGGAACCCGACGCTGAGGCAGCGCCTGGCCTTAGAGGCCCCCGCTTCCGGGGTCGGTGAATCCGCACGCCCCCAACCTTGTATCTGCTCCCTCGGGAGAAGACCGGGTGTGTCATTCAAAGAAAAGTAGTGTGGACATTCGGGGTTCCCTCGTGTGCTGCTCTCCGGGTGGGAGGGAGGCGCCACGGCCACGTGAGCCTGGCAGCCAGGTCCTCGTGCGCCTGGCTTTTCTGGGCTGTTTCCGTCCTTGTTGTGGTGAGTCTTTGATGCGTCATTTAAAACTTCCTTCCTTTGTCTTTTCTGCTCTGTGGTTGTGGGGAACGGTTTATACTCGGGGGAGTTTATGTGCAGAATGCCAAAAAGGAGCAGCCCTGTGGATGGGAAGTTGTCACACGGTAAGCAGGTCACCCGAGAAGGCCGTTTCAACACACAGGCGACGTGGGGCACGGTGCCAGGCACAGGCCTCGTCCTCTGCAGAAAACCTGAGATTTGGACAACTGAAGCGTACCAAACCCTGTCAGATCACCCGGAACTCCCGGTGAGTGCCTCAGCCCGTCCCCTGGCTGCCTTCTGGAACCCTGCCTGTGATTGTCGTGATTGTCAGAGAAAACCCTCAAACATGTTTCAAATGGAAATTGTTACACTTTGCTCTTCATCTTGAAATTAATGTTGGGCCATCAAATTTTATTGCCAATCTGATGGGTGAGGTCCGGCGATGGCAGCTGTCCCCTTGGGCGGTCCCCCGAGCGCCGTGCCACCCGTCTCCAGCCTGTGCACCCCCCGCCCTACGGAACGGCTGAGGTGGAGAAACACCTGAGCGCAGAGAACTCGTCAGACAGCCCGACCTGTACTGTGCACTCAGTGCTGGGGTCAAAGAGGGGGAAAGGCGATTTTTTGGTTGAATTTTCTTTTTATTCACCCCCACCCCTCGGGAAAAAGAGGCGGCTGCAGCCTTCGGAGTCGGGGCCCGACCGCCAGCTCTGGGCCCAGCTGAGGTTCCGTCTGAGGCCGGCCGGATTTGTGTATCTATTCATGAGGCCCCAATAATGTAATGATGTGCTTGTGCTTGTCTCATAAATGCGCTGTGCCAGCTCAGGACAGCAGACATCTCCACCGTGACCCAAATCGGCTTAGCCACAGCCTCTTTGGGTTAGAGCTAAGCTATTTAATAAATGTTGGCTGTTCTTCCAACCATCGTAATTATTTAAAGCGTTCTCAAAAGGGACAGAACAAATCAAATCAAACCATAACTGTGTACCTCTTTCTGGAGCTAAGTGTGTTTTTTCAGTGTGGGTCTTGTTTAGAGTCTCCTCCCAGTTTTCATCTATTATCACAATAATTGAGTTTGTAGCTGGAATGAAATTTATCAAATTGCATTATCCTCTTTAGAAATTGGAAAGGTTCGGGCGGGGAGGCAGAAGTTAATCCGCTTTGCGGAAGCCCCTGGTGGCACCTCGCGCCAGGATCACGGGGCTCCGACGCCTTCCTGTCACCCGGACACGATGTAATTTCTCCTCGATCCCTTGTGCAAATAATGACATTTGAATCGAGCATTAACAGGCTTAATTACTTTAAAATTGTCATTTTAATTTACACTGATATAGTATTGATCATAGAAGCAGAGATGAAGCTGCTCGGCAGAGCGGATGATGGGGAATTAAACATTAAAGGTCCCCCAGGGGCCGCGTGCTGCCCGGCGAGGGCCAGGCGGGGGACGCGGCTTCTCGGTAATGAACTGGTGGCATGCGGGGACATGAATCTCGGGCTTCTGGAAAAGGGGAAGTAATGGGGTTTGGGCAGCATTTGCAGGTCACTCATTCACTGCCATGCGCCAGTTCTCCAGTGACTAGCCGCCTCACCAACATTTATTTATCCAGCAAATTCCGAGCTTTGACCTTTGGCTAAGTACATTGAACAGAAGTTTGAGTGGCGATTTTTCAGGTGTAACTTTCACAAGTATTTGTTATTATTCTTTTTTTATTTCTGGGTAACATCAAACAAAATGATTGTTTTCCTGGTGTGCTCGTGTCCGTTGGCCCCTGGGGCTCAGCCGGGTGCTGAGAGCGGAGGTGGCGGGCTCAGGGGTGAGCTGTTTGGGTGGCGGGGTACGTGGGCGCTGCCACGGGCCAGGGCCCCCCCACCCCCCACTCCAGCCCCTGCAGCCATTCCTCACGCTTCATTTTTGAAAAATTCCAAAGGCAAATCCCGGGTTTAAGTGTCACTGATCCCTTTTTTCAA
Source organism: Aselliscus stoliczkanus (assembly GCA_033961575.1). NCBI lineage: Eukaryota > Metazoa > Chordata > Mammalia > Chiroptera > Hipposideridae > Aselliscus > Aselliscus stoliczkanus. Next base: position 185,886,130 of record CM066729.1, read on the forward strand.
CAAGATGACATGAGAGCCTCACATTTTTGCCCTGGAAATAATGGCTCGTTGCCTGTCCTTTCAGTTCTAAGTTTTCTTGGGACCATTTTGCAAAGCTGCGCCTTGTCACTGTGCAGGTGCTGCTGGGTGGAGACCGCAGGAAATGAGCGGAGCATTTGCTTCTCAGATGCACACGTGAGGGACTTCTTTTGGCTGCCGTCAGAGCACGTCAGATCCTTTAGCCGCAGGCCGGTCAGCCTTTAGAGGTTACGTCATAAAAGCTTGTGTGATTGATTTCATGGCTCGGCGGGGAATAATGAAATCCTTGATCACTATCCATAATGGCTTTATTTTAAAAGGCAGGTTGGAGATTTAATTAAAGCGTGATCAGGGAAATGAAGAAACGCTGCTATTTCTTTTCAAGAGTGACGTGGATTTGCACAGGACTGTCAGACGTGGTTTTTTTTTAGTGTCACATAAAGGCTGTTGTCCGTTTTACTTACTCTGAAAGCCCAGTGACCTTCACCCTTAGCGACAGCACTGGCCAGCTGCCTGAGGGCGCGCCCTCCTTTAAACCCGCCACGCTCTGACGTGTCACTGCCACAGCTCCGTCTTAGTGGGCGCCTGCTGTTTGCCAGGATTGTCCCGACAGCCTGAAAGCTGGGGAACCAGAGACGCAGAAAGGCGGTGCAGCAGGTCGCGTCCCCCCACGCAGGCACTCCGAGACTCGCTGCCACATCTTTACAGGGAGTGAAAGGATGGGGAGCTTCAGTGACCCGTCGAATCTCTGGGCGCCTCGCCCCAGGAGGACCCTCCCGGGGACAGACGGGCGCTGGGCTGCCTCAGGCTCTCACTGGAGAGCAGTGGGCCACCCACCTCCTGTGCTTGCGAGACAGCCTGAGTGTCACTGCCCTGCAAGCGAGCGAGACAGCCCGTGTGGCTGGCATAGGACGCTTCTCCCCAAGACGGCGTGGGTGCGTTCCACCAGGCACTTTGGGGACAGTCACGTGCAGTGGAATTTGCTGGAAATCTTAGGATGCCATGCTGGAAACGCTGACCTTGGATTCTCTAACAGCTCTGTTCTCCCATGCTCTCTCTCCCCGCTCTAATTATGCCTTGTGTGCATCTCGTTTCCCTGGACCCAGCCCTCTTCTCCCTGTTTATTCCTCATCAGGCCTCGGGGCGAAGGTGCATGCACCTTCCAGACTGACTTGGTGGCTGCAGTTAGATATGGTTCTGCGCGTGCGCCACCGGGCTCTGCATCCACCGGAGCGGTGCCCCGCAGCCCGAGCACTCGCAGCGTCCTCTGTAGCTGTCTGCGTGGTCCCCTGCCATCCCTCGTCTCCCCACGTGGCTCTGCCTGTCTCTTTCCAGCCCTTCTCAGCGCCCCCTCTTTCCCCTCCACAGCCTTGCGCCTTGGGACCCCTGGGCCCCTAGCCCACTCACCGCTGCCCTTGCTGAAGCCTGGCTCACCCTGCCCCCACCGGCCTGCCTGATCTGCCTTCTGTGCAGCCCTGGGCCCCAGCGCCCTGCATGTCCCCTCTCCACTCCCAGTCCTGTCCTCTTGCTGCCAGCATTGGCCTGTGTGACAGCCTGTGTGGCCAGTGGGCAGGTGGGGTGACCTGCTCCCTGAGAGAGGGGCGCAGTCAGAGGGTTCCCTGTAGTCAGGGTGGCCGCGCCAAGGTGGAAAGAGTGTGCCCAGAGGGGTCGCTGACGGGTGTCACTCCTCCGTGGCCTTGTCAGTGGGTCTGATTTATGTCACCGCCATTAGTGGGCGATGGCTGTTCCCGGAAGGGCTGGCCGTGACTTGGCCTCAGCAGACAGGTGAGGAGAAAGGTCTTTTCTTCAGATGAGGGAAGCTGGCTTGTGACGTGGACTGTGGGTGCACTGCAGCCTCCTGTACCCCCTTTCCGGTTGGGGCCACACCGCAGGTGGTGGCTAGCGACCAGTCAGGCCTCCCCCTGGGGAGCTGACTCAGAGGCCCGCCCTGCGCTTGGGAAGTGCGAAGCCTTGCTGGCCGCCGCCCCTCCTGCTGCCCTTGTTATCCTGGCGTCAGCCGTGGCCACAGCTGAGGCTGCCGCTGTTCTCCCCGCGTGGGAAGGGCAGCAGGGGGGTGGGCGAGCACTGGAATACTCGTTCCCACTGAGCTGCCAACACCGCCCTGGGCGCGCTCCACCCGGCACCCACGGACGGCTCAGAAGCTGTCACTGGGATCACCTTCCAGTGTTACAGATGGAGAAACTGAGGCACAGAGAGGCTCAGTGACACGAAGAGGCAGGTGCAGGGCTTGAGCTCGGGTCCGGACGCTGAGCACTGCTCCCTCTTGGCAGAGGGGCTGGCGAGGGGTGGGCGTGAGCAGGGGCGCGATGCGGGGACGGTCAGCGGTGGGTGCATTGATTTGGAGGCTGATCGAGGAGTCGCTGGGTTTTAACGCTGGCGACAGGTGTTGGGGAGGCTGAGATTTGAGGGCACCCTAACTGAAGGCAAGGCCACAGGGCGAGAGCTCCTTTCAGAGCGGCCCCGTTGGCAGACACTGTGCCCTGTGTGTTGTCTCGGGCAGGACTTCACGTGGGAAGAATGGGGTAAATCACCCCATTACGAGCCGGGACTGAAGCCCTGCCGATGGGTGTGTTTGCACAAATCCCGCAGCTGGAAGTCGCAGAGCTGCAGTGGGCCGGACGGAGCCGCGGAGCGAAGTGGGGAGCAGGCGGGGAGCCGGGTGTGTGGTCTGGCAAACGTGTAACGGGCCTGAGGAGGAGGCAGGGGGGGAGGTCACCTGTTACTTGTGAAGAGATCATAAATGGCAGTTTTCCGGTGTGTGGCAGAGCTTAGCCCACCAACGCAAGGACCCCAGTGCGCCCCAAACAGGATGAAGAGCGCCAATCCCAGAGAGAGCGCAGTAAAACTGAGCGAAACCAGAGACATGAGGCCGCGAGGAGCTGCCGTGGTGAGGCGACAGAGCCCCTTGGACGGGGCAGCCGCTAAGCAGAGACGGTGACCGCCGGAGGAGCGTGCGGTCCCATGTCCCCAGATGGAGCTCCCACCATTGAACTCTGTATCCGGCAAAGTACTTTCCAGAAGGAAGGTGAAATCAATATTTTCATTCCATGACACCAAGGAGAATCTGTCACCTGCATCCCCCACGACAGGCAGTAAGAACTACAGGGCGTCGCGCACGCGGGTAAAGCAGCACCAGGGGAAGAGTCGGGGTGCAGGAAGGAGGCAGCGGCGGCATGGTGAGTGTCGGAGAGGAGAGTGTCTGGGGCGTTTCAAGTGAGTGAGCTGCGTCCACCAGTCCCAACTGCGTCCCAGCCGGTGGGGTCAGTTGGCTCCGTGTCCCCGGCTTGGCCGCGTTGAGCAGAAACACGGAGAGCTGTGAGAGCCGGACACTGGGGCCCGTCAGCACGTCCTGGATGGAGCAGCTCAGTTATCGGAGGCAGGAGTAGATGGCAGCTTCCCGATAGAATTGAAATTTAATAATCAATTAAACCTTTTTGGGAGCATTGTCCGAGGCGCGCGCCTTCCTGATGGCAGAAGATACTTTGTAAACGGCTCGTGCTGGGTGTCGCCATGGTTAAAGTGCATTTTACTCTAATTACCCTCCGTCCGTAATGCACAAGCCTCCCCAGGACATTCGTAAGAATGAAATTGTAATTGAAAAGCTAATGATTTTCGGAAGACAAAAGATAAAAGTCAGAGCTGTTTTAATTATGATGCAAACTCTCCACATAATTTAATTGGCATAAAAGTTTATTGATTTACTTTTGTAATCATTCAGACATGGAAAATATGACTTAATAAATTTCATAATTCAAACTAGTTCTTATTTTAAGACTGATATTTTTCTTTGCTCATCATTGAAACTTTCAGTTTGCAAAGTATGTGTTATCAAAAAGGGCAACAATACGGCACATGAGTTTCGTTTTGAGAGGAGAATATCTGGGTGATGCAAACTCGGCGATGGAGAATGATTTGGCCTCTCCGGATGCAGGAGCCCAGATGCCCCAGCTCGAGGCCGGCGCCGCCCGGCCCGCAGGGGTAGGGCGGCATGGCTCTGCTCGCCTCTCAATAAAGCTGTTGGTCTTACTAAAAAACATGGTTTGGGGTGCTGCCAAAGGAACTCGAGGCCGGCGCCGTTTCTCTTGTCGCCCCGGTGGGGGCAGCGCTCTTGGGTTCTCTAATGTGGCTTCTCTGCCCACCCAGCTGCCCTCCCCAGATGAAACCGTCCCTGGGGCTTGGGCTCCTTTTCCCACCTGTTGTCGAGCGTTGGCTCATGAAATATGTTAAATCAGGCAAAAGTCAGTAGGGTTTCCCTGTTGGGAAGGGAGGTCCCGGGTTAACGTGCTGAACAAACGAGTGTATGTGTGGAAGAGCTGGGGCCCCCCACTGCCGATGACCCGCTCGCCGATTGTGCTGCTCCCGCTGTGAAGGTGCCGCACCGCGAGCCCGGCGGGGCGGCGGGCAGTCTGTCAGCCCCTCCCTGCTTCCCCGTCTCTTCCTGTGCTGACGGCCTCCAGCCCCGACGCCGGAAGCTTCCAAGGTTCAGCAGCGGCTGCCTTGTCTTCTACAACGACCCATGGAAAGCATTAGGAATTCCCACGCCACAATCCCTTTCGGCCATTTGAATGTGGCTGCTCACATCACGACTGGCCTCTGCGTTGTGGAATCCTGGGCCCGTTGCTGTCCCCAGGCACTCGATGTGCCAGCCGAGAGTGCCCCTCCACGCTCACCCCTACGACACACCTACCCCTGCTTCTATCCTTCCCCCTGACCGCTCTGTCCACACTGACCTCCCGTCCACACTGACCACTCTGTCCACACTGACCGCCCCGTCCACACTGACCGCCTGCATCCACACTGACCGCTCCACATCCACACTGACCGCCTGCATCCACACTGACCGCTCCACATCCACACTGACTGCCTGCATCTACACTGACTGCCCCGTCCACACTGACCGCCCCGTCCACACTGACCACCCCGCATCCACACTGACTGACTGCATCCGCACTGACCGCTCCACATCCACACTGACCGCCTGCATCCACACTGAGCACTCCGCATCCACACTGACCTCCCGTCCACACTGACCGCCCCGCCTCCACACTGACCATCCCACCCACACTGACCGCCCCACCTCCACACCGACCGCCCTGTCCTCACTGACTGCCCCATGGCCACACTGACCGTCCCGCCTCCACACTGACCGCCCTGCGTCCTCACTGACTGCCTGTATCCACACTGACCGCCCCATCCACACTGACCGCCCCATCCACACTGACCGCCCCGCATCCACACTGACTGCCTGTATCCACACTGACCGCTCCACATCCACACTGACCGCCTGCATCCACACTGACCACTCCGCATCCACACTGACCTCCCCGTCCACACTGACCGCCCCGCCTCCACACTGACCTCCCCGTCCACACTGACCGCCCCACCTCCACACTGACCGCCCCGCCTCCACACTGACAATCCCACCCACACTGACCGCCCCGCCTCCACACTGACCGCCCCGTCCTCACTGACTGCCCCATGGCCACACTGACCGCCCCGCCTCCACACTGACCACCCCGTCCACACTGACCGCCCTGCGTCCTCACTGACGCCCCCATCCACACTGAGCACCCTTGGCCGTCTCCGTTGGTCCCTCGCCTGCTCGCAGCCCCTCCTTGGTGGGGCCCCCCATCCAGCCTCTGGCCCTGCTCAGGCTCCAGTGTGTCCTCAGTGAGCTCAGCGTCACCAGCGGGGAGACTGTCCCTATGGACCCCCATTTACACTTGCACCCAGACCTCGGTCCTGGACACAGCCTGCATGTGCAGCCGCCTTCGGAAGTCTCCCTGCTGCATCTTAAAGCTGTTCAGCCGCAGCTTGTCCAGAGCTGGGCGCCTTCCCTCCCCAGCCCTGCCTGTCCCGGGCGATGGCAGCAGCCACTTCCGGCCAGCCGAGCAGAGACCCTGGCGTCGTCCTTGAGTGCTGCCCCTGCTCATACCCGTCTGTCAGGGCGTCCTGTGGACATGCCTCGTGTTCAGAAGCTGACCCTTTGTATGGAGCGCCCCATCACTGTCCCTTACGTCACCTGTCTCACTCTTGGGCCATTTGCTGAGTGACACTTCTCAGACCCCTGCCAGCGTGGCACGGAGAAGGTGCCAAGGGCATCTGTGAACAAATGAGTGAGTTCTCCCAGAAAGGCTGAACCGAAGCCCCCGGTGGCCTGCCCCCAGACAAGGTGCGGTGCGAGCGTCCCCTGCCGATTGTGGCCCTGGCATCGCCCCTCGCGGGCCATCAGTGCCCGCGCAGTGTGCGCCTCCAGGCAGCCCAGGGGCGAGCCCACCCGCTCCGTTCAGCTGCTCCTCGCTGGCAATATGCACGTTAGCAGGCGCATCAATCCACTGGATTTATGGCAGGCCACGCGAGACAGTAAGTGGCTGTTGCTTGCAGTGTTTACCCTCCCTGTCAGGATGACTTGTGCCCTGCCTGGCCTTGTGCTGAGCTGCCTAATTGGGGACAGTACAACCAGGGGCTGTGACAGGGTTCAGTGCTCCCATGTACAGCATGCCAGCTCCCGTGGTGCACGCTTTATAAAATGCTCTTTAATTCAGGGACAGAATAGCATTTACTTTGTAAGTAGATGAACACAATGGACAACCAATTTAATTAACTTCTAATGTCGGCTGTTGGACGGGAGACAAAATGGAATTATACGTGCATCTCTCAAGCAGGCAGCCAGCCTGGAGGGGGGCTTGGGGGTGAGGGTCAGACGGGGAGACCCCTTTGTGCCGTCATTTCATGTTTAGCCCAGAAGTTGAAATTGGAAAGTCAGTGCTTTGTAAATAAGCTCTCATTTCAGAGGGTCCCTCCACTGCTGGGGGAGAGGGGGCGGCCCCCGTGATGGTGACATGCTAAACACTGCCTCTCCCACATGCCCCCTTCTGGGTAACACGGGCTGGAATGGGCAGTAATGCCGCCTCATCCAATTACATTGGCCGTCCGTGAGTTTATTATCCAGGAAAAGATCAATGAAGCGTTACATTGATTTAAACAAAAGCTCTGTGTCATTTATTATTGTTTATAATCTAATGAATGTTATGGTAACTTCGCTTTGATTTATTACTCAATCTATTAAATTGTATTAGACCCAGGAGTCTCGGCTTCCTCTTGTGAAATAATAGTTGCCCCGTTGGTGGACAGCGTGTTATTTTCTGCGGCCGTGGTCAGCTCCTTGAAGGGCGCGAAGCACAGAGCCACCCTTGGAGGCCCAGCCCAGCCCTGCTCGCGGCTCCTGAGCCCTGTGGTGTCCCGCCTCCCAGCTTCTCCGCTTTGACCAGGGCGCCTTCATCTCCTGCCATGTACCAGGCATCGGGCCGGTGACCCAGGCGGCCAGCCCCTCCTCCAGGGTCTTCCTGCCGGTAAAGAAGACAGATGGCGGGAAAGAAATGAGCAGCCGGAGTGGCAGCGCTGTGAGAGGGCGGGGGCCGTGCTGCTTGTGCCGAGGTTCTGGGCAGAGCAGTCCAGGAGGCTGCATGGAGGAGGCAGTGTTTCCATGGAGATCTACGAAGGCAGGGGTCATGTGAGAAGAAACTGAGACGGGGGAAGCAAAGCAGGGAAACAGCCTAATGACGGCAGAAGCCAGCTTTCTCCAGACTCCAGGGCCGGGACAGCTGCGGCTCTGAGAGCCAGGGGGGGGCGTGGGGGACGTGCTGGGCAGAGCAGTGGCCCGACCAGATTTCTGTTTTGAAAGCGTTGGCTGGCATCTGGTAGAGAGGCGGAGGGGGCAGTGGCAATGGAGGAAGCAGGGGCCCCCGACGGAGGCCTGGCTGGGCAGTGGGCAGGAGGAGTGCAGAGAAATGGGCAGTTGGAGATACATGATGGCTCTGGAATCACGGACATCACAGGGAATGCGTGGCGGGGACGCCGCTGGAGGAGCCTAGAGGGACCTGCAGTCGCAGTGGGAGCAGAGGGCGAGCGAGACAGGAGGGCCCTGGGCCGGGGGGCTGCTGCCCCGGCCGGTGTGGTGGCCTCGCAGTGGGCCCAGCGCTGTGCGCATGAGCGATGGAGAACGGGGGCCTGAGGCCACCACAGAGGGAGGGGGCAAGCTTCCAGGGGGCCCCTGAGCACATCCGGTGTGGCACTGTCACCCGGAGAAGATTCCAGAGAGGCGAGAGTGGTGTTCAGAAGCCCAGAAACAAAGGTGGTTGAAGGGGGCCAGGGCAGGTGTCCCACTCTGCTCGGCAGCCAAGTGCCAGGAGACGTGCCCTTTGGATTTGCCGCTGGGATGTCATTGGAGACTTGGCCTAGAGGGATTTCACTGGGTGCTGCGAACAGAAACGACCCTGGCAGGACCGCAGACCCCTACACACAGTGTAGGGTCCCAAACACACATCCTGACCCAGCGGGCGGGAGCCGGGAGTGCGAGGCGGGCTGCACACTTTAAAATCTCCTAAAGCAAGTCACTACCCCAACCAACCACCACCAGAAGCGCCTGCGGCCACCTGTGCCCTGTCCTGGCCAGCACTGCCCCCTGCCGGCCCCCATGCCTCACGGTCCCACCCTGCCCGCGGAGCCTCAGGCTCTAATCTCCCTTCAGCAGGGGCGCAGCTTCAAGTACCAGCCTCCACAGACAAGTCAAGAGAGGCCCTGCTCATTCAGACATGAATCCAAGTGCCTGTGTGGCATGTCCACTTGGGTGTCCAGAGACATCTCAACTGACAGGTCTGTGCCACCAAACCCCGCGCCTGCCCTGGTCTCCGCCTCGGACGATGGCAGCCGCCCCTCAGCTTGCTGGCCAAGCCCGGGCCCAGCCCTGCCCACGCTCAGTCATCAGCACCCGTGTTCTGCCCTTGCTGGGCCTCCCCTCAGCCCTCGCGCCCCAGCACGGAGCCAGGCCCTTGAGTTCAGCCTTCACCCAGAGCGCCTGGCAGTGCCACGAGGCAAAAAAATAAAGGAAAGAAACGGTGTAAGGATTGTGAAGAAGAAACAAACCAAAAATTGTCAGAGAGAATCTGTAACTTAGAACTAGAAGTAAGCTGAGCACGGTTGCTGAATATCAGATTAATATACAAATATCAGTAGCATTTTTATTGGCTGGGAACAAACGGTTCTAAACCAATGGTGATTTAAAAAATTGTATTTTCCGGTAGCAGCATGAACTAGAAGACACCTAAGAATGAATCTAACAAAAGATGTTCAAGACCTTCATGGAGAAAATTATGACACATTATGCGACATTTTTGAAAACCCAGTGTGAAAATCAGTGTGTGTTTATGGGGAGGAGACGCAGCATCCCCAGGCCGCCCTGCAGAGCGTCTGCCCTGGGCTGTTCTGGCTGAGATTTGGCAGCTGTTCCAAAGTTCACATGGAAACACAAAGGGCCAGAAATAACAAAAGCAGTTGTGAAGAAAAACAAATATCAAAACTTATTCTAAAATAGGAAAAAGTGCTTTTTGCAATAGAACAGTGGAACAGAATCAAGACCCCAGATGGAGGGAGATGTGGCACGTGAGAGCGGTGACGTAAATAGCGTGGGACCGGATAGTGTGGCATTCCACCTGGCACGAAACAACGCTGCGTTTTACCTTGTGCCCCCCCCACAGTGTGTCCCTGTTGTTGTGAAAACCTAAATGGGAAACTCAATCCTATGATTTCTACCTGGGAATACAGAGACTGTCATTGTAGAGTCAGATTGAGAAACTGCTTCCAAATAAGACATAAAGGCATAAACCATAAAGGAATATATCGATTAATTTGACTACTTTAAAAAGTTTCATTTAATGAAAGGTGGACAAGATTGATGAGATCAGCCCAAAGTGAGAGAAATTCTTTGTAATGCAAGTAACAGACAAATAATTTCAGATTACATGTAAACATTTTTTAAAACCTACAAAATGAAAAAGAGAGCAGTAGAAAAAAATGGATAAAAGATATGAACAAATTCCCAGGAGAAACTTCAGTTGCCAATAATCTTAAAAAGATGCTCAGGCCGGCCGAGTGGCTCAGTTGGTTAAGAGCTCTCTCAAGAGTGCGAGCTGAGCTCTGAGCAACGGCGGTTCGATGCCCAGCCCGAGCTGAGCTGCTGCTGAGCTGCCAACAGGTGGAGGATGGCTCAGCTAAAAAGAAAAAAAGAAAAATGTTCAACTGCACTCATGTGAGACACGACGACGATGTGTAATTTCACATCATCCAGTGGGCACAGCTCACGGCCGGCTGGCACCAGGCCCTGGCGCGGCGTGGAGCGCTGGGCGCTGCCCCCCACACACTGGGAGAAGGTGCGGGTGTCATGGCAGCCCGGTGACCTCTGTGGACGACGCCCGTCGCTGTGACCAAAACCTCTGCCCGCATGTGGCCATGCACACACGTGTGACACCTACACACATGTGCAGTAGCAAAAGCCCAGAAGCAGCGTCCGTGCCCAGTGGCAGCGTGGATGAATGAGCTGCAGTGTTTCTGTAGGATTATCATGAGCATCATAACTGAAGTCCCGTGTCGCAACACCGGCATCCCTACGTGTAACTCTGAATGGAAGACAAAGCAAGTTTCTGAGAGAAAAACAGAGACAAGGGCGCTGAGGGCTCCGAGCCCCGCCACGGGCTGCCTGTCACCCTGGTCATCACCGGTCAGATGGCGGCCACCACTCAGAGAAGGGGCAGTGGCTCTCGGCGTGCAGTGTGCAGTGAGCACCTCTGAAGCTCCATGCAAGCTAAGATCTTTCTAGAACGTAGCTTAGCTCTATGGTGTCCCTACCTCAGCCGCTCCTGCTGCTCGTTGCCCCAGATAAGTCACCTTTTTCTTGGCATTTGTCATTCCTTCTTCTGGTATTCACATAATCTTAGTGTCACCGCTCCCTGGCTCAGCTCCTTTAGCTGATGTGCTTGTCTTGGCGCCGCGCTCAGAGTTTTCGGAGCTCACCGTGTGGATTGGCATGTTTTCCGGGCTGTGCTTCCTCTGTGGGCTTTTCCCGCAGCCTGTCCCGTCTCCCGTGGTGAGGACCGGGGTTGTTTTCATCAGTGGAGTTTCCAGAAGTGCTGGCAGTGCACCTTTGTGCATGCGTCCTGAGAGCGAGCCTGTGCATGCACGGATGTGTGCCTGTGTGTGCACGACTTTCTTTTGGGTGTGAAGCGTGGGGCGCTGAGTTCATGGGACGCACCCATGTCCCTGTGCCTGCGCCCCCCGCGATCTCAGGTCACTGCCTCGGAATGTTCTAGGACTTCTCCCATCTCACAGGGACACAGGTGTGTGAGGAGACTCGCAGCCTGTGAGCCTATCACACGCATGGCCTCAGGACGGCGCCATGAGGCGCGGCTCTGACGTGCTCAGTTCTGTTCTCAGAGCGGAGACGTTTGCCGCTGACCCGGGGACACGAGGGCCCCAGCGGAGCGTCCCTCTCCGGTTCCCTCCCGCCCGCGCGCCGGTGTGCGAGGCCGCCTGCCTCACCTGGGCCCTGTGTCCTCCAGGTCGCTGTCCAGCCGGGCACGGCGTGGGCGGAGTCTCTGCGAGCCCATCACTGTGCAGATTTCAGAGGCCTTTCCAGCCGAGACTCCTTCAGACTGACTCCGACTTAGGGCCGCTGGCCTGGCTCCCGTTGCAGAGCTGAGGGCTGGCTACCAGCAGTGTCTTAGGAAGTTTTTGTCCTGTTCACAGATCCACTAATTTTATTTTTGTTAAATAATGAATTGGAAACGCTTTATCCGTGGAAACAATGTGATGTGGTGCCATCTGGGAGCAGTGAAGAATTTCTGAATTCCATGTGGCACCGGACAGAGTAGAGGCCTTCCCCGCCACGCGCTGTGCTGTCCCCTGCCCGTGGCAGCAGGATGCACAGCCGGCTTCACGGAGGAGCCCCCACCCCAGCCCCTCGGGACACAGAGGGTGCTCAGCCGCCCATTGTGACTTCCAGAAGGGAAGCCCTCCCCCGCAGAGCTCCGCAGGCTCCCTGGAGCTCAGATCCGGCTGTCACCATGGCACTGTCGGAAATGGGCAGCTGGCAGCACGCTCACAGGTGAGGGCGCAGACCTGAGGAGCACTTGTACGCTCTGCGTTCGCCGTGTCTGGGGAAGGAAATGTGTTCCGTGCGCCCTTCCGGCTCTGTCGGTTTGGTTTGAGTGTGGGATTTCGTCTCCGGGGAAAGCCGGATGCACGAGGCCACCAGGTTAACGATGTGTACATTGGCGGCTGGCCCAGGTGCGGAAACGGTGGCTCGCCGGGCATTTGACTTGTTTGCAAATAAAAGGTGAAGGGCCGTTTGTGCCGAGGCCCTGTCCTTTCCTCACGCTGCTCCGGCCGGTCACCCACATCCCCCCTCACACCTTGGGGGGCACCCATCCTGCCAGCCGCTTTGCCCTGTGTGGGTGTCCCCTGTCGGCTGTGTTTGCAGAGCTCAACTCAAAGGGAAACCAAGGGTGGGGTGCAGCCGCCCCCCCGAGCTTGTCCCCTAGCTGCGACGGAACGGGGCTGAACAGCTTTGCAGACCTGCATTTTCAGCAATTAGCTGCTTTAGCCACCGAGTTGCCTGCCGACTGGGTTTCATTCCCGCAGACACCCAGGTCAGCGCCTGTCCCAGAGCCCGTCCTGCCGTGTTCCACGCTCCACGGCAGTTTGAGCCTCCGGGGCGGCTGCCGGGCGGCCCCTGCTCCTCGCCAGCCCCCCTCAGAATCCCGAGGGGCGCAGCTGTGTGCACGAACGCTGGCTTTTCCTGCTGTCACCAGCCCGAGGCCGCACTGCCCAGCCGTCCTGCCACCGGAGTGTGGAGGGCTCCTGCCTGCTGTGCGTGCTTCCCAGGTGGCCGAGCTGCCCTAACGGGGACTCATGAGCACTCTTCACAGTCAGGTGTGTCAATAGGTAAAACGGATTTCAATTGTTTTTAGCAAAACAGGCCAGGAGTCAATATTCTCAGACGCGTAAAGCTCACTGCTGACCGGAGCTGTGGTCAGAGGGCCCGGGAGCAGGCTCCCCGCCTCGGCGCGTTTCTATTCAGACGTGTCGTGCCTGTGACAAATGGGGCCCTGCACCCTACTGATAGAGTAGGTTAAACATTGGAAAAGCTGGTTGAACTTTGACTTTAAATATTCATTAGAGATAATTATGGATTTTCTGACTCTATGAATTACAGTTTCCATACCTGCACTGGCAGTTTATTTTCCATTTATTTATTGTAAACTTCATAATATTATGTTAGCTTCATCACATTCAACGAGGAAACAGTTTAAATATTTGCAGTGACGTTTACTTACTTACACTGTGTCCGAGTGCTGTACCTGAGACAAGTGAGAAATACCCTTTGAAAGGGCTAATGGCAGTGGGTCCGCGTCCCTGCACCGTGGCAGGTGGGTTCCCGAAGGCTCTGCCCGTCTCGCAGCTCGTAGGACCCGATGGCGTCACACACCCCGTCCTGGAGACTTGTGCGCGGCTGACTGGCTCACAGTGCTGTGTATTTGAAAGTGGCTAAGGGAGAGCAGATCTTAAAAATTCTCATCAGGGGAAAACAAACTGGAGCTGCGTGGGTGACAGATGTGTTAGCTCATTGTGATCACCTAACAACGTAACAAATGCCCAATTCTTACATGTACCCTTAAACTTACAGAGTGTTATATGTCACCTATAACTCAATAATGCTGGTAAAGAAGAAACACTGTAACAGTATTTTCATTTTGGAGAAAAGAGAGACCCAAAGGCAGCCCGTGTCCTGCCGTGTGGTCTGAGGGGCCGAGGGCGGGAGGCGCAGGCTCCTGTGAGAGGCAGGGGCACTGGTGGACGGCGGAGTCCACGCTCTGCAGCTCCATTGCGTCTCGGGGGGCTCCTTCCCTCCCCGAAGGCGCCCTCACATGTCAGCTGGCCCGAGCGGCTTGCATTTGGGTGGTGGTCAGGGTGCAGGGCAGGGAGGCCTGCCGCCTTCATCGAGCCCTCAGACATGTGCACCTGTGTGTGGGTGCGTGCGTGGGGCCTGGGAGCGAGGGGTGGGAGTCGCTGCTCAGCTGTGCCGCTCCAGCTATCCCTGCCGAGCACAGCGCGGACGGAGCTAAAGTCACGCCCGGAGGGAGCCCCGAGCCCAGGGCGAATGGGCTCATGTCCACACACCTGCTATGCGCGTATGTGTACATGCCCACATCCATGCAATGCACACACACATGCACACGCACAATGCACACACACATGCACACATACACATGCACACATGCACACGCACAATGCCCACATCCATGCAATGCACACACACATGCACACGCACAGTGCACACACACATGCACACATGCATGCTCACGCACAATGCACACATACACATGCACAGATGCACACGCACAATGCACACACACATGCTCATGCATACATATGTGCACACACACACGCACACACGTACGCATAGCAGCAGCCTGGCCCCTGTAGCTCTGCCTTTTCCTGAGTGGGGACAGCAGGGTCTCCCCCCGACACCTGGTTGCTGCCCTGGGTGCTGTCCAGTTGGTGGCGGCCGGCCGCCCGCCCTAGGGAAGCGGTGCTGAAGCAGTCCGTGTCTGTGCAGCCTGTGGGAGCCTTGGGTGGGCAGGGCCAGGGCCAGCATGTGGCCGTGGCAGGGCCGTGTCCCAGCGCTCGGGGGCAGTGCCACTCGGCTGAGCCCTCGCCCGCTGGGCCCTGCTCGCAGCCGGCCTCCTGGCAGAAGCGAGACTGTGCTCGACCGTGCCTGTCGGAGGAGAAGCCGGCGGGCAGTGCCCCTCGTGTCGGCTGTCGGTGGGTCACCGTGGTTAACGCTCCGCTCGCAGTGGCTGTGACTGAGCTGCAGGGAGCAGCTTTTCTCTCCGCTCACAGCTGCTGAGGAGCCTCCCAGGCCATCTCTCACCTGCTGTCTTCTCCGTTTGCTCTGCAGGCACTGGGAAGCTTTTATTTCCTGCACGAATCCTTAAAAAACATCTACCAGTTTGACTTCAAAGGTAAGACTGTCAGCTGCCCAGGGCCCTCCCGGGGTTTCCTTTCTCTGCAGGCCCCCCACCCGCTGCCCAGGGGTCCGGTCCTTCTGGTCCCTTCTGCAGCGTCCCTGTGAGAGGGCTCGGGGGTCGGGGCGTGAGTCACTAACCAGGGACCTTGTATGGAAACCTGGCTTTCTGGCCACCCTGGAATGGCCCCCAGCCATCTCTCCCCGCGCCCCACCCCGCCGCCCCCTTGGTCCTGGGTCCAGGCCGGTGACTCTGGGTCTCCTAGAACTAAGAGCAGAATGAAAGGTTTTGTGTCTGTGTCCCTATCAAATGTGAAAAAAATGAAAACAGAATGTGAAGATGGCATATTCAAAAAAGAGAACAGAGTGGGCGAGAGCATGTTCGTAGAGAGCGCTGCCTCGTGTCTGCCGGGCGAGCCCCGGGCGCCTTGCTGAGATTCGCCCACGTCTGTCTGCGTCTCAGGGCGCGCGCGGCCCCGGGTTTCCAGTGGGGCTACCTTCCCGGGGTGCTGTCCTTTCACACTCTAGGTAACTTCTTCTGGACTCCGTGTAGGCTGCTGAGCCAGATCGCATTAATTTGAAATGTCGTTAAACTTGTAATAACTGTGCAGAGCAAGTAATTATGTCAGTGTGCTCAGACGCATTACCCACGGGCCTGGGAGGCTGAGCGCCTCTTACGAAATTGAGAAGCAGAGTCTTGTCTAAAGCGCTTGAGTAGCGATTTCATCAGCTTGGAGAACAGGACGCCTGCCAGCGGGGTGATTTTTCACCGGCCCCGTTTTATGAGGATCCTTTACATGCTTTTAAACACAAGCACCTGACTTTCCACCCAGGAGCTGGCGAGAGCCGGGAGCCAGGGCCACCCTTTCCATGAGCTTATTAGACGCTGGGCTTCGTTGTGTCATGTTCTCCAGCAGCCGGGCTGCAAGCGGGGACGTTCCGACAGCACGTGGCAGCTGGGCCTGGAGGCGGAGCAGGCGTCGCGAAGCTTGCACCACGCACTTCCACACGTGCCGCTGTTGAACTTGGCCTTCCTTTAAGGACCACCCGTAGGCATACTTATCACTGAATCAGATCCTGCGTAGGTGCCCACTGGCCCTCGGGTCACTTAAGACCGTGTGTTAGAGGGACTGTGACCTCACCCAGGGGTCTCCCAGAGTCAGTGACAAGACTGTGATGGTGACGGGCAGTGGATGCCCCGAGCACTCACGCATGTCAGGAGCACGTGTCAATACGGAGGGTGCTCACAGTGGCCCCGCACAGCAGGTGTCACTGCGGTCCCATGGCCAGAGAGCAGGGTGTGGGGTGTGGGGAGGGGGTGTGGGGTGCAGGGAGTGGAGAGCAGGAGGAGGGGAGCGGGGTGCAGAGTCAGGGTGCGGGGAGCAGGGTATAGGGCCCACTGGTGCCTGGGGTGGGTGGGCTGCCGGCCCCCTGCTGTGCAGCCCCTGCTCTCCCACTTCACTCTTCTGCCTTGAATTGAATTTCAGCAAAAGCAACCCAGAATTTGTGAAAAGTTTGAATAAGCTTTTAGGAATAACTAGCCTGAATTTTAACAAATAAGTGCCTAGCTAGAAATTTCAGGACACCCAAAGCACAGATGAAAAGGGATGAAAGCGACTTCGTTTCCGTTCCAACATGTGAGGAGCTTGGAAGTCTTAGCTCCCATCTTCACAACCAAGAAAAAAGCCAAACAAACTGAATTTAGACAACTCTTCTTAGATCCTTCGGAGCAGCGGGGTCACAGGACAAACCACTGCCCCCAAAGCTGCAGAGATGGGCAGGAGGCCCTGGGGCCCCGGAGCTCACTGGGCTGCAGCCACACTGGTCAGAATGCCATAGGTTGTTTGTCCCAATGCGGGGGCAGGGCATGGGCTGGACTGAGACAGAGAAACTCCTGTGAACCCAGCCTTGGGGGGCCCCGTGCTTTGGTGAGCCTTATCAGGAGCCTCACCCTGTTCTCATGGTGATAACCAGAGGTGCCCACCCCCCATCATCATGCAAGGTCTCGTGATGGAAAGCCCTGCAAAGCTCAGACTCTGTCTAAGAAGGAGTCACAGGAACCCCATGACAGCAGAGGGGACAGGAACAAGGACACTGCAGGGTATTTTAGCCCCTTACTTTACAAGAAACGCAGTTCAGCTCCTCGCCAGATAAACACCAGCCTCATAGGAAAGGCTTGTCTACCCAATTATTCCTTCAACCCAGTTATTCATGTGCTGCTTTCAACAGGAAACTACAAGGCATGCTAACAGGCAAAAAAGACACTCTGAAGAGAGAAAGCATGCATAAGACTTGGATATGGCATAGAGTTGGAATTATCAGATGGGGAGTTACAAATCACTATGACGAATATGCCGAGGGCGCTAATGGAAAAAGTGGACAACGTGCCAGAAGAGATGGGCCACATAAGAGGAAAGATGGGATCTGAGAAAGAGTAAAAGGAAAAGCTAGAAATCAAAAGCACTGCAACAGAAATGAAGGGCGCCTTGGATGGGCTCCTTACACTGGACGTTGCTGAGGAAAGAAGCAATGAACTAGAAGATATGTTATTAAAAAAACTTTCCAGGGCCGGCCGAGTGGCGCGGTAGTTGGGCGCTGGCTTGGAAGGCCAGCGGCCCCGGTTCGGGTCCCGCATGTGAGGGCCAGTGACACTGCCCTCAAAAAAAAACCAAACACACACACACAAAAAAAACCTTTACAAACTGAAAAAGCAAACACAAAAAGACACAACAAACAAACAAACAAAAAAACCCAGAACAAATGTCTTAACAACGGTGGGACAATTACGCTGTAGCCTACATGTAATGGGAATACCTGTAGGAAAAGTGAGAGAGAAAGCAACCCAAGAGCTGCTGGAAGCACGGATGGCCAACAATTTTCCAAACTCACGATGGACACAAGGCCACAGATCCTGAAAGCTTAGCGAGCATCCAACAGGATAAATACCAAGAAATCTACACCTAACCACATTATATCCAAAATGCAGAAAACCAAGGACGCAGAGAAAGTCCTGAGAGAGGCCGCGGAGCCAGACCTGCGAAGGAGCAAGAGTGAGTGTCACGTCTGACTTCTCCTCAGAAACTGTGCAAACAAGGGGGTAGTGTGAAGTGCTCATGCTGCTGAAAAACCCTCCACCCTAGAAGTCTGTATCCAGCAAAATTGTCCTTAAGAGTAAAGGAGAAATAAAGGCTTTCTCAGACAAACCGACGTCGAGGGACTTTGTTTCCAGTAGTCCTGCCCTGCAAGAAATGCTAAAAGGCAAGCTCTCTGGCAGAAGGAAAATACTACAGGTCAGAAACTTGGATATATGTAAAGAAAGCATGTTAGAGAAGGAATAAAGTGAAATATTTTATTTTTCTTATTCTTAACTGATCTAACAGATAAGTTTTATTCAGAGTATTAATAGCAACAATATATTGGGTGACTATAGCTTGTGGATGAGTAGAACAAACGTTATTAGGGTTTGGAGGGCGGAAGCGGGGTCTCTCTGGTGAAAGGAACCCGCACTATTTGTGAAGATATATGATGTTATTTGAAAATGAACTTCAATTTGTTGTAAATGTATATTGCAGACTCTTTGGCAACCACTTATATTTTTTAAATGGAGTATAATTGATATGCTAAATAAGAAGAGAGAAATTAGAATCATATAAAATGCTCAATTAAACCAGAGAGAGCAGAAAAGGAGTAGAAGACTAAAAAAATAAACAAAGAACAAAGGCAATAAATAGAAAAGATATAAACACAGAAGCTATTACTCCAACTACATCAATAATTACTTTAAATGTGAATGGTCTAAAGAAATACACCAATTAAAAGACAGGCTGTCAGTGGTTAAAAAAACAAGACCCAGGGCCGGCCGGGTGGCGCGGTGGTTAAGCGCTGGCTTGGGAAGCCAGCGGCCCCGGTTCGGGTCCCACATGTGAGGGCCAGTGACACTGCCCTCAAAAAAAAAAAACAACACCCAACTAGAGTTGTCTACCGGAAACCCATTTAAAATATATAGAGACACATAAAGATAGAAAGTAAAGGGATGGAGAAAGACACACCCTGTGACACTGATGAAAAGAAAGCAGGAGTAGCTATATCCATTTCAGATTCAGCAGAGTTCAGATCCAGGAAAATTATCGGGAATAAACAGGGCATTACATAGTGACAGAGGTCAGTTCTCCAAGAAGACATCACAATCCCTAATGTATACGCACCTAACAACAAAGCATCAAAATGCGTGAGGCGAGAACTGCTAGAGCCACAGGCTGATGAATCCACGGTGATAGTTGGACTTGAGCACCTGCCTCAGAGACGGGCAGCCCGCGGGCAGGGGAGCAGCAGAGCTCAAGGACTCAGCAGCGCCATCAGTCACCTGGACATAATCGACATTTATAGAATAATCCGTTCAACATCCGCAGAGTGCATTCTTCTCAGGCTACATGGAGCATTCACCAAGACAGACCTCATTCTGGACCGTAAAACACACCTCAACACATTTTAAAAAATAGAAATCATACAAAGTGTCCTTTCAGACCACAATGGAGTTAAGCTAGAAATCAGTACCAGAAACGTAACTGGAAAAATCCCCAAATACTTGGGATATGAAACAACACACTTCTAAATAATACATGAGTCAAGGAAGAAGTTTCAAGAGGAATTTAAAATATATTTTGAACTAAATGAAAATGAAAGTACAACTTATCAAAAATTTTAGGATGTAGTGAAAGCAGTGTATTTGTAGCAGCAAATGCATATATTAGAAAGAAGTGAGATATAAACTCAATAAGCTTCTGCCTTAAACTAGAAGAAGGGCCATTTAAATCCAAAGTAAGCATAAGAAAAGAAATAATAGAAACCGGAGCATAAATCAATGAAATTGAAAAGGGAAGCTCAATAGAGAAAACTTAACAAACCAGAACTTGGTTCTTGAAAATATTGATAAAATTGATAAAGCTTTAGCCAGGCTGACCAAGAAAAATAGAAGACAAATTACTAATATTAGAAATGAAAGAGGAGCCATCACCACCAATCCTTTGGACCTTAAAGGGATTTTAAAGGAATATTATGAACAAATCTGTGCCTATAAATTTGATAACTTGGACCAATTCCTTCAAAGGTACAATCTATCAAAACTCATCCAGGAGGACTATTAAAGAAATTGAATGAATAATTAGAAACCTTCTAAAAAAGAAAACGTCAAGCCCAGATGGTTTCACTGGTAAATTTTACCAAACATTTAAGGAAGAAATGATCCCAGGTCTCTCCAATCTCTCAGAAGACAGAGGCAGAGGGAACCCTTCCTGGGTCCCCCGCTCCGGCTGAAGAAGTCACACGGTCACATGAGCAGAGAAAGCGTCTGACAAAATCCAACACCCACTCATGATAAAAACTCTCAGCAAATAAGTAATAGAGGGGAACTGCCTCAACTTGATAAAGAAAGCTACAAATACCTAAGACTTAACAGTGAGAGGCCAGATGCTTCTCCCCCAGGTCAGTATTAAGGAGAAGCTGTGTGTGTGCTCACCCTCTCTCTTTAACGTCATAGTGGAAATCTTGGCTAATGCAGTAAGACAAGAAAATGAAATAAAAGCTTATTTTTTGTAATCATAAAAATGCTCTAAAAATCATCTTTTTTTTTTTAAACAGAGAACGAGGGTTCCCCCTCCCCCAACGCCTCCTCCGATCTTTCTCTTTCCTCAGAGGTGACAAGGGTTTCCATCTCGGGGAAAATTGCCCCTCCTGCATTTATGGAAAACACTGCAGACCCTTGGTGCACAGCCTGGTTGCCCTCGGTAATGCATCTGCACACACCCAGCCCATTGAGGGCTGGGGGCACCTGTCCCAGGGGTGCCTGTCCTGTGGGTGTCCATCCTGGGGGTGTCCGTCCTGGGGTGTCCCTTCTGGGGTGTCTGCCTGGAGACGCCCACTGCCCTGCAGCTCCTGAACGGGCGCCTGCACCTCCCGTGGTGCCTCGGCCTTGGCCAGGAGCGCCCTGTGTCTGAACAGACTTAGAAAGAGCTGAGGCCGAGCCCTGGCTGTTGGCTGAGAGGCCTTGAGGGAGGCGCAGCGTGGAGATGGGCACGTCCGCGTTAGTGAGGGGCAGTGTGAGGGGTGCCCCCGGCTCCCCACCCAGGAGGTCGGCAGGTTCGAGAGCCCTTCGGGCCACCTCTCCCAACGGTGACGGCGACAGCTCCATGTTGCTATGCAATCAAGCACCTTCCGGTGACAGGACTCGGTGACCTCCTCCCTCCAGACAGGCCCTGCCCCCTCGTGTGTGTGAAGTGTCCCTGCGCCTCCTTGGCTGGCCCGGCTCCCCCATCAACACCTCTGTGGCCACCCTTGGGGACGGCATGTCCCCCGTGCCGCAGGGCTCTGTGCATTCTCCAGGGTCACACTGTCCCCAGCCTTGTGCACCCAGAGGTCCAAACCGTGTCCTGTGTCTGTGTCCCGTGTCCATGTCCTCAGCGCTCCAAGGGGTCGGAGCCATGGAGAGGGGCTGGGAGGAGGCAGGTCGGGAGCCCGCACTGCCAGCCGAAGCCCGTGAGGCCTGCCACGATGCCGGTGTGGCCTGAAGGGCGTTTGTCCCCGTGACTGTGTCAGGTCATCTGCCTGCCTCAGGAGGACAGCGTGCCGTGCCTGTGACGGGGCAGGCCTCTCACCCACCGCCCCAGCGCGACGCCGGCTGTGAGGGTGACATTTGATGGGTGCTGTCCTGCAGACGTGGGGGGTCATGGCAGGAGCTTCCTGGGATTAGACACATTTCTGTGCTGTTTCCAGTCACGAATGGCGTTCTGAGCGGGACGGCCCTGTGGGGGTCACATGTTTACGTACAGAAGCCCGGGCTCCCGCCTCCCAGAGACCATCAGTGCGTCTCCCCGTGATGGGCCTTCAGAGGTGATGCGACTAGTAAGGGGATCTCGGGGGACCAGCTTCAGAACCAGGCGCAATGAGGCCATCTC
This sequence comes from Aselliscus stoliczkanus, assembly GCA_033961575.1. Classification (NCBI taxonomy): domain Eukaryota; kingdom Metazoa; phylum Chordata; class Mammalia; order Chiroptera; family Hipposideridae; genus Aselliscus; species Aselliscus stoliczkanus. Next base: position 185,907,979 of record CM066729.1, read on the forward strand.
CGTGGGTCGCCTCCGTGTTCGGGAACAAGACCAGAAAACAGTGGGGACAGCGTGCCACAGCTCGGTGCCCGAGGAACAGCCCCGTGTCACATGCTGTGTTCCATGTTCCCAAAGTCACTGAGAGGCTTGTCCAGGTCACCACCTGGGGCTCCATGCTCAGCCTCTCCAAGGCCCAGCCCCTGGTGCGTTGCTTGTGCCTGGGGTGCGCTCCCCACCAAATGCACGGTGGAGGGCCCGGCCCCCTGCCCCAAGACACTGCATCACCGTCTCACACCAGTGGGTCCCTGAGGCGGACAACACCAGAAACTACGGATTTGAGCTGCTTGTGGGACACAGAGCATGACTCCCTCAGAAGCTCTGACAACTTGTCATTTGTTGGTCCCCAGGGGCATCGCCTCTGTGTCAGGCGCTCGTGGTCCAGGAGCAGGGGGACATGTGACGTGGGGCTGGCAGCTGGGCAGCGGCCGTGTGGGCCGGGGACTCCCCATGGCGGTCTCCGCAGGCCCATGTGCTGTCCGAGCTCCCTATGTGGCATCTTGTGGGGGGGCCGGCAGCCCCCCACTGACCTGGGCCCCCGAGAGTTTGAGGAATAGACACATTTGTTTACCAGACCCCACTGTGGCATGGGGGTTCCATCTGTGGGAAGAATCAGTCCCAGGCGCAGGCGTTAGGGAACCAGACCAACCCTGTGTGCAGGCGGTCAGCCCGGTGACAGGGAGGCCGCCCAGCCGGTCCTGGAGTCCGCGAGCCGCGTCCGGTGAGGTGCCGGGCAGGTGGCTGGGGGCACTGGTCGGGAGAGCCCCTCTGTCTCCGTCTCACATGAAAAGTCCTCGTCTTTGGACATGAATGATGTTGGCTGGATGCGTGGAGGAAATCAATGTTATTAAATAAATCCGTATTAAGGTGTGAGCGAATGTAATTCCACAGCCATCTTAAATATATTCACGTTTTAACAGAAGATGCCAATTAGCCCCTGTAAATCTACCGGCTGGGAGCTGTTAGGGGGTAATGAAGCAGAGTGCCACATCCAGGGGGCCGGCGATTTACGAGCTGCAGGCTTCCCCAGGAGCAGCCGGCCTGCCTGGGCCCTCCTCCCGGGGCCTGCCTTGGTCCCCACAGGCCGCGTTGGGGGGACACGGGCCCCATGCCGCACTTGCGGGCTGGGCGGGGCGTGGTGACCAGGCGACTTACGTCATTGCCGCTCTTTTCCAGCTAAGAAGTATAAGAAGGTCACTGGCAAGGAGATCTACTCGGACACGCTGGAGAGCACGCCCACCCTGGAGAAGGAGAAGTTCCCTCAGAGCTACTTCCCCGAGGTGGGTTCCCCCGCCCGCCACGGGCGGCCGTGTCGGGAGTGAGGGCCAGGACCTGAAGCCTCCCATCTGCGTGGGGCCTCATTGGGCTGCTGTCACACTCGTGCTCTCTCTCCACGGGGTTCTGAAACGTGCACGAGGTCTGGGTCACCTTCGGTCAGGGCCGAAGGCCCTGCGTTTATCGTTACATCAGTCGGTAAATTTTCTAACTGTTATTTCCAGGCAAAGGAGCCGTCCCCAAAGGTGCAGGAAAATAATTGTCAGCTCCCTTTGGGCCTGGGGTGCACTGGGGCCTCCGGCAAACCGTGGTGTGAGCAGGTCCGTCTGGCCAGTGACACTGCGCGGCCCACCCCGGGCCGTGTGCAGGGGCCTGACCCGGGGGTGGCCTCCTGTCTCCCGGGCGCTGCCATGGGCCCTCCGGCCCGCTCACAGGTGAAGCCTACGGGGGGTGGCCAGCGAGAGGCTCAGCCGAGAGCCACAGCCTGGGTGCCACCACCGTGTCCCCGCACTGGGGGCTGCTCCCCACGGAGCTCGGGGACTGGGAAAGTGTGGGGCGCTTTACCACCCAGCCCCCGGACACCATCAGAAAAGGTCATGTTTCCTTTGGGTTGTAACGCGTTTTTTATAGTTTTGTTGTTTTTATGCAGCCATTACACTGCACACACAGTTTTGGATTCTGATATCGTTTAACAAGCATTATAGCCAGTGCTTTCGGAGTCCCCTGATCCTGTGTGATCCACATGTTGCTGCAGAGTTGGTCACCCTGTCCTTTATGGTCTGGGAAAGCACGGGCAGATGTGACAATGACACTGAAGCTCTTAGGTGGTGAAATGGAGGACGGGGCGCCCGCCCCCCGTGACCGCCACGCTCGGAGCTGCTCCAGCAAGGCCGCACGTTATCAACGTGCGTTACAGCCCAGCCCAAGCGAAGGACAGTGGTGCCTCTGTCGCTTCATGAAGGACGGGTGCTCCTGTCACCCTGGGCACGGCTTCCTCATCCATCGCCCGAGCCAGACTCGGTGTCGGGCTGGCTGCTTGTCCCGGCCTCACGTGGCTCTCCACTGCCCTGCTCCCCTGAGGTTGGAGGAAGACAGTCCAGAAGCTCTGAAGCTTCCGCTCTCAGCCTCCCAGGAGCACAGCCGGCCCCGTCCTGGGGCGTCCTGTCGGAGGATGGGGCCGCAGTGCCCCTGCAGGCGTACGAGTCGAGCAGTTGGTTTCAAAGTCCGGTTATGGCTGAGCTCCTGGCCGTGTCCTCGCCCCTCCCACAGTGGCCTGAGAGTGACCAGGGGCTGCAGTAGCAACATGGGGTGTCGGCCACTTCCCGGACCTGCCACCTTCACAGCCAAAGGAGACAAAGCTTAAGCAGGTCCACTGAGGCGGTTGGGGGACAGCCCTCAGCCAGCTGAGGATGAGGCTCTGAGGGTCCCGGTGCCCTCGGCAGTATCCAGGGCCCTGGCCCTCCTCCGGCTGATGACCCGACACCCACTAGGGGCGAAGCCCCCAGGCCCCTCTCGGTGTTGGTCACCGGCACCACTGGCCCTGAGTGGCTGCGCTGGAAACCTGGGCTCACCCTACTCCTCCCTCCGCATCCAGCCCAGGAGGGGCACTGACCGCCAGCTGCGATGGGCTGAGGATCCCTAGAGGTGTCAGCGAGGGCCACAGGCACCGGGAGGGACCGAGCACCTGGGCAGGAAGGCGGGGCCTACTGGGGGGCCGTGGGGGGGCAGGGCCAGGTCGGAGCTGGGCTGGGGCCCCCTGATGGCAGGTGGGCAGCGCTGGACACAGGGCCTGCATGGTAATGGTTCAGGCTGGTATGGGGGAGCCTCTGAAGCCCCACCGCACCCCCCACCCTGCCACCCTCCCCAACCCAGCAGTTCAGTATCTGTGTTTGCACCTTTCTCTTCAATCACCACGTTAAACTTTTGAACTGTTGCCAATGCTGAGAAAAGGTAGCGAGTGACCGCCAGGTGCCCTGGCCCCAGACCGAAGAGGCGTTTGGGCTTGGCGCCCTGGAACCGTCCTGGCCCTGGGGGGCCAGCGCTCCGCTCCCCCGGCCTCCCTCCCTCCTGGGTGTGGGCGCCTGCTCTGTGCCTGGGACGCCCACGGGCTTAACCCCCCAGGTGTGTCCTTCTCCAGGCCGCCCACAGCAGCCTTTCACACACAGGCTCCCCAAGGGCCGCACGCACCCTGATGCCCCAGCTTGTGATGGACGCCGGCGTGGGCCCTGGTTGCCCCAGAAATCGCATGGTCCCCCCGGGGCCCCTTGTCCTCTCACTGCACCTCTGTCCCCTGAGAAGGGGTCACTGGAGGCTGCCAGCACCTCGGCTGTGAGCAGTGATACTCCCCAAAGAAGCGGCTTCTGTCATGATCATTGTGCCCTTCAGTGGACAGAAGGGGGCTGCGTGCCCTGTCGGGGAGCCAGGCTCCTCGGGCCGCCAGCCTCGGGTGTCCCTGACCCCTGCCAGCCGCCTCAGGGCTCCTGCCGCCTCTCCTGACAGGCTCCCTGGCCCCAGCACGTCGGGCTGCCAGCTCTCTTCCCTCCAGTGCCAGGCGGTGTGGAGCAAGGAGGCTGGCAGCTCGGGCTGAGGGCCTCAGCTACGGGGCGCCCCCTCCCCGGCCACCTCTCAGGGAGGACAGACACCCTGGTGGGGCCGCGGCGCGGCCCTCGGCCTTGGTGCCTGCCGTGCTGTGCTGTCGCCTTGAGGTGCCGGGTGGTTCTGGGGGGACAGTGAGTGCCCACCCCCCTCCCCTGGGTCCACACCCCCAGCCACATTCGGCAGACCTGGGCCCAGGGTGACTGCACTGCCATGTCCACAGGCCACAGGGGAAGCGCGTCTCTGGAAGGAATGGGCCTTGGGGTGTCGCTGGGTGGACCCCAGTCTGGGCTGGAGAGCAGCCTGTTGCTGGGATGAGGCGACCGCCGTACTCGGGCATCTGCCTCGCTGGGTGGCCTCGCCATTCCCTTTGACACGATGCTGCCACGTTAGGAATAGTCTCGGCGTCGGTCTCCTTGGTCTCGTGCCGCGAGGGAGGCTCTGCCGGTGAAGTCACAGTGCGTCCTGCTGGGAGCCGAGCCGTCCCTCCGCCCTGGTGAGGGACTGAAGGCGGTCTCATTGGAACTCAGGAACACCTCTAGGTCCTGTGCATCACGTGGCCTTGTCCAGGTTGCCGAGCTCTGCAAAGCGCCTTCACCGTCAGGGGCAGCAGGGGCCCCGGGCTCCACGTCCGCGAGACCGGCGCCCGGAGGCCAGTCCTTGAGCTTTGTTTGAACACATGTTGGGCGGGAATTAGTTTAAGATGGGTCTTCTTCTTTTATTGCCGTCACTTAAGGCTAATGTAAGTGTAATTACCATCGTGGAGGCCATTCTAGATAATTACAGCCCAGTACGCAGAAAACTAACAAAACTTTCTCTGCTGATTTACAGCTGCTCTTGGCTGGCATGAATTTCAGATGCCGCCTCTGGGAGCAGCACTCCAGGTAATGGGGGACCATTTTTAACGCGCAGAGTGAGTGCTGCAGTCGATCAGGCCGCGGCGCGCCTTCCTTGCGCCCTGCGCTGAGGAGCTGGCCGCTCCCATGCATCACGGGTGCCCCCGCCTCGTGTGAAAGATGAATTAATTTCACTAATGCTGCAGGGTGGCCTTCGTGGGCGGCTGTGTGCTGTTACGCTCTGCACGGCTCCCTTTCTCAGAGCTGATTTATGCCGTCTTTTAGTAGATGAAGCCGCCTGGATTCCCAATCCATCTGCTGCCTAAAGGAATCCTATTAACAGGGGCCTGAGCAGAGACTTCATATTGGGGTGAGCGATGTGGCAGTGCCCCCCCGCCCCCCGTCCCCGGGGGTGACGTGGCTGCCATTTCATGGTGATAACCTCTCGGAGCCCCGGGGCGGCCACCCCAGCCCCTGCTGTCCCTGTCCACCACCGCCTGGCGTCCTCAACAGTGTCAGGAGGTGGCCAGTGACCAGGAGCGGATGGCCGGGCACCTGCCCAGCACTCACTCTGCTCTCACTGCAGAGGCCTCGCCCAGAAGCTTCTGCGCGTCCTTCCCGGGCTGCCCGCAGGGGTGGCTGTCGGGCTGGAAAGGACGGGCGGGGAGGGGGTAAAACGGACCCCTCCTCCAATGGCCAAAGGAAGGGTGGTGTTGGCGCCCACGACGGGGAGGGGCTGCAGGACCTCTCAAGTGCGGAGCCTGGACCAGGCCTTGATGTGTCCCCACACTCCAGGGGGGCGGGGAGAGCAGGGCCTCTCCGGGAGGCGGGAGCTGGCAGAGGGTTGGCAGTGCTTGGGAACAGCCTCTCAGTGTCCCCCGGAGCGGAGGGCCACCACGCAGGAAGGAGGCGGGGCTCCGGGAGAAGGCAGCAGCTGCACGTCAGACCCCGCCCCCGACCGAGCAAGGTGGCCGCCCTTCTGTCCGTGGAAGGTGTCCCTGCCTCCTGCCTGGGCACTAAGGGCGGTGGGCCTTCCCTGAGAGCCCCAGCGACCTCGGCCTGAGCTCTGTGCCCTAGAACAAGTTCTTAACCTCCGCGCCTTAGTTTCCTGGTGCTGACGCCCGCCCACGGGCTGCTGGGAGGATTGGAGGCATTTGTGTGTCACCCGGGCCCGTCAGTCCTGGGCCGGCTAGACCCTGCCACCCAGGCGGCTGCCCATCAGGCACACAGACACTGCGTTCACTCGGCGCCTGACACCGTCACCGCAGATAACAGGCCAAACCAGGGCCCCTGGGTAACTCAGAGGTGACATAAGAAATTCACCTAGAACGCAGCCAAGAGACCCCATTGGTGTTGGTGCTGACCTTCAAGGTGACCTTGAAGAGAGTGCCCTGGGACAAACGGCTGTGAGGCCTGGTGGGAGGAACAGGACCCATGTGAAGTTCATTGTCGGGGGAAGGAACACAGAACGGCCGGGAGCTAGGCGGGGCCAGGGGCCCAGGGCCGCCCTCGGGTCCGTGTCATCCATGTCACATCCGGAAGCCCCTCCCGAGTCGTCCGGCGGCCCCTGTGGGCCCCTTTCATGCAGGGGGCACACCTCCCGCTGCCCATCTCCTCACCCTGTGCCCGTCCCCACGTGCAGCACCAGAGGGGACAAAACTCACGACACTCCCCGCCCTGGGGGCCGGAGGTTTCCATCCAGCTCCCGCAAGTTTGCCGGCACGTGACCTAGGGGTCCAGCTGGGCAGTTACGCCCTCCCCAGACTGCTGAGGCTCTGAGGCTACCCTGCTCAGTGCTGCTATTTAAATTAAAATCAATAAAGATAAAACACCAGCACTGGGCTCCCGTCACACACCTCCAGTGCTCGGCGGCCCCAGGGGCCCCGACTGGGCATCGTGACGCAGGCGTTCCCATCCTCTCGGCCTGGGCACGAATGGGTGAGACAGTCCCTGGCGCTGGACAAGGCAGGTGCCAGCCCAGGGTTGTCTGAGCCGCTGCTGCCGGCAGCTGTGCAAGGGCGCAGGGTGGGCCCCCCTGGGTGCCCCCCCCCCGACTCCTCTGCCCTGGTGGAGAGCAGGAAACAAGTCACCTTCCTCCCAGCTCGTGGAGCAAAGCTCGTTTGGGGAGGGAAACTGGAGCAGGAATAACTTCTGGGCTTCTTGGGTTGGATGGGCGTTCTCAGAAGGGCCATCCCTGCCGGCCCACAGGACAGCCTTCTGCTCAGGTGTCCCCTGTGCCCGGCCGACAGAGGCTTCCCGGCAGCTTCCCTGGAGCCTGGGAAGGGCAGGGGCTGACGAGAAGGTGGTGGCCGAGCTTGTTTGGACCTTTCCTGCAGGCGCCGAGCGTGCCAGCCTGCGCCCACCAGCCTGGCCTGCACAGCGAGCGGCCCCGAGCTCCGGGCGGAGGCCTGCGCTCAGGGATGGGCTTGTCTCCTGCCCGCAGGCCTCAGGTTGCTGTGTGAGTGGTCAGTGTCTCTGTCCGTCCTCTTTCAAGCTGCTTACCTGTTACCTGTTTATTTTTCAGTGCAAATGGTCAAGGAAAGGCTTCGTCCGGACGAGATGGAGCGTCGCCGACTGGTACGTTTTCTGTGCTGTCTCCGCTTCGTGCGTGTTCACCCTTTCCCCTTTTGTGTTTTGCACACGTGGTGTGTGTCGGATGTCCCATCAAAGGCTGTGCCGACCTGAAACCCCTGCCCCTGCTCTGTAACCCTTTTTGTTCTCAGCGACGCCATGTGACACAGAGTATTGTCTCCCGGTCCCTGTGAGAGCAGCGTCCAGGCGCCCTGTGGGTGTGAGATTCCCAGCACCTGGGCCCCTCCCGGCAGCCCCTCGCCCGGGGGTCCCGCCGCAGCCGCACTCAGGTGTTTGAACGTGGTCCGGCAGTGTGGCCCGCGGGGCAGCAGAGCTCCACTCACACTGGGCCCCCCTCAGGCCCGGCCTTCCTGCAGGCCTGCGGCTCTCAGCGGCACCTGCCCCTCTGCTGTGCGTGACAGGGACCTTCAGAGGTGACCTGCGTCCCCTGCACGCCAAGTCCAGTGAGGTGGGGTGCGTGTCACCTTGGCTGGCCCTGGGGAGAGGCCCAGCCCCTGCTGCTGACAGGCTCATCCAGGTGCAGGGTGGGGACCCGCTGGAGCCCAGAGCACCGTGGGACAAGCACTGCTGGGCCCCGGCCTCAGCGCACAGCTCGGGGCCAGCGGCCGCCTCTGGAGCCTGACCCCCCCGCCGTCCCTCGGGCTGCCAGCGTTGGCCGGAGACTCCAGCCTGGGGGCCTGGGGGTAGGGCAGCCGGCCCTGAGCGCCCCTGCTAGCTCTACATGGGCCCCTCCATGGGGCCACTCGGGTCACTGCCACGCTTTCCCTGGAGTGGGGGCCCCAGAGAGGGAGGGAGGGAGCCCCCCACAAATGCAGTCTTTGTGAGCTCCCCGCCCGCGTGGCAGGGCGGGCACCAGGAGGCAGGCCGTCTCCATGTCGGTCCCGTCTCCCTGGGCTTGGCGCCCGGCGGTCCCGGCTCTGGGAGTGACCGGGAGGGCTCGCCCCGCCCAGCATGCTCACTGCAATGGACGCTCCCAGGTGAGCAGGTGGCCGCACAGCGTCCCGCCTCCCCGCAGCCCTGCAGAGGCCAGGCTGCCAGCCTTTCCCCAGGCATCTTCCCAGGGCTGTGAGCTGGGGGGCTTCTTATTGGAAGTGAAATTAATCACTTAGTGCCCCCACATCAGGGGACCCTGACAGTGACCTGAGGCCACGGGCGCCAGGCACCAGGCGGCACTGGGCTGAACGCCCCACCTGCCGGCTGCGGGAGCCGAGACCCCGAGCCCCTCCGCCCTCCCGGCAGGTGTGGCTGGCAGCTTGCGGAAAGGTTCTGTCATCCTGTTTAAGTCTTGTCCTTTTCAGCTGGCCACAGAGTAACCAACTGCATTTACGAACATGTTTAGACAACATTCCAGGTCTGCGTGTCCTCTGAGCAGGTGGCGCGTGGTCGGGTCAGCCCGGAGCTGCCGAGGAGGGCAGGAGCCCGGGGCCCCCGGGAGCCGCATGGGAGGCGCTGCCCTTTGTCACCGAGTCTCCCTCTCTGTCCGCAGCGCCTTTGACTTGGTGAACATCCACCTTTTCCACGACGCTTCCAATCTGGTCGCCTGGGAGACCAGCCCCTCGGTGTACGCAGGGATCCGGCACAAGGCGCTGGGCTACGTGCTTGACCGGTAGGTGCTCGGGGCCGGGGCTCGTTCTCGCAGACATGCGTCCTCTCAGTCTGTTTCTGTTTTCCCAAACCATGGCACTCACTACGGCACAAATGGTGCCGCCATACCAAGGATCCAGCGGTGCCCCAGGCGGACTAGGTGGGCGGCCGCCCTTCACTGGTGGGGACGATACGAAAAACATGCCCGGGCTGCAGCATCTCAGAATCTGGCGTTTACCTCTTGGCTGGCGCTTGGATCCGCGTGTCCCCGGGGCACTTGGCGTGGCTGTGGGCTGCCGGGCCTGCCGTCTGGGCCTCCGGCGAGGGGCAGGGAGCAGCCCCGGGGTCTTCAGGGCGGCCTCCTCCCCAGCCCTGCGTCTCCAGGGCCCTGGCCTTTCTGCCCCTCCCTCGGCCCCCAGTTCATCTCCGGGGGCCCGAGATCAAGGTCCTGGCCCTATCCCAGCGTCTGGGTCCCTGTCGCCACCTGCCAGGTCCACACAGAGGAACCGAGTGTGAGACACAGAGTGTGGCTCCCGCACCCCAAGGGCCGGGCCTCAACCCTGAACGCACACAGCCAGAGGCGCACGGCCTCCCAGGTGTGGACTGACCCCTGGGGCCGTGAGGAGCAGCGTGGACCTGAGCCCAGCCTGAGCTCTCCGCCTGCTGCTGAGCTGGTGGCCTTGGCACACAGGGACCTGTGGGGCCCATTGCTTGGTCCCAGCGTGTGACCCGTGACAGCCAGTGATGGGGGCCCCCTCCTCCCTGTCCTGGGAGCCTCATCCTTTGGCCGGCTCCTGCTTGAGTCCCCGGTCACCTGTTCTCCCTCAGCTGGCGCTGGAGAGCCACCAGCACTCAGGCGCCAGTGTTTCGAGGCCCCAGGGACCTGACAACGCCTGGTGACTTAGGGGTGGCAGGGAGGGTGGCGTGTGCCGTTACATTTAATAATAACGTCAGTGTGAGAAGGACGATACAATGATGATGTCCAGTTGATGCTCGGGGCGGCCCTTCCGGGAGGGGGCACCTCGCAGCGGCCGTGGCTGTCCTGCCTGAGAGCTGCCAGGCTGGGGGATTGCAGGCAGAGCCACCACCCCTGGGACAGCGAGCCTGGGGCCGGGAACCTGCTGGTTCCGTGTTGGCTGCAGGGCCTGCCTGGGACCTCCCACGGAGTGCGGGCCTGAGACAGGCCCGTGAACGGCTGCCTTGGGGACGGTGGTCGGGCTGTCAGTGGGGTGTGGCCCTGTCCTGCGGCTGTGCGTTCCCAGCAGTCCCTCCTGTGGGGAGCGCGGCCTCCACACTGCACAAAGGGCGTTTCTGTAGGAGTGTGAACACCGGCCGCCCTTTCATGGGGCTGCTAACCTTTTGGCAGCCACCAGCAGACTGCATTCTGCTCTGCGCTCGGGGGGACAATGCCACGCTGGCCCTTTGAATGGACGCTGCCACCAACAGTGCCCCATTCATGCTTTGGGAACTGCCGGGCGCATTGTCTGCGGGCTGCGGAAGCAGTGAGGCAGCCAGGGGGCTCCCGAGAGGGGAGCCCGCCTTTCCCGGCCTAATCTCTGCAAAGAGCTCCCAGGGCCCTTGGTTCCAGCAGCGTGTGGCGTCAGACCCGGGACAGGCAGCTTGTCGGCCTCCGGCCCCATCCCCAAGCGCGGCTGCTGGGAGCCCCACGTTCAAACTGAGAGGTGCCCGGTGCAACGTTCGCAGGTTTCCTATAAACCTAAGGTTATCGCAAAATGCAAGGCCCACCTGGAGCACGGAGAGACAAACTCTTTGTCTCAAGTGTGTGAACTGCAGGAGAGTTGAACCTCCTGGCAGCGACAGCTGTGACGCCTTGAGCACCTGAGCCCCCGTCTCGTGTGCCCGACGACGCCCTGGCCACGGCCCTGGCCGCAACGAGACACCAGAAGATACAGGTTCTCAGTGTTCGCAGGAGCAGCCTGGGCCCCTTGGGGGTTGTTACAGAGTAGTAACCTTTATGATTTTCCTGCAACTTATGGACTTTTTGCTTTTAATCTCTTGTTATGAATGTTTTAAAAAAGACAAGCCCTCACGGAAGCAAGAGACTCAGACGTGAGCAGCCACCAGGCTCGGGAGCCGCCACAGCTGAGCATGAGGCGGGGGCCCAGCCGGCCTGTCTCCCAGACACACAGTCAAGCTCTTCGGGGAGCATTTTGGGGATTAAACCCAAAGCAGAGACCTCCGCTCGCAGTGCCCTTCCTGAGGCCCCAGATGCTGAAACGTCCTGAAACCCTGGAGCTCTCGGCCGTGAAATGAGATTTTTTTCCACAAGTGACAGGGCTCTCTGCCCCCATTTGAGAGGTGGCCTGGCCTAGTTCAACAGAAACATTTTTACATTACCACTGTGAAATCTCGGCATAAAGCACCCCTTTGTCCCCCCATTATTTTCTCACAAATACAGTCCATTGTCACCGCGGCTGAAGTTAATCTGATCAGCATTGGGACATTTAACTTTTATGTCCGGTCAAAAGAGTTGTTTCATGCTCATTTGGGGCGTTCAAAGGGGATGATGGCCAGAAAAATAATGTTGCTGGGGACAATCCGGGGCGGTCAGTTTCCCAGGGAGAGGCGATGTGATGCGGCCGCCCACGCTCCCTTTGTCACCGCAGGGCGGTCATCAGTCAGCTGTCAGCTGCTCAAAAGCCCTCCCGTCTGAATGTGTCTCTTTCGGCCGTTCCCAGAACTTGCTGGCTGTTCCGTGGGTCAGAGCGCGGCTGCTGGCCGCCAGGCAGAGGACGCTCACCACTGCAGGGCTGGGGCCCGGCCAGCCGGCCACCCGCTGTCTGCACAACCCGTGGCTCCCGGCCCCAACTGCTGCGGAGGGGCGGCATGCCGTGCCGTTCCTGGCTGTGAACACGTCTGCATGTCCTTCGGCCTGGAAGCCTGGGCGGCTGCTGTCAGGCCATTGGAGCCCAGACCCGAGAGGCCGGTGCCCAGCGCCTCTGTCCCCTTCAGCCCGAGGGCCCCAGGCCTCCCCACTGCATTTTCAGGGCGTCAGGCAAGACCGCGCCTATTAGGGCGCATGAAGTCCGGCTGCAGTCCCAACAAACGGTGTTCGCTGTCCCTTCGCGTCAGATGGTTGATAAATACCCTGTATTTATTTGATTGAAAACAGATTCGTGTCCTGAAAAGTGCAGACGACTATGGTGACGCCCCCAGCTGTTTCCTTAGTTTCCCGTGTGTGCTCGTGTGTCCTTTTGTTAGGAAAGCAAACGTGGACGCCACCCGCGTCCATTCTGCGTCCTGAGCCCTGCCCTGCCCCCGCTCCTGGCGCTCAGAGCCTGTCATTCTGTGCACTCGTGCCCTTTCGTCACACGCATTTCCATACTGCTGCCGTGCGCAAGCGTGTTGCAGGTTTGCACAGCCCGCGTTTCCACGTCCCACCAGCTCAAGCACCTTGACAGGCGTCCTGCAGCATCACGACGGGCATCGGGCTGAGCAGCTGCCCGGCAGCCGTTCCTGGCATGGCCTGTGCCCGCTCAGCGCCACCTGCTGCGACCTCCGTGCTCACCCAGCGTCTTGTTCTCGGGGTTGTGCTGGCATCTGGGACAACGCGGGGACAGTGCCTCAGGCTGCCCTGTGCCGTGGCTGGGCACAGTGCGTCCTCCACAGCCTGGCACGCTCACACCAGCCTGCGGAGCGCTTCCCCAGGACCACTGGGCTTGAGCCGCTTCCTCTGCTCGCTGGTGCTGGGCCCCGGGGCTCACGCGGCTGTCCGAGGGTCCGCCCCCTGAGTTTCCTCCAGACACGTGAGGGACGAAGCCGCTGAGAACGCTGAGCTCTTCGGTGCTGGCTGTGGGGCCTGTAGCGGCACCAGCGGAGTTTCAGGTGTGACCCTCGGCGTGGACATCACGTATCTGTTATTGTAACGCTATCTCGAGAACAGATGAGAATGACAACTGCTGACGAGGCTCGGCAGGCTGTCCAGTGGGCGCCCGAGCTGTGTCTGAGGGGCCGTGCGTGTTAGAAGGTTCGCAGTGATTCCCTGGGAAGTACTGACATGCCGACTGGGCCTGAAACCCCCTCACCTCGGGAAGCGGCCATGTGGGCTGGAACCCATCACAGCGCACGGATAGGGAGACTGAGGCGCAGGCCAGAGCCAGGGGGCAGCCCTGACAGGCGTGAGGCTGTCCCAGTGTCCTCGGGCTGCAGTACAAACGGGCACAGGGCTCTGGCGGTGGGGGTCCAAGGCCCAGGTGGCAGCGGCAGGTCGGGCGCTACGGGCCCCCCTCCTGCTGCTCACGGGGTCCCCGTGCTCCATCCCCACATGGTGGGAGCGCTCTGCTATGTCACAAGGGCACCAGTTCCATCAGCTCAGGGCCCTGCCCTGGGAGCCACTGAGCCTTAACCACCTCCGTGGAGGCCCGTGTCCAGGACGGTCACATGGGGTTAGGGCCCCAACGCGTGCAGCTGGGGACACAGTGCGGTGAGCACCAGGACCCCTGGCCTCGAGGGGCCGGGAAGGAGGCAGCCTCTCAAAGACGCCTGCGGGCGAGAGTGGATTTTGTAATGCTTGCCCCCAAGGGGGGCTTCCTGCCTGCTCTGCCCACCGCGTCTGTGGCTGTTGGCACTGTGACCTCTCTCGAGTGGCTGAGGGTTTGTGCATCACCCGTGATTGGGGACTGTGTGTGGTCATGGGCACAGCTGAGTGCTGGTGCCGTGGGCGTTGTCCGGCGGGGGCACACTGCCTGTGGGTCTGCGGGCCGGTCACCGAGGTCCTCGGGGCTCATGGTTGTGGGGACTTCACCCGACACCCAGGGGTTCCAAAGGGACATTGGGGTGTTTTGTGCTGACCCTGACGCTGGCTCAGCTTCTGTCAACAGATTTTTCCTTTTGCCTTCGCCCGCAGCCTCTGCCGCAGGTGTGTCTGGGACAAGCCCTCTTAGCGCAGGCTCCCTGGTGCTGGCCAGTGTCCGGCCCGGCGCCTGACCACCAGAGCCCGCACAGCTGCGCCCAGCACGAAAGTAGCCCATCGTTTCTAGGAAGGGGAAAATAAGTTGGTCAGTTTACATAAAGCAGCTTAACATGTGTTTCATACACCATTCAATTGGATGTTTTAAGCTTAAAGGAAACCTTTAAGGAATTTAGCATGTTCTGCCTAGTTTTTGTACTTCCTACTGTGGATGCTTTTCTATTTAAAATTGTTGGACAGAGAGTGTGGTCTCTCCCAGATCTGAGAAACAAAATCACAGAAGGGACGATTGACGTCTCGTGGCCGGGTGAGAAGCCCAGTGGTGGCCCCACGGGGAGACCAAGCAGGAAACGCCGCAGTTTCTGAGCGTGCAGCCAGTCTCAGTCATCGGAGGCCTGTAACCTGCAGCTGGGGACACCGGCGGATCCCCTGCCCTCCTCGCCAGGCAGGCCTGTGACGCAGCAGGTGTCACCGCAGTTTGTCACATAATGAAATCACCTGTCAAAACAGAAAGACACTCTGTTCTCAAGACCCCAAAAATTGATTTTTATGGCTGTTCTTGTAATTCCCTTTTTGAATTAGGCACACGATATTGATGTGGGCCTACTTTTTAATCATAATAGCTCCTGACAAGGTAATTAATTTTAAAACAAGTCTTTTTTCTCCTGGTCCAAATGGCACTCTATTGAAATTAAAAGTGAGAGCCGGAGGCCGCAGGCCTGGCACTCAGGCGATTGCCTCGGGCTGTGACAGCCCCTCACGGCTGCCGGCCGTCCAGACGGGCTCGTTATTGATGTGCTCAGGCCATTATATCAGAAAGAGGAGGGCACGGAAATATGATCAAGTTTAGATTTTTAATGACAGTGTTACAAGGTTCTAGATGTGCCGATGAAATAGCTTCGCGTCATCGCGGGCCCGGCCTGGCCGTCACCGTCACCGGCCCTCTTCTCAGAGGGTGGGCAGCGGCCCGAGGGTGGCCCGAGAGTCCCAGGCCTTCAAGGAAAGTGTTGGGAAGGCCGGTGTTATCTCTGTGAACACCCTGGAGGTTTTTAAGTTTATTCAGTCCGATATTAAATCTGAAATTGTTTCTTTAAAACAGGAATTTACCTCAGAGTGGGTTCCGCCATTTAACCAGCCGAACGGCCGTTTGCTCCCTTGAGTCAGAGTGAGGGCGTCCGCCGCCCGCGTTTCTCTGCAGCCTTTGCTTTCCTTTCCGTCAGAAGTGAGGACAGCCGCTTACGCGTGCCACCCCCCGCCACAAGAGCAGACCCGTGTCTGGCGCCTTTCAGCGTCCCAGCAGAGCAGACCCCATTCCTTAGAGCCCAGATTCAGTGCACGTGTGCGGCTCGGAAATGGTTAAGAGCCGGCGGGGTTTCAGGAAATACCTGGGAGCCCTGCCGGTGCTGCCCGGCCTTCCCTCCTCAGGCCCTGGCCGGTGGGCCCCCCGAGGACGTCAGGACATGCTCGGCCAGGTGGTCTGGGAGCCTGGCCCCTGGAGGTCGACTCAAGGTCGGGGAGGCAGCTGACAACAGCAGACTGGGGCGGGCAGCAGGAGCTGGAGAGGAGGGAGCGAAGGGGGCTGCCCACAAGGGCCTCCTGCCCCAGGGCTGCGCAGCGCGGCCTGGAGTTCCCCGCGCCCGAACCCAGGGCTCAGTGGCAGTGCTCGTGCCTCAGCGCAGGGCGGGCAGCTGGCTGGCTGGCGTCAGGGCGGGGCTGCATCTGTGGGGAGTGCGGGGAACTGATGGGGGTCCCAAGCCAGGGGGAGAAAGCTGGGTAGGGGGCAGAGCCCTGAGGCGCCCGAGGGTGAGGGAGCCCGTGGCTGCCTCCCGGCCTCAACACACAGATTGCACTCTGCTGAGGGGTCCCTCTCTCCTGGGGGCGCCAGGCTCCCCGGGAGCTCCTGTGCCCAGGTCGGGGCTCGGTGCGGGCTTCTCTCTGTGGCCTCAGCAGTCTGGGGGAGTCAGCGGAACGAGCTGTGGACATGTCTGGGCTTCTTGGAGAAGAATAAAGCGACTGAACGCAGTGACTGTCCTCTCGCCCCTAGTGGTCCTGGGAAGGGGGCTCCTGGCAGCAGCCTTGCACTGGGGCCTGTGAGCAGGACGGGCCCTTGGCCGGCGGCCCCTGGTGAAAGCAGAGCACGTCGCTGTCTCTCATTTCCAGCTGGGGACCCAGACCGCACCCTTCACAGCATGGGGACCAGAGAACCCCTTTCCCTAACGGGAGGCCCGCCCATCCATCCAGGAGCCCACACTGGTTCTCTGAACCATGTTTTTTCTTCTAAAGATGTTTAACAGCAGAGAAAGGTTTATTTATGTATCTTTGTTCAGGGTGGCTGAGAGAGCTAGCCGGGAGGGCAGGCTTCTCCCGTGAGGGGGATGGGAAGGCGTGAGTGGCGTGTCCCGGGCACGGTGGCCAGTCCGTGGCTGTCAGGTCTGCCTCTGCTGTCCCCATTCCCGAGCAGTATTTCCTCTACAGAAAGATTTCATTTTAAAACAAGTCGACGAGATTACTGGTCATCTGCACTATTAATAAGTTTGCTAAAATATGTCCTTTTTCTTCTAATTAATGTATAAATTAAAAGTTATTCCAATTAAAAAGGAAAACAAGAATTTGTGTGGACTTGAGCTAGATGACAGAACAGTTGATATGCAAGAGAACTATGAAGATAGCCAAGTGGTTTTGAAAAGAATTGTTTGACAAGAGGGGCTTCCTTATAAAAAGTCAGACTAATTAAGTGTACAGGACAAAGGATTCACAGAAAAGAAGCGAGTCTGGAAAAGACCTGTGTAATTTGGGGGATTTGTACCATAGGAACTCAGGGGGAAGAGGGCTGTGTATTAATAAATGATGCAGATCAGTGCTGCGCCGGGAACCCTACTTCACACCAATTCCAGACGGATTAGGGCGGCCGGAAACTCTGCCTTAAAGACAGGGAGGGACTGTGCGAAGGGGCTGGGGGCACAGAACCGCCAGGCGGGCGCTGGTGCATTTCACTGCATGAAAATTAAAACTTACGCACGACAAAAGATGTCATAGACAGAATGAAAAGGGCAGCCACAGACTGAGAAGAAAGAAGATTAATATCATGATTGACAGGGAAACAAACGCGTAGAATTCAAAAAGAAAACGGCAATGTACTAAAAAAGAGAAACAGGCTGTGCACAAGGAGAAGCAGAAAGTGCAGATTCCAAGGGTGTGAGAAGGTGGTCACAGTCGCTGGTGATCATGCAAATTAAAACAAAACAGCGTTTTCCCCTCAGATCGCACGTGTGGAGCAGCATGTGGCAAATTCACCCTCGGGGTCACACACATGTGAGCTGCAGCCGGGGCTGCCTGATGGCTCATGGAGCCCGACCAGCCAGGCGGGCCCAGGGGCAGGAGGCGGGGTCCTCAGACCCCGGAGGCGGGAGCCCCACAGAGGATGCACGGCCGACCTCAGAAGGCCTAAAGCGCAAGCCCGCAGCGCCCGTCTCTCATCTTTTACTTCTCAAGCTGATGAATGAAGTGAGCGCCCTGAGCCCCCCACCTCCGCGTCTGCCCCGACAGGCATGACAGTGTGCTGAGGGCGTGCCGGGTCTCTCGGTACCGGAAGCTGAGGGACGGGTGAGGACGCGCGCTGGCTTTCGCCTGTCTAGTACGCTGGGCTTTTAAGTCCATGTCGGGGTGCAGTCTGAGTGGGGTTCCCCGGGACCCCACCTGCAGCTCTGTCGCAGCAAGTGTGTCAGTGAAGCCACAGCTGGGCAGTGACGTTGGGAAGCGTGGTCAGCACACTCTCCTTTCCTTCCATGCAGATGACACGTCTGTTCCCCGACTGACCTGTCGGCATCAGGAGTACCTGGCCAGAGCAGCGGTGGTCACTGCTGGCGGGTGGGGGGGCTGGGTGTGAGCAGAGCCGCGGCGTCCTTGTCCCGAGGCCTTGCCATGGCCGCTGTCGGATGCTTGCCACAGACACGCTTTCCAGTGGGAAAGTCTTTCTGAAACAGTGTCATTGACTTAAAATGCGTAGGAGAACTTCTAAGCGAGGCAGCACCTGGAAAAAGGGCGCAGTTACTGCTGTTACCTTATAACTTGGAAACATCTAAATGCAGATAATACGTAAACACTCGCACAGCAAGTTCAGGCGTTCCCCCCTCACTGGCAGGAACCATCCGAAGGCCAGGCGGAGGCCTGGGTACCAGTGGGCGCACGGGCCCGCTGCCCACCCACCCTCCCCGCTCTGTTACTGAGCATGCTCACCCTCCACCCCCCAAAGAGTGGAGACAACACTGTGGCTGGCTTTTGAGGCAAGAAAGGGCTCTTACGTGTGAGTTTGATGGGGAGGGCACAGGAGGCAGGACTCAAACCTGCCTCCCCCCAGGGCTGGGCGGGTTCTGAGGGGCTCAGCACTGGGTCTCCCTGGACAGCGGCCTGCCCCACCCCAGGGGTCTCTGGGGGGAGCAGCTAAGGGCTCACAAGAGGCACTCGCCCGTGGGATAAACACTGGCTCCGTGTCTTGTCAGAAACAAGACCAGTCTGCGCTGGCTCTGCAGTTAGGGTTCCCTGGCCCCAGCGCAGCCGCTTCCGGCCGCTCCTCCGAGGCCTGGCTTCTCCCCGGTGCAGGCTGCAGTTCCCTCCAGATGCGACAGCCCTGGCCCACTTGGCGAGAACACGTGGGCAGCACACACAAGTGTCGGAGGGAGCCCCGTGCTCACTGGTGGACACGTGTGGCCCTGGTCGCTGTGCTGTGTCGGGTGCATCTGCCTTCCCCGGGAGATGGTGGAAAACGCGTGCTGGGGAGCGTGGAGGACAGAGGCCGGCGACCCAGCTCTGGCTGCTGGCCGGTCGGCTCAGACACACTCAGTAACCGTCTCCTTCTCTCCTCCCAGGATCATTGACCAGCGATTCGAGAAAGCGGCCTACTTCGTCTTCGGCGACTTCAACTTCCGACTGGATTCCAAGTCCGTGGTGGAGGTAGGCCCCCGGCCCCGCTGGGCCACATGCGCTCTGTGTGTCAGGGAAGGCGGCCGCAGAAGTGTCGTCCTTTCCAGGCAGGTTTGGTGTCCTCTTTCCCACTGGTTACATTTCAGGCTAAAAGTCCTGATAAAGAAATGTCTTCCTGTCAAAAAGGGGGGCCATTGTTGGACTCAGAGATGAATTGGAGTCCTCGGGCCTCTGCTGCCGTTGTAGCCGCCTGCTCTGAAAGTTCCGTTGTCAGCAACAGCATTTCAGCTGCTTTTTCCTCATCGCACATGTCCACAGAGGAGCTATTCTGTTTCATTTAATCAGTCGTCCATGTCACTCAATCTCTGGAAACTCAGAGGCCGGTGTGTCTCCTGGGCACCCACAAGGCCAGGGCCCCCTCGGGAGCCTGGCATGAGATCCCTGCCAAGGAGCATGTGCAGATAGAAACTTCCGCCTGCTGACCAGCATGTGGCTTTGAGGTTGGGAGGCAGGGAGCGCTGCCCCATCCCACCTGTGTGACCTTGGAGTGTCACCGTCTTGACCAGGAAGTGAGGTCGGTGGCCCAGGCACAAGGGCTGGCTTCTCTGACAGGGTCCACTGAAGGCGGTTCTGCGTGTGCTCCACAGTGCTGGGCCGGCAGGGCTGGTGGGGTTGGGGCCGGCGCCGGTCCCCGGCTCTCTGGGCTGTTAGACTGCAGCTCTGATGTCAGCTCTCAAGGCAGCAGCGAAGGGGAGACCCCACCACCTGCACCTGCACATGGCGGCACAGTTCTCATCCTGGCCGGTGTCTCCCGGGCGGCTGTGCGTCAGGCAAGCCCTCCGAAGGCTTGGTCCAGCGCCTGGCACAGACTGGATGGTGCACGTGTGGCAACCACGGTGGAAATAATATGAATAACTGAGAGTCCCTCCAAGTTATTATCTTCCCATTAGCAGTCTCAGTTACAAATACCATCAGGCATTAATCTTCCGTCTTTGGTGGAAAATTATTTCTTAAAGACAGGCTGAGCAGGCTTTTGATCATCCCACATCTCCCTTTGGTTGACAGAAATGAGTAATGTTGTATTGAAATCCTCTTTTTAATTTAATTAAGCTGGCGGCACCTCACCAAGCCAGCTCACGTGCGTGTGTAAAGGTTCGGACGTGCTCACTAGCCGTTGGGAGGGCACAGTCCCCGACTTGGAGGGCGGCCCCTGAGCATGGGCTCCCCCGGGAGCCCTTTGTCTGTTTCTGCTGTTCTCTCCTCGGTTTGAGGTTGGGGAGCTAACCATTCAGACAGCAGAGACCCAGGCCTGGGCCAGTTGGGTCAAAGTCTGCCCCCATGTGCGGCGCCTTCGGGACCCTCAGGCCTGGCCCTGGAGGAAGGCCGCCGGGGCTGGGAAAGCCACATGTTTAGGAGACCGTCACTCCCGGGGCATGGGTCATTCCTGGCTGGTACCTGGAGCCAGTGCTTCTGCGGTGCCTGGGGCAGCCGTCCACCTACCTGGAGGGTCTCCTTGTAGAAAAGAAAAGAGGGGCCCTCGACAGACTGAAGCCGATCAATTGGGAGCCGCCTAGCAGATTGCATGTCAGGAAAAGGTCAGGGACGTTTCATAGTGGCCTTTTCTTCCCGACAGAACAAATGTCACAAAAAAGGGCAGAGCTCCGGACTCGGGTCGCAGTTGTCCCAGGTGTGCACTGTGCCGAGCTGGGCAGCCAGCCCTGGAGGGCATGAGGCTGCTGGGGGCTCCCGCCTGGGTCGCTGGTGCAGTTGGGGTGACTCGTCCTGGGAGTCGTGGGTTTTCTGTGCGTCCTGCTGGGAGCTCGTGTGCTGTCGGGGAGCGTGTGTTCCTGTGGGGGCCGCAGCCCAGTAGTGAGACGTGCTGTGCACTTCCGTGTGTCGCGTGACTCACCTCCCACTTCCCTTTCTCGCGCCCTGTCACCCTGAGCAGCCCGGCCTGACCTCAAGGATTCGTCCCAATTTTTAAAGAAAGGGGTCCTGCCGCTCGGGTGATTTCAGCAGGTGGGTAGTGCTGCCCGGGCTGCAGATGGCCCTCCCTCGGCCTCTGCCCCTGGGCCGAGCACACGGTGAAGGAGGGGCTGCCTGTGACCAGGCTGCTTGGTCCGTCTGCATTTGCGGCTTAGGACCTGCTCATTTCCTTCCAGAGTGGGAACTGCCCGGCCACGATGTCAGGGCTGATGGCAGTGGGCCCGCAGCCCAGCACGCTGGACCCTGGAAAGGGAAGCAGAGACTGAGGGTAGGCGGGGGTGGCACCGGGGAGTGAGGCAGCTGCCAGCGTGTGCGGGGTTCCTGCAGAAGCACAGGACCCTTTCCCAAAGCGGCCGGCACACGTCACCCTGAAAATCCAAGTGCAGAGGAATGAGCGCGTTCTGGTCAGCTCATGCTGAAGGGCTGTTTGGAGAGCCGGCACGCAGTTCTGACAGTCGCAAAGGAGCTTCCAGGATCCTGAAGCCACTGCGAGCCCCGAAAGCTCCAGACCAATAAGCATCAAGATTTGATGGGTGCCCAAGTTTCAATGCGTTCCTCCAGCTCTCTCTTCCTGTCCTACAGGAAAATAAGGGTATCTTCATTTGATTGCTTTTCTGTCAAACTTAACTGACAGATACAGAAATTTTCAAATGCTGTTTTTATTATATAATTCCTACAAAAAGCTGATTTTGAGAAGAAGCAGTCATCGCACAATGGTCCCCTGCTGACCCCTGCGGGATCCTGCCCTGGCGTCTCCCACCCTTGTCCGTCAGCTGCACTGGGGCCCAGCCCTGGCTGAGCGGCCACCTGGGTGGCTTCGGAAGTGGCGGTGTGTCCAGGTGGGCCTGACGCACGGAAAACCCCGCCCCCTGCCCCGGCCGAGCTGGGTCCTCAGGAGGCTCGCTCACAGCAGCGTCTCAGAGCCGGCAGCTGCAGCGCCTCTGTCCCCGACGTCCCTGCTGACCTGGCCTCCCTGGGGCGTTCGGTGCTGGCCGACGTCACCGGCACCCATGACGGGCCGAGGGCTTTCTTGTTTTGCTGCTGTGAATCTGGCACCTTCAGAGACGGGGAGGAAAGTCAATAGTTTTCAGCAGCGTCATTTGCTCTAAATAAATGCATTAATTTTTGGACAGTTCACATCCACATGGTTCTTTAAAACCTATGGAGAGATGGCTGTTTAGTCGACAAATAAAAGCTTTAATTACATTTTTGCACAGTTTGCTATGTAAGCAAAGGAAACCTACCGGAAATGATTTTTATTGCGAACATAAGGAATAAGGTTTTAGCTTAGAATTTTTTAGGACCATTTGATCAAATGAAGACTTTGCCTCTGGAATTAAATGCTGTTTTCCCCCTCGGTGGCACCATCAGTACGTTCATCAACTACAATAGCTGCGAAAGCCCCACGGAGCGTAGGAAGCTGAGAGGTGGCCCAGGGCTGGATGCCCGGGTCTCATAGAGCAAACGTCTGGGGCCGGGGGCACAGCCCTCGCCTTTTCCAAAGCCAGACCCACAGTTCCTGGGAGTTGTAGACCGACAGCGGGGAGGACGCTGATGCCCGGCCCAGCGGGTGGCGCCCTGGACCCCACCCTGTGAAGGGCAGACAGCTGCTCGGCCACGACGCCCGACAGTCACCTCCAGGTGGCCATGTGTCTGCCTCAGCCTCAGATGTGCACAGCCTCTCAAGAAAATGATAATTAATTTCATAAGTGATCTCAACACCAGAGACCTGACTTGTGCAGGCGGAGCCGTGCGTGGTGTCCTGGGCTCCGGGAACAGTGACCACAGGCCGGGAGGCCGGGCAGCAGACATGAGCCCTCTCACAGCTATGGAACCCAGAAGTCCAAAGTCAAGGCGTCCAGGGCCAGCTCCCGGGGAGGCTCCAGGGGCGGATCCCTCGCCGCTTCCCGTTCCTGGTGGCCCTGAGTGTCCCTGGGCGCGTAGCCAAGGCGCCCAGCCTCCCCTCGCCTCCCTGTCCTCGCTTTTCCCCCATGAGGCCCACCCTAAGTCCAGCACAATTCTCTGTCGAGACCCCTGCCTCATTCCATGTGCGAAGACCCTGCTCCGGAGTCAGGTCACATGCTGAGGCCTGTGGGTGGGATTCTGGGGACGCTCTCCGACCCACTCATGCCGAGGACACTTCCTCCCACCACTGTGTGGACTGAACACTTACTGGAGAACATGTTTTCATTTTTCGCCCAAGTGGATCTAACAGTAAACTCAGTGAGAAAGACCAAATTCCCTCTTGGGGGTTAATTTTGGTGCATTAGGTAAGCTGCCTATTAAGTACTGAGTTTTAAAACACCAGGAAGCACCTCTTGTGGGAAACCGGGCTTTGCTCATTGGCATGACTGCCTCTTAAAGGCTTTCTACCCAACAACAGTTACCGGAGATTTTGTGGAAACCATAGAAAATCTGTACAGACCTTCCCGGGAGGCTGAGTCAGGCAGGAGGGCAGGAGCCCAAGGGGACCCTTTCTGTGGGACTTGGTGTCAGTGAGAGGCCTGCAGGGCTTGTTGAGGGATGGAGCCTGCTGGGGTGGGGGCCGGGCTGGGGCCATTGTGCCCTGTTGAGTCAGACGCTGTTCGGGGCCACCGCTGACTGGCAGACAGTCTGTGTGCCCAGGGGACGCGCAGCCCTGGGCAGGCACAGGTGTGGACTGCGCTCCGTCTGTCCCACCTCGCCAGGGGCTCAGCGGCCTCTCTGCTCTGTGGTGCCCCCACCAGCCTGGGTCTGAGCCTGGCACTGTGCCTTACTCCTTCCACAGTGCCCCCCTCAGCAGTGGCCCCTCTCAGGGCGCCCACACATTTAGTGCCTGCAGACCAGGTCCTGGGGACAGCAGAAGGACCACACCCGCTTCCCCCTCTGAGTTCTCAGCTTGGGCAGGTCACCCCGCAATGGTCCAGTCACCCAGGGCATCCTAGCGAGTGCTGTCGTGTGCGTGGTAAGAAGCCTGAGGTGTCGGCTGGGGACGCCGTGTACTTGCTTGTCTGCAGGTGGCAGGTGGCCTCCCTCCTGAGGAAGAGGGCCGAGGTTATGTTTTTGGCTCAACTCGAAGCCTGGCTTTGGTTTTCCTTGCTGAGCACCCCTCGAGCGGCCAGCGCCCCGGTCCTGGGCACTGGCTGCGCCTGGCGGGGCACGATTCACAGAGGTTAATTCAGTCCATCCCCAGACAGGAGGGGCCGTGAGCAGAGGCAGGGCCTGCTCCCCTCCAGGGCACAGCTCCGGGAGGCCTGCGGCCCAAGGTGGAGCCCTGCTGCCGTTCGCAGGGAGCGCGGCCTCCAGTCGCAGTCTCACCCGGCTCCAGCCTCGGACAGAGGCGTGGCGTGCGAGTGCGGACTGTCCCCCAGGAACTGGCAGCTTCACATTTCAGATGCAAATTAATACAAACGTGTTCACAGAGCAGAACTGAGATGATACTGTGATCAAATGTGGCGCCGCCTAAGCCATAATTAAAACATACACAAATTAAACACAATTACCATGCGCCATCGAAGGGCCGTGCGTCGTGAGGCTGATTAATAACGCAGCCCGCTCAGCCTGCTGGCAGGACTGCTCAGAGGGTATGTTTTATGCCTTGCGTGGTGGCAACTGGCAGCTGGGGCGCTCAGCTGGCTGCAGTGACAAAGAGTGACAGCAGTGCCAGGCGCTCCCGTCTCTGTGTGGCCCGGCCTCACGCCCACCTGCCGTCCATCACCACCCGACAGTGACGGTGATGGATGCGTTTTTGGAGGCTGGCGGCCATTTTTAAAAACCGGTTGCCAGTTACTGACAGGTACACGTGTGTTCAGGTGCCAGGTGGGGCCGCTGAGAAGCAGGTCCTGTGAGGGGCTCCGACTTGGAAGCAGCGGCCCTCCGGGAGGCTTTCGTCTGCAGGAGGGACGCCAGGCACTATCCCAACAGCCGGGGTCCCAGCGCTATCCCTGCCGGCCGTAGGGGAAGGTGGAGGCAGGCAGCACAGACGTCACGGCGCCCTGAGCGTGGCCAGGCCAGGCCTCTGCGTGGCGAGCTCCGTCCCCAGACCCCAAGCCTCCTCCCCACGGGGCCGCGCCAGCATCCTAAAGGGCAGGGTCCCACTTGGCCAGAGGGCGTCGCCAGGTCAGTCCCCTGAGAACCGCCCCACTGGCCGGCCGACATGAGCTGGCACTGAGCTCCACACGCCGTGTTGGCCGGCATCTGATTCCCAGTCACCCCAGACCCCCTCGACCCACGGACTCAGTGGACACGGGCCAGGCCAGGCTCCACCGTCGGCTCCCATCGGGGGCACTGTGGGCGGGGCAATGGCCGTGATGCTGGCCCTGTGTGCGGATCTGTGAATTGACCACTCCTCGGTCTGGGGTCCACCTTGCTGGCTGGCCTGGCCTGGCCCTGCCGGAGCCCCCACGAGACCAGGGCTGCACCATGAGTGGTGGGTGTCGAGAGCCCAGGGGCCCAGGCAGTTGGCCGTCCACGAGACAGATGAGAGGGGCCACCGGCCTTGCCCACGCCTGTGACCCTGGCCAGTGCCAGTGGCCTTGGCATTGGCAGTCCAAGCTGGAGTCAGTCGGGCAGGTCTGTGCCGCCTGCCCTGGTCCAGCTTGCACGCTGAGCGTCCTGGCCACCTGCCTCCCGCTCGGGACGCCCCTGCAGAGTGGATCCACGAGACTGTGCTTGTCCTGATGGGCGAGGTCAGGCGCATTGGCCAAGCCACACTTGTCTGTTTATTTGCCTGGGTTTTTAAGTCTTGGTTTGAAACAATAATAGAATTTTTACATTAAGTCGTTAAATCTATTTTTGAGTTACTGTTTTAAAAAGGAAACCTTTATCTGGTCTGTTTTGATAGAGGTCCTGTGACAGTCAAC
Organism: Aselliscus stoliczkanus; assembly: GCA_033961575.1. Taxonomy (NCBI): domain Eukaryota; kingdom Metazoa; phylum Chordata; class Mammalia; order Chiroptera; family Hipposideridae; genus Aselliscus; species Aselliscus stoliczkanus. Next base: position 185,933,574 of record CM066729.1, read on the forward strand.
CAAAAATGAACCATAATTTTATGCCTAATTATGATGACTCCCCTGGGTTTTACCTGAGGGGATTTTCTTCCAGGAAGTTAGCTTTACAAACATTAGCCCCTATTTGCAACTGGTAGATTTATGTCAAAATATTTCCATAATTATAGAAAAAGAGGAAAAAAGACGAAAGCACTTGTGACTTCTGCCCCTCACCTGCTGGAGGAGCCGGAGCCCCTGACGCCCGCCCAGCTCTGCTCGCTGGCGTGTCGCCTGGGTTTCTGGGTTTGCTGGGCCTGGGTTTCTTGGCCCCCTCAGGACTTTGAGGATCGGGACAGGTGCCCCGTGGGGCTCAGAGCCGGGGCGTGCCTGTGCCGTGCCCGTGCTTCACGCACACGCCCCGCCGGGCTCCCCTGCCACCGCACCGCCCTGGCCAGTGGCCTTGGCCCCTCTGGAGCCTGGCAGCTGCTCAGTAGAAGGAAGTGACGGGCGCGGAATCTGTGCTCGCCTCTCCCTGCCGCCTCTGAGCCCTGGTGTCAGTGGAAGGCGGGGGCAGGTCGCCCCAGCCCAGGCCCTCTGCGGGCACAGCACCCCTGCCGCGTGGCAGTGCCAGTCCTGGGAGCTGTCCCTGGACCACGCTGCGCGCACCCAGACACCCGCTGGACAGGGCTCTGAGGAAGCTCCACGGCTCTTCCCAGAAAAGTGGGCCGAGCTGTCCTGGCGCGAGAGCTCCGGAGTGCCGCGGGTGCGCACCGCGTGCCTGGACGGGCGCCGTGGCGCCAAGCTGTGAGGAGTTAGCGGGAGCGCTCCGGGGACAGGACATGAAAGGGTCTTTATGGGGTGTTGTTGTTCTGGGCGAACAGTGGACAATGTAGAACAAAGAGGGAGCAGCCGCCTCCGAAGCTGACATAAGCCTCGTGACACTGCCTCCCGTTAGCTGCCGCCCGCGCCCCTCACCCCCAGTGATGTCAGTGCGTTCTGGCTGCAGAAACTTTCTCAGCAGCCATGAAGAGGTTTCCCTGCCCCCTGGGAAAATCTTTGGGAAAGGTGGGCCTTCCCTGGGGACTCAGAGTAAAGTAGAGGGCACGGCTGGGGCCGTTCCTGCTGGAAGCAGCGGGCGCCTTCCCCGAGGCCAGAGGGCTGACCCTGCCCGACGTGTCCGCCCCCCAGGTCCACCCAGCACGGTCTTCTCTGTAGCGGGCGGATCGCCTCATCCTCAACCGAGGAAGCAGGCCTCACGGCCCTCCCCGGGGTGGCTGTGGGCAGCCAGCAGGCCCACCGCCCCCCACAGCAGCCAGGCTGCCCCAGTGCCTCTCAGCGGCTGTGTGCGCGTGTGTGTGCCCGCGCATGACAGTTAGAAGGCTGCAACACCGGCTAGACTTCCGCTGGGATCACGTGTGTGCACATGTCTCTGTCACAGGCTTCGTGCAGCACTGGCTGTGCTGAGTGGGGGCCGCTTTCCCCGGTGAGGCTCCCAGTGGCCTGAGCAGCAGCGGCGTCCTCAGGCCGTGTGGACCTCCGTCCCCAGGCCCTCCGGCCGAGTGCACCTCTGTCTGCTGAGCAGCTCCTTTTCGGGGTGCAGCGTGTGTCCACCCCCACAGGGACGGGCAGAGAATTCCATGGGATCCTCTTGTGAGAGCGCCGTCGCTCCTATGGCAGGTGGCCAGGGACCCAGGGGAGCAGTAAAGCCCCTGACTCCGTTCCGGAGCCTTTAGTTGAGTGACTTCCCGATTGCTCTTTCCCTTTTCTGCTCCTTGAATACATTTAGGACTTGAAATACTGTCTGGGGACGTTAGTCACCAAGGAAGAGTCAATCACTGGGGCCGGCACACTTAACTGGTGTTCCCAGAACTCAGGCGGGAGTCCAGGGGCCGAGGAGGTCTGCTGTCACCACCTGATTTCTGATTCTCTGAACCCACGTGGCAGCACCCAGCTCCGAGGCCTGGCACTTAACATGCTGCCGCTGGCGGGAGCCGAGTGTCCCGAGATGCCGCCTCCGGCCCCTTCGCTCTGGGGTGCCGGGCGCACTGTCCGTCAGGGGACGCTGGCACACGCGACAGCAGGACACAGCCTGGCTTACGGGTCAGCGTTCCTGGGAGATTCACTCGGCGCGTAAAGGACCGTGCATGTCCTCTAGAGTGAGTTCTGTTCTCCGCAATCGCTTGGAGAACTTAGATTTTAAAGGCAGCGAACTTTTAGGGCAAACCTGTGTGCGGTGCTCGGGCTTCTCTGCAAACTGTCGTTTAGAAACCCTTCTGCCCCTCCTCTGATCCCTGCTGCATGACAGATGTTAGATGGGACTTTTATGTGTAGCCTTTTGTATTTTTAGACATTTCTTGGCTAGATTTTCACCAAAAGTAACAGGATGGCAGGAACAGTGGGATGGTGGTGAGTTTCCTCCTGACGCACCCTTGGCCGGCCGAGTTTCCCGTGAGGAGCTTTCTACTCAGTTAGCAGAGGTCACCGCACGGCAGTCATTGTGGGGCAGCTCAGTGATTTCCTGGCGGCGCCTGGAGAACGGAGAGCCACTGAGTTCCAGAGAAAGGGGAGGGCAGCTCGCAGCTGGGACCTGCCGAGCGCGCCGTGGCCTCAGTGCTACCTGCTGGGCACGCAGCTCAGAGAAAGTCCGGGTCCTCGTGCTGAGAGCTCGGCCTCCCACGCCTGGGCCTGAGGCTGTCAGCAGCTGCTCGCCTCAACCCGGTAGCCAGCGCTGTTATCGCCCCTGCTGAAGCCTTCTGTGCCCTGAGTGTGGACATCCCGCTGGGCCCTGGGTGCAGCCAGGGGCCAGGACACGCCGGTGGCACTGAGACTGGCCCAGCGTCGTCCGGGTCTCCAGGGCTTGATGGAGAAGCTGTGATCCCAGAAGGTGACGGGCACTCGGCGCTGTGGCCGAGAGCGAGGCTCTGAACTGGCCCTAGCGCGCCAGCGGCACCCAGGAGAGGCAGCGACAGCTGAGCTCACGCCCGCTCGGTGCCCCGCTTCGTTTCCTAGTGGATGAACCCGGAGCCAAGTCCCATGTGAGTGGACAGCTTGGGAGGCCCCACCGGAGAAGGCCGCCGTGCGCCTGTGTGTGCCCGGGCTCGTCCGGGCCCCACGCCACCTGTCCCATCACAGCGGCACTGCCCGGGGAGCAGGGCCCCTCTGACCTCCGGAGGCAATTCCAGCCTCACCCCTCCCGTCTGTGAGTCTGCGCAAACAGCCAGACACGGGCTAGTCACGTTCGCCCGCGCGTGGCTTTGCTGTCCTTTGGTTGTCGCTGGTCTTAGGGACGTCTCAGAGATGATGGCACAGGTTCCAACAAGAGCCTTTGCCGTCTGCCCGCTCACTGGCCAAAGGAAGTGCGTCACCCAAGTCAGCGCTGCCGACTGGTCCTCCAGGCTTACCCTAGGGGCCCCTTGGCCCCTTTACAAAGCTGCTGAAGACACCGGTTTTAAGGCCCATTTCTTTTACAAGCTTTTCCTTTCAGAGTTTCAGGAATCAGTTCCTAGAACATCTGTTTGTGGCTTCAATCAGCACTGGCCAGGCCGGCCACTCTCGCCGTCCTTTGTCCGCTTGCCTTTGTTTCTGATTTCATGCTCTCAGAGGGGCTACATGTTTTTCTGCGTGAAGTTGTCAGAGGGATGAAAGGTCTGGAGCGGGGTCACACTTGGAGGGACGGCGTGAGAGGTGCTGAGATGTGTCTTCAGGACCCCCCAGCAGCCTGGCCCAGCCCAGCAGACACACCTGGAGCCAGCTCTCAGAGGCGGGGCCCCGGGCACAGCAGCCCCCGCGCCTGCACTGGTTCCACCGCCGAGAGGCCGCGGACGCCACTGTCACCAGCCTCGGCGCCCACACGCCCTCGCCCAGGCGCGCAGGGGCACACTCGTCCTGGCATGTGGGGACCCTCGAGAGTGCTGCTGCCGCCCGTGTGCTTGGTCCTTGGGAGACATGTGTCGGGGGCCCTTGGTGGCTGTGCAGCGACACACAGGAAACCTGCCTCTGAGATCGCCGTCCCCTCCAGGCCGGGAGCTGTGCCCACGGTTGGTGGCTCACAGGGGCGAAGCGTTGCAGCCTCTGCATCCAGAAACAGCGATTAAGATGGAAGCGGCCCCGCCGCGCCCCCGCTGTGTGAAAGCGGCTTCCTGACCAACTCTGGTTCCTGAGAGACGCGTGAGCCCCATGCCCGTTGCTTTGCCATGATTCTTGCTGTGATCCTTACAAACGTGACCACATCTCGGGCACGGAACCTGTGCACACACTTTCTAAAGGTGGCAGCTTGTCCTGGGCGCTGAAACCCTCCACGTCCCCCAAACCAGGCTGTTCAAAAGGAGATGGGACTTTCCTGCCGGGGTCCCTGGGTCTGTCACTCACGCAGCATCAGGTGTCAGGAGCTGAGAGCCGCCACCGCCCACCCTCCCCTGAGGCACGGGCAGCGCGGAGGGCCTGGCTGTCAGGCTCCAAGAGGCTCTGCTGTAACAGGCTTTGTACTTTGTGGGAGCATTGGTGACAGCTGAGCGTGGGGCGGGGGGAAAATGGGGTGTATTTAGCTCCTGGGACGAGTGGGACCAACTGTACACGTGACCTCCAACCATGGGGTGGCTTTATGTGAATCAAACGATGCAAAGGACATGGGCCCCGGGGCCTTCACGCCTCACCAGTGACCCAGACTGACAAGAAACCCAGGAACTTGGTCACCCTCGCAGCAGGTGGACGGCCATGGTGACAGCAGTCCCCTTAAATTCCAAGAGAAAAACGAGGCGCTAGGAGAGTCACTCAGACAGGTGCTGAGCCACGTGTGGCTGCTAATAGTGAAACACATCTCAGGTAGCTCGCTAAAAGCAGCGTTCGGGGCACTGTTTTTCTCCTTTCAAAGAAGAAAAGTCCCCGGGGAAGTAGGCGAGGGGAAGGCGGGGCCTGGACGTCCACACATGAGTGGACAGACGGTTGAAAGGGGGCGGCCTGCCTGGCGGCCTGAGCACTTAGAGCCCTGTCACCGAGGAGGCTGGGGGGCGCGGGAAGGGGGCCCGGCGCCGGGGCACAGGCGGCCCCAGTGTGCGCCGCCCACCCACGGCCAGTCAGATGTTCATGCTTTGGGAGCCGCCTGAAGAGGCCCGATAAAGCGATTTTATACAAAGTTTTCGGCAGAGGCCTCTGGGAGAAGGACTGTGAATTCCCTGACTCAGTGCTGAGCGGCTGCAGTGGCGCCTGTGCCCATTCAGGGAGCCCTAAGCCACTTACACACATTAGCATCTGGATGGAGCTGGACCCCCGGCCCCTCTGCTCCCACTGTGCCCGCCCCATCCTAATCCTCCCCTTTGGAGGACAGCCAGACTGATTTGTGACACCGGAGTCCAAAAGCCACTTTGGGGGGCTTGACCCACCGGCCGATCTGTGCTCTGAGTGTCCGAGGAGTGAGCTTGGGGCCGCGGCTGCCTCCCTGCCCCGTGCCGGGCGGGGTGAGTCCCTCACGCCGGGCGGCCCTGGCCTCTGGGTCTGCAGGGCTTACGTCCAGGGCCTGCCGCTGAGCGGCTCCGAGCCCGGCTCTCTGGGGGGGGCTTCCCAGGGCTGTCCAGAGGGCTGTCCCTAAGCAGTCACGACTGGTTGTTGTGTGGCAGTCGTCTATTCAGATAAGCAGCATCTCACTTCACTGAGGAATAATTTACATGCAAACCGCACCGTGGATCCCACCAGGCCCACCCGCCCAGAAGCCCCACTCTGCGGGGGTCCCACTGCCACGCCTGCCCTGTGGGTGGGGGGTCTGCAGCCTGTGACTTGGTCAGGGAGGGCATCGTCCCCCCAGCAGGTGCGGCCAGGCCGTGTCCAGGGGCCCGTTTCTCCTCAGGGGTCACTCTCAATGCCTGTCCCGCGCCCCTTGGTTTCATGTTCTGAGCTCCTCGCCGTCCGTGTTGACACACATCACGGAGAGAGCCGCGCTGCTCGCGGGCGAGGGACTCTGGCGGCCAAGCGCAGGCTCAGACCCCGAGTCTCTAAACAAGCCTGGGTTCCGTTTACCTTTGAGCCAATCAGATGGCGGCTTGCTGTCTGTGACCCCGGCCCCAACCCCCAGTGTGGCCTCTGTTCTCCGGTCATCTCCAGCCCCTGTGTCGCCTTCTGGGTCCTGTCCGGCTGTCCCCAGTCTGTCCATGGGGCGGGGACACCACCAGGCCGGTTGTCACTTCACTGTCCCTCCTACCCTCCACTCAGGCTGTTGTTCCAAAGCCTCTAAGATGTTCCGGGGTCAGAGCCCAAGCAGCTCGGCTGAGAAGCTCCGGGGGCCCCCGGTGGAGCAGGGGACGGGCCACGCCACAGCCCGCAGCACTTTCCCAGGGCACTGGCCAGGGTCGCTCGCCCAGGACAGGCCTGCCATTGGGCTGTGGCCCCGCCAGGCTCCTCCTCTGGGGTCCTTGACATGGAATCCGGGTGGAGGAACGGGCGAGGGCCGGGAGGGAGGGCAGGAGCCAAGCCGGCCGCTAGGAGGCTGTGTGGCCGGCGGGCGGCCAGGCGGGAGGGCCATCCCTGGGACTGACCCCTTCATGCCTTCCGCAGACTCTCTGCACGAAGGCCACGGTGCAGACCGTCCGTGCTGCCGACACCAACGAGGTTGTGAAGCTGATATTCCGCGAGTCAGACAATGACCGGAAGGTAACCCCACAGGCGCCGCGCCGCCCTGAGTGGGGGGGTGGGCGACGTGCAGCCGCTGGTGTCTGCTCCCCTGTGCTGACGGCCCCTGTTGTCTGCAGGTCATGCTCCAGCTGGAAAAGAAGCTCTTCGAGTACTTCAACCAGGAGGTTTTCCGAGACGACAACGGCACCGCGGTGAGTCCTGCTGTCAGCTGTGCCGCCGATGCCCCTGGGACCATGCATGCTGGGTGCTGTCACAGGGGGGGCTTCTGAAACCCCCCCATCCTCCTGGACGTCACAGCAGCATCTTGCCCCTGTTCTGCTGCGAGGCCTCCCCCTGCCAGGCAGCTGCCGGGCCAAGACTCCGTGGCTCACCTGAGCGTGTGCCCTTCCCTGTCCCTGGCCTCTCACCTGCTGCCAGGCCCCCGCCCCGCTCCCCGCCCCTCCGTCCACACTCAGCCTGGAGCCCACTGGCCGAGGGTAAAGCCTGGCATCCTGACTTCCCCAAGCCTGGCTTACGGCCCGCCCGTCGGGGCACCTGGGTGACCTTTCCCGGGCAGATGTGCTGAGTGCCCTGTCCCCGGAGACACTTCCCTCACAGCAGCCAGTCCATCTCACCCCCTCAAGGGGCCTGGTGAGGCTGACTGTCCCATGTCCTCTCAGTGCCCACATTCGGCAAGGCCTGGAGCACTTGGGGCAGAGGAAAGGGCCCGCGGGCCGGTCTGGGCACTGGCCGTGGTGGGTGTGTCGCATCAGGGAGAGGTGCCCAGAGGTGCGTGGTGCAGGGAGAGGTGCCCAGAGGTGCCCAGAGGTGCGTGGTGCAGGGAGAGGCGCCCAGAGGTGGGTGGTGCAGGGAGAGGCGCCCAGAGGTGCGTGGTGCAGGGAGAGGCGCCCAGAGGTGCGTGGTGCAGAGGCGCCCAGAGGTGCGTGGTGCAGGGAGAGGCGCCCAGAGGTGCGTGGTGCAGGGAGAGGCGCCCAGAGGTGCGTGGTGCAGGGAGAGGCGCCCAGAGGTGGGTGGTGCAGGGAGAGGCGCCCAGAGGTGGGTGGTGCAGGGAGAGGCGCCCAGAGGTGGGTGGTGCAGGGAGAGGCGCCCAGAGGTGCGTGGTGCAGGGAGAGGCGCCCAGAGGTGCGTGGTGCAGGGAGAGGCGCCCAGAGGTGCGTGGTGCAGGGAGAGGCGCCCAGAGGTGCGTGGTGCAGGGAGAGGCGCCCAGAGGTGCGTGGTGCAGGGAGAGGCGCCCAGAGGTGCGTGGTGCAGGGAGAGGCGCCCAGAGGTGGGTGGTGCAGGGAGAGGCGCCCAGAGGTGGGTGGTGCAGGGAGAGGCGCCCAGAGGTGCGTGGTGCAGGGAGAGGCGCCCAGAGGTGGGTGGTGCAGGGAGAGGCGCCCAGAGGTGCGTGGTGCAGGGAGAGGCGCCCAGAGGTGCGTGGTGCAGGGAGAGGCGCCCAGAGGTGCGTGGTGCAGGGAGAGGCGCCCAGAGATGCCGCCCTATCCCTGGGCAGCTCTGTGGCCACCTGAGCTTGGAGAAGGCAGGGCCGGGGTGGGCTTGGAGGGTCCCCAGCACAGAGGCCGTCCCTCAAAACCGGGTGCCATGAGGCTACCAGGATGGCAAGAAAGGAGGCTCCCTGGGAGAACAGTGGACATGACGGTGACCGTGGGGCAGCCAAAGGGCCAGAGCATTCTGGAAGGAGCCAGGGGGCTGGTGAGAAGAAGGCCCCGCTGGTCGGGGAGAAGCCGGGCCTGAGGCTGGGTGGTGCAGCGGGGCACGTGGGGCCTTCTCCTCTCTTAGCCCTTAGACAGAAGATGTGTGACCACCACTGGAAATAACAAATATTGTTATATTAGAAGTAATAATCCTTATTTCTGTATTTATTTAGCTTATGAAATTGTTTGGGTTTTTTTAAGATTGAAGGAAATTAGTTTGAATATTCAGGAAAAGTTCTGACTTTGATTCCAAGGTAAGAACATGCAGGAGAGCTGAAGTGGGGAGTAGGTTCCCGCGTGGCCATGTGGAGCGGCCCACGTGCCCACTGTCAGGTCAGGGCCTCGTGTGCTGAGGCCGGTGTGCCCGGGGCCTGGCTTCGCAGCCGTCTCCTGTGGTTTCTCGAGAGCCAGACCCCCAGCAGCGCCTGCGGAATTGGCGGCTCCGGGACCCCGTGGGCTCACAGGGGTGTGCCTGTGCCACGGGGGGCCCTTCGGCACCTGTCAGTCCCACGCAGGAAGTGGGGTGGCCCAGCCCACCCCGGGGGGCAGGGTACATGGCCTGCTGAGCCAGGAGAGGAAACTCGCCTCCACGGCGAGACGCGTGGCGCCGCGGCCACCTGAGCAAACCGGCCTCCGCAGGGCGGATGTGCCCCCAAATCCATCGCTGCCTTCATCACCCACTGGTCTTGTACCCGTCTGACAGAAGTTTAATTCAGGCTGGCTCCAGAAAATAATTATTGTATTTTAAGAGTAGTGATCACTGGCCAGGACATGATTGAACGCGTCCGTGCCTATTGACTTTTTCTATGATTTATAGCTTTGTTTAGTCGATATTCCCATCGAAATTGTATAATTAATTATAAGTGTGGCTGTCAGGCTGCAGGATGGAGTGCCCTGACGAGGATTTGCAGAGATTAAATTTTCCTGGGCTGTCCCGGCCGGCCTGGGATTTCCATGGAGCTCGGCCTGTGGATGGAGATGTTTTCTGTGTGTTTAGCAGCTGCTCGAGCTCAGGCCGCATTGATTTTCCGGCCCTTTTTCTTTATCAGTGCGGTGTCTCTGCAGTCACAGTGGAATGTGTGCAGCCAGGACAGTCCTGACAGATACATACGACCCGCCGGCCGCTTTATCATTGTCCACACACGCCCTGCGCTGTTTTTCACTTTGTAATCAAGAAGAATGTTTAAGATACATGCGAAATTGGTTATCATGTTTGTGAAAAATCTCAAAGAGATACAAATTATCGTTTCAACAGAAATGTGACATAATTTCTAATGAGGAACATCTCACATCCTTCACCGCCCACAGCAGGGCTCCCACCCCCATGGTTGGCGTAGGCCCTGGAGCCCCCTGCACCGGCTCCATGTGGGTCCCGCTGCGGGACGGTCCCACCAACCTGTCAGCCAGACAGCTGGGACAGGGTGGCCCCAGCGGCCAGGCTCGGGGTCTGATGGGCCGGTTCGGAATTTATAAATAAACTACAGCATGCAGGGTCGCATGTTTGTGTAGACGTGGGATTAACCTCTGCCTCCCACGGCTGGAAGGTCCCGGAGGGCCCCTGATCAGCAGTCTGGTGTCACCCACAGCCTTTGGCAGCATGTCCGGCACAGCCCCTCACTGACCACCGCGGACTTGAACAAGTGTGTGTGGCACTGGAGTGGCTCCCGTTACGGGGCAGCCCCGTGTTAACACATGGGGGTCACCCGAACCCCGGGCGCGTCTCCTCAGCGCGGGCCTGTGGCAGCGACCCACCGGGCAGGTCGGGGGGCACCATCAGCTCAGGTGTCGTGAGAACCGCCGTGCAGAGGATGGGGGAGATGGCGGGCGCCCCCCAGAGCTGCGCCTGGGGGAGGCCCTGGGGCAGCCCGGCTGAGATCTGACTGCGGCTCCGGAAGCTATGCTCCCACGGCCGCGTGCACACCTGCCGTCTGGGGCTGGGCGCTGGCAGCCCTTGGGGCACTCTGAGCGTTTCTTTCACAGTGTAAAGAAGAGTCCTTGTAACTTGTGAAGTCACGCCCTGAGTGTGTGTATTGTGAGATCTGGTGTGCTTGTCAGCTCTTTCTTATCTCCTGGAGGGCAGCCCCACGTTCACAGTCGCCAGTAAAGGCCACTGCAGGTGAAGGCCCACCGAGGACGGCCTGCCGCCCCAGGGGCAAAACGCAGGCAGGGTGGACCCTCACGGTCACCAAATTGCATGATTGATATAAATTATAAAATGTTTCAAGTAAAGGCTTAGAAACATAAATGAATGCCACAGCCCGAGAAAAAGCAAGCAGAGTAAAAGCCACACAGAACCTGTGTGAGCAGCCACCGCGGTGTGCAGCTCCGGGGAATGGGTGTGGGGCAGACGCGGCTGAAGGGCGGTGGGCCCCACAGTGCTGAGGGGCGACCCCGAGCTGCCCACGGTTAACAGGCAACACGGTGCGATATCTGGAAGGTGGGCGACATGAGGCCCGAGCAGGACGCGTCCGTGGGAAACGGCGGACCTGAACGTACAGAGAAACAAAGCAACCTGAAGCGAGTGTCTGATGACCCTGTGAGAGGAACGCTGGCCGCAGGCTCCCCAGGTGGTGACGGGGGCGGGGGGGGGGGGTTGATGGAAGAGCCGAGAACACACAGCCAACTCCTCCTGGACCTGGACAAGCGCCACCAGGCGAACGAAGTAAATTGCGTTGTACGTGGTGGAGAGACGGGCCCTGCGAGCAGACCTCGGGGCCCAGGACGTGGCTCGGGGGGCAGGCGCCAGGCAGCAGTGGGCTCGCTGGGGCCCGGCCCCAAGCACACAAAGCATGTGGGGGCTTCCTGCGTGGGCCCCACGTGCGTGACGGCAGCGCAGACCTCTGATCCAGGCTTCGGCCATCGCTGCAGGAGGCGACGATCACACGTGGGACTTACTCTCCAGAATATTTCTTCTTTAGGAGTTAAATTCGGGAGAAATGAGATCTGGTGACTCGGGTGGGTCCAGCCCGCACCCTCCCCCAGGCCAGGCGGGGTGTGAGGCTCTGTCAGGCATCTCTGAGGATGTTACGAGATCAGAGTCAGGCAGCTGTGTCTGACATGGCCCTGCGTGTGCAAAAGCAGCGGTGGCTTCTGTGTCCTGCTAGAGGCCTCAGCTCTGTCCCCTGGGTCCCAGGTGCAGGGGGCCGGCCCCGGGGTCGGCGACAGGGCTGCAGGCAGGTGCTGAGGTAGCAGCCTAGCACACAGGCACTGCCCACTGGAAATGACGGATGAGGTGGCCGCGAGGCGAGAAGACACGTGTGGCTTTGAGGGGGGCTCCCTGCACAATGCCCTGCGTCTTCCCGGCTGTGGGGGGAAGCATCCCGAGGGAGTGTGGCCGGACACTGGTGTGCCCTCCGCACCACCCGGGGGCACCGGGCACTGTGAGGCATGCACTCCTGGGGCGCCCTTTATCAGCTTCCTAGGCAAGGTCGACACTGCTGACCCTGACTTGGTTTGGGCAAAATGGGAGCCATGTCCCCTCCGTGGGGCCCTGCCTTAGCACCTGGGCACTCTGAGGCGGCACCCTCTTGTCAGCGTGTCAGGCTGCCCTGTGCGGCTGGTCAGCAGTGGGCAGTGGGATGCCCGTGGCAGAGGGGCTGGGGTCCCAGCCTCACAGGTGGAGGGCTGCAGGTCCCTCTGGGTCAACAGTGGACGCGCTCCTGGGACTAGAAGGGCCCCCACGCCCCCGAGGGCCTGTCGGTTCCCCCTGAGAGGCAAACCAGTGAGTTTATTTTCGTGTTTCTTTTCTTCAGCTTCTAGAATTTGACAAGGAGCTGTCTGTCTTTAAGGACAAGCTGTATGAACTGGACATCTCGTTCCCTCCCAGGTAAGGAGTGCTGTCCTGTCAGTGGGACCTGTGCCAGTGCAAACCCCGCCTGCCCTTCCCACGGCCTGAGGAAAGCAGCCAGCGCAGAGCAACGGGTGGTTCTGTCTTCTTTTTATAAGAAAAGACACTTTGTCCAACATGCAGAAAAGCGCCTTCTCAGGTCTGCTTTCTGGGGCCCCGAGGCGGCTCTGTGTCCTGGGTCTTCCTGGGACGCTCAGGAGCACAGTGCGGGGTCGGGGTGCGTTTTCAGTTCTGTTGGTGTCTTTCTCAGGCACATCAGCTTTTGCTGTGCTTTTCTCTGACGTTTATAGAATCAGGAAATCTGCAGCAATAACGGTCGGACGAGAGACCCCACACAGGCCCAGGGCCTCCCAGGGCCCTGGAGTCAACAAACAGGGCAATCGACAGGCATGGCCTGTGGGGGAGGGCGCCCTGGGACATGGATGTCCGTCCTGGGACCCCCCCACCCGCCTCCTTTTCCATTCCTCGGGTGGAGGTGGGCCTGGGGTGTGTTGGAAGCAGTCTAGAGCAGGCGGGGCTCAGGCCGAGGCCTGAGAATGGGGCTCGTTTTGTGCAGGGCCTGCTGAGCACGGCTGCGAGAAGGGACAGCCTTGTGTCGAGAACCTCAGGGCCTTTCACGCTCTGTGGGGGGCCCCTAGGTTCCTGTGCCACATTTCAGTGGTCGGACGTGGAAAGGCTGGAAGGGGCCCCCACCGCGCTCCCCGGGCCGCAGGCCTCGGTCAGCCGCACGCTGGGACAGTCTCCAGAGACATTTCATTAGGCAGATGGGTCTCGTAATGAGAGTGACCGGAGGACTTGCTCCAGTAAAGTCATTTGTTACTGCTCTCCACAGGCTAACAGAACGTCACTCCTAATGGGTCTAACTTCATGCTGTCTGTCATTTTGCTAGAAAAGCTGCTAATATTTAAGACATTTATAGAGCCTTCGACTCTTATTCTTGTCGCAGCCGGGTGAGTGTAGCGCCTTCACAGGGGACAGCTGTGAAGGTGGCCTAGTGGCGGTCAAGAAGCCGAGCATGCCACTGGGCCCGGCTCGAGGGGGGCGCGGGGAGCTGGCTGGACAGACCCAGGCCGCCGCTGCCCTGCCCCCGAGGCCCTTCCAGGCCCACCTCCTCCCCACGAGAGGCCACAGGGTGTTCCTGTGCGCTCCCCACGGAAGGAGCTCCCCGTGGGCCCCGTGACTGGCGGGCAGGTGGGGCCGGCCCGCCCACTCGGGGTTCTCCGGGAAACGCAGGCTTTGAGCTGGGGCCGGACTTGCCGTGACCAGAAGCTTATTACCTCGCGCCGTGTGGTCAGCTCCCAGCCCCGGTGCCCAGGACCCACAGAGGGGCCGGTGGCCCTGCCCGCCGCCCGGCCCCCGGCCCGTGTCCACTCACAGCTGCTGCCGCGGGACCCAGATGTGGGCTGTCACCCAGGCGGCGATGTGCATGAGCCACGCCTCTGCCTTACGCACCCTGGCCAGGCGGGAATATCTAATTATAAGCTAGTTTTGAGAGTTATTGTCACTCATTTACAAATAAAAAGACTAAGGTATGAAGCTAAGGTGGCCAGGCTGCCTTCCCAGCAACGTGGCGACACCCCCAGGTATCCCCCAGCCCGCACAGCACGGGAGCAGTGAGCTTGCGGCCCAGGCCCCGCCCGCCGCTGCCCAGGCCCCGCCCGCCGCTCCCCCAGACCCCGCCCGCCGCTCCCCCAGACCCCGCCCGCCGCTCCCCAGGCCCCGCCCACTGCTCCCCAGGCCCCCCCGTCGCTCCCCTGGCCCCGCCCACAGCCCCAGGCCCCGCCTGCCGCTCACCAGGCCCCGCCCGCCGCTCCCCCAGGAAGGCCCCTCCAGGGCCTCCTTCCCTGAAGCCAGAGAACTCATGATCGCCAAGAGGTCACCCCACAGTAGAGACGGGCACCCCTTCCCGCCATCACAGTGGACTGCCAGCCGTGGGGGTCGACGTTCCTGAGCTGGTCACCACCTCATCCCCCAGCCTCCAGTGCTGACCAGGGGTTTGTTTTCAGAAACTATTCGTGATGAAGATGACAGCTGTCTGTCACGTCACTCAATTGGGCTCCCTTTAAAATATAGCAAAGTGTTTGTGGAAATGACTGAATCTTTCCGCTTACGACAAGAAAAGCCATGTCCCGCCACCAAAGTGGCTAGAGCTGAGCGTCACTTCGGGGACGAATCCCAGAGAGCGGCGGCTCTCGCCGTTTGGTCCCAGGGCCCCTTTTCTCTGTGGGTTATAGCTATTGATAGTTACCATGATTTTAAAATATTTAGTCGCTCACTTTTAAATGGCAATAAGAAACCATTACATGTTAACATAAATAACATTTTTATGAAAAATAACTATTTCCCAATCAAAAATAATTTGCAAGAAGAGTGGAATGGTTTCTCTTTTAAAAGAGCTTTCTTAGGGCCGGCCGAGTGGCGCAGTGGTTAAGCGCTGGCTTGGGAAGCCGGCAGCCCCGGTTCAGATCCCACATATGAGGGCCAGTGACACTGCCCTCAAAGAATAAAAAATAAAAATTAAAAATAAAATAAGTAAAAGAACTTTCTTAAAGTTCTGCTGAATGGATGCCGGGCGGAATCTCGTACCTGCTTCACTTCCGGCCTGGCCAGGGGCCCAGCACCTCATCAGCTGCGTGGGCCCTTCAGGAAGGACGTCGCTGAGCACCCCACGGCCTGAGGACCTACCGGGCGCATCCGTTCTCGGGGGTCTCCGCCCACGTGCATGATTGGTGACATCACGCTGATCCTTCAGAAACCCTGAGTCGCCCACCCATGCAGCTGTCCCAAACAGGCCATGTCCCTCGCAGTGTCACGGGACACCTCCCTCGGGACCACGGAGCTCAGCAGAGGGCTGTTGGAGGTGGGAAGCCGCCAGGCTCACGGGGGAATACACGTTTTCCAAAATTCTCGTGTTTGCCAGAAAGCTTGAACTGAGTCATTGGGAACAAATACTGTTGGTTGTTTTCCCTGGAGAGCTATGTCCTCATCCCGTCTTGAGGAAACGCCTGTCACACACCCAGGTCTGTGCGGCCACATGTATCTGCATTTCTAGTGAAAACGGTGTTCTATGAAAACACGCTGCAAGGGCAGGGCCTGCCCCGCCCGGGATGGCCACGCCACTCGCTGTCCGGCAGAACTCACCACGTGTTCCCGTGTTCCCCACCGCGTCCCAAGTACCATGTCTGCCAGGCTCCTGAGTCTTAATCGTTTGTGCTGCTCTGCCCAAGCGTTCCGAAGGGGCGCCACCCCTGTCTGACCACAGGCGACACCGAAGAACAGGACGACCGCCCAAGCCGCTGATTCCCACTGAGGCCCGGCCCGTCGACACCGCTCACCACGGTGACAGCCTTAGATAGCGTCCGAGCATGACTGTGAGCGCAGCGTTTACCTCCTGGGCCCCGGCAGTCTACACACCACACCAAAAACTAGCCCCACGCTGGAAATGCTCTCCCCAGGGGCAGGATGGGCTTTGGCTTCTGTCGCACCACAGCGAGTGTGCAGGTCTCTGAGGGCGAGCCTGGCTGGCGGCAAAAGGACCTGGGGCTTGTGGCCGTAGGCCGGTCTCTCCCTGGTGTGACGTGAAGATGACCAGAAGGACAGAAACTTGTCAAGTCCTGGATCAACCCTTGAGAACGTCGCAAAGTGTTTAACGTTTTCTGAGTAAGTCAGATACAGAGGGTCACGGCCACACAGCCCAGGGCCAGAGTCCTTCTCACGGGGGCGATGTTTTTACTGGGCGGATGCGTTACAGGGAAGATCAAGGGCCAGCTTTTGGAAAAGTCGAACATATACAAGACAGGAACGACCCACACCGGAGTCTGGCCAGAGCACGCTGCGTCGTCGCTGGATACGCGTATTTTTAAACTAAGATTAGGAGGGTTTTCTCAAATGTCTTTGTGGACCATGATTTAAAGTTCCGTATCTGTCATAACATTTGCAAAACTGTAAAATTCATGCAGGAAGAATGAGCTGTCTGCTGTTTGCCAGGCCGGGAGCTCAGGGCAGGAGCGGGGCCGGCGTCTGTCCGGCTGTCCCTGAGCCCTGGGTGGACACAGCGCGTGTGGACGCTGCGGCACCAGAGAACCCGCAGGCCCGCCCTCCCCTGGCGGCCGGGCACTCTCCACTGCGACCTTGTCGCACTTCAGTTTCACTGTGGCCCCAGTTCCTCTTCAGTTCTTTGATTTTAGTTGTTTCTTTCCTAGGAATTTCATTTACAGCCGGTGTTTTCAGAACCAAGTGTCTGAGGCCCGCATTGTGCCAGGAGCCCTCAGGGTCATGTGACCCTGGGGACAATTTCAGCGGCACGCTGACCCCGTGCGCACGTGCCCACACCGTTTTTTTCTCCGTGACCCACTAAGTCGGCTCCGTGCTCTTCAAGTCACCGTGTCTGCTGTCACTACGCAGGGCTGGCGTCTGGTGATAGTAGCTCCCTTACAGGGAGAGAGCTCAGGGTCCTGTCCTCACACCCGCCCTGAGGGGCGCAAACCGCACCCCCGTTTCTCCGTCTGCACTTTGAGCGGATGTGGAGCTGTCCCTGGTGCCGCTGGTTTCAGAAGCCCCCCTGCCCCGCCCCCTGTGTTTCCTCCTGAGACTGGCGGCCTGGCCGGCACAGCATTGTCTGCTTGTGGCCTTGCTGACACCAGCCCGCCCAGCTGGAGACATGGGCCTTGTCCTGTGGGGCCGGTCTGCCCACATCCTGAGGTGAGGGGGGGCGGGGAGGGGTGTGGCCTCCAGGACAGGTGGGTGATTGTTAGCTTTATCACACTGCCCCCCTCGTGGAGGCTATTTCCTCCCACATGGGCACCGGCGGGGCAGCTTGTCTTGCGTCCCACCCTGTGCAGGGTTTGCTTTCAGATAAGTCTGCGTGCACAGCAACCACCACATTAATCAGTGTCATTTCCCTGGGGAGCAGGCCCCAGACGTGCCTGGGCCACAGTGGCCCATTCGGACCCGGCCCTGGGACCCCGGGCTCTGGGAGTGAGGGTGTGGCCGCCACTCTGGCTTTCCTGTTCCTCGTCACCAGAGCCACCGTCCCAGCCACGAGGACTGGCCAGGCCCTGGCCGTGGACAGAGCGGAGCAGGCTTGGCACTCTGGTGGCTCCACGGTACACGTGGGGACGTCACCTACAGACTTATTTAAACATCGCCTTTTGTGTGCCGTTCAGACCAGAACCCACAGGACTGACACTGAGCCTCGGCCCTTGGGTGCACCCCCTTTGGGGTGGGAGGCAGCGTGGTGCAGCCTCAAAGGGGGCCCAGACTGGCGGGCGCTTCCTGGGAGGAGAGTTTTCTGTAGGAGCAGCAGTGTCATAGGTACAACCGAGTAGAAATGGTTTCTGAGGCAGGTGGATTCAACCCTGTGTCTGTCCAGGCTGCATCTCCGAGCTGTGCGTTCCAGCTGGGCCTCCCATGTGGCTGCACGCCTGCCCCACGTCTGAAGCCGCTCAGACAGGGCACAGCTGGGGCCAGGGAGCCCCTCAGTGGGACACCACCTCACAGGGTCGCGATGCAGTGGCCAGAAGCACCTGACTCACGGAGGCCGCCAGTCAGCACTGGCTGCCGGGCCGCGGGTGGCAGCCTCGCTTGTCACCAGGGCATCCTGTGTTGGCCGCCGATTTCCTCCTGGGTAAACTTGACCCTCGGCCGCGTGACAGCAAAGACCCTCCCACCCCCACACAACCTGCAGAGACCAGCTGGCGGTGGGCTCAGCCTTGCTGGCAGCCTGCACCCTGACCTCGACCTCAGCTGGGGGTGTCTCTTCAGAGTGACTCAGCATGTCGTGTCTGGTGGGTCCTGCTGCAGGGAGCCCGCCACCCAGCCTCAGTGCCTCCCCAGGGCACCGGGTTAGTGACGTGCGCTCGGCAGGGCAGGGCCTCCCTTCGCAGTCACAGTCGGGTCACACTGAGAAAGGCCTGAGCGAGGCCCCCGCCATTTAAATGCCTGGAGACGGGCCGGGCGCCGGCCGCCACTTGTCCTGAGAAGCAGCCAGTGGGGCAGCTGGCATTGTGTTCAGTAAGTGGTGTTAGGAGTGGGGACACGTAGGTTTGGATTTTAACTACGTTTGCTGCTCCGGGTCAGTAACCAAATGAGGCAGCAGCTCCCTGCGTGGGGCCGGGGTCACAGCCAGGGCTCCGGCGAGAACGGGAGACGCCGGAACCCTAATCCCGCAGGAGTGTGAAGGACGAATCCCGACCACGTAGTAACCGGGGGTCGATGCACAGGACAGCCTGGGTCTCGAGGCCACAGAGCAGAGGGACGAGGTGACCCAGTGACCACGACAGCAACAGCCCCAAGAGCCAGTCACACTCTTGGCTTTCAGCTACGACAGGAAAACTTAATAAAGTGCCATTCACAGCAAATACCATATGGAATTAACCTACAAAAACACATCAGCCTTCTGCAAGGAGAAACTTTAGACTATTGAAGGCCATACAAGGTGTATCACAAGGAAGCAGATGCACCACACTGTGACACTGTGGGGACATGCCACCCTGGGGACACGCCACATGCAACTAGGTCTCTCCCCAAAGCCAGGTCATTCTAGGTTAAGCTCATTTCCAAAAACTTCAGTGCAAGCCCTCTCAACGTGTCCGCCTGGTGGGGTTAGCAGTTTTCAGTGGACGGGATGGCCCACTGGGCTGCGTCGCTGGGGCAGGTGAGGTCCTCACGCCATTTTTTCCCTGTGCAGGTTTTCACTGTACTTTAGGCTGTGTCCAAAAATAAAACCAAAGTTTAGTAGATGATCCTATTTCTTCAAAGGAATTATGAGTTTGCCTTTACATTCTAGAAAGTTCTGTATGTGTATTCTTTCTTGGGATAGCACTGGCCGTCCTAAAGGGCCTGAAAGGAACCTGCACAGCCCTCCCCTCGGGATGTGGAGGAGGGGCCGGAGGGGGCGGGCAGCAGGCAGCACTGACCCGCTGTGTCCCATCCCCCCAGCTACCCGTACAGCGAGGACTCGACCCAGGGGGAGCAGTACATGAACACCCGCTGCCCGGCCTGGTGCGACCGCGTCCTTATGTCCCCGTCCGCCAAGGAGCTGATTCTGAGGGTAAGTGGCGCTGGCCGTGCAGAGGGGGCCCCGGGGCGAGGGCCGGGAGGGGAAGCCGTGGGGCTGGCAGCCGTCTTTGTGGTGACCCCAGGACGAGCCCTCACCTCGGGGCTCACAGAGCCGGGGTCCGGGCTCCCCTGTGGCCATCCGGTGTGTGTGTGAATTCAGAGTGTGCCTCAACGGTCATCGGGGCTTCACTCAGTGGAGGTCACCGTGTCCTTGAGCCGCAAGGGGCGAGGATCTGGCCGCTCCCTTAAGTTGCAGACAGCCAGGTTCACACGTGGGCTCCGTGAGTCACAAATGAAGGAGCGGACTGTGCCCGAGTCGGGAAATGGGCGGGTTTCCTGTGGCCTCTTGAATTTCCAGGGTTTTTAATTCCCTCGTTGTAACTCAAAGGATTGTAACTCAAAGGAGTGTTTTCAAAAGAACCGATACCTGAAGTGGTTTTGTCAACCCCACCAATATAATAATGAGAAAAGACAGTAACGGAACGCGCTGGTGCCAGTGAAGCAGAGGATGGCCTCTGCGTGGCACGTGGGCGGCAGGATGGAGGAGCAGGAGGTCCTGGCGACCCCAGCCCCAGGCCACCCCAGACCTCCGCTCCGTCTGCCTTAGCTTCCAGCCGCTCCCCTCCCAGCCCTCTGGCTGCACCGAGGGGTCCTGTCTGCCCCTGTGCCAGACCGTGGGCCTCGCCCACTGGTGCCGGTTACAGGCAGGATGGCAGAGCACCCAGCTGCGAGGCCCTGCTAGCCTTCTCGGTGGGGGTCCGGCCCTCGACACTCCCCCCTGAGCCCCCTGAGCCCGGAGCGCCCCGGAAGGAAACTGCAGGGGCTGGACTGCAGGCAGGGCTCCCCATGTCTGCAGCAGGCTGACGATGACGACAGGTGGGGCGGTCATCCCCCGGGCCTGTGGGCAGGGCCTGCTGCAGGGCCCACACCTGCGCGCTCTGAGACAGGCTCTGGCCAGAACGGGCCGCAGGGTGCAGAAAAGAGACAGGTGTCATCTACGGGAAAACATCAAAGACCAAAAAAGTGTGTCTTGTGGTGAACTCACTGAGGGCTGGAGTGCTCAGAGCGCTGACGAGGCCTGGCCAGCCGGGCGCCATCTCCACGCCGCGCCCAGGGCTCTAGGCAGGTCAGCAGGAGGCGGCGCTTAAGCCGCCTGCATCTGCTCCCATCTTCCCTGGTTTGGGGGGCCGAGACTTGATGCTGCAGACACGGCGGCGCGGAGCCGAGCTGTGTCCCTCCCTGGGCAGAAGGCCCCGCAGGCCTCCCCTGGGAGGTGCCAGGCAGGCGTCCCGGGCCACAGATGCGCCAGGCAGCTTTGGCGGCGCCATCCATCATGCCGCGCTCGGCTTCCCCGTCGTCGCGTCCCGGCTGCTTTCCTGCCCGAGGGCGCCAGAGGCGGCGGTGCTGCCTGGAGGCGCGGGGTGCACGCTCAGCCAGGTGTGCGCCCACGGCCATTTGTTTATCTGTCTCGAGGCGATGCAGTTGGAAACACACAGTTTTATGCTGCCTTTGTGAATTGCCACGCCACGTTTGATGAATGTCCGCACTTCCGGGCGGCGTTGTGCTCACACACGCGGTGCAGAGGTTATGTTTTTACACTTCCTGGCAGGCGACCACGCTGGAAAGTAAATCTGACCTTAAGCTCCCTACTGCATTAAAGATAATTCAGTTTTAACTTTATGGTCTCAGACGCTTCAGCTGCGGATGTAAAATTCTGGCCCAGTCAGAGCCGGCCGGCGGCCAGGAGCCGGGCGTCGACCAGGCCGGGGCCGTGCACAGCCCTCTGGTGCCGCAGGTTCCGTGGTCTGTCTCGCTGCCCTCTTCCGGACAGGGTTCTGGGTGCGTGGAACCTGCGTCACAAATGAGTGTAAATGATGAATGCCTGCAGCTCCAGGGCAAACGTGAAAAGAAGCTTCACGGTTCCACTCGCTGTAGTGAGCTTGGGACGCCATGCCTCCCACAGAAGTCCAGGGCGCGTGCTGGAGAAGGGCTTGGGGGGCCGCCACCTGGACTCCCCCACACCGCCGCCCTTCCAGAGGCAGGAGCCCTCTTGGCCAGGAGAGCCGGGGCCACAACCCCAAGGTGCTGCCAGGACCTCTGCCCACCGGCCGGCCGCCCCATCCCAGAGAGGGTGGCGTGTGGCTCCCTCACAGGGGCTGTCACCTCTCTGCTCCCTGAGGAAACGCGATTCCTGCCTCCCACACTTTCCCTCTGTTTGCTTTTCCCAGTCGGAGAGCGAGGAGAAGGTTGTCACCTACGACCACATCGGCCCCAATGTCTGCATGGGAGACCACAAGGTGACGTGACCCTGCCCCGGGGGGCTGGCTGCGCGGCCGGCGGGCGGCGGGGGGCTGGCTGCTCTCCGCCTCCGCCTCCCGGCGTCGCAGAAGAGGCCAAGTTGTCTGTTTTCATTTCATTCTAATAAAATGCCGGGAGGTAGGTGGGTAGGTAGAGAAGCAAAAATGACTAGTCACAACGGAATAAAATACACAATTTCACTATTTGTAATAAGTACTGTCTACAGCTGATTCTCTCTGTAGGCCCTTTCTCCAGTGTGCTTTTGAAATATGTCATTGTCCTTATGCCGAGCACGCTGTCAGCAGCACAGTGGTGAATGCGTGTCCCAGTCAGCGCTTCAGGGAGAAGCAGCGATTATTGGAATGGGGACTAAGTTTGTGCAAGTCCCTGTCCCCAGCCATCCTCACTGAGAGGTTACGCTGCCGACAGGTGGGGACCCCTCAGCCAAACCGGGACTTGCGCTTTCCCACTTTCAAGTTCGATGGCCGCAACCCCTGGGGCGTCGTCCTGAGACGCAGCTCCCACACTGGTGGCCGGCAGGAGCAGATCCGAGGGTGGGCACTCTGTACCCCCCCCCCGTCCCTGCTCCCCCGGTATTGGGGGCATATTCAGCCTTTACGTCTGTTTTTACATGAGTTTTTGCCTGGAAATAACATCTCTTTAAAAATACAAAGGCAGAAAAAACCCACAAAGGCACTTTGCCAGGGCCTCTGGTGGCCCAGCCTGGCCATTCGTATCACACGGGCTCAGGGCCCAGGGAACGCGCCCTTCACTGACGCGGTCAGCGGCTCCCTGCCCGGTTCTGACGTCCCCTCTTCTCCCGCTGCAGCCCGTGTTCCTGGCCTTCCGTGTGGCGCCCGGGGCAGGTAAAGCTCACACACATGTGCCCAAGTGTTGTGTCGTGCAGTGACGTGGTGGTAAATATGACTCCTTCCCTCGAGTTCACCTTTTCTGAGCTTCTCCCGGTGTGTTTGTCCCTTTAACAAACCACTGATTCCATGGCAGGGAAGAGATGCCAGCGACACGAGAGGACCCCTCGCGAGCCCTGCCTGTAGCTGAGCGGCACATGGAAGTCCACACTCAACAGCTGCATCGATAAACCCGCCGAGCGCCACCCGCCAGACGGCCGGCCCCACACTTCGCTTCAGCCTCCGGACCATCCCGGGGGAGCGTCACATACCTCACCGTCTTGTCTGTTCATGTGACATTAAGTAGAAATATTGGTTTGTTTTTTTTTTTTAATAAGTCACAGTCCTGGTTGCCAAAACTCTAATAGACAGCAAAGAGACTCCGTATTTTACATTCACAGTTTTCAATTTTAATCATCGTCAGCGTGGAAGACCTTGCCCACAGGTGTCCATTGTCCCCTGTGCCAGCCGGAGGTGCGCCCAGGGCGGGGCGGTGGCGGGGGCTCTGGGCTCACTCCGGCAGTGCGCCCACTGGGAGGACGCCAAGGGCCCCCCTTCCGTGTTATTCACTCTACTGCCATGTTACATGGTTTTTGAATCACACTGCAGCTGCTTTCCATTTTTATATATAAATATATATAAATATATACTTTTTAAAATAATTTATAAATCTTACCAAAACTTATGCTAAATCTACTTTCCAGTATGAGTGCTCGAGAGTGCCATGTCAGTAGGTAGCATTGGAGCCAGACGCCACACGCAGACCCACGCAGCCGGCGACACGGGCACGCCCACTGCACTAGCAGCTTGCTACCCCCTGCCTCCGGTGTTAAGAGTAAGGACTCAATGTGAAGTTATAGCTAGCTTGGGTGTACCTTTTACGAATTTCGTAAACCGTTTTGTCTGTCTTTTGTTACTGTTCTATGGTGCCAAGTATTCTCATAAAACAATAATACTATGGGAGAAGTACAAGTAGCCTAGTCAGCTGCCAGTAGAAATTGCTGTTAACATGGGCTGTATATACAACATTCAGAGAAACAGCTGTAAATTTCCTTGGTTGCTCAGCTGCAAATGCCCCGTGTAATAACCTGGCTGCAAACGTTTTCAAGCACTGAGCACAGCACTACGAGGTGACGGCAAAGCCTGTGGATGAAACACAAGCGTATGTTTTATTGATTTGCTTCAGAACACTACAGAACCCCTGGGCTGGGCGAGGCTGCAGGTACACGCTCGTTTTACACAGATCGCTACCAGTGCGAGTCATTTGGTGTCCGCTGGACGATCCGATCGGGCTCTGGGTCAGTGCTGCCGTCACCCTGCTCTGCCCACCGGCCACACGGCGATTCTGATCAACGGGGTTCCAGCTGTTGGTCACTGTGGAGGCCTTTGGAAATGACCGCTCCAGTTCCTAAGCAATAAAATCGATCATGGTGAAGACAGTCTGCCTCGCTTTGTTCCGCGCTCCGGAGTCCCGTCCCGTTCGAGAGGCCGAGGGGCAGGACTCAGCCCCTTTGCAGCCCATTTCAGATCAAGCTCATTCCAAATCCTGGAATTTCATTCTATCAGAAACCTAAGCCTTAGCTGAGCGCAGAAAAATAATCTTTTGGCTTTTTTACTGTGGTGGCACTGATGGGATTTACCCCTCAGCATTTTTAAATGCGATTATGTAAATGCACTGCTTCCCTCAAAACTTGAAAGCTGCACATTCCTTTGCTCTCAACTGGAGCCGAGAAGCGCCCACTCACAGAGATAAAATACATTTTAATATTGCTCCCTTGAAAACCAGCCTGTGGTTCAGAAGGAATGTCTGTTTTTTTAATAAATTGATGGGACGGCCACGTGGCAAACAAAACAAAATAAACTTCAGCTTTCTATGTTTCTCTTTAACGTTTTCAAAATCACGTCCCAAGAAAACCCTTCTAATAATATAATCATTTGTATTTAATGTTTTAAATTAAAACAACACTTATGCCCATTAAGATGCAACACGCGGAACCAGAGCGTCTGGTTCAGATGGTCTTTTGTTCACGGGGACGGAGTCAGGGCGGTGGCGGCCGAGCAGCCGAGGCCCCGCGGGCCGGGCCGACTCACGCGGGCGCGGGGCCGCGCCGAGGGCCGGCCTTGGCTTTCCCTTCGCAGGCCCCGTTTGAATAAAAGGCTTTGTACTGGCGAAAAAAATCTATGAAATGGTAGCGGAAGCACCGCGGCGCAGACGAATTTAACACCCGACTTATTTCTCCCGATGCGAGGGCAGCTCGTGTCTCCAAATCCCCAGCCGCTGCGGCTCAGCGTGTTTCTAACTCACGTCCGAGCGAGGCGCCCCGCCGGCCGCGGGGAGTGGGGCTGGGCCCCGGCGGCCTCCGCACCCGCCCCGCACCGTCCCGGGGCTCACGCCAGGCGCGCGGGGGGCGGCGCGGGGGCGCGTTAAATCATTTACTGGTGAGACAAAGTGCCTCGCCCAGGACGCGCGCGCCGGGCCGTCTGAAACTTATTCTGTAAAAATAGATGCACACGTCCGGCTGCGGGGCCCGGCGTCGCGCGGCCTCACAAGGCGTCCGCCGCGCCGCCGCCGCACGGGCTGACCAGCGCCAAGTTCGAGGGTTTGTGCTTCTTGAGCAGCCGCGTGATCTTCTCGTCGTCCGAGTTCGGGTCCAGGGGCCGGTTGTACTCGTCGTCGTCCTCCGCGTCGGAGCCGCCCGCCTTCAGCTTCTCGGCGTCCGAGTCCTGCTTCTTCTTGGCCGACGCCATCTCCGCCGCGTGCCGCTTGCGCCACTTGGTCCGACGGTTCTGGAACCACACCTGGGGGCGGGGGGCGAGCTCAGGCGGCGCCTCCCCGGCCCGGCGCCCGCCCGCCTCCCTCCGTCCCCCCGGCCGCCGCCGCCTCACCTTGACCTGGCTCTCGGTCATGCCCAGCGAGTAGGCGAGGCGCGCGCGCTCCGGGCCCGCCAGGTACTTGGTCTGCTCGAAGGTCTTCTCCAGCGCGAAGATCTGCTGGCCCGAGAAGGTGGGGCGCGAGTGCTTCTTCTTGCCGTCCTTGTCCAGCACGCCGGCGGCCGGGGCTGCGGAGCGGGGCGGTGAGTGCGGCCGGGCCCCGCGCATGCCGGCCCCGCGCCCCCCGGACCTGCGCATCCCGGCCCCGCGCATCCCGGACCCGCGCCCCCGGGCTCCGCGCCCCGCGCATCCCGGCCCCGCGCTCCCCCCGGACCTGCGCCCCGCGCATCCCGGACCCGCGCCCCCCGGCCCCGCGCCCCGCGCCCCCCGGCCTCGCGCTCCCCCCGGCCCCGCGCCCGCCCCGCGCGCCGCTCACCCGGGCCCGCCAGCCGCGCGTCCCGCCAGGGCGCGCCCGGCACCACGCCGGGCCAGAAGACGGGCGGGCGCCCCGGCAGCTCGGCCAGCGGCTTGGGGTAGCCGCGCGCCACGGCGGCCGCGGGCCCGAAGTAGACGCCGGCGGACGAGGCGAGCCCGCCGAGCCGGGGCAGCCCGCCCAGGAGGCCGCCGCCCGCCGCGCCCACGGGCCGCCCCAGGATGTCGCTGATGCCGTGCGGCGTGCCGAGCGGCAGCTGCGCGCCCAGCCCGCCCAGCGCGGGCGCCTTGAAGCCGGCGGGGCCGGGCAGCGCGCACGGGAACAGCGACGCCTTCATCTCCGCCATGTGGTGCAGCGCGGCCAGCGGCGCGCTGCTCAGCACGAACGCGCCCGGCCGGTTAGCGTCCATGGGCGCCGCCGCCGCCGGCCCGGGCGCCCATCCGGCCCCGGGGGTTCGCGCGCGGCCCGGGCGGGCGGGCGGGCGGGCGGGGGGCGCCGACGGCCCCGGGGGCGCGGGGCGCGGGGCGCGGGGCGGAGGGCGGCTCCGGGGCCGGCGGAGCGGCGCCGCGCGGGCCGGGCGCGCTGATAACCGCGGGGCCCCGGCGCGGCGCGCGCGCGGATTGGCCGCCGGCGCCCGCGGCCCGGCCATTGGCCGGCGCCCGCCCCGCCCCCCGCCGCCCCGCCCCCCGCCGCCCCGCCCCCGGGCCGCGCACTCCATGAAGCGCCCATTAGCGCGGCGGGTGCCTGCCGGGCCGTAAATTTGCCCGATTTATCTCCCGCGGGACGGAATAAATCCCGCCGGATGGGAGTTTAGTTAGGCCAAGGTTTTAATGGGGAATCGGGGAAAAATACGAGCGCATATTTTATCGCCGGGGAGAATGCAGATTCGAGGCGGCCCTCGGCCGGGCGCCGCGCGACCAGGGGCCCAAGGGCCCGGCGCACTCCGTGGGCGGCGCGCCGGCGCCCGGCCGCTGCAGGCTCCGTCCCGGGGGCGCCTCGGAGGCTCCCGGCGCCCGGGCCGCAGACGCGCAGCTTGGATCCGGGAAGGCGCCCCGAGCCGCGAGCTTCGCCCTGGGCCCCGCTGCCGAGCCCAGGGCCCCCCGTGGGAGCGGCCGGACCGGGCAGAGCGCGACTCTCGCAGGCTCAGAGCCCCGGGGCCCGCGGCGCCCAAGGCCTCCACGTGGGTGCGCGCGGCAGGCGCCGAAGCGTGGCCTGCAGACGGGCCCGCGGGGTCCCCTTTCGGGCACAAAAAGCCCCCGCCCCTCAGAATTGCTGTGGGGTTCACGTCAATCGCGGGGGGCTTGGGACGCCGGCGGGGAGCGGGCGCGGAGCGAGCGCTGGGCGGTGTCACGCGCTAATTAATGAGTGGCCGACTCCGCTGCTACTCACGGCCCGTGTGTAGCTGTGACCCCAACTCGCTCGCCAAAGGACAGCCGTTGCGTGGAGAGCACAGGGGGCTGTGTGCGCCCGCCTCTCGGGCCTCGTACGGACCGTCCCCCACGGCGCTCCGGGGTCTCGGTGGCGCGCACGGAGGCTGCCCTCGCGGCTCTGTGCAGGGAGCCAGCGTCCGCTTGCACCGCGACCCTCGGGGGTCCGTTTTCGTTTTGCGCAGCCAGCAGCAGGACTCGGCGGCTCGGAAAGCCACGGGTCGCGGCCAGGGCCGGCGCGGGGTGCTCGCCCCTGCCTCGCGTGCGCGCAGCGGGCGGGGCCCGGCTTCGTGCGCGGTGCAGCCCGTGCATGGGGTTTTCTCTGCCCCCACCGCGATTCCAACCCCCGGGCTGCACTCCTTGGATTCGGGCGTTGCGGCCCCGGAGACAGTCGGCCCCAGCGCGCCGCTCGCGGGGTTCCCGCGCGCTGCGTCCGCCTGGCCCCGAGACTCGCCCTTGCCTCGCTCGCGTCCCACTCTCTGGGAGGAAACCACAGCGTGTGCGCGCCCCAGAGCTCAGCCGCAGTGAGGAAGCCCCTCCCCGCAGGTTTGGAGTCCTCTGGACTCGTCGGAGGCGGCCGCACGGGTAGCCAAGGCCCCTGCTTGGTGCGGTCAGGTGCTGCGGGCATAGGGGTGCGGCCAGAGGACGCCGGCCGAAGCGGGGGAGGGCAGCTACCCCTTGGGGATCCCACCTCTGCGTTTCCGAGCTCACCCTGGGCTGCGGTGGCCGGACAGTTTTCTGGGGACGTGCCCTGGAGGGACGACGAGTGTTGCTCTAGCCTTCCGACGGGTCCCCGCCACGCTGGCTCTAGGCAGAAGGGACGTCCAGCTCCTCGCGCCAAGCTTTGGTCCTCGCACACCCCCGCGGGGGCCTCCCAGCCATTTTTTACCGCGGAGAAAAGAGACCCCGACTAGCCGCCCTGCGCCCCAGTAACCCCAGGCCTGTCTGCCTCGCCAGGCCCTCCCTGGGTGCCTCCGGAACGCTTGGGGCCGCGAGTGGGACTGCTGTCTCCACTGGCCGCTGTGTGCACAGCTCTGCAGGGAACCCAGGCGAGGGGTGCGGGGTGGGAGACCGGAGTGCAGTTTTGGAGGATCCCGGGTGACTTGGGGTCGCACGGCAGGTATGCAGGTTAAGGGCAGCCTCTTTTCTTTCTTTCTTTTTTTTTTTTTTTTGAGGGCAGTGTCACTGGCCCTCATATGTGGGACCCGAACCGGGGCCACTGGCTTCCCAAGCCAGCTCTTAACCACCGCGCCACTCGGCCGGCCCCAGGGCAGCCTCTTGTCCACGCTCTCTGGCCGTAGGTGTCTGGGTGCGCTCCCCAGGCGCCCTGTGCGGCCCTGAGCACGAGGGTTCTCCAGCCTAACCCTGAGCGCTCACCCACCCTTCTGAAGGCCGCGTCACTGGGGCGCCCTCCCCACCCACCGTCCCGGTCCTGTTACAAAGGCGTTTTAACTTCCTCGTCTTCCCTGCCCACCATCTCTGGGCGCTCCGCAGCCTGAGCGCCCTCTGCCTGCTACCCAGGCTCCCAGGGCACCCCCTCTTCTTGTGGCCGCAGGCACCGCCCCCAGGGAAGGTGTGGTGGCCACCAGTGGTGGAGGAACACCCCCCGTAGGCGCAGTGGAGAGGTTCGCGAATGCCACCTCCTGGTCTCAGAGAAAACGCCCCGCAAACAAGGAAAGCGCCGCATTTCGTAGCAAACAGCGTCGTCGAGAAAAGGAGAGAGCCCTATTTGGCAGAGACCTTTATTCATTCCACATTTATTTACTGGGCGCCCGCGAGGTGCCAGCTAGGTGCCAGGCGTGCCTGGGCGAGGCACAGGAGGGGCTGAGTAACGAGCAGTAAACAAATGGAAAGAGCGCCTGCAGGAGGGGAACGCGACCACTGATCCCGGCGCGTGGGGCGCGGGTGGGGGGTCAGACCAGGACGGCAGGCGTCCAAGCCCCGGGCAGGTCAGAGCCCAGCCTGGAGGGCGGGGGAGGTCAGGCGCCTGGCGAAGGAGCTGGGGTTCTAGGCGCAACCGCACGAGTTCGCGAAGACCCTATCACCGAAGTGGGGGTTTGTGCGTGTGACGCCCCGACTAGGCCCACTCTGGGCTGGGGTCTCGGGGCAGCCCCCAGCGCGGGGCCCTGCCGCCTGCGAGCTGGCAGCTGGAGGAGGCAGCCACTTTCGTGTTGGATTCGGGGGTCAGTGGGCCGCTGACGGAAGCCAGGGGTCATCTTCGCGCCGGCGACCGAGGTGCTCAGAGATGAAAGGGACGAGGCGGGGTTCCCAGGACTCGGGGCTGGAGGGGCCGCAGGGCCGGAGCCCAGACCGGCGGGAGTGGGTCGGTGCGGCCTGCCTCTGGGGGCCTCGGAGGAGGCGGAGGGCGAGCTGGGACCGGGCTGCGGAGGGAGGCGGCCTGGAGCAGGTCCCACCGCGTCCCCGGCGAAGGCGCCCGGCGCAGGTGCCGCCTGGACCCTGCCCGCGGCTGTCGCTCTGGGCACCGCCACTTGGCAGAGCGATCGCGGCGCCCGCCGCGCCCCTGGCCTCCCACTGGCCCCGTGGCGGCCCGGCCCCCGGCCACTCTCCGGGCGTCTGCGCCTGGCTCAGTGGGTCCCGGCTGGGCCCGCACACTGGCCGAGCGGGTACGCCAGCCTCCGGGTGCCGGACCTCGGGGTCTCGGGACGGAGTAAATGCTGCTGAATGAAGAAGTGAGCGCGTGCGCCCACCCCACGCTTCCGGAGGCTTCCCGCAGCCCGGCGTCAGGGTTGGGGCGGGGGGTGCGCGCCTCCGCGGGGATCAGGGCCCCAGACACCCGGCGCCGAAGGGCATCGAGGGCGCGCAGCCCCAAAGGGTTTCGGGAGGCCCCGGGAGACTGCGGCCCGGCGGGCGGGGCGGCCGGGGAGGCCCTGGCCCCGGGCCCCGCTGGCATCCCCGGCGCCTCGCGCCCCGCAGCCCCTCCGCGCGCAGCTGCCGCCCTGCTCCGGCTCCTTTACGTCTTTGGCGGGTGTTTATTCTGAGAAATGCGACACTCGCAGGGGGGTGTGCGGGACACCACGCGGCTCGCCTCGCAGCCTGAGCGCCTTCCGCGCGTGGCTGGCGCCGCCTCTCTTCTCCGCAGGGCCTCGCGGCGGCCGGCCCTGGGGTCCCCCGGGCCCAGACTCCGAGCCACTCTCTGCCGTGGGGACGGCTGTCCGCGGGCCACGTGGCTGGCGAGGTGCCTCCCAGGGCGCGTCCCCCTCTGGCCGCACATCGCGTCGCGGTTTCCCTCGTTCGCTTCCCGGGCCGGCCTTGGGGGCCCCGGCCTCTCCCGGCTCCTCCGGCCGCGCCCTGAGCGGCCTCAGCTTTCCTCCGCTGCCCAACGGCGGCCCTGGAGGCGGTGCCGGGCGCCCACCCCTGGGGCCGCGCCTCCTGCCTCCATGTGGACGTCCCCGCTGGCGCCCCTCAGGGTCCCCGGGACAGGCGCGCCCACCCCGGGGGCGGACGGGAAAGGCTGGAACGCATGGAAGGCTGAACGGAGGAGTCCGCAGCGGCGGCGCTCGGCGCTCCAGGAGGGACCGTCCTCCGTGGCCCCGCTTGGCCCAGCCTGCGCCGCCACCCGGCCGCGGCCCGCCTGCCCTGCCGCTTTGGGAGCCTTTCTGAGCAGGTGCCGCTGTGTTGGGCTCGCCTGCTTCTGCCAGGAGACCCGTGGCCACCTGTCCCCTGCAGCCACACCCACGCCGGGCAGGGCGAGGGCTCTTGAACCTTCTCCACACCCATCAAGTGGGGCCACCACTCTCCCGCCTAAGAAGGGCCCTGCTGGAGACCATCCCTCACCCCCACTGTGCCTTGTGGGAGCCAGGTGAGGGGGACACAGCAGTTATCCAAATCAGGGGGGACTCCCAGGAGGCAGAGGCGACTGCCGAGCCCTCAGGGAGACAGTCACACAGGGCCCCAGAAGCGCTCTCCCGGGTCCCAGGAACCCTCTCTCCTTCAGGAAAGGACACCGAGGGGCTGTAAATCACAGCTCGGCTAATTCCCCGGGGCCTTGGGGGCACCAGATGTGCCGGCGTGTGTAATGAGCACTCCCCCAGGGGTCTGACCGCGTGCCAAACGTGCTAATTGCACGCCCAGGAAAAGATTTGTGTCAGGCGCCTTCGCTGTGCTTCCAGGATGCGGTCCGAGCAGCACTGGCCAGGCGGAGGCTTCCGGAAGGCCTCCTGGCTACCCTCCAGGCCAGTCCGTCCCCTGTGTGGAGGCTTCCGGTGGGTGAGGCTCGAGCTGTGCCATGGCCAGTGTCTCCTGGGCCCCTGGGGGCCCCTTCCTAGGCTGTCTGGGCCCCCAGCGTCCCCCGCTGTCCGCAGCCTTGCAGCAGGGCCTGCCCCACCATGGGGCTGGCCTGAGCTCTCTGGCTCGAGTTTTGTCCACCTGTCCCCAGGCCTTTGTGAAATGCCAGTCACATGTGGGAGGCTGACCCACGACAACTGATAGCTGAGTCTGACAGCTGTGCACGGAGTTACTGACCAGGGCGCAGCGTGAGGGGGCGCTTCCCAGAACCCCAGGACAGGGTGGGGGGGCGAGGTGGGGCCCAGAGACCAGCCCAGGGGGTGGGCTTCAGCTTCCAGGGGGGCTGTCGGTGAGGAGAGCCAGTTTGCATTTTAAAGGGTCACTGGGCTGCAGTGTGGAGGGCTGGACCCCAGTGAGGTTTCAGAGAGAGGGCTCCCTCCCCGACCTGTTCCCAGGCAGCCGGGCGGGCGTCCAGGGAGCCTTGGTCTGAGGGCAGCCATCACAGCTGCTGCCAGCCGTAAGGCAGGTTTGCACCAGACCAGGTGTCTTGGGCTACAGGGTCCTATAAGAGGGAACGGTCCCTCTGACTTTGGGGGACCTGTCTTCTTGTTTATTTATTTATTTATTTATTTATTTATTTATTTATTTATTTATTTACTTATTTATTTATTTTTTTAGCTGAGCCATCCTGCCACCTGTTGGCAGCTCAGCGGCAGCTCAGCTCGGGCTGGGCATGGAACTGCTGTTGCTCAGAGCTCAGCTGGCACTCTCGAGGGAGCTCTTAACCAACTGAGCCACTCGGCCGGCCCTGGGGGGACCTGTCTTCTATGTGAGGCAAGGTGAACCCCACGTTCCTTGCAGTGTTCAAGGGGCTTCTGGCCCCCGCTAAGGCCACCCACTGTCCGGGCAGTGGGTTTGGCTGGGCCCAGCGGTCTGGTCTGGGCTCAGGGTCTGTGTGCAGCTGCCAGGCCCACGAAGCCCTTCCTACCACAGGGGTAGGGTATGGGCACCCCTCCCCCAGTTCTGGTGGCCTGTGGCATCAGGACGTGGCTTGGTCTGCAGGACCAAGAAAGTCACCTGTGTTTTACTGCTGCTGTTTCTACAAAGGGCCCAGGAATGGCTGATCTACTGAGATGAATCTAAGGAGATTATGCCCCTTCTCAGCCAGAGGTCCCCCCGCTGAGCCACGTGACTCTCTTTGCTTCTTCTGGGAGGGCGACCCTTGTTCCCGATTGTCCTGCATGGCCAGGTGACACTGTGCCCGTGGAAGGAGCAAAGTCTCCAGGAGCCCCTGTGTGTCATCAGTGTTCTCTGTGAGGATGGAACAGGTGGCCAGGAATCCAGGCCCTGTGAGCTGGTGAAGAGACACTTGTTACTGAGCATCCGAGTACAGGCTGGCCTGACACGTGACCAGTCATGGAGGGGCTCTTCCCAAAGGCGTGTGCTTGGATAGCTCTGCTTGGTTGGGACAAGCATTTGGGTGACATCGGAGGGATCCATCCTGGGTCGGGACCTCTGGACCGCCCGAGTGCCCCCAGCCACACTCCCCGGGATAACAGGCTTCTTGTGCCTGGGACCAGATTTCAGGTCTTCCCAGGGGAGGCCCCGTGCAGCGGACTTGGTGCCAGGCCCTGTGCCCTCCCCAGGGTGGCAGGAAGCGGCCCCACCTCTGGAGCCTGTCGTGGAAGGTTGCAGCCCCCCCACCCCCACAGGCCAAGGGGAGCCCCCACCCTGCTAGGTTTGGGCACTCAGAGGCATCCTGGGCCCTCAGGTGGGTCCTGGGCATACAGAGATGCAGGCTGGGGGCTCCATGGGCTCCAGTGGTGGAGGCTGGCGGACCACAGAGTCTGGGGTGCGGCTTCTGCCTGCTGTGCATCCCTGCTGGCTCCAGGCCAGAGCAACATTCTTTTTTTTTTTTTTTTTTTACTTGGGTAGCCGTGTGGTTTTCCAGGACCCATCAGCTCCAAGTCAAGTCGTTGTTTCAAACTAGTTGCGG
Organism: Aselliscus stoliczkanus; assembly: GCA_033961575.1. Lineage (NCBI taxonomy): Eukaryota > Metazoa > Chordata > Mammalia > Chiroptera > Hipposideridae > Aselliscus > Aselliscus stoliczkanus. The sequence goes on from CM066729.1 coordinate 185,966,931, forward strand.
AGGGTGCAGCTCCGTGGCCCATGTGGGGATCGAACCGGCGACCTTGGTGGTGTGAGCCTGCGCGCTAACCACTGAGCAACCGGCCACCCCCAGAGCAACGTTCTTGACATCTTCAGTGGAATGACAGTCGTCAGAGATTTGGGTAGAAAACAATTTTGTTTTCAAATAATATTCTGGTTATGAAGATGATGGATTCATGGGTTTCCAGGCTGGCATGTCTAGGAAAGAAAGGCCTGGGGTCCCAGTGGCTCACAAGCGTGTGTGAACCTGCGGCGGGGTCAGTGTGGGTGGGGTGCAGCGCAGACGCTATGCACGGAGGCCGGCCCGGTGGGGCCCCCCTGGAGCCCCAGGTTGTGCTGCTGGAGGGTCGGAAGGCCTGTGAAGAGCAGACGGGGTGGGGGCCCACCTCCACTCTGGGGGGAGGGCTTTGGCCGCTCCAGAAGTGGTGGACCAGCTGGTCAGCTTCTGCTGTGTGTGCAGCAAGCTCCATCCATCTGGGCAGAGGCCTAGAGACACGATAGTGAGTCACCCAGGGACAGGTCACCTGGCAGGGCAAGGGCCAGGCCTGGGGAGCGGCTCAGACACGGGGAGGGAGGCAGTTCTGGCGTGTTCCTAAGAGTCCGTGGGGTCCCACGAGACCTAGTTCATCTGCACCCGGACACCTGACCCGTGCCCAGGACACCTCACCGTGTGGGGGGTGACAGGTCCCTGGGAAATGTGGGGCCCGATGTGGCCCTCCCCACACGCTGAGGCCTGCGCTCAGGGGCCCCTCCTGCTCCCATGTCACGCCCTCCGTCGTGGCGCTCTGTCCCCACTGCCCACCCTCGGCGGATGTCCCCAGCCTTCACCTGGCGCTTCTCTGCAGAGCCTGGGTCCAGCCACAGCTGCCCTTCTTGGAGAGGACAGGGGCTGTCCCATGGGGAGGGGTCCCCCAGACAGCCGACCGCTAGGTGGCTGGGGGGCTGTCCAGCAGGCCCTCACAGCACCTACCCGGTCCTCACACCCGGCCCCTGCACCTGACATTGTGCACAGAAGGCTTTCCACTCAGTTCCGAGTTAACACGGACAATAAGTGAGAGAAGTCCACGCGGAATACCTGGTTAGCCCCAATCGCGAGGACGGGGTCTCCAGCAGGTGGGGGGCCGTAGGGCTTTCTGGGATGGGGGCGGGGTTACTCCTGCAGACCTGAAATACTTTTAGGGTGGTGCCCATCATAAAGAAAATGGGAGGAAGCTTTTCAACGGCTGGGAACACTAAGAACTAGCGTTAATAACAGAAAGGGAAGCAAAGGACAAATCGCAAATAAGAAACCCAGAGGCAGGAGATGCAAGCGGCCGCCGGGCGTGAGCAGACTGGCCGCCAGCCCAGCGGGGGAAGCGCTCTCCACAGCCCAGGGGCGCCCCCTGCAGAGGCGTCGTTGGGGCTCCAGCCGCTCCTTCTTGGGGGCCGTTCGGAGCTCCTTGGGGCCTCCTTGCAAAGAGGATGCACCCTGGAGGGCCCTTGTCCCCATCGGCTGCCTGAGCCCAGAGCCGGGCGGGCGCAGGTGCCCAGAAAGGGGGGCGCGGAGCCGCTGGGGGAGGACGCCATCCTCACCTTATTATCTTCACGCCCTCTCTCGCCTCTTGTCACAAAGAATTGAAATCTATAATGAGAAAATTTAAGAGCTCCCCTGTAATTTGGCCCGTCAGCTCCATCCCGGCCATTAGCCAACCGCATGGAGTATTAATCTAGTCATCTCCCTGTGGTCACCATGAATTGTGATAAAAACGTCAAACAGTTAGATTATATCGGCCGACAGCGCCCGTGATTGAGTGGTGAGGCAGGGCGCGTCCCCTGAATCACCCTGACAGAGGGAGCCGGCTGCCATCAATCCCCGCCAGGACCCCTGGCTTCCCGGGGGCTGGCGCCCCTGTGGCTCCAGTGAGCGGCGGACATCGCGGATCTGCTGCTGGGCCGGACGGTGAGTGGCGCTGGGGGACGGTGAGTGGGCTCGGGGGACGAGACCCCAGAGGCCGGGCCGCAGGCCCCTCCAGGAGTCTGGTGGCCCCTGAGGGTCCCTCCCCCAGGGAAACGCTCCACGCAGAGCCGCTGGGTCCAGGTTAGGACCCCTGAGTCCCGCCTGTGGCTGCAGGGCGACGCCAGCCCCTGGGGCCGCTCCCCGCACGCACCCCTGGGCCCGCACCCCTGGGCCCGGGCCCTGCCCGCTCCGCCCTTCCCGGGGACCACGCGGCCGCCTCCGTCTCCTTTTTAAGGGTGAAGCCGTGCTGCAAATTGATTTCACTGTTGGAAACGGGATAATTAAACCGGTTGTTTCTATCTCCATCATCGTCATAATAAAACAAGGACGGGGTAGCCAGGCCGAAGCGCTCCTGCCCGTGCAGCGCAAGGGGGCGTTAATTGAATGCGGATGGCCTTTGGGGAAGCCGCCGGGACATATTTCAGGGGGATGGGATAATGATGCAGTTAGTCATTTTTACAAGGTGTAAAATTACTGGCTTCTCCAGAAAGATCGTTAAGGAAAACAATTGTTCACAGCAATTGAAAATAGAGTTTTAATTATTTAATACAGAAATTAAACTATTAGGACCAGGGCTGGATGAGGGAACTTAATAGAAATTTATATACAAGGCTCTGGGAATATTTTAGTTTTATTAACCCACCTAATTTCTTAATCCAAATCACTTGGGGAGCCTCTTTAGTGTGACGTGTCCACCACTTGGAGAGGAGGGAGGCCCCATGAGGGGCGGAGTGGTCTCCCGGGGGAGCGGGGACTTTGCTCGGAGTCCCAGGGAGGGACCCAGGCGCCTGCAGAGCCCGTGCCAGGAGGTGCGAGCCCCCAGCCAGGGCGGACGGAGGCCACGGGGGGCTGGCAAGGGGCAGGGTGTGTGATGGACTTCCCTCTGTGCCTGGGTGATGCTATTCCATGGGGATTAGATGAGAAATTAATGTTAAGTGTTGACTCAGAGCCCGGACCTGGGGCAGCCCACCTCACCTGTCCCGCAAATGAGACCCCGAGTGGGTGCTGGGGCCACAGGGCCCGGCACATTCCTCCCCAGGGACGGGCCCTCTGGGACAGGCCCACCCTCCGCCCTGTTGCAGGTAAACTGGGATTCTCATCCTGAAATGGGAAGTCCTTTACCACAAGGAGTGAAAACGCAAGGGACTTGGTGACACCAAAGGCAGAGAAAAGAAATTCATCAAAACGTTGACCTTTGGTGTCAGCTGTGAGCACGTTATTTTCCAGATTTCCTGTAATAAGCATTGTTAAAACACTCATTTTAAAAATATGGAAGTCACTATTTTCGAGACATAGTTTAAGGAAACAAGTTGAACTTTCAGAAGAGTGACTGATGAGCAAGACGCTCACTGCCAGCCTGAGACAGAGGGACGGGGACACAGGGTCCTGGACCCGTGTGGAAAGGGCAGGGCGTGGACGTGGGACCGGCACACCGGGCGGGGCGGGGCCAGCTGCTGCATGTGCAGGGCGGGATGAAGCTCCCAGGCGGCCAGCTCAAGGTCAGCAGCTGTCCAGAGCTCAGCCTGGACCAGAGCCGGCGGCCCCGGCCCCAGCCTCCACCGCGCACACAGGGGTCACCTGGCGCTGGGGTCAGCCTGCTGTGTCCTTGGTGGAACAGGCTCAGAACCTGCAGGTCTGGTCGCCGTGTCTCAGAGCTGCCCACTGTCCGAATTACATTCCGTCTCCTATTACGGCCAATAAATTCCAAGTGATCTTTCTTCTCCGCATAGTTTTTAGGGTTACATAAATTTCAGCCACGTAATTTGTTCACGCTTGGCTCTGTTACAGCACGCCACTTCTGTTGTAGAAGTTAATTGATAATGTGATTTGTTATGTTGCCGAGACATAATTCAGAAAGTTGCTTTAGGGCCTCAGAGACACGGCACAGCACTCCTTTCATATTTCTCACACACGAGGACACAGGGCTGGGCGAGAAACACGGTGCTCTATCGATGAAGTATTTCCAGAAGCTTTTATTCTTGTTGTTTGGGTGGCTGCCAACGTCTTTCTAGAAGGGAGCGCCTATTCCCAACGCTGCTCGGGTTTAAATTTATCCCCGGTCATTAGTTAGCGGTTTTTTTTAACTGAAACTATGTGAGTGTGTTTGGGAAAAGGGAAAAAAAAGGGGGGGGGGAATTCATCGCCTTTCAACATTATCAAAGATGAGCTTTTTAAAACACATTTTATGTTGAATTAACCACAGAATCACAGGAAGTTGCAAAGCTAGTGTGGCCAGCGCAGGGAACCCTTCGCACAGCCCCCAGCAGTGACACCTGAGGCGCAAACAAAACCCGACGTGTGCTGTCGACTGACTGCAGACTGCTCCGTTTGTACAACTCTTCACAGGCGTGTGCGTGTGTACATGTACATGCATGTGTGCACGTGTGTGTGCAGCTCTGCGAAAAGCTCCCTCATGTATAGGTTTGTGTTGCTGCCACAATCAAGGTTCAGACGTGCTCTGTCTCCCCAAGGCTCCGTCATGCCCCTGCCCCTGGCCCCTGGCAGCACGCATCTGTCTCTGTATTCAGAAAATTATAAAGTCACTTTCGTGGTCTATTTTTACTTTGGCTAGGGCTTTTTACGGCTTAGCTAGAGTTTAACTTTATTTTTTTGTACTGTCTCTCTAGAAACAAGATTGCACAGCATGTGACTCAGGTCCGCATTCGGGGTCCACAGGTGCCAGCATCTCGCGGGCCCCCGCAGAGGGCGCCCCGCTGAGCACCGAGCCTGCCCGTTACCCGCTCCTCTTGCTGTGAGACGGTGAAGCTGCTGTCCACGTCCGTGCACCGTGTCTGCTTGTGTTGGCGTGGACGTGCGTGTGCTTCTCCAGGGGGAGCGCCGGGGGTGTGACAGCTGGCCGTGTGCTGGTTCTTATGCACAGTCTGAGCAGATGTTTCCAGAATGTTTCTGGCACAATTTGCATCCCCACCAGCAACACATGGGAGACCGGTGCAGTGAATCCTCACCAGCGCTTGGTGCTGCCGGTTTTAACTGTTTTAGTAACTGTGGTAAGGACAGCTCGTCATTGTCTTGATTTCCGCTCCTGTTTATTTGACCATTTGGACCGTCACACATCCCACTCTTGCATCTAAGAGTGGGGACAAGGCCGTGCTGCCGTGACACAACCTTGTCAGCAGTGTCAGGGCACGAGCTCAGCGTGACTCACGGCCCCCAGCCCTTCGTGTGCCCCAGGGGACCCTCCATGCTCCTGCCACCTCCCAACTGCTCAGCTCCTGGGCCCCACAGCCCACATGGCAACAAGGGGTCACTTGGCCTGGCGCCTGGCATCCTCTGGCCCTTGGGGGACTACCAGGTACCAGGTGGCCCCACAGCTGGTGCTCAGAGGCCAAAGAAGTCTCCAGGTAAGGCAGGCAGGGGACAAGGCTTTGCTTGAGGCTGTGACTTCTGTTCAGACAGCTCACCTATGCTCAGAGGCCAGTGGGGCAGTACTGGACAGTACCGGGCACCCCATGCGAGGGGCTCCCAGTTCAGCCATCAGAGATGGACACACTGTGGTCAGCACAGGCTGGACAAACGCAGGACTCTGGGTCCTCCCACAGCCACCCGAGGACTCCTGGTGCTGTCAGCGCTGCATGTTCACTTTGTCACTTCCAGTCCCTTGATTCAGGGCCAACGAGGGCCTGGCCCCCTCTGCTCACTGGCTCTTCCCGCCAGCCCCACAGCCCAGGACCCGCCACGGGGCTGGGATGCAGTGCCCACCATACGGCCAAGAGGCATTTGGAGTGTGGGTGTCCCCATCGAACCCTGCTGGGCCCTACTGATGTGCAGCCCCAGAGCGGGACAGACATGTGCCATGGGTCAGAGGCACCAGCAAGGGGGTCGGGGTGCACGAACCTGGGCTTCCGGGGAGGGGGAGCACACCCTGCCTTTATGTCGCCTGACACTGAGCGCACACGTGCACCGACCCAGAGCTGGGAGGGCCCCCCACCTGCAGCACAGAGGCTGCTGCTCACGTCACCCCCAGTGGCTCTGCTCCACTTATCTCTGCATTTCAGGACCCCAGCTGGGGACAGGGCCCCACCTTGATCCTGTGGTGACAGGAGAGCTCCGGCTGGGGAGGGTCCCAGGCAGGGGACAGGGCCGTGCTGTCCCCAGGGCCCAGTGCTGCACAGGCCTCTGTGGGCAGCTGGAAGGACACTGGGGAGGCCTGTCGCTTCCTGGGCTGGGCTGGGGGCCCGCCCGGGGGGGCTCATTTCGAGTGGCAGGTCCTCCCTGGAGTTGGAGGTGGGAGAAGGTGCTGGCTGTGGCGGGCAGGGGAGTGTGGGGCCGAGCAGGCCACTGCTTCCTGACCCGAGGCTGGGTCAGGCCTCCACCTCCCAGCCCTGGGGCCACCGGGACCACACGGCAGTGGATCGGTATAATCTTTTACTCGAGCATCTGAACAGAAAATAAACCCGCCACCCAGGCATCCTTGTCCGGAACCAGGAGCCTGCCCCAGGGAAAGGCGTTTGCAACAGCCAGGAACTGTCTTCCGAGGGCCCACCTGTTGCTGAGGGCTCCCCAGAGGGGGTGACCCCATCCAGGCCCTGGGTATAGACGCGCCCCACAACAGGGCAGGGGACGGTCCTGGGTGATTCAGGTGGTGGCAGACGGCTCCCAGCCCAGCAGGTCACTGGAGAAGGCTGGGGCCGGGCTGCACTGGGGCTGGGGGAGCCTGGGGGTTCTGGGGCGTCACACAATGGCTTGGTTTGGCAGCCCGTACAGCACCAGGTTGAGGCCGATGGGGAGCCGCTCAGGGCCTTGCAGCTGTGGCACGAGGGACATCAGCCTGCCCTTGAAGGCCCCTGGAGCCTCACCTGAGGGGAGAGATGTGCTCATGAGGTGCTCAGCAACCAAGGGCCACACGCATGGGGGGGAGGTGGGGTGCTCCTGGCTCTGCCTCCAGACGCGTCCTCACAGACGGCGGCACCGAGGACAGAGGACCGATGGTGCCTGACACCGAGGCCAGCTCTCCCCTCCACACCGCCCGGCCCTGAGCGCAGCCAGAATCTGGACGCGTCTACAGCAGGGGCCTCCTCCTGCCCCAGTCAGCTGCCACCCTGCGGGGAGGGCGCTGACAGCTGCCACCCTGCGGGGAGGGCGCTGACAGCTGCCACCCTGGGGGGGAGGGCGCTGACGGGGTTCTGCCCTTCTTTGCAGGGCGCATGGGCGCGACCCAGCGGCAGTGGCAGCACATGGCCGCGCGCCTTCCCTCTGCTGGCGGGAAAGTCACCTGCGGCTGCTGTTCACCCCACAGAGCTGCGTCTTCTGTCCCCGTCACCTGATTGTCTGTGACCTGGACCCTCACCCACCGTCATCCGCCTGCTGACACTGCTCACGCTCACTCATTCAGAAAGCATCTACTGTGTGGGAACTACAGCCCAGGCAGTGGACAATGTGATTTTTAAATTTTAAGCTCCTTCTGTGTTGCCTATTTTGAAGATTTCACGATTTTAATCATCCTGGGATAAATCTCTTAGTTATGGTGGAGTATCCCTCTAACAGACCACTAAAGCCGTTAACAAGTGTTATACTGAAGTTTTTACACCAGTCTCCACGTGTGAGGCTGTCGCCAGATGTGGCCTCTGCTCCCAGGTGGCACACATGGGCTTTTAGAATTTGTGTGACTTGAACAGCTTTAAAGCAGATCCAATTAGCAGATCTAAGGAGCGCTGTGTTTTTCCCTGAGGAGTCTATGCTAGGCCTCGCCGGGGCCCTCGCGTGTAGGAGGCCAAAGGCGGCATCACTCACGGCCTGCAGAGGCTGTGCAGAAGCAGAGGTGGGGACCCGACCCTGCAGGGCTGCAGGGCTGGAGGCGCCAGGTGGTGGCCGCCCGGCCGGAAGGGATGGGCAGGGAGTGGGGGCCTTGTTACCGTGGTTGGCCACCACACCGGCTTCCATCTTCTGAAGGACACGGACGGCTCTCCCCGTCGGCTTGCCAACTGTCAGCAGATCTGAGGGAGAAGGCTCCCTCAGGCCGCGTGGACCTCGGGGGCATCTGAGGGACGCGCCTGGGGCCTCACCCACTCACTTTCCCACAGCACGCTGGCCCGCAGTGCATTGTCCCGCAGGAGGGCCGGCCACTGGTTCGCCAGGATGCTGCTGACACCCGCCAGGCTCAGAAGCACGGCAGTCTCGATGGGCTCTTCCAAGGACAGCTGGGGGGCACTGCAGGGGACCCAGCTCCCGTGGACCAGAGCCCTCCCCCATCCACAACCCAAACACCACCACGGGCTGGAATGCGTGTTTGGACTGACAGCTCTTAAACTTCCTGAAAGAATCAAGAATTCCCCCACACCCCAAGCTTAAACACCACTTAACAAGAAAAGGCCTTTCAGAGCTGCCAGACCCCTGTAAGCTGCTCCCTTGCGTGGGCTGAAGCCAGGAGGGGACCCCCCCAGCTGTGAGAGGGACACGTCCGTCCCACTGGGCCGTGCACAGGCCTCCCCCGCCGCCACGCCGGCCTCCTGCGCCAATCCCAGTGGTCAGCGGCTGGAACCGACCCCTCTGCCCCCCAGAGACTTTGCCAGGGAAGGGTCTGGGGGCAGAGGATTGGGGCCCGGCTCCCACGATGTGCAGACACTGTCCCCCGCACTCCTCACGCGCCCCAAGCCCCCGCCCATCGGTCATCCACAGGCCAGGCCCCGCGGCGCCCGGGCAGGGGACACAGGCACCTCTTGCTCTCCGAGGACTCCATGTGCCGCCGTGTGCTCTCCTGGGACCGGGTGCGGTCGAGCAGCACCATCATGCGGCACCCTGCAGGGCACGGGACGTTACTTGCTCCAGGACCCCACCCCCTTCACTGCCTCCTCATGCGACAGGCCCCCGTACTCCCAGCCTGCCGAGGAGCCTCGGCTCGCGGCATGCCACACTGGCAAGGTGTCTGGCTTGCCCCAGCCTCAGGCACGCGGCGACGAGCTGGTCACCTGGGCCCCGGTGCCCACTGAAACAGGCATGCGAGCCCCACAGAGGCCGGGCTGGGCTGGGCTGGGCTTCGGACTCCACAGGGGCAGGTAGAACCTGCAGCTGCTCAAGGACAGGCCTTGGCAGGGAGCCCAGGGATCTGGGGACGCTGTCACCCCTGCAGGCACCTGTGAGCCTCACAGTTCTTGGATTTCACTGGACCCCCATTTCAGAAAGCTCGGAACTGCAGTTTCAGAGAGGCCGCTGCCATCTCCCCTTGGGGTAAGTAATCCGCCCAGGTGACATGCTTATGGGGTGGGGTGGCGGGCCGGAAGGGAGACTGGGCACCAGGTGACAGGGACAGGTTCAGGTGCCCTGACCATGGGACAAGTGTCCTCAAAGTGGGGGCATCTTTCAGGGGTCCCTGAAAAGGCCGCCAACCACTCACATGGGCATCCTAGGGGCTGGAGGCGCTGCCTGGCAGCCTCCTGGACTACTGATGACAGCGAGAGGGAAAGCAAGGCCCAGTGCACCCACACTTAGCCCAGGAGGCCTGCGGGGAGGGCTGTGAAATGCCCCCAGCCTCCTGGGCTCTGCAGGCTCCGCCTGGAGGGTGACTCCCAACTCCTGCCCCTGGCTGGGCCTGCCAGGTTTGGAAATCTAAAGTGGGGTACCTGAGAAAGCAGGAGGGGCCTGAGGGCAGGAGAAGCTGTCCCCAAGTCCCCCCCCCCGCCCTTTGTCAGGCGATGACACCTGATGAGACGTGGCCCAGCCCCGTCCCCGTGCATCCTGGGATTTCGTTTTGTACCACAGGTCCCAGCGGCGTCGGGCAGGGGGTTCTGCGAGGACCCAGCTCACCTTCTAGGCTCATGGCAGCCAACCTTTCCACCAGCACATGGGACAGGAAGCTCTCCATCCCATAGAAGAAAAAGCCTTCGCAGCTGCCCAGAAGCTGCTCCCACTCGGCCTGGCTGCACAGAGACAGTGACCCAGTGGGTGGGCAGCCAGCCAGGCACGGACGTGTCCGAGAGCAATGCATCCAGGGCCCGTCTGTCCTGAAGCCCTCGGCACCATGGGCTGCAGGTGACCCACTCCGGGATGTGCCATTAAAGCAAACGCCATCCTGTTCCGTCCTCCCGCCATGTCCCACTCCTTCTCTGGGACAGTGCCAGTGCTCACGCCAATGGGGGACCCTCCCTGTGTCTGACGCTCAGGTTCCCTGGGCATCTGGTCCAGCCAGCTCTCCTGAGAATGGACCTCGTGTCCCTGGGGTGAACCCGTGTCACTGGGCCATGGCTCTGGAAAGTGCTAGAAGGATGCTTCCCCAACTGCCAAGCATGCCCACGTCCCCAAGGGCACCCACAGGCGAAGGCCCCACTCCTGCAGGAGCCCGGCTGGACTGGACTTGGGACCCTGTGCAGGGGCGCAGCCCTGGGTGCCCAGGTCCTCACTGTGAAATGGGGGTGAGGACAATGACTCTCCAGTTGGCCCCTCGAAGGCCAAGGAGCCCAGTGTGTGAGGAGGACGGTCAGACATCAGGAGTTGTTGCTCTGGGGGGTTGACAGGACAGATGGGGTTAGGCCAGGAAGGGGCCTGCGGCAGAGGGAGCGCCCAGGTGGACACGGGGGACAGCAGCCCCACGTGGGCAGCACCCGCCCGCTAGCTGCCTGGCGCCCCCGCTGCGGTTGGCACGGGGACCCGGGGCCCACCTGGGAAAGTGCTTATTTCCCAGGTATCCTGTCCATCGCTCGGTGAACGTGTCTCTGAATTTATCCAGAATTTCCTGGGTCACGGAGACAGGAGTCAGCACGTCTGCAACGAGACGTGAACGGTGACAAACACAGGAGCCCCGCCACACATGGGGCGCTGCGTGGCTGCGGGTCAGGCGGGTCCCTGTGCCCTTGGTGCCGCGGACGCCCGGGCTCAGCCTCACAGGCCTTGGTGGCGTCGGCATTCACTGCTGTGGAATTGTTAGTCTCCTTCCCTCCTTTGGGACCAATTTCGCAAAAGAGAAACCCATGGTATTAAACGCTGAGCGCCGCAGGGGCAGCGCCCATGCCATCTGGAGCCCCCCCACCCTACCCCCCACCAAGAAGAGGGCCAGGTGCCCCTTCAGGGGTCATTTTTCACACCACTGCCATCTGCTGTGGCCACAGAAGGTGAGGGAGGGGCCGGGCCCCGTGATGGGCCCCCAGGCAGCGAGCAGCGCCAGAGGCTCTGAGGCCTCCCATTGAAGGCAGGGGGTCCCATGGGGTCCGGCCGGGGCGAGTGGCACGTGGGCGCAGAGCGGGGCGTGGGAAGCGCTCACCTGTGCCCTGGGCCTCCTTGTACGGGTCCACGACGACTGGGTATTGGTTAAGGAGAACCAGGACCCCGGGCTCGTGTTTGGGGCGAGGGTCCAGCAAAGGATACACTTGAAGTTGTCCGAGTTGACTGTGACGCAGTCGGGAAAGATGGCCCGGGGCACGCTGCCCTGCCACGACAAAGGTGATAGACAAAGGTTGGTGGGGACGTCCTGTGTCCAGCAGGAGGGCCGGCGCACTCCAGCCCGGGCCGGCGCGCCCCGCCCACCTACCTTCGGGCCCCTCTTGGCAGGACCTCTCTTCCGGAGTTCTTTGCCTTTGGTGTCCTTTTTCACGCTCCCTTCTGTCAGAACGAGAAAGTAGTAGTGACGCTGTGGAACTAGACAGCGGTGGCGCACAGCTGACAGCCACTCAGCTGCCCACTCTGACACCGTGCACTTCATGTTACGTGAGTTTCACCTCAATAAACAATAAGAGATAGTGGGTACCATCCACTTTACGTTTCCTACAGTTGAAATGGCAGCCGGTTCCCCACTGCACAGGCTCAGAGTGCAGGGAAGGCCTGAGCCAGGAGGTGCCAGAAAGACCAGTCACCAGAGGCCCCAGGCCAGCCGCTGACCATTCACAGACGCTGGGCACCCACCGGGCCCTGGGGCTGCTCTGCCTCCCGCCTCGCCACGGGCCGTCTGTCCGCTGGCCGCACGGCTGCTGAAGGGCTTCTGGGTCCTCCTGCAGGTTCTGGAACAATCGCAGCTTCTCCCTTCCTGCTCCCACGGCTGTTTCTGTCCACCTGTGCTGGAAACACTGATGTGGGGCTCTCGACCGTGTCCTGATGTTTTTTCAGGCATCCGATTTTCGTCTTTGTCTTCCTTTGTTGCTGTCAGCTCGTGGACTTATTGTAGCCCTGCCTCTGCTTTCTGGTTGTGCTGCATGTATTTTGAGGCTATTTGATCTCCCAGGTGGATCTTCGGGTGATGGCCCTGTCCCTACCCATGCCGATGGCTGTGCAGTCTGTCCCATCGGACAGAGACAGCGGTCCCTCACGGTCACTCTGCCGGCTGTGTCTCCCCCTCAGCTTTCTGACGTGCTGTGTCCTTTTTGTTTAGGTCAGTTAGTTGGCAGGTATGGCCTGCTCACTTTTTCGACCGACGATCGAAATGGCTGACTTCACCGCCTCGCCCTGTCTCTCCACGACTGGCCCCTCTAATGTGACTGAGGTGCCTATCCCTTTGTTTTCTTACTTGTTCTCCCTCTTTATTGGTTTGGAATCTGTATGCCAGTTCATTTCTTTGAGTGGTTTCCCTAAAGGCTAATGGTGATGCTTAACGCCCACACAGCCTTCCTCAGGTGTGAACACCCGGGCTCCAGCAGGCTCCACGTTGAGGCCTGTAGAGCCTTCTTTGGGGGCCACTCAGTAATGTATTTAAAAAGATTCAACTCACATTCAGTCAGATTTTTGTGAGACTGTAACGGTTCTTGTTGCTACTGTAACAAATCTCCATAAATGTAGGGACTGAAAACAGCAGTTTATCATCTCCCAGTTCAGACGGATGTCAGAGGTCGGAAGGGGTCCCAATGGATGAAAATCGAGGTGCGGGCCGGCTGGACCCTGTGGAGGCTCAGGGCAAGCTCTTGCGGCCGCCCCGTCCTTGGCCGGCAGCTGCTTCCCCACCTTCAGACAGGGCAGCACGGCGCCTCCCGATCTCTCGCGGCCCCTCCGGCCCCCGCTCCTAGGACCTGTGTGGCGACCAGGACTCTCCCCCCATTTCAGGACCCTTCACTGGGTCACATCTGCACAGTCCCTCTGGTCATGTCAGGCCACAGCTCATAGGTCCTCGGGATTGGGAAGTGGACGCCTTTGGGGGCCGCTCTTCTGCCGACCGCCATGGACGTGCCATGGTCCCCACTGCTGCCGTGACCACGCGGGAGGCCGGGGGCAGGCCCTCTGCACAGACGGTGTGCAGACAGCGGGGCGTCGCACTACCCACGAGCACCAGCTCCAGAGGGAGGGAAAGGGAAACACTGATGTGTCTGGAAGACATCAGAGCAGAATGGCTTCGTGACTCTGAAGGAAGGAAGGAGTCACAAAAAGACCCCAAACAGCAGCTACTGAGAAAAGCAGGTAGCGCAGCAGGAAAGCCGGCCCACGGCTGAGCAGGCTCTCGGGGGAGGCCTTCCCGGGGCCCTGAGCTCAGAGACCGCACAGGGTGGCCGCATGCAGAGGGGCTCCTAGCAGATGCGTGGCCTGTGCTTTCCAGACTTTATTTTCAACCCATTAGCGTCTTCTAAATCGGTTTGTTTAAGGAACCGTATTTTGGGACTTGCGTTTTCATTCATGCAGGACCTTTACCGCTCCATTGGGTTTCTACACCCTTTACAAAGGCTGAGATTGGGCTGGAATCTACCATCTTGCTGTTTGTTTTCTATGTGGCTTATCTGGTCTTTGACCCATTTTTCCGCCTCTGTTGGGCTGTGACTTCTTATGATTCCATTCGTCAGCGTATTAGCTGTAAGTCGGTCTTCCAGCACCATCGTGCCCCGTTATGGAGGCTGAACACATGACAGCAGCCCTGCGTTTCCTCCCGCGCCAGTGGTCGCCGCTGTCTGACGCTGTCCACTCACACGTGTTAGTGACCAAGTAAACCGGCGACTTTAAGACAATTCACCATCACGCTGGAGGACTCTGGGTGGAGCGGGGCCCCTTGTGGACGCTCTAGCCCTGACTTCCGGTTACACTTCGTGGTAACTTCCGGGGGAGGGCTGCTAATGGAGGCTTTCGCACGTGGGCGGCCGCTCGGGCGCGCCCCCTGGCGGCTTTGCCTCTCTCTCTCTTCCGGGGTAGAGCGCTCTTCCGGTGGGTTCCCGGGAGAATTGTTTTATCCAGTGGACCCTGGAAAACCGCACAATGCGTTGCTTTTTTTGCTCTAAACGGTAAACATCTTTTAAGGAGATTTTGAGAAGAAGCGAGTCTCCGCTGGCGCCGCTCGGGGCGCCCCGTCGCGAAGCATGTTCTCGGCCTGGTTCGCGGCGCTGCCGGCGGAGGACGCCTTTCTTTCGGCTGCTCTTGGACGGTCTTTCCGAAAACCTCCCGACGGACCGGGGCTTCCGGCGCCGCCATCGCTGCGTCACTTCCGTCCGCGACGCGCCACGCGCACCGGCAGCGAGGCCTCGCCCCGGGGCAGCCGCCCCCGGCCCCGGTTTGGCCGCCGAGCCGTGACGAGCTGCTTCCCTCCGCGGGCCTGCGCGCCCCGCACCCTCCGCCGAGTGCCCAGCACGTTCACCTTCCTTTGTTGGGTGCTGCACGTTTTGTCGGTGTAGCTTCTTGAGCCCGGTTTGGGGACGCAGCTCCGTGGGGGAAACGCTTTGAGGCTTTGCAGCTCGTCTCAGGCTCCGCTGGGGGGGCGAGGCCTGGGGGTGACGGTCCCCGCTGGGCCGCTCGCCCCTGCACGGCCTGGCGGACCCTCTGCCGGTCTCGCCTCCCAGGGCCTGCCCGAGAACGCGCCTCGCCTTGGGCCCCGGGGGGCTGCATCGCCGGCCACTCCCCTCCTTCGGGTCGCCATCCCCCTGCCTGGTCACCACTATCTGAAAACGGTTGTCTGATATATTTTGGGTTTTTTTCCTTGTTTCAGTGAGAAGGGCCCATTTGGTCCTTGTTATTTTATCCTGGATGGAAGCAAAAGCCTGATCTATTTATTTTTATTTAATTTGATATTTATGTGGAGTGCAGCAGACATGCGGAGACCTGTACAAGAGCACGGCACGGAGAAGGCCATCCGCCTGCTGTCCCCAGCACCAGGCCCCGTCCTCCCACGCTGCCGCTCACCCCCTAAGCATGAGCGATGGTGCAGCTGTTCACTGCCCATCCTCTCCTTGGAAATACAAGCTTGTGAGGCCAAGAACGATCCTGACAGAAGGCCAGGCACATAGTAGGTGCTCTGTAAACACCTTTTATAAAAAATATTTGTTTTGTTTTTTGAGGGCAGTGTCACTGGCCCTCGTATGTGGGACCTGAACCAGGGCCGCTGGCATCCCAAGCCAGCACTTAACCACCGCGCCACTTGGCCGGCCCTGTAAACACCATTGATAATCACCCTCTCGAAAAAGTAATTCACACATTCACACAGTCCCATCCCACACCTGAAGGCCGAGCAGCACTCACCTGTCCGCTGGTTGTGAAGGCGAGTCCACAGCATCTGGAGGGAGAACTCTCGGGACACAGAGGAGACCGCCGGCCCCTCGAGCACAGACAGGCCTTCCAGCGGCAGCTCCAGGAGATGTCTGTCCACCACGAGGATGACCATGTCTGCAGCCTCAGGCTCAGCTGGGGGCAGGAGGACACCTGCTAGGCCCGCAGGGGGGCGGGGGGGGCTTGCACAGTGGAGAGCCCCAGGACAGGTGGGGCTCTCTGGGAGACACGGGTTTTGATGGTGCTGCCAGGCCCAGTCACAGGAATGTCGGGTCCCCCGTGGCTTTGAAGACCTGCCCAGCTTGGGCATCTAGTTCCTGAGGCAGGTCCTGGGGTGCCATGGCTCCTTTAAGCAGGGAGCCCCCTTTCAAAGGGCAAGCAGTTGCACTGAGCCCCTCCCAGAGGAGAGCACACAGGGGTCGTGGCCTCTGGGCAGCCCAAGAGGCCCCTCAGAGGAGCCGTGTCCTGCCTGCTGGGGAGACCTGCTCTCTCTGACAGGCATGCCGGTCAGGGCCGGCCTGCCCACTAGGACTCTTGACCTGTGAAGTGGAAGCAAGTGTGCCTGACACTGACCCCAGGAGCTCTGAGGGCGGGTCTCAGCTCACAGAAGTGGCCTTGGGCAGTCCAGCCTGGCCTCTGCCTGGACTGCAAGCATCACTGGCCTTCCTAGCAGCTCAACACACTCCCGAAATGCTCACTTCAGCTCCACTGGCGGGCAGCTCAGTAGAGAGGAAATCAGAGCCTTTGAGAAAGGCCCTGCCCATCCCCCTCTGCTGCACAATTCTTTGTGGGAAGAAGAAAAGTAGACGAGTGAAATGCCCTTTAAAAGGAGCAATTGATAAAATCAGGTGTCCAGTGAGAGATGGGACCCTCGCAGACACTGAACTCGCCTCCCAAGTGGTGGGGCTGGATGGCGTGGTCAGCGCATTTCAAACGGGTTTAACAGGGTCTGTGCTGGAAGCGCAGAGGCCCAGGCCCTGGGCTGCCCTCCCGGCTCAGGCAGCGTGAGCGTGTTCTGCTCTCTACTGAGGAGACCAGCAGACCGCTGACCCGGAAGGCCACTGGACGCTCCATTTTGCCCTCATGTCATCTGGGACCACACACTCAAATGGGGCCGGCCGATGCGATGGTGTAAGGGATGACACATTGTGCCATGGCCCACGCACACACGTGGGTGTCGGTTTACCTCAAAGGGCCGGTCAGGGGCCGTGCACAGCCAACCCCCCCATCACCCCCCCTCCCCGCTCCGTGCCCTGGGAGACCCTCCCAGGGAGGCCTGCCTGCAGCTGGGAGCCCTTCTAGCCCATTTTGGCTCTCGCAGATGGGTGGGCACAACCTAAGCCAACTGTCCATCAACACGGTCGTTACTCGGGGCCTCCGCTGCCTTCATGAGGCTGTCACTCACCGGGGGGCGGCGACAGCTTCCATTCCTTGTCCTTGCTCTTTGGTTTCCCCAAATCTGCAACAATGGTGGGACTCAGCGTTCTGAAAGTGAAAGGCACACATTCAGGTTTTAAAGGTCCACGAAAATCACAGGTAGGAGGAACTAAAGAGCGTCGCCCTGGGCCATTTCTCATTAACGCAGTGAGTGCTGTCTCCCGGCTCTCCGGGGACCGGCCTCACTGAGATGGGGCGACGGGCCTGGGCAAACAGGCTCAGGAGGAAAGTGCCATGTGCCCGGCCCCTGTTTCCTACCAGAAATAAGTCAGCGGGGCAGGAGCTGCTCTCCCCTCCCCCACACGCCAGACCAGAGGGGACAGGTGAGAGGCGAGGTGTTAGGTCAGTCCTTCCTGCTGATGCACAGGACAGGGTCGGGCACTCTGGAGGCGAAGGACCCCGCCACTCCTCCCTCACCCCTCCCCCTTGCTCCCCTCCCCCAGTTTCCGGTCGGGAGAAGCTCATCAGCATCTGGCTCCCAGGGAACAGGATCTGAGGACAGCAGCCCTGCCTCTCCCTGGGCTCCCCCAGCCAGTCACTCGGCTGCACGGGTTCAGCGTTCCGGCCGCAGTGCTGTAGAAACAAGCTGGGACAGGCACCTGGGCGGCGGGCAGCTGAGCAGAGGGAGCAGCGGCCTCAGGTACTCCTCCAGGGCCTGCAGGGTGGCGCGGAGCCGCTGCACGGAGGGCCTGTCCCTCCCAAGGCGCGCGCCCTCCTGTTCCTGTCCCAGCCCAAACAGCCTGTGATTGGAAGGTGTCTGAGGAGAGCCCACGACACACACCGGGTTAGTAGAGTGCAGGCGGCACGGCCCACACAGAAAGGCCACTCCCGGAGGCAGCCTGGTGGCCGGGGCCCAGCTCAGGAGCACAGGAAGCCCCATGCCTGTGTTCCCTGCCAGCCTCACTCGCCCACTGTTCTGAGAGCCCCTGGCACCCCCAGCCCCACTGGTCTCTGTTCACATCACGGAGGCGTCTGCATCAGACCAGGCTCAGGGATCCAAAGACAGATCGGCCCCCACCCAGCAGCGAGGCCAACCTGGGCGTCCGACAGGGCCTGCAGTCCTATGGCCAGAGACCCCCACCCACTGGGGAATACCTGGCCTGGCCCCCCACCCCCTGCCCTACTGCAGCTGGGCTGGGGTCCCAGTGCCCCATCAGGGCAGGGGCAGCCCTGAGCGCTGGGCGGGCCTGGCCTCACCAGGCCTGGGGTCAGGGCCGTGTCCTCTGTATACACCTCCGCCTGGCTCTGCTCCTGGAACTCCTGGGCGCCAGCCAACAGGCAGGAGAAGGCAGCTGGGCTCACGGCCACCCGGGCCACCTTGCAGGAGCCTGTGGAGACAGAGCGCCGCTGCCCTGCACACAGCCTGGCAGACAGTGGGCACTTACGAGAGTAACAAACGGTGGGCACGCTGCACGAGGCCCCCGCCCGGTCTGCTTCCCGGGTAGCAGGCTGTGTGTCCACGAGGCCCGTCCTGCGAGTCACCAGCGTAACCACCGCCAGGACCCTGCACGCAGCCCCTGGAGCCTGGTCTGCATCAGCGCGCGGGGAGACCTGCCCACCAGGGGAGAGAACGGGCCGGTAAAGCAGGGTCCCCAAAGGCTGGGGAAAGGAGAGGAGACAGCAACTACAGGTTTAAAATGCTCCAGAGCTGCAGTGCAGACCCCTGCGCGGGGAGTCGGCTCCGGACGGCTGGGCCAGACCTCGGCGACACCAGGAGGGCCGGCCGGAGGGTCTGGTCCTGCCATGGACAGAGCTCATGGTCTCGCAGGGCGACTTTCAGAAACGGTGCTGGGGCTCAGGGCTCGTGGAGGCAGCCTGAGGGGTCCCACGGACACAGCAGGTGGATGTCTACCGTCCTACAACCTTCCTTAGTTTCAAAAGAAACCAAGTCGAGTTAGGTGCCTGAGGGTGTTCCACTGGAGAGGAAAAGCCAGAGGGGCGGGAGGGCTGCCGCTCCAGTTTCCGGTTTCCGGGGCAGCCGGTGAGACAGCGCGGGGCCTGGTGTGGTGTCACGCGCTGGCTGATGGCTCGGGCCAGGCTTAGCTGAGCCTGCCTAACCCCAGGGAAACATGTCTCTGGCCCTCATTTCTGTGTTGGCTCCCCACCCAGAGAACTGCGGTTGGGGGAGATGGCATGTGGGTGGGGGCAGGGTCGCCACACCCAGGGGTTGGGGCTGTCTCGGTTGGGGGTGTGCCAGCCCAGGGATGGCGCCCAGCAACACCTGCCCCACAGAGCTTACCCCCCACCTGCAGCACCTTCCCTTTGGCTGAAGGGATGAGCCTGGGACTCTCGTAGGCAGCACCATACAGATGGGTCCTGGGGGCAGAAAGCAGAGTGGGCTCGCAGTCCAGCTCTGGGGCCCAAAGCGGCCCCAAAGACACGATCCTGAGCGGCGCAAACACATCTGACAGGAGGCCCTCCCCACAAGTGTGTTCCCTGAGTCGCGACAGAATTAAAACAGGCCCATCTGGGCACGGCACAGTCATTGTGTGAACCTCTATGGCCACTGCCGGAGGCTGAGCAGGCCACCTTCTCTGTAGACAAGCTGGACGGTTAGGCCCCACGTGAATGGTGACAATTAGATCAGACACAAAGGACCACCCTGGGGACGGGAGCTGGCACTGTGCCCCCCCCGCCCCGTCATTGCAGCCTGGACATCATCGCGGTAATGCTCCCTGGGCCCTTTCTGAGCACGGAGTGCTCCCACCCCCACTCAGCTAAGAGGGGGCCTCCCGTACCCCCAACTGTGGTGTGCCCACCCCGGTGCTGTGAGGGGACAGGCACAGGAACAGGAATGAGGCCTCACCTGTCTGGTGAGTGTTGCAGAAAGAGGACCCGGAAAGTGGGAGGAATCTCATTCAAGAGGTTAAAGTGTTGTTCAGTGACCTGGAGATTCTGCCAAGCCTGCGTGACAAACAGGGATCAAAGGACGCATGTAGGCTGTGGGGACAGGTCACCCCAAGGGGGGGTGTTGAGTCAGTTGGTGAGACCCCTGCAAGACTCATGGCCACCACAAGGGGACAGCAGGCGCACGCGGGATTCACATGCTCCCAGCTGATGTCAGAAACCTGATTTGCAGGACTCATGCTCAGCCTCGCCCCTCTGTCTCCACACCACACATGTAGACCCACATGGGCACCGGCGCACAAGCCTCGTGTGCACATGCCCACCCTGCCTTCCCGGCGGCTACGACGGTCCGCCCTGCGTGCCCTCCTGCCCTGCAGGACCTGGGGGGCAGGGGTCACACCGTCAGAGGGTCCGGCGCCTGCTCTCTGTATGCAGCCCCGCAGCGAGCTGACTGCTCAGAAGCATGGCTCCCACTTTCTCATGAGCTTCGGGTTTGCAAAAGCTGGCCAGTGTCCACATTTGCATCCAGCAGAGCGATCTGACGACACTTGTCCAAGTAGAGTAGACAGAGACAAGGCAGCGCCCTCACAGCCGGAAGTGCGTCTCCACAACGGGCCGTGGCCACACGACCAGACACCGCCTCAGGGACCACGGCAGGCTGTCCCCAGGTCCATCCACTCTGGCATGCCTAGGGGCTGACCCCTCCTCGCTGCGCAGTGTGCCGTGCATGAGTGCACACGACCTGTTCCTCCCCTCTGGCCAGTGGGCATCTGGCTAGGGGGCCGTGATGCTCCCTGGGACTGGGCATGGGGGTGCAGTGACTGGGTTGAACATGCCCGTGCTCAGCTGCAGCGGCTTCTGCCTGCCTGTCAGCGGGGACGGTGGGGCCAGTGCGCTGCCCGTGTGCCCAAGTCCAGCTCCCGCCGTCCCACCCCCACGGGGGGGGGGCACCGGCTCCGTTTCAGCCTCTTCTGAAGACGCAGGTGGGAAGCGCGAGTGTCTCTCGTGGCACTTGCCCCTGGCCCAGCTGCTCCTGCCGTCCTCTCCAGTTGAAGGGTCTCTGCTCCAGGACTCTGGTTCACTGCACATACTTCAGTCTGAGGTCCTCCCGGGACCGTCTTGCCAGGCCAGGCTCTCGGCTGCCTGCTCCTGGGCAGCTCTTCATTGCCCAGGCTCCGTGAGACCACAGCAGATCTCACTCTAGCAGCTTTCGGGCAAAGCCCACATGGCCCAGGAATCAGCAGCGCACGTGGCTGCCTCCCTTCCCCTAGGCCTCTCTGTCAGGGCCAGTCCAGCTGCTCCCTGAACAGCCAGTGGCCTGGGGAAGACAAGGGACAGTCAGCCGGCTGCCCAAGTCGTTCCGATCAGGAATTTCAGCTTGGCTGCTTCTCGATCCCTCCATGCTGATGCCGTTTCCTGTGAGGTCCTGCCGCTCTCCGGCTTTTCTGTGGCTGTGCTGTGGCCTGTGGCCCCCAACCCAAGTGGAGCTGACCCTGAGTCTGCGACAGTCTGGTGTTGCTGACACAGTGCAGGAGAAGGAGCAGTGACACCGTGACAGTGACGGCCCCACCGACGGAGACCCTAGCGTCAGGGCTCTATTCTCTGAACGGGGTGTATTTGGTCCCTCCAAATTCCTGAGTTGGGCATGTGTTACCCGAGTCACAGGGGAGGAGACGGAGGCAGAAGGAGGGCAGTGGCTGGCCCAGGTGTCCACTCATTTGTGAAAGAGTTGGGACCGGACGTCGGCTCACAGAGGCCGCCATCTCGCTGTTTGCTCACTCCCTTCTTCAGTGATGCTGGCTGCAGTGGCCCTTTGTTCCGGTTTGGCACGTGCCCCCCAGTGGGTGCGGACACGCGTAGATGTCTTCCTCCAGCTGCGGCCCCTCCCCCCCGGGCGGGCAGCCTCTTGCCCTGCTGCTCAGAAAGGGACTTTCCCTCATGGGGGTTAAGGCATTGGCTCCTGGCAGGGTGAGCCTGTTCCCACTGGCCGCGTCTGCAGACACGTGGCTGTCATCTCTGGGGAGGCGCTACTGGCCTCTGGTGGGTGGGGGCCAGGGATGCTTCTAAACGCCCCACAATGCAGAGGGCGGCCCCACCCTGGATGAAGGGACACAAGGTGAGGCCACATAAGTGACCATGGAAGCAGCTGTGAGGGAAAGGAGGGGACGCGGCTGGACTGCTCTCCAGGGCTTAGGGGCCTCCCCGAGTCCTGTTTCTTTAAATGCTCCAGCTCCCACCCGCCAGTCCCCGGGAAGGAGGAGGCGAGGCCTGCCACAGGGACCTGCACACAGCTCTCGGGATTCAGCTCTGCGGCTGCCTGGGCCAGGGCGTGCCTGCCTCACAACAGTCCCCTCGTCACCCAGGAGGTCGCCCTCTTGGAGCCACACAGAGCCGGGGTGTGGGCCCGGGCTCCGGCCTTTCCTGGAGTCGGGCCGCGGGGCGTGCCCAGCTCAGTCACCTTGGATGTGGCGGCCAGCCTGTGCTCCACGCGGGCGGCCAGGCTGGCGGAGGCCGCCCCCTGGCACCGCAGCCTGTGGTGGAGCTGCAGCAGGGCTGCCGGCTGCGAGCTGCTGGTGTTGGCCATGGCCGTGAGCAGGACGCCCCGCATCATCTCCGAGGCCGAGCAGCTCTGAAACAGACCAAGGAGGGTGCAGGGCTGCCGGGCTGCCCCGGGCCAGCCCCCCAGTGCCCTGCTTCCCCTTCCCCCCACCCCGCCTCAGTCTGGCGGTGCCCCCAACACCCGCCCACCGCAGCAAATGCTGCTTTGCTCTGAGTTCCTGAGCACAGAACACAGGTAAGAGGGGACCTCAGGCAGAGGGACAACGCCCACCCTCTTCCCGTGGCCTACGGCCTCTTCTCTAAGTGAGCGCCAGCCTCCGTGCAGAGGCCCCAGGCCAGCAGCAGGGAGCAGGGAGCTCTGGACCTCCCGCCCCAAGGTGGCCCAGAGGCCGAGAGCAGAGCTGCACCTGCCACAGCGCCAGGAACTGGCAGGTGGCCGCAGGGTCCAGGGTGCCGATGCACTCCACCATCTCCAGGCTGGCAGCCGCCGCGATGTCCAGGAGGCCGTTGCCCAGGGCCACCTGCAGGCACTGCAGCAGCACCTCTGACGCCTGCGCCAGGTATTGCTGGGCCAGGGCCAGCCTCCTCTGCAGGGGCGGGGCAAGGACTCAGCCAGCTCCACCAGCGGGTGCGCAGTAGGGCCAGGGGCCGGGGGGGGGCGGGGGGCAGGGGGGGGGTGGGGGGCGGGGGGCGGGGGGCGGGGGGGGGGGGGGGGGCAGGGGGCAGGTGGGGGGCGGGGGGCAGGTGGGAGGGCAGGTGGGAGGGGCGGGGGCAGGGGGGAGGGGCGGGGGGCAGGTGGGGGGCAGGTGGGAGGGGCGGGGGGCAGGTGGGGGGCAGGTGGGAGGGGCGGGGGGCAGGTGGGGGGCAGGTGGGAGGGGCGGGGCCGCCGGGAGGGGCGCACCTTCAGGTCCCAGCCTTTCCGGCGGGGCTCCTCCGGGGCTGCCCTGCGGGTCTGCAGGCCGCTGTCAGGCTCCTGGCGGCCACCCTCATCTTGGACGATCTCCAGACACTTGAGACGGCTCCGCTCCGCGCCCGCCTGGAGACCATGCGCCACCAGTGGGGCATTCGTGGGGTGCACAGCGCCTGCCCCCGGAGCGCCTGCGGGTGTCCGTGGTCACGGGGCCCGGGGCGGGGCGGGCAGCAGGCGGGGAGCCGCTCCGGGGGCGCCAGCTGGCTGTGCACCGTCCTGCAGTCCCTGGGCACCGGCACCGATGGGCCGGGGCTGCCCCGGGGGCTGGGGGCAGATGCACAAGCCGCCCCCGGGGGGCCTGCGCCGGCCCGTCTGCAGGACACGCCACACTGATGGGGTCCTTGGCACCGTGGCCCTGGGTCTGTGGGGTCCCGTCCCCGCAGGCAGAGGCAGGGGCTGAGAGCGAGCTGGGTTGGGCCGCTGCGTTTCTGGAAAGCCGCCTGCCCAGCCCCGCGGGACTTAGTCCCGTTCCCTGATGCCCGCCCGTGGAGCGAACCAGACGGGAGCTTACCGAGAGGCTCTCCTCCCAGTAGGAGGAGGGGTGCACAGGGTCTGTGTGGGCAGCCAGCAGGCGCAGGGCCTTCCCCGCCAGGCCCAGGAGCCGGGCGCGGGTCTCCACGGAGCCTCTGAAGAGCGGCGGCAGGCTCCCTAGCTGTGCCAGCGCCATGTGGGCCAGGGTCCGCTTCAGCGTGGGCCATTCCTTCAGGAACACACACCGCCGTGGTTACCGCCTCCACCCAGCCCCAGCGCCCCCGGGCCCAGCCCCAGCGCCCCCCCGGGCCCAGCCCCAGCGCCCCCCGCGCCCAGCCCCAGCGCCCCCCGGGCCCAGCCCCAGCGCCCCCCCGGGCCCAGCCCCAGCGCCCCCCCGGGCCCAGCCCCCGCGCCCCCCCGGGCCCAGCGCGAGCGCCCCCCGGCCCAGCCCCAGCGCCCCCCCGGGCCCAGCCCCAGCGCCCCCCGGCCCAGCCCCAGCGCCCCCCCGGGCCCAGCCCCAGCGCCCCCCGGCCCAGCCCCAGCGCCCCAGGAGTGGCAGCAACCAGGCAGTCTGAGAAACACCCAGTGGGTGTTGGGGAGGGTTTCCAGGGCTCAGGTGTTTGGGGGGGTCACTAAAGTTTGCTTATATAACCTTCACTTGGGCTCAAGGACACACACATGAGTTCATATGAAGTTCAACTGTAGGACTACCTTTGATCTGTTTATAGTTACATCCAATTTGATTCCTAATGTATGAAATCTAAGAAAATGTCTAAAACAGCAGAACACGTTTCCTTCAAAACAACTTATTTTGTGGTTGAGCTTATTTTTTTAACACAATGTAATTCACCGTACGGGCTTTTTCACGTGCTGGCATTAGAGCAAACTCAGGACTTGGGGAGGAGGGCTGTCATGTGCTTGGCAATCCCCACAAGGCCACCCCACTTTCATGAGCCAGCTAGGTCCCCCGAGATGAGGCCTTTCCTCACAGGGCCTGGAGGCCCCCAACGGCCGGGAGAGACCCCTGGGGCTGTGCCTGGGAACTCCAGCCCTGGGGTTCCCACAGGTGGGCCCTCCCGTCAGGCACACAGTGAGACGGAGCCCCCATCACAGCAGGACACCGTGTGGGGAGCACATCCCAGCAAGTGTCTGGACGTTACCAGGCCGAGGGGCGTGTGGTCGCTCATGCTCTGCAGGTAGGTGGCCAGCAGCTTGTCTGCGGAGCTCTGCTCTAACTGCCCCTGCCAGGTGAGCTGGGCCGTGTCCAGACACACCTCCACCAGGCTGAGCTTGACGTGTGCCAGCTTCCTCATCAGAGGCGTGTTGACCGTCTGCAACTGACACAGTTGGAGTCAGTGTGGCTATCTGACGTCTGAGCCGTCAGCACGATGAAATAACGGATGTGTGCCTCACACCCCAATTCCCCTCCTCGCTTCCCCTCCATCCCACCTCCATGAGATTCCTCCTTCCCGGCGATGCTTAGCGACCTCTGGACCGAGGTTTGCCTTTCCTAGGTGGTGCGGATGGTCTCGGTGTGTGCTGTCTGTCTGGCTCGTTTCGCTGACATAATCCAGGTTTGCCCTTGTGGTTGCATGGTGTCACCCCCCCCTTGCGCCTGAGTCGTGTTCCGTGCTGTGTACAAGCTCCACGTGGGCCACTGCAGGGACCACTCGGCGAACACCCCCACAGGGCCGTGTGTGGACAGGAGTGGCATGGCCGGGTCGTGGGGCGGGCCCATGTCAGCTTTAAGAAACTGCCACCATTCTCCAAAGGCTGTGCATTTCACTTCACAGGCCCCCAGCACTGCGTGGGCTCCAGGCTCCCCGCCACGTCCCTGCCAGCGGTGGGTGTGGCCAGTCTTTCGGAGTCTCCATTTCCAGAGGTGTGTGGGGGAGGTCATTATGATTAAAATTTGGAATTCCATGATTCACTATTGAAGTCTGCCATCTTTCACACCAGTTTTCAGCATCCACGTATTTTCTTTAGAGAAATATCTGTTCAAAGCTTTTGTCCATTTTTTGTTGGGTTTTCTTATTAAATTTTGAGAGTTGTTTATATATTCTGTATATAAAAGCTTTTTCAGACAGATGACTTGCAAATATTTTCTCCCAGTCTGTGACTTGTCTTTCGTTCTCTTAATAGTGTCTTTTGAAGAGCAGGAGCCCAGTTTATTCGTTATGGATCGCGCTTGTGGTCTCCTGAGTGCTCAGCCTCAGGTTGCAAAGCTGTCTTCCTCTAGAAGTTCTATAGTTTCAGCTCTCACATTCGGGTCTGTTCTCATGGGGGCGGGGCGGCCATGAACTGAGTGTACTGTTCGGCCACCCAGCTTCCAGCACTACCCCGCCACAGACTGGGCTCCTCAGTGGATGGCCCTGCACTGCTGCTGATGGTCGGGCTCCAGTCTGTGTGTGTCTGCTTCTGGGCCCTCTATGATGCTCCACTGAGCTGTGCATCTAGTTTTACACTAAAATCCCACCCTCTTGATTCCTGTGGCTTTATAATAAGTCTTAAAATCAGGTAGCGTGGACTTCCAACTTCGTTTTTCTTTTTCAAGATTGTATTAGCTATGTTAGGTGTTCTGCAATTCCATATGAATTTCAAAATGATTTTGTCCATTTCTATCAAAAAGCTGCAGTTATCTTGATAAGGATTGCAGATCGTTTAGGGAAGAAGTGACACCTTAATAATATCAAGTCTTTTGATCCATGAACTGATGTATCTTTCCATTTATTTAGGTCTTCTTTAATTTTACTCAGCAATGTTCTGCAGTGCTCAGGGTATAAGTTTTCACTTTTTGTCAAATATCATTTTTATGCTGTCATAAATGGTAGCTTAAAAAATGGGTAATATCTGATTGATCACTTAGTATATAGAAATATAGAATTAATACTTGCAAATTATTCTTATATCCTGCCACCTTATTAAACTCACTTGTCACTACTAGTAGCTTTTATTATTTTGTTGTAGATTGCATAGGATTTTCTACACCAACAATGATGCCATCTGTGAACAAAGACAGTTTTACTTCTTCCTTTCCAATCTGGTTGCTTTTAATTTCTTTTTCTTGCCTTAACTGAATTGGCTAGAATGCTAATACGATGCTGAATAAAAATGGTGAGCAGAAGACCCCTATCTTAGTCCTTATCTAAGGGTAAACCATTCAGCCTTTCACAGTTAAGTGTGATGTTAGCTCTAGTTTGTTTTCATAGATGCCTGTTAGCAGGCTGAGGAAGTTCTCTTCTATTAATAGTTCGCTAAGAGTCTTCTTTTAAAAAGCAGGAACGGGTACTGGATTTTATCAATTGGTTTTCCTGCATCCACTGAGATGATCATATGGATATTTTTTTTTAATATGGTAAACCAAATTGATTGATTTTTTTTTTAAAAGATTTTATATGGGAATTGGGGAAGGGGAATAGCGTTAGGGAATCGGGGAAGGGGAACAGCCAAGTTGTTGTCCTTCAGTCTTACTTGTGGAGGGCGCAGCTAGCTCAGCTCCAAGTCCAGTCGCCATCTGGCCGCCCATCAGCAGCTCGCTGCCGCTCAGCTCAACGTGCCGTGTTTAATCTTAGTTGTGGATGGGCATAGCCACCATCCCATGCGGGAGTCAAACCAGCAAGCTTATTTTTAGGAGCACGCGCTCTCACCAGCTGAGCCATCCTGCCACCTGTTGGCAGCTCAGAGGCAGCTCAGCCCAGGCACAGCGCCCCCGGCTCATGTAGGAATCAAACTGGCGACCCTGTTGCTCGGAGCTCGTGCTCTTAACCAATTGAGCCACTGGGCTGGCCTCTCATTTCTGATATTGGTTATTTATGTTCTCCACCCACCCTCTTTTTTTCCTGATCAATTTGGATAGAAGTTTATCAATTTATTTATTTTTTTCAAAGAACCAGCTTTTGGCTTTATTGATTTTCTCTTTTATTTTTCTGTTTTGTATTTCACTAATTTCCACGCTGATCTTCAATTTCCTTTTTTCTACTTGAGTTTAATTTGTTCTTTTTCTGCTTTCTTAAGAAGAAGATGAAGTCAATGATTTGGGATCTTTTTCTTTTCTCATACAGGTATTAGAGCTACAACTTTCCCCCTAGGTGCTGTGTGAGAGACATCTCAGAATCTCTGGTGTGCTTTTTTCTTTCCGTTCAAAAATACTTTCCCTTTTGTTTTCTTCTCTGGACCATAGTTACTCTGATATATGCTATTTACTTTCCAAATATTTGGGCATTTCTCCCACAGCTTTCTGGGTTTTTTTGTTTTGTATTTTAATGGAGGTAAAATTGACATGCCATAAAATTAGCCATTTTAAAGTGTAAAATTCACCGGTACTTGGTGCATTCACAACCCTGTGCACCATTGCCTGTGTCTACTTCCAAATGGAACCCACACCCACTCGAAACCACGCCCCATGCCCACCCCGCCCCCACCCCACAACCACAGATTGCTTTGACTCTGTGGTAGGTGCTATTCTAGCCTCTGCTTTCTCATTTCGGCTTCAGTTCCATTGTGGTCTCAGTACATACCTTATGTGACTTAAGGCCCTTTATATTTATTGGGGCTTGTTTTACATTTGTGGTCCAGAACATGGAGTATCATGGAAAACGGTCCCCATGCTGCTGTGAGGGCGTTTCATCACCTATTCGGTAGAACTGGTGGATATGGTCACATCTTATTTTCTGTCTGCTTGTTCTGCTTGTATTCGAGCGAGGGGCATTGCAATCTCTGGCTATTAATTGTAGATTTGTCTACTTCTGCATTGCGATGTTATCAGTTTTGCTTCATGTATTTTGAAAGTCCATTACTAGGCACAATGTTGAGAGTATTATGACCACTTGCTGAGCCGACCCCTTCACATTACGAAGTGGATTCTCTGTCTCCAGTGACGTTCTTGCTCTGCAACCAGCTTTGCCTGATGTTAATGTGACCACTGCAGCTGTCTTTTGATGAGTGTCAGCCTGGTGGCCTTTTTCCATCCTTTCAATTCTAGCTTATTTATGTCTTTCTGTTTCAAGTGGCTTTCTCATAGGCATCATGTAATGGGTCTGACAAATCCTTTTAATTGGGCAGCCAGACCATTTTGACTTCGTGTGATTATTAGCAGAGTTAGGTTTCAGGTCCCACCCTGCTGTCTGTTTTCTTTTTTTTTTTTTTTTGGTTTTATTATTTTTTTTGAGGGCAATGTCACTGACCCTCGTATGT
Organism: Aselliscus stoliczkanus; assembly: GCA_033961575.1. Classification (NCBI taxonomy): domain Eukaryota; kingdom Metazoa; phylum Chordata; class Mammalia; order Chiroptera; family Hipposideridae; genus Aselliscus; species Aselliscus stoliczkanus. The sequence continues at coordinate 185,995,816 of CM066729.1, forward strand.
GGGATCCGAACCAGGGCCGCTGGCATCCCAAGCCAGCTCTTAACCAATGCGCCACTGGGCCGGTCCATGCTGTCTGTTTTCTATTTGCCCCATCTGTTCCTTACTCACTTTCCCCTTTTTCTGCTTTCTTGTGGAACAAATGCACTATTTTTATGATTTCTTTTTATCTCTGTTCTTGGGTTATTAGGTACACCTCCATGTTCTGTCATTTTGTGGTCGCTTCAGGGTCTATAGCATATCACACCGCTTCACACGGAGCATGAAAGTCCTTTGTGCTACTGCCGTCATACACTTTCACATCTGTTATAAACCCTATGAGTCACTTATTTTCGTTTAAGCCACCAATTTTCTTTCAAAGATAAATAATAAGAGAACTCTCCTAAGTCTGCCCAGGCGGTTTACTTTGGATGCTCTGAGGTCGCTGTGTGGTGCCCCGCCCAGTACCGCCCTGGCCCACACCTGGGCAGCGGCTGGGAGGCTCCCACACTGCGTCTGCCCAGGCGCCTTCTTTCAGCTCTTGAGCATTTGGGGCAACCTTTGACCCACCTTCCTTCTGGGGAGAGATTTTTGCTGAGTACAGAGATCTAGACGGACAGGTCTTTCGGTGCTTTACAGGCCTGTGTCACTGTCGACCTGTTGCTCTGTACACGTTGCCTGGTTTTAAGAACTTTTAGTCATGTCACTGGTTTTAAACCCTTCAGTTACGATGTGCCCTGGTCTGGTTTTATTCCATCATAGTTCTTGTGCTTGGGACTCATTAAGCGTCTTGATCTGTCGGTGGAGAGCTACTGTTGTTAAATCTGGGAACATTTCAGCCATTATTCCTTCCAGTGTTTCTCTGTGAACTGCTGTGTGTCCTTGCCTTATGGATTCCCCACAACACACTGTCTGTGAGCCAGAAATCACTCATCTCACCGACACTTAATTCTGACTTCTGCTCTCTTTTCTTCCTTTCCTTTTTTTTTCCTAAAGATTTTTTTATTGGGGAATTGGGGGAGGGGAACAGCGTTGGGGAATCGGGGAAGGGGAACAGACAAGTTGCTCTCTTTTTGTTCTTCAGTCTAGTTGCGGAGGATGTTGCTTCACTGGTATCGTCATTGCGCTCTTCCCGGATGAGGCAGATGAGTTGCCGGCCTCTGGATGGTCGCTCACCGTGGCTATTGGCAGCTCACGCTGGCTGCCGGCCACTCACTGTAGCCTCTGGCAGCCCACTGCAGCAGGGGCTGCAGTCTTACACCATCACCGGGGCTCGCAGCCCAGCTCCAGGTGGAGCTGTTGTTAGCTGTGGAGGGCAGTGTCACTGGCCCCGTATGTGGGATCCGAACCGGGGCCGCTGGCGTCCCAAAACCAGCGCTTAATCACCGCGCCGCTCGGCCGGGCCTCTTCCTTTCCTTTTAATAACTCCAATCGCTGTGTCTGTGCCTCCTCCAATCTTCTGCAGTCCCTGCCGTTACCCATCCGGGTATTCATCTCACACGCTGTGGTTTCCGCCCTCCGAAGATCAGTTTCGCTCTTCTTTTCATATCTTTGTCTCCTTCGCTATCTGAATGTGTGGAATGCAGTTGTGATACAGGTTTTAATGTCCTGACTTCCAATTCAGCTCCGGGCTGGTTCTGATTGGCTGATTACTCTCCTTATCATGAGTTATGTTTTCCTGCCTTTTTGCATCCTGTCATTTCAGATTGGCTCCGAGACGAGGTGCATTTCATCTCGTTGGCTGCTGGAGTTCTTTATGTTCCTGTAAGTTTCTGAGCTTTGTTCTGGGCAGTTATTTGGAAACAGGGAATTTTCGGGGTTGTGGGGCAGTACCTCTCCCTGGCTAACTATTCCCCACTCTCTGTGCCCGGTGCCTGTGACCGTAAGATGTGGACAGGTGCGTCCCAGCCCTGAGTGAGCACCAGGCACTGCTTCTTAGCATCCTTCCACTGATGCCTCCGGCCGCAGGTAGGGCCCTCCCGGGGACGCGCTGCTCAGTCCCAGGCGGGCACTTTGCACCCCCAGCACTTGCCTCTCTGGCCCTCTGTCCTGCCAAGTGCAGCCGCCTCACTCTCCCTCGACCCCCACCTGCATCCCCTTGATTCAGGCAGTAGCCAGCCTCCCCTGGGTCCCCCCACATGGCCGCAGGGAGTGTATGTGGGTCGGCTCTGCTCACAGACGGCTGTCCGCCTTTGCTGAACACGTTATTTGGGGTGCTTTTCGGTTCTTTCAAGTGGGAGGAGGGAGTGAGCAGGGTGCCCCAGGCTCCAGGACATGTACTTACATCTTGAGGGGCCAGGAGGCCCTGGACGCGGTGGGACAGCTCCTCCACCTCGGCCACAGCTCTCTGGGCCAGGCCGCAGGCCTCCAGGTAACACGCCATCCTCCGCTCCTCGTCCGGCCCGCTTCGGGCACATAACCTTCACCAGACGGAGAGCGGAGTCACCACAAAAGGTCGACGCACCAGTTGTCAGCGCTAACAGGACGTGCAGAGGGCAGCCTCTCTGTGACTAGGCTGTGTCGCCAGCATGTGGCCTCAGCGCACCCCACAGAGAGGCACGCACCCTGCACTGTCTTCACGGACACTGAGCCTGGCCCCATGGGGGCGCTGGCCACCCACCCCACCCCACATTCCTGTGGGTTCTGCTCTGCGTTTCCAAGCCCCACACCGACCGCACTCCATTCCACCACAGTGCGTGACTGAGGTTGCATTTCCTAAGCGCCCACCTCGCTTTCCCTCATGGCGGCTGGTTTTAATACCTTACATGTGATTGGCTTGTTGTGCTTTGACATGCTGTGTGTCACCTGGCTCATAGGTGGCCCGGGGGGGCAGGGCAGGGGCGAGGCTCTGCAGGGGTGGCAGGCGGCAGCAGCCCAGGGCACAGGGGTCAGGCCCACCTCTGCCCTTGCCGGTGTGAACAGTGCAGGGGTGACATGCTGTGTGTGAGCATGTGTGTAAGTGGGGTAGCACGGTGTGTGGGGTGCGTGTGGCCTGCGTGTGGACACTGTGGGTGGCACGTGTGCCGTGACCATGTGTGGGGATGGTGGCCAGTGCTGTGTTTCTGGGGTGGGGTCATGGGGCTGAGCAGGTGGGACACCGAGGTGGCAGGACAGAAGCAAGGACACTGTGATGGGCTGCACTTGATGGACACCCCAAGTGCGCTGTCACCAAGGGAGGTGCAGGTGGGCACAGGGCCAGGAGGAGGCGTTTGGGGCCCCGTGGGGGTTGACGGGGAGGAAAGGTGGCATTAGGGGAGTGGTGAGGGATGGGGAGTAGAGAAGGAGTGGAAGGGCATGACTGACCTGGCACGAGGTCTATGCTGTCACAGCGCATGGAGTACACGTCCCCAGAAAGGACAGGGACAGCAGCACAGCCACAGGTGTGTCTGCAGCGAGACCCGCTCACCTCTTGATATTCGCACGTTCCAGTTTTATAGCTGCACAATTCTCTTTGTAGCCACAGCTGATAAACTTTCTCTCAATTTCCACCAAGCAGTCATCCATCTCGTTTAGCAGGACCTGGCACGGGGGAGCTTCCCCGGCCGCGGACTCCTGAGCCGCCTGGATCCGGAGGCTCACGCACCTGCCGGGCAGGGGCTACACGTTAGATTCCACCAAACACACGACCAATGTGACAAGGCCAGAAACTCAAGACGACATCAACTGTCCACGCGGCACCACCAGTGCCACTAGCTTCCACCCACGATGCCGGAAGGAACACCTTCAGGAGGTTCTCGGAGACCAAGGCCCCACCAGCCACATCCTCCAGCCACACAGACAGTTAAAAAGCAGCCCCCACTCCAGGTGCCCATCATTTGTGAGTTCAAAACCACGCTCCAAACGGCTGGGGGCAGAAACGAGCCCCGTGGGAGTGGCCGTCCATCCCTTGTGAGAAGGGGAGCGGCCCTGGAGCTCAGAGGTGCCACTGGCAGCAGAGGCGGCAGGAAGGTGTGGACAAAGTGACAAGCGCAGAGATGGGAACAGAACTGCGACAACAGTCCCTCGGCAGCACAGAAAGGAGAGCGTGACAAGGAAGAAGCAGAAACAAATCCAAAATGAGACAAATCCCGTTGCTTTGGCCAATACAGCACAAGCTGCTTCTTGGAAAAGGTCAGCGGAACCAGGTTCTGGTTCCAAGGAGGAGAGACGGCAGAGTGACGACAATGAGGGGGCGGAGCTCACACGCAGCCTCTGTAAAAGCTACAAGAATCTGACGGTGGGCATTTGCACTGACACAGCCAAAGCCCCGAAGAACGTTTTCTCGAAAATGCAAATCGCCAGAAAGATGGCTCAAAAAGAAGCTGAAAATCTGAAAGACTAACAACCGTGAAAGAACTCCTGCTCCTTGAAGTCCTGCCCAGATGGGGGTGGGGGCCGCCTGGGGCCGCCTGGGACAGAGCCGTGGGAAAGCGGCTAAGCAGAGGGGTGGGAGACGCCGAGCACTTGACCCAGCTCTGCCCTGTTATAGGGCGAGAGGAGGCACCACCCCAGCGGCCAGCTCACCTGCCCCAGGTGCCTGTCCCCTCAGCCTGAGAGGGGCCCACAGGAATCCCATGCCCTGCTCAGTGAGAAATGAGGGGCGTTCCCAGAGAACTTAGGAACATGACCAGGCCACCTGCATCCAGTCCCAAGCAAAGGCACACTGGGAAGGAAGCGGCACTGCCCGGGGGGCCCCCAGCCCGACCTGAGGCTCTTGCGGTGACCTCCCAGTCGCCACCTTTGAAGTGGCCGTGACAGACGCCCTGCTTCTCAGAGAAGGTAGGCAGGACGCACAGGACATTGGAGTGTCCTGCAGCTGGGAGAACATGTGCTGTATGGCCCTCGTTACGTAAGTCTCTGACGGAGGAAAGAAAACCACAGCTCTCATGGTAATTAACAGTTTTCCTTACAAAAATTACCTGACTTCTACAAAGAAGGGCACTATAACCCTAATAAACATCTATGCACCCAACATAGGAACTCCTAATTACATGTAACAGATTTTGACAGACATAAAGACAGAGATCAATGGTAACACAATCATAGTAGGGGACTTCAACACCCCATTGTCACCAATGGACAGACCCTTTAGACAGAAAATGAACACAGAAAGAGGGGCCTTAAATGACACTGTAGACCAGCTGGACTTCATTGATATTTTTAGAGCATTTCACCCTGAAAAAACAGATTATACATTCTTCTCAAGTACACATGGGACATTTTCCAAGATAGACCACGTTAGGCCACAAAACAAGTCTCAGTAAATTTAAGAAGATTGAAGTCATATCAAGCAGATATAAAGGAAAAACTGATGGTTGCTGGCTGGGAGGGAGTGGGGAAGAGGGAGAGGGGGAAGGTTTTGGACAGTGTAGGTGGGACTACAATGTTGCCACAGGGAGATGGGGGCAGTTCTGGGAATGTATTTGATAATGTTGTGAAGAGACTATCATGTTAAGTGAAATAAGTCAGTCGGAGAAAGACAAGTACCATATGATCTCACTTATATCTGAAAAACTGAATGAACGATCAAAGTAAACAGACTCGTAGATGTAGAGGAAAAACTGAGGGTTGCTGGTTGGGAGCGGGGTGGGGATGGGTGGAAGGGGAAGGGATTAGACAGCATAAATAGACAACTACAATATTGCCACAGGGATATGAAACACAGTTCGGGGAATATAATAATGTTGTAAAAATTTTGTGGCGTGTCAGATAGTCACATGTCTTGTTAGGGAGACCACTTCGTGGATGGAGTAGAGGCTTGATCACTGCCCTGTACACCTGAAGCTGAGGTTGTATAGTATTGTATGCCAACTGTAACTGAATATGTGGATGGTCACGGGATGTGGCGTATACTGTGGAGGGGAGTCAGGGGAGTTGTGATGGATATGTATGATATGGGGGGGAGTGGGGTGGCAAACTGGGGGAGGCAGGTTGTCACTTTGGGGGGTAAAAAGTATAACTATTGCATTGTGTTGTACATCTGAAACTAATAAAAAAAATTTTAAAAAAATTTACCTGGCTTCTAAATCTGTGGTCATGAATTCCAATATGGGCGCTCGGTTCGGTCTTTCTTTCTTGAGAACCGTGAAGGCCTCGATGAGTTTTTGGAAGAGCTGGCAGACCTGAGGACGGCCCACTGATGTGAGTGGGGCCCCGGCCTCAGGCCCCTCTCCCGGGCAGGCCCGTCCTCACCACTTCTCTCCCCTGGCTTTCCATGGACAAGAGGGCATCTCCCAGGGTCAGCGTGGAGCTGTACCAAAACTCCTCACCGCCTCCCAGGTGCCGGGCCTGCTCAGCCAGCTTCTTGGCTTGTCCGTAGTTCTTCTCCTTGTTGGCCAATTGTGCTAGGAGGAGCAGGCATGTGGATTCTGCACAAGGATCGTCAAGCTCCTGAAAAGATGTGCATATATGGAGGCAGGATGAGGTGGGGGAGGGGGGGACACAAGGGCAGAGATGGGGAGAGAGAGCGACAAATTGAGAGGGACAGCGAGCGTGGGGGCTCCGGGCGCAGGCCTTGCCACCGTGTCCATCCACGGGGCTCCTCGCCACGTTTGCCCCAGGGCACAGGGCGGGCTTGCGGCCTGTGAGAGAAAACCTACCCCCAGGGCTCTGGACAGTGGTAACAGCCCTGGGAGGCCCCTGCCCTTCAGCCGTAGGCGCTGGCACTGGCCCGCCCTCCTGGGGCACAAGCCACAGGCCCCCACTAGGCTTCAGCCCCAGCCCGGGGGCCTCCATCCGGATGCCGGTCCAGAGTAAAGGGGCGGATCTGGGTGACGGGCCGAGCTTCCTGTGTCCCAGCTGGCCAGGGCTCCCTCCGGCCCCCCACTCACTGCACACGCTCAGAGGAGGCCTGGGGTGGGGGGGGGCCTTGCTGGCCTCTGGACTGAGCCCCAGCAGGAGGACCTTGAGGCGGGACGAGCAGAAGTCCAGTATGGCTGAGTCCGGGGGAAGTGGCCAGCATGCAGCCCAAAGAGGCTGAGTGGGGGGCCTGGTGTACTCATCCCAAGAGCCAGGGCCCCGGGGGGGCCGGCGTGTGCAGCTTCAGGTGCAGCTGCTGTGGGATATTAGCCACAGCGGGGAGAACAGGTGGGGATGGAGGCCGGCACCCGTGGGGACCGGGGGCTGCGCCGGAGCGGGCGGATGGAGCCGGAGGGACAGGCTGAGGGCTGGCTTGCTGGGGGAACAGTGTGTGGCCGCAGGTAGCCACATCCATTCCCCAGGAGTGGATGGGGAGAAGGACAGTCCCTGCAGACACGCAGGGAAGACAGCCCCTGCCAACAGGTCACCGGGGGCTGAGGGCTGTGCGCTCAGCGAAGAGCCAGAGGAGAGCGGCGATGGAGACTCCAGGATGTGGGCTGGGTGGGTGAGGGGTGATGCCAAGACCCACACACACCTGTCCACACTGCCCGAGACCCACACACACCTGTCCACACTGCCCGAGACCCACACACACCTGTCCACACTGCCCGAGACCCACACACACCTGTCCACACTGCCCGAGACCCACACACACCTGTCCACACTGCCCGAGACCCACACACACCTGTCCACACTGCCCGAGACCCACACACACCTGTCCACACGCCCTGAGGCCCACACACACCTGTCCACACGCCCTGAGGCCCACACACACCTGTCCACACGCCCTGAGGCCCACACACACCTGTCCACACGCCCTGAGGCCCACACACACCTGTCCACACGCCCTGAGGCCCACACACACCTGTCCACACTGCCCGAGACCCACACACACCTGTCCACACTGCCCAAGACCCACACACACCTGTCCACACGCCCTGAGGCCCACACACACCTGTCCACACGCCCTGAGGCCCACACACACCTGTCCACACGCCCTGAGACCCACACACACCTGTCCACACGCCCTGAGACCCACACACACCTGTCCACACGCCCTGAGGCCCACACACACCTGTCCACACGCCCTGAGGCCCACATACACCTGTCCACACTGCCCGAGACCCACACACACCTGTCCACACTGCCCGAGACACACACACACCTGTCCACACGCCCTGAGGCTCACACACACCTGTCCACACTGCCCGAGACACACACACACCTGTCCACACGCCCTGAGGTCCACACACACCTGTCCACACGCCCTGAGGCCCACACACACCTGTCCACACTGCCCGAGACCCACACACACCTGTCCACACGCCCTGAGGCCCACACACACCTGTCCACACGCCCTGAGACCCACACACACCTGTCCACACGCCCTGAGGCCCACACACACCTGTCCACACGCCCTGAGGCCCACACACACCTGTCCACACGCCCTGAGGCCCACACACACCTGTCCACACTGCCCGAGACCCACACACACCTGTCCACACGCCCTGAGGCCCACACACACCTGTCCACACGCCCTGAGACCCACACACACCTGTCCACATGCCCTGAGGCCCACACACACCTGTCCACACGCCCTGAGGCCCACACACACCTGTCCACACGCCCTGAGGCCCACACACACCTGTCCACACGCCCTGAGGCCCACACACACCTGTCCACACGCCCTGAGGCCCACACACACCTGTCCACACGCCCTGAGGCCCACACACACCTGTCCACACGCCCTGAGGCCCACACACACCTGTCCACACGCCCTGAGGCCCACACACACCTGTCCACACTGCCCGAGACCCACACACACCTGTCCACACTGCCCGAGACCCACACACACCTGTCCACACTGCCCGAGACACACACACACCTGTCCACACGCCCTGAGGCCCACACACACCTGTCCACACGCCCTGAGACCCACACACACCTGTCCACACGCCCTGAGGCCCACACACACCTGTCCACACTGCCCGAGACCCACACACACCTGTCCACACTGCCCGAGACACACACACACCTGTCCACACTGCCCGAGACAAGATCGGAACCCCCAAGGCTTGATGGTGCCACTGAGTTTTTATACCAATTGATTAGGAAACTGTCTCTCTCTGGGGCTCTTAGAAGCAAGTGACAGCCTGTCTGGTCTGCAGCTTTGCCTCACACCCCTCCCCCGCAGGGAACACGAGTCTGCATATGCTGCGCAGAGAGGAGCACCTGAGGGCCTGAGAGGGGCTGAGCTCGCAGGATCTGGAGCTGCCCTCCTTGGGAGGGGACGCACATATGGGGGCTCCACTCTGTGCTGCAGTTTTCCCAAGGGCATCCATCCTCGTGGGGACACAGCCCAGGAGGAAAGTACCAGCCCAGCCTGGGAGAGGGAGCTGGAGCTTGGGCCTCTGGAAGGGCCAATCCCGGGGGGGGGGCACCCCAAAGATCTGTGCTCCACGGCAGAGCGGGCACAAGAAGCCAGCAGCCAGGCTGGAATGCTCGCTCTCCAGGGGGCAGGGTGAACCCCAGGCTGCCAGTGAGACCCCGAGGCCGCAGACACCACAAGGCCCACCTACGAGTGGGAACAGGCTCACGGGTCGGAGGGCGGGGACACCGTCGCCCCTGGAGGAAGGGGCCAGGGGCCTCTCCGGGGGCCCACCCCGCACACAGTCACTGAGAGGCCTGCTGGGAGCCTGGTCAGCTCGGGTGAGTGAGTGCCGGACGGTAGGAAGGGCGTGACGGAGGGCATGGGGGCTCTCCACGGACAAGGGCTCTGCGAAAGACAAATACGGCTCTTGGCCTGAACGCCGGACGCCGCTGCAGGACAGACAGACCTGCTCAGGCGGGGCGGCCTCGCCAGCCGGCAGGGAGGCCCTTACCCGGGAGGCCTGGCACGCCTCCGACAGCAGCATCCTCGCCGGCTGGTACAGGTCCATGTCCAGCAGCACCTCTGCTTTGAGGGCCCACAGCTGGGGAAAGGCCGTGCCGGCCAGGCCTCTCCCAGTCTCTCGGTTTATCTTCAAAACCTGTAGGGCAGCGCAGGGCCGCACACCTGACGCCGGTGCCGGGCGGCCCCCCCGGCCAGCGCTGTAACACGCGGCCACCCTGAGCCACGTCCACACCGAGTGGCCCAGCCCAGATTTCCTCCTGTCTCTTCGCACCAACCAAGCCCAGCAGCGGCTGAGCCCGTGGTCCCTGGGCCACGCTCCTCCCTTCCGCGCTTCCAGCTCCGGGCCCTCTCCCGGACCAGGCAGCACCCGCCCGTGGGCGGGGACAGGTTTCGGGCCCTTGGCAGTCCTGGGGGCGGTGGCACACCGAGCCTTCCTGCAGGGGCAGCCTGCACGGCCCTGGCTGGCTCAGCACGGAGGCCCAGGTGGGGACGGGCGCTCTCTGGCTGCAGAGCGTGCTGGCGGGGCGGTCTGTGTGGCAGGCAGGGATGCGAGTGGCCAGACCCACGGGCGGGCGTGCTCTCTGGCTGTGAGGGCCTGCCCTTCCCGGCCCGCTGTGCCCCGGCCTGTCTTCTCTGAATCCTCTGGCTGTGAGGGCCTGCCCTTCCCGGCCCGCTGTGCCCCCGGCCTGTCTTCTCTGAATCTCTGTGTCGGTCTGCAGCCCGTCTTCCCAGGGACTTCCAGAGCCCTGAGTTCAGGGACTCCACCAGGTCCTGGGTTTCCCAGGACACCTGACCCGACAGACAGCTAAGACGCGCCCTGGCTCCCTGGCCCAAGTGGCCCTCCTGTCACCGCCGGGCCCTGCTGACACCGGGACCAAAGTGCTCCTGGCAAAGCAATGCTACCTTGTCCTTCGCCACCAGGACCTTTGTCTCTGCTGGCTGGGCGGCAGCCACACGTTCACGCAGTGTCGGCAGACTTTCTTCTAACCGCAGTTCCCGATTCTTCTCCTTTTTCAAGGCAATTTCTTTTCTGCAGCTAATGTAGGTAAAACGAATATGCTCAAGAAGGAATACAGTGGCCAAGAAGTACATGGAAGTGTCCGATTTCATCAGTAATCAGCGACCTGCAGTTCAAACAGCTGCGAGAGGCTGCCGCCCCCCGCCCCCCGCCACGTGTTGCCAAAGATGAAAACAGCAGCACCCATGACTCCCACGGTCGCTCTTCTCCGCCACTCTCCCCCCAGACTCCAGACTCGCACCCGGCTCTAGCTTTGCCATCTGGCCTGCGTGCTTCACAGGCTGCTGCCCAGAACCCCGCCCCAGCCGAGGCGGGGCACCGGCAGCAGCTCCGCCCCGTGGGACCACCTCCTCCATCTTCAGGGTGCTGCTTCCCTCGCCTCACCGCCCCACCCTCCCCACCCACCCCTGCAAATTCTCCGTCCTGTCTCCCCTCCACTCGCATGGCCCGGCCTAGACATGCTGTCCAACAGGAGGGTCAGTAAGTAATTAACTGCACCCCAGGCACAGCCCCACACCCTGACCCCACGCACTGCCCCCTGGGCCAAGGGCCTCCCAACACCCCACTGTCCGGCCGAGGTGGGGGGGGGCTGGGGCTTGGAGGGGACACGGCCAGGAGCAGGGCCACGTGGCCACTCGCTCCTCTCTCCAGGTGAGCCCGTCCTGTGCACTGGGTCTCGGGGGAGCCCGCAGCAGACGCACCTCGCCTGCTCCGTGTCACCGATGTAGGCTTGTCCGACCGCTTCTTCATGGAAAGCAGCTGCTTCTCTCAACCCCAAGTCGGAACAAACCAGGGCAAGTCTGGGGGACAGAAAGCGGAGTTAAGGCTGCCACACAGGCTGCCCCGGGCTCCATGCACTCGGTAAAAAGTGGTCAGTGAAGAAAGCAATGCATGATTTGATGGTATTTTCAATAATTTTTAAAGCTAGGCAAAAGTACTAGGGAAAAATAACAGGTGGCTCTATCAAATTTCCGGGAGACGGAAACCAGCGTTCGCTTAGGTATCTGACTCATGCACGGTTCTAACCTCAGGGTCACCGTGAAGGTCGAGACGGCGGGAGGGCTCTGACCGCCCATCGCACGTCGGCACCGAAGCCGCGCGGTGGTTCTTGGTGGAACGACTCAAAACGTACATGAGCACAGCTGACAACAGCACGACATCAGCCTCAGAGCACAGCATGGCGAGGGGCGTCTCTGTGCCACCAGAGTGACCACCTCGCCACGTCTCGGGCCCTCTGCCGCCTGCCTGACCGCTCTGCGCTGCTCATTCGGAGGGGCTGGGAGCTTGCAGGAAAGCCACACACACCCCGGACTTCGTCTCCCTGGGACGAGACAGGCCCACTGACCGGAGGTGGTAGAGGTCCTCCAGGCCCGTGCTGCCCACCACGGAGGCCGAGATCAGCACAGCCAGCTGCAGCACGGGCACCGCGAGCTCGTGAAGCGACAGCTTCTGCAGGCATCTGACCAGCCGGTCCAGGTAATACAGGCTGTGCGTCTGCAAACACACAGCGGGCACAGCGGTCACAGGAGGAGGGGGGGCCCTTCAGAGCCAAGCACGGAGCCTGGCACACGGAGGTGTTCAGCCAGCGTCTGTCAAATGAATGAATGAATGAGTGAATGAATGATGTGCCTCCTCCTTCTCCTTCAGGAACGCCTTTCGTTTGTCCTGTGTAATTACCTGTAAGCTCCAGCACTCCCGTGTAAAGATTCTAGGAGAAACATTCCATTTACACAGTTAGTCAAGTTAACGTTTTTGTTTCACTTTCCCACTAAAAACTGCTGATCCATTAAAAACGGAATTTATGTATATATACAACTTCTTTAACAGTTAATGTAGATTAGAACTAATACCTATAATGTCAGGCTAGGTTTGATAAAATAATTATTCTTCAGTGAAAAATTAGAAAAGTTGGATGAACTATTTTTAAAATCTGCTTTAAAGCACAGTGGACAAAACAGGGGCCACATACCAAACCTGACGCACTCGGGGGAGGCCTGCCTGGCGGGCCCTACAAACTCAGGCACTGAAAGTAACCACACAAGGTGGCCGGGATGTAAAAATTCCTGACCAGAAGTGGTCACATCCTGGGCCTGTAGCTTCCTTGACGAAGGTCAGTCTTTACCTTTGAAACTCTCTGTTGTCTTTGTGCATCTGAGGTAACAGGCCCTTGGAATGTCAGTCATGTCCTTTCCAGACCCCTCGGGGCACAGCCGCTGAGACCACAGAACCCCTCACTGTAATCTCGTTCCCCGAAACCATCTCTGTGTGCTTAACTGGTAATCACCGACTTTGCTGCACCCACCCGTGTAAAATGTCTGAGTCTCTCCCTTTTTCTTTTTATCCCGCCCCAGAGATCCCCGCCTTCGCTTTCTCCCACCCCCTTAACCTCCCACCCATGGATTCCATGTCATCTCCCCCTCCCCATGTCTCTTCCTTTGACTCTAATATGTAAAATAAGCTGCAAAACTGCCATTCTCTGGAGCATTTTCTCAATTCGTTAAGAAATTGCTTCCAGGCAATTGTCATCAGCTTGGCTCAAATAAACTCATGAAACTTCTCTACAGTTTGGATGTTTCTTGTCGACAGCCCTGAAGAGGCCCTGCAGGCTAAGGGCCACCAAGAAGCGAGGCAGCCGCTCGTCCTGGGGCGTCTGGGTGGCCTGGAAAGTAGGGGGTTCTTTGGGGATGAATAATTGATGATTCCTGGTGAGGCCAATCAACAAAGAAGGTGGGAAGAGACAGACAGTCCCAGACCCTGCACACACTAAAAGGCCGTGAGAGGAGGATGCAACGCCAAAAACATGACCTTTTATATTAATACATGGAATCATCCTAGAGACACAATCCAACATCATTACAAGAACAGGAGCTCTGAAGAGCTCTGTAACCTTTAAATTAATTGGATCCGTAATTTTAAATCTTCCCAAATAGGAGACCCAGGCCTAGAAGGGAATTCATCGAAACACTTAGGAAGAAATAACACATCTTATGCAAATTCTTCCCAAGGAAAGTAAAAACCAGCGGGGAACAGTTCCTAATTGACTAAAAGGTCAGTGTGATCCTGATGCACGGAGAAACCAGAATTTGGTCTTTGTCCTGTTCCTGGCACCCAGCCCCTAACACCCTGCGAGTTTTGTTTTTCCTAAGCCCCTGCCAAGCACCCTGAGTTTATGCTAATGAGTAGTGCTTGCAGCCCCAGGGGGCTGGGGGCCAGAGAAACCAGCCAGGAGATCAGAGGGCTGGAACCTCCAGCTGGCCCTCAAGAGGCCTGGGGGAGGGCGGGGCTGGGGGCGGACCAACCACCAGCGGCCAATGACTCCATCAGTGGCGCCCACCTGATGGGGCCTCCATACCAGCCCCACAGGAAGGGTTTAGAGCTTCCGGCTTGGTGGACACACCCGGAGGGCGGGGGACCCCCCCCCCAGGACAGGGGGCCCTGCACTCGGGACCCTCCCAGCCCTCGTGATCTATAGCTGGCTGGTCAGGACCTGCGATTGGCATGTGCGGTGGGGGCCATCTCGGGGGGGCTAAGCCCCTTCCCTGAGGGGCAGTCGGTGTCAGGACTGAGGGGGGCTGTAGGCCACCAGAGGGGGTCGCAGACAGCCGGACAGCGGGGGGTGGGGCCGGTATGGAAAACCCACACATCTGGCGCCACAGGTGCTGGGAGCAGAAACCGGTTTTCCTTTAAGCAGCAAGAGTTCTAGAAATTCAATAGCAAAGAGGAAGGAAAGGCGCCATCCTCCAGAGAAGCCAGAGAAGAGCTGCCTCCCTGGGGGCCTGTCACGGGGACCTCAGTCCAGCAAGACTGCGCTGTCCCCTCCGTCTAGGAACTGTGTGATCACAGCCCAAACCCCTCGGGCTTCAAGGACTCGGGCGGGTGGCCGGAAAGCAGTGTGGCCGCGTGGCGGGCCGGGGAAGGGCGTGCAGGCCCTGGGGAGTCGGGGGGGCCGCTCCACCAAGCAGCCCAGGTCTGAGCTCAGTGACCGACCGGAGACGTGGCTGCGCGTGTGACCCTGGAGTCCAGCACGCGTGGCAGCACCGGGAAGGCGGGCACGGCTTCTCAGCCAACAGCGTCGGGACACTCAGGGTCCTGGTTATGGCGCGGTGCCACCAACCCCACCTCACAGCACCTCACTCACACCAGCTCCAGGGCTGCGCCTGGGCCCAGCATGAAAGACCATCCGGTTTTGGGGGAAATACTGAGAATGTCTTCATGATGTTTGGGGAGGGAAGCTTTTTTTCTACATAGGACACTAAAAAGCATTAGTCACAAAGGAAAAAGATTTATAATTTTTGTCACATGAAAACTAGGCATCTCTGGGGGATGCCAGGTGGCTCAGCTGGTGAAAGCCCGTGCTCTTAACAACAAGGTTGTCAGTTCAACTCCCACGTGGGATGGTGGGCTGCACCCTCTGCAACGAGACTGAAAGCGGCGACTGGACTCGGAGCTGAGCTGCGCCCCCCACAGCTAAGATTACAGGACAACTTGACATGGAGCTGGTGGGTCCTAGAAAAACACTCCGATCCCCAATGAAGTTAAAAGTAAATGAACAAATAAATACATAAATAATAATTAAAATAAAATAAAACAAAAAATATGGATGCCCAGGTTTAAAAAAACAAACAAAAAACTAGGTGTTTCTATTTGTGAGAAGACCTCAGAAAGTCAAGGCACAGAGTGGGTGGTAACCTGTCATCAATTGTCAAAGTGTTGTTTTCAGAATCAAGAATTCCCTCCACTAATGAGGAGAAGACAGAACCCTACACAGCCTGTGGGCCCTGGGCTGGGCAATCACAAGACGGCGACCTCCAGTCCAGCTGAGCCGCAGTGAGACGCCACCACATGGCCACCAAGTGGCCAAGACGAACCGCAGGGGTCCGGCGAGGATGCGGCCATGGGCACGGGGCCCCCCGAGGTGGCAGGAACCTGACAGCTCCCTCCACACGTCACAGTTGGAGACCCACAAATTCCACAGGTGGGCGGGGCCTGCAGACGTGCGCACAGGTTCCCCCAGCAGCCTCACCTGTGGCAGCCACGACTGGGAACACCCGATGCCCCTCAACAGCTGGACAGGGAGACCGACCACAGTCTAGTCAGACAGCGGGCGGCTCTACAGCGGTGACCGCAAACAAGTGACAGCCACAAGTGAGCATGGAGGGCGGCCACCAACACGGCACTGCGTGAGGGAGACAGCACACAAGGCCGTGTGCTGACGGGTCCCGTTCCCTAGGGCAACGGCGAAGTGTGGGGGCAGAGTGATGGCTCCACTGGCGCTGCCCGGCACCGAGCGCGTGGCCTCATGTGGCAGGAGCGGCTCTGCAGGACCCTGAGCCGGGGAGAGCACGCTGGTGACCCAGGAGGCCCTAACAGTACTCCCATGGGTCCTTAGAAGAGCGGGGGAGAGGGACCACCTGATGACAGGCAGACATCGGGGTGACGCGGCCACCAGCCCAGGGGTGCCTGCAGCCCCAGGAGCTGGAAGGGGCGGGAAGGAGCCTCCCTGCAGCCTCAGGGTGACTGTGACACCTGGTCTCAGCACAGTGACACTGACTGGATTTCTGGCTATGAGAGAATATTCTGCCATTTTACCGCCCAGTTTGTGGCCACTTGTTACAGTAGCCACAGGACGCAAGCACCCAACTAAATTTTCACGTTTAGGGCTGTCACTTGGGTGGTGGGTACCTGGGGAGGAGAGGGGCGCGTTTCCCACAGAGGTTGGCAGTGGTTGGGGGGAGAGTGTGGCTGGGGGCTGGGAAGGGGCTTCCCACCTGGGCGCTGATCCACAGGTGGTCCCTTTTTAACCCTTCGCAAGCTAAACCCATTTATGTGCTTTCCTTTATGGATTTTTTCACAGCAGAACACCGTGGCCGTGGCTACAGTGGAAGAGACAGGACACCAGGGATGCAGGTGCCGAGGCCGGGGACCATCCCTCTAAGGGCTCACCGGCTGCTGGATGCTGCACGGGTTGATGGTGAACTCACTCTTGTCTTGTCTGAAGACAGCCATCACCTCTTCCGGGCAAGAATAGGAGGCCCACTCCTCCACGCTGGCTGGCAACGCCCCCAGTTCTGTGCTGGAAGCCGGGAACTGGAGAGCAGGGTCATGGCTTTGCTTTAGAAAGCGGAGCCTCATGGACGACAGGCGGGCGCATGGGTGGCAGCACCTCTGCGCTCTCCCCAGGGCTCCGCGGCACATGGCACCCTCCCTGTGACCCAAGCCTGGGGCCAGGTCCATCTCTGACCTCACTTCCGAGAGCGCACAGACTGACACTTCAGCCCCAGCCCAGCACACGTCCACCCTCAGTGAACACTGGGCACCACGCAGACAGGGGCACAGCCATGTGACACACAACGGTCTCAGAGGGGAGCGCGGGTGTGCAGGACAGACCCCACGTGACACAGACACCCACTGCTCTGGAGAGCAGCCCCTCCCACCCCCACATCCAGGGCCCAGATGTGTCTGGGGATGGTGGGCAGGCATTTGTCTGGTGACTTGCTATGGCATGGGAGAAGCCAGACACCCCGTCCCCCTGCTACCAACAGTGTGAGCATGTGTGGCGGTGCGGGGCTGGACAGAGAAGCCCCGGCCTCCGCTTCCCGGAGGAGGGGCTGAGCACAGCGGCCACAGCCCCCAGCCCGCCTGCCCTCGCCCTCCGCCGTCCTGCCTGCACCTGCCGGGAGAGGCGAGCCACCTGCTCTGGGTCTTTGCTCTTCTCTCTGTCCTTGTCCTTGTCCTTGCCGCTCTCCTTCTCTTTTTTAGGCAACAATAAATTCGAACTAGCGGCTGCTGCAATTCTATTTTCTGAAATGGACTTTCCTGCTGTTAATAAAGAAACCTGGGGAAAACGAAATAAAAATTTGCAACGTTAAGTAAACAGACATGTATCCCCACCTTCCTGCCTCACCCTTGGATTTGAGGGGCGGGTCAATGACCCCATCCGTGTGCCGAGGCCAAGCCAGTGAGCCGGCCAAGCAGAGGTGGCTGCAGCGTCCCTGGGTGGTAGGACACCTGGTGGCCACGCTGTCCTCTGCACACGGGGCTTCCCCTGCCAGGCTCAGACTGGCAGGGGTACGGGGAGGGCTGACGCGCCAGGAGGCCTTGCAGAGCGAGTGCTTCATGCCTCTACTTCAGAATGCATTTGAATAACTTCCAGCAGTCCTCCTAAAAGGATCCCTTCTTTCTGCTGCGGAGGGGGCCCTGGGGGAAAGCCTTCCCTCAGAAGAAAGGCCTGTCCTGACAGACACCGTCCTGCTGGGGGCACTGCCCACAGCAGGTCCCCAAAACAAGAGGCCACCAAGAGTGTCCCAGGGGGAGCCCGTGAAGAGGTGGTGGGGAAAGGGACAGAGAGGAAGCCATGCAGGGGGTGGGCTTGGGGTGGGGTGGGGGAAGAAGATTCTGGAAGCCTGCAGTGGGGCTGCCGGTGACGAGCAGGCTTCTGCCGAAGGTCCACACCACACACAGCACGCAGGTGACCCTGGCGGGTGGTTTGCGGGTGGGCTTCAGAGAGCAGGGGCGCTGGAGGGGGTGGCACAGGGAGGTGACAGGGGCGGGCCTTGCTGATGGGAATCAGGTGAGAGGCACGGAAGTCTTCAGTCTGGGCGCAGTGACATTGAGCCCAGAGTGTGGCCCTGGGAAGAGCTGAGGGCCTGGGAGGGGCCGCGGACCTCACCTGCCAGATGCGCCTGAGGAAGGCATAGGCCATGAGGCAGTGGTTCTGGTAGCCGGCAGCACCTGGGGATGCCGTCAGCGCCAGCAGGGTGCAGGCGCGGGCCAGCGCTTCCAACTGCCTCACGTTTCGCAGCTTCTCCAAGGAGACTGTCCCCGCGTCCTCGGACACCGGACTCTCTGGGGCGAGTGTGGGTGAGTGCCCCCCTGCAACACAGGGTGCCCACAGACTCAGGAGTCCAGGGTCTCGGCCACTTTCTCTCTGCTCCCCTCCCAGGCCCTCAGGGTCGGAGGGCAGCGGTCCCAGACTCAGAGGTGAGGCTGGCATCCTGTGGCTCTGGGGTCTGCTCGGGGGGCTGGGAGCTGCCCCCGTTATCCACCCTGGTTGGTCTGAGCGGGGTCTGTGCTCGCCCAGGTGGGGGTTGGCCTCCAGGACATGCAGACGGGAGGTGGCCCCTTTCGCAGGCCCAGGACGGAGAGCCCTCCCTGCCGTGCTGGGAGAGGCTCAACTGGATCTGGGCGGCCGTCACAAGGCCTCTCTGTGGCCCAGCGTGGTCCTGAGGGCCACGTCCCTTCTGTGGTAGGAGCGCTCCGGCTGGAGGCAGCACCCAGAAGCGGCCAGCACAGTGCAGTCCGTGGAAACGACGGGTCTGCAGGCGGCTCCGCTGAGCCTCCGCCACCCCAGCCCTGCAGAGGTCCGCTTTCCCGCAGGAAGGGTGACTGGTTACTCCGAAATGCTGCTCCCACCAGGACGGGTGTTCCGCCTGCCGCCCTGGGCTTCTGCCGGGAGCTCGCAGTTCCTGGCCTGCCAGTCCCCCACACGGGGCACCCACGGTTTGTCACCGCCAGGTTCTGGCAGCAGTGAGGCTGGCCCCCACTCACCAGCACCTGCTCGGCCTGCACCCCACCTCTCTGGCCCGCACACACGGGCTGCTGAACGAGCTTTGGGGGCAGCCTGAGGCCAGCGGCTCAGAAGTCCTGGCCCATTCCCGTGAGCTCGGAGGGTGGCCTGGGGCCGGCTGCCGACCCCGTCGGTCAGAACGTGTCTCCCCTTCGTCTCCGAAACGCCCACCCTCTGGACCACAGCAGATGCGGCTGCCGGGGCCACCTGCGCCCAGAAGCCAACAGCGGTGGGCACTGCGCGCCCTGCAGCATCGCCTCACCTGCTGGCTCAGGTGTGCCCTTGGCGGCCTTCATTCCCAGCAGGATGTCAACCGCCCAGTTCAGGTGGAAAGCCACGTCCTCGATGGGGAATTGGTTGTGGTACAGCCACACCGCGAGCTCCACGATGCAGTCAACCTTCTGCCACTGGCTGTCCGGCTTCTGCGGGCCCCGCAGGGGAGGTGAGGCCGCCGCACGGAGCACGCGCCGCGGCGCCGGCGGGCCGTTAGCTCCCGGCAGCGAGCGGCCCGTGCCCGCCCTGCGCGCTCCCTGACGCCCGTGGGGCGCGCGGCGTGTGCGGAGGCTCTGTCTGCACGCGCCGCGCGGGCGAGGCCGAGGCGTGGCAGGGCCCCCGCCGGCCTTCTGCTCGCGTGGACACGCGCCCGCGTGGCCTCCCGGCCTCGCCCGCCCCCAGCGCCGACACGTGCGCGTGGGCCTCGCCTGGGGGGCTCGCCGCTCCGCCCCGCGCGCGGCGCCGCACGCGTGGGCCCTGACGGCCGCGCGACGGGATGAGGCCGCGGCGCCAGCCCGCCCCCCGGCCCGGCACGTGGAGGCGCCGCGGCCCGTGTGCGGCGCACTGAGCTCCGCGCCCGGCGGCCGGCTTCTGAAGAGTCTGCGCACGCTCCCCGCAGAGCGCGCGCGGCGCCGAGCACGTGGGGCGGCTGCTCGCCCGTCGCAGGGAAGCCGCCGCGCCGCCAGGGGGCAGCACCGCGCGGCCCGGACAGCGCAGCCGGCAGCCCACGCGGGCGGACCCGGCATTGGCTGCAGGGCGCCCCCTGGCGGCGCCTCGGTGTCACCGCACGGTCCCCATGGGAGCAGTCGCTTCCTGCTGAGCTCGGCGCCCAAGAGAAGTGTAAACGCATGGTCCCCGCAAAGCCCTGTGCGGTCGCCGCCGCGTCACGGCGCTGCGGCCAAGGCGGCGGGCGGGCCGGGCCCCGGAGCAGCGGAACTCCTGCCGCCTGGGGACTGACGGCAACGCGAGGCCCGCACGTGTGCGCGGCGCTGGTGCCCACGCCCCGCGGCGCTGCGCGTCCTGGGAGGGCGCACCCGCCACGCGCGCTGCGTGGCGCCTGAGGATAAGCCACCGGGCCCTGGTCCACGCGTCGCTGCGCTGTCGCCTCCTGCAAGACGAGCGAACCGCCGCTCACACGCAGTCGTGTCGCCCCCGTGCGGGTTTACCGTCCCGCTCTGCGCGGCGACGAGCCGTGCGGGCCGGTGGCGCGGGAACAGCGCGCTGTGCCCCGCGGCGGGTGTGCAGGGCTGTGCCCCGAGGCCGGGTGTGCAGGGCTGTGCCCCGCGGCGGGTGTGCAGGGCTGTGCCCCGAGGCCGGGTGTGCAGGGCTGTGCCCCGCGGCGGGTGTGCAGGGCTGTGCCCCGAGGCCGGGTGTGCAGGGCTGTGCCCCGCGGCGGGTGTGCAGGGCTGTGCCCCGAGGCCGGGTGTGCAGGGCTGTGCCCCGCGGCGGGTGTGCAGGGCTGTGCCCCGCGGGCGGGTGTGCAGGGCTGTGCCCCGCGGCGGGTGTGCAGGGCTGTGCCCCGAGGCCGGGTGTGCAGGGCTGTGCCCCGAGGCCGGGTGTGCAGGGCTGTGCCCCGCGGGCGGGTGTGCAGGGCTGTGCCCCGCGGGCGGGTGTGCAGGGCTGTGCCCCGAGGCGGGTGTGCAGGGCTGTGCCCCGAGGCCGGGTGTGCAGGGCTGTGCCCCGAGGCCGGGTGTGCAGGGCTGTGCCCCGCGGCGGGTGTGCAGGGCTGTGCCGTGCACGCTTGTGCCTCCGCGACGCCCGCACCGCGGCGCACTCCTCAGCCGCGACCGCACACGAATGTTGAGAGCGGCCGTCTTCACAACAGCGAAGGACTGGGAACAGCGGGGGTGCCCGCAACGGGCGGCCTGTCCCCAGGGCGGGCTGCGCCTGCCATAGAAAGGAGTGGGGCGGACACGGGCTGCACCACGATGAGCCTGGAAAACCCGCAGCGTTCAATCAACCAAAGAAACAGGACGCAAAGGACGCGTCCCATCTGAGTCCATTGATGCGAAGCGTGCAGAGCACACAAACCCGCAGAGACCGGTCGCGGGCGGGCGGCTCCCCGCAGCTGCGGGCGGGGCGAGCGCTACAGGTCCCGGGGGTCTGCGGGGTGATGAAAGGCTCTAAAAGCGGCGGCGCGTCCCTGTGAACTTACTAAGGCCCATCTTCACCCAGAAAAAGGAAACAACGGAAGGGACTTGGGGCCGGCGGGCAGCCTGACAAGGTGCCCGCTGCGGACGCGGGCCTGGCAGCTTCCCCTGGTGGAGGCGCGTCCACGCCGCCGGGTCCCAGGGAGCCCGGCCAGGCCTCCACCATGGGAGCGCTGCAAAACCCCACGCAGGACCTGCTCCACGACGGCGGGGGGGACGTGTTCTGTTCAACGGAGAAGCCTCCGGCGCCAATCAGCCGGCGCCTGTCTTCCGGGCGCCTTTAGTCCCCACACTTCAGGGCCTTCTCGGGCCTCAGGCCGGCGCCACATGCTCCTGCCTCAAATCAGGGCGCACCCCCCCTGAACTCCCCCACCTCACTCCAGTGCATCCAGCTGAACGTCTGTCTTGGCTTCTGGGGTGAAGGATGTCCCAAGACCCGGATCCCAGGAGGCTGCCGGCTTCACGCCCTCTCCCCGACCCCATGCTGTGACACGGGCACCAGCTCCCACCCAGGACCTCACCCTCCCGCAAACAGGGGTCCAGGTGCAGCCCTCGCTGCGTCAGGGCCCTCCCAGGGGGCGCGTCCCACGCCAGCCCCACGGGGTCGCCTCTGTAAGTGCCCAGGACCCACCTGTAAGGCTTGAATCGCGTTATGATAGCAGGTCAACTGCCCCGAGACGCTCTCGGAGTTCCAGGCCAGGCGCCGCCACATGTGCGCCAAGTACTCCTCACTCTCGTCTTTGAATTTCTGGATCTCCATCGTGAAATTCTGGCCGAGTTTGGCCTTCACGATGACCATGTGTTTGAAAATCAAGCTAAAGAAAAGCAAAAGAGGAATTCATTCTTGAGTCAAATAACAAGAAATTTAAATACATATAATGCATCCGAAATTACTGTATGTTCCATTTTCCTACTTACCAAGATAAAACAAAATGGAACCTGAGTTATCAGGTTGATGCAAATGTAACTGCGGTTTTTGCATTGTTGAAATTTGCCTTTGTTATTGGAATACATTCTTAAATAAATGTGGTTATGTTATACATCATTTTAATGCACATTTCTTGCTCTATGTTTTTTTGCTAATGACTTATTACTTGCTGTTTATTTTATATGTATCTTAGACTATGAAAATGATGTTACACAAAAAGCAAATTTGAGCAATTTTTCTTTTTTAAAGATTTTATTGGGGAATTGGGGAAGGGGAACAGTGCTGGGAAATTGGGGAAGGGGAACAGCCAAGTTGTTGTCCTTCAATCTTAGTTGTGGAGGGCGCAGCTAGCTCAGCTCCAAGTCCAGTCGCCAGCCGGCCACCCCTTGGAAGCTCCCAGCTGCTCAGATCAAGGTGCTGAGTTTATTCTTATTTGTGGGTGGGCATAGCCACCATCCCATGAGGGAGTCGAACTAGCAGCCTTGTTGTTAAGAGCGCACGCTCTATCCTCTGAGCCAACCAGGTGGCAGCTCAGTTCAAAGTACCAAGTTCAGTCTTAGTTGTGGGCGGGCATAGCCCACCATCAAACAGGCAGTCTTGTTAGGAGCACTTGCTCTCACCAGCTGAGCCATTCTGCCACCTGTTGGCAGCTCAGCGACAGCTCAGTTCGGGTGCAGATCACTGGCCCATGTAGGAATCAAACCAGTGACCCTGTTGCTCAGAGCTCGCGCTCTTAAGCTAACTCTTAACCAACTGAGCCACTCGGCCGGCCCTCAAGCAATTTTCATATCTGAGTTCAAAATGGGTCGTAAAGCAGGGGAGACAACTCACAACATCAATGCATTTGGCCCAGGAACTGTGAATGAACATACAGTGCAGTGGTGGTTCAAGAAGTTCTGCAAAGGAGATGAGGGCCTTGAAGACACGGAGCGCAGTGGCCAGGCATCAGAAGTTGACAATGACCAACGGAGAGCAATCATTGAAGCTGATCCTCTTACAACAGCTACACGTGAAATTGCCAAAGAACTCAACATCAACCATTCTACAGTTGTTTGGCATTTGAAGCAAATTGGAAAGGTGAAAAAGCTCCATAAGTGCGTGCCTCATGAGCTGGCTGCAAATCAAAAAAAATCGTCGTTTTGAAGTGTCGTCTTCTCTTATTCTATGCAGCAATAATGAACCATTTCTCGATCGGATTGTGACATGCAATGAAAAGTGGATTTTATGTGACAACCGGTGATGACCAGCTTAGTGGTTGGACCTAAAGGAAGCTACTAGGAACTTCCCAAAGCCAAACGTGCACTAAAAAAAGGTGATGGGCACTGTTTGGGGGTCTGCTGTTGGTCTGATCCACTATGGCTTTCTGAATCCCCGCGAAACCATTACATCTGAGAAGTATGCTTGGCAAATCGATGAGATGCACTGAAAACTGCAACGCCTGCAGCCGGCATTGGTCAACAGAAAGGGCCAATTCTTCTCCACGGCAATGCCTGATATGTCACACTTCAAAAGCTGACGTTTCAAAAGCTGAATGAATTGGGCAATAAACTTTTGCCTCATCTGCCATATTCACTTGACCTCTCAACAACCGACTACCACTTCTTCAAGCATCTCAACAACTTTTTGCAGGGGAAACGCTTCCACAACCAGCAGGATGCAGGAAATGCTTTCCCGGAGCTCGTCGAATCCCGAAGCACGGATTTTTACGCTACAGGAATAAACAAGCTTATTTCTCGTTGGCAAAAACGTGTTGATTGTAATGGTTCCTACGTTGACTAATAAAGATGTGTTTGAGCCTAGTTATAATGATTTAAAATTCACGGTCTGAAACCGCAGTTATTTTTGCACCAACCTAATACTTGGGCTTTCTGTGTTGGCTCCTACTTTTAATATTTATTTTTCATTTATTATTGGCTTGTGTACCCTTTAAGCCTGCGCTCCTGGGCTGAGCTCCTGGTGGGGAAGCCATCAGTAGAAACAGGAAGGTGGGGGCAAGCAATGAGCAGGCACTCGGGGACCACAGAGGGCGCTCTGGAAGGGGTGCTGACAGGTTGGGGGTGGCACCCGCGCAGAGGGGCAGGCGGGGCCCTGGTGGGCGGGCGGAGGGGGCCGACACTCACAGGCGGTGCACCGACCGGGGCAGCCCCTGCACGGCCTCGCACAGCACCTTGAGGCCGCCCTCCCAGTCGCTGCGGTCGGCGTGGCAGTGGAAGAGCACCCCATAGAGCGCAGCCCGCAGTGACAGGTCATCCTCGGCCTCTGCGGGGACAAGGAAGGGGTCAGGGCCCGGACGTGCTCCGCCTCCACCCTCCCTGGAGGCCACCAGCCCGGCACTCAGTGTCGCAGGGAGCACGCAGGCCCCTCCTGGCGGCTGTGACTATGCGCGCATTACAGAAACGAATCACTTAGCTGCCAAATTTGAGGCAAATGTTCCCCCAGTGTTTACATTTTAATATTATGCATTTCTCATGATCTGCATCGAATTCTCACTATTTGCAAGTTTGCCTCCGTGACCACTGTAGGCTTAGGAAACCACCTTTCCATAAAAATCTCTGCTATGCTCAATACTACTTTCTGATTTGGTCCTAGAATTTGAATTCGAAAACGATGACACTCTTAGCCCACGTGATGTTCATTCCAGCACGTGGAGTGTGGTGTGGACTGGACTCCCGCCCCCCCATGCGGCCACCCGGGCCCAGGCAGGCTGGTTCAGGGTCCGCTCTGCGTCCCACACGGCTGCCACCGGCATCTCTCTTTGCTTCAGCAGTAAACCATTTCAAGGGTTGGGATTTAGTACCCAATATTTACACATGGTTATCTTTCTGTTATTCAAAATCAAGTTTCTCTCTCTAAATAAGACTGTGCATGCTAGAGGGTGGGACACTGCTCCATGCAACACGCACACTCCCCGGCACACACTGGAGTGGTGAATTTTAGCCGATAATTGTCATTTTTCCTTAAACATGGATTCTAAAATGTGGTTTTAATCGTTCTAAGATCAGTGCTTCTCAGGAGTACACCTCCACATCTTTGGAAGTAGAACACGATTTTTCTGTCAGAATAACCTGAGGCTAGATTTCAAGGCAGCCACTACAAGGCTGAGTGCACAGGCTCTGGGCCCAGGCGGCCTGGGAGCAGCCGGTGACTCCTGGACAAGGGGACCGTCTGGGCCCTGGTTTCCTTGGGCAACAATGGGGATCGCATGGAGGGGTTCATGAGCGGCACTCACAGTGCCCATCACACCCTGTAGGCCCGGACTTCACCTGTGGCTTCTGTTACGACCACATGGGCTTTGCACAGGGTGCAGGGACCTAAGGCCCCAAGTCCTGCCCTCCACTTGCCTGTGGCCTTGTCTGTCGCATCTACAAACCTGGGAGGAAAGGCCCATCAGTGACCCCTCCGTTCTGGAAGTCTGCTGTCGGCCACTGGTGCAGAGGCTGCACGTTTCCTTTTTCCTAAAGCAGAAACAAGCAACATGGACATCGGAAAGCTGCAATTTATTCTTTCACTATTTTGCTTTTCATTTGGCTCAGTATCTAATTATAGAAATTGCAGCTAAATTTCTAAAATACAAGTCACAAAAAGTGACGTCACATTTCACCCATAAGAAACAGCTCTCTGGTGCAAGGTCAGCCACCTGAGAACACAGGGACCACACACAGCTACAGCTTCTTCAATGGCAAAGCATCCAAATCAGTTTGGTAGCTTCACATCAGTGGAGTCAAAAGTGCACTAGGAAAAACGTACGGGATACAGCAAAAGCAGTGCTCAGGGGGAAGTGCATAACTACATATACCTACACCGAAGGAGAAGAAAAATCTTAGATCGACAACCAAACTTTACATCTTAAGGAACTAGAAAAAGAACACACTAAACCTAAAGCAGCAGAAAGAAGGAAATAATACAAATTAGAGCAGAGATAAAAATATATATAGAACAGAAAAACAATAAAGAAAATCAATGAAACAAAAAGTTGGCTCTTTGAAAAGTTCAACAAAACTGACAAACTTAGACTGACAAAAAAGTTAAAAAAAGAGAAAGAAAGAGAGGCACATAACTAAACTCCAAAACGAAAGTGGGAACATTCTTACCAAGCCTAGACAGACAAAAAGGATTGTAACATAATCCTGTGACTGGTTGTACGCCAAAAAATTAGGGCCGGCCGAGTGGCGCGGTGGTTAAGCGCTGGCTTGGGAAGCCAGCGGCCCCCAGTTCGGGTCCCACATATGAGGGCCAGTGACACTGCCCTCAAAAAAAAAAAAAAAAAAGACAGAAAAAAAAATTAGATAACATAGAAGAAATGAAAACATCCCCCAAAACATATAGATTACCTACGCCGACTCAAGAAGAAACAGAAAATCACAACAAACTTCCAAAAAGTATGGAATGAATCAGTAGTCAGAAACCTCCCAAAGAACAAAAGTCCTGGAACAAATGGCTTCACCAGGGAGTTCCACCAAGTATTTAAAGACTTGACATTAATCCTCTTCAACTTTTAACAAAGCTGAAGAGGAAGAAACACTTTCTGACTCATTCTATGAGACCAGCATCACTTTGATAGCAAATCCAGATAAAGACATCACAAGAAAAGAAAATTACAGACCAATGTCCTTTATGAACATAGATGCAAAAATCCTCAACAAATATTAGCAAATCAAATCCTACAGCATAATAAAAATATTATTCACTACGACCAAGTGGGATTTGTCCCAAGAATACAAGCGTGGCTCAACATAAGGAGATCCATCAACATGATACACCACAGTAACAGAATGAAGGAGAAAACCACATGACCATCTCAGTCAATCAAAACAAGGCACTGGATAAACTCTAACCTTTCAACATAAACACGAGGAAGGGTGAGGGGCTTCCCCAGCACAGTAAAGGGCATTGATGACAAACCCACAGCTGACTAAGGTTTTCCTCTAAGATCAGGAACAACAAACACATGGATGCCCGCTCTCACTACTGCTGCTCAACATCATACTGGAAGTCCTAACCAGAGTTGGTAGACAAGAAAAAGAAATAAAAGGCACCCAAATAAGAAAGAAACAGGTAAAACTATCTCTAGTCACAGATGACACGATCCTATACATTGAAAATCCCGAAGAATACACAAGAAACTTGAGCTAATGAATGAATTCAGCAAAGCTGCAGGACACAAGGTCAACAAACAATAATCGGTTGTGTTTCCAAATATCAGCAACGAACAAGCCAAAAAGGAAAGTAGGAAAGTGCTGTGGACCTGGGTCCCCTCCCCCATTTCCTGTGTAGAAGCCCTAACCCCCAATGTGAGGTCTTTGGAGATGATTAGGGTTAGATGAGGTCATCAGGGTGGGGTCCTCATGATGGGATTCGTGTCCCTTATGAAGAGACACCAGGGAGCTTGCTCCCTCTCCTCGCCACCCATCACATGAGGACAGGGCAAGAAGGCATCTGAAAGCCAGGACGAGGGCCTTTGTCAGACCCTGACCCCTGGCTCCCTGACCTTGGATTCTAGCCTCTGGATCGTGAGAAATACATTTCTGCTATTTAAGCCCCCAGTTCATGATATTTTGTTATGGCACCTCAGCTGACTAAGACAAAAAGCAATTCCATTTACAATAGCACCTAAAAACATTAAATACTTCCGAAGAGGTGAAAGTCATGTGCTGGAAACTGTAAAACATTGCTGAAAGAAATTAAAGGAGATCTAAATAAATGGGAGGACATCCCCTGTCTGTGGAAAGGAAGCCTTAACAATCCCTCTCAAAAGTACAACAGTCTTTCTCAAAGCAATGAAAAAGCCAATCCTCAGATTCATATGAAATTGCAAGGGGACCCAACTACTCAAAACAATTTTTAAAACAAAGAATAAAGCTGGAGGATTCACCATTCCTGACTCTGAAACGTACCGCAGAGGGACAGCCATCAAAATGGCGGTGCAGGAATAGGGACGGACATAGACAGAACCCAGTAGAAACTCTTGCCTCCATGGCGAGATGGTTTCTGACGAGGGAGCCAAGGCCATCGAGCGGCGAAAGGACCGTCTCTTCAACCAGGGGTGCTGGGACAACTGGATGTCCCCATGCAGGGGAATGAGGCTCCACCCTAAGCTTACACCACATGCTAAAGTTAACTCAAAATGAAAAAAAAAAAAGGCCTAAACATAAAAACTACAAAACACTTAGAAGAAAACACTGGAAAAAATCTAGTGCCACTGGATTTGCCCATGATTTCATAGCTACAACACCAAAAATACAGGCAGCAAAAGAAAAGATAGTTGAATTTCATCAAAATTAAGAACTTTGTGTATCAAAGGACATTATCATGGAAGTGAAGAAGCAACCAAATGAAGGGAGAAAAAAACCTGCCAATCATGTATCTGATAAGGAATTAAGATCCAGAATATATAGAGAACTCTTACCATTAAACAACAACCAAACAAACCAATTCAAAAATAGACAAGGGCCGGCCGAGTGGGGCGGTGGGAAGCCAGCGGCCCCGGTTCGGTCCCACATATGAGGGCCAGTAACACTGCCCTCAAAAAACAAACAAACAAAAACAACCCAAAAATAGACAGAAGACTTGAACAGACATTTCTCCAGAGAAAATATGCTGACGGCTAACATGCGCATGGAGAGATGCTCCACATCGTTGGTCACTATAGAAAAGCAAATGAAAACCACAATGATATCACTTCATTCACACCAACTAGGGTAGCTACAATTTAAAAAACGGAAAATAACTAGTGTTGACAAGGATGTATAAATATCGGAGAACACAGAACCCACCGGTTCCATTCCTAGGTATTCACCCCAAAGGACTGACGGCAGAGACGCAGAGATGTCTGCACACCTGTGTTCACAGCAGCATTAGTCACAATAATCAAAAGGGGGAACCACCCTTGTCCGTCAACAGATGATGGATACACCAAGTGTGCACCACACGTACCATGGGGTACAACCCAGCCATAAAAAGGAAGGGCATTCTGACATCTGCTGCCACGTGGATAAAAACATCAGCTGAGGGAGACACGGCAGACACAGGAGCACGGACCCTGTATGATCCCACTTACGTGAGGTCCCCAGAGGAGTCACTTTCAGGAAGACAGAGAAGGGGGCAGATGTCACAGGGGCTTGTTACTGTTTAACAAGGACGCTTTTGGTTGGGTGATGAAAAGCTTTAGGTGTATGTAGTGGTGACGGCCACACAACATTGTGAATATAATTAATGTCACTGAATTGTACACTCAGCAAATGGTGAAAATGATATTATGTTATGTATATTGTACCACAATTTAGAAAACACATTAGAAGGAACCGAGCTTTTGGCACGTTTTATAAATGTCTAGACCAAGGCTTGGCAAATTTTTTCTGTAAAATGCCAAATAGTAAATACTTGTGGCTTTGCGGGCCACAAGTTCTGTCACAATTACTCTGCTATGTAACTGAATAGGCACAGATGTGTTCCAATAAAACTTTATTTACAAAAATAGGAAGAGGGCTGGCTTTGGACCCTGGGCGTGGTGTGCCTAGATGACTAGAGGTCATAAATATCTTTTTAAGAAAATAGAAAGCATCACCAATTCTTATATGAGACTACGATTTTCAATTTTCTTTGCTGTCTCTTGAACAGCAGGCTCCCGGCCAGGGGCAGCAGGGAAGGTCACACATGGCCATGGGCCCTCGCGGCTCCCCGATTTCACCCTGTCCCCGCCTGGCCTCCCACAGCTCAGCTGCTCTCTGAGAGTTTTGCGGGTCCTGGGCCCACCCCAAGAAGCCTGGCCCAGGGCTTCTGTCCTCGGCCCTCTGACCATGCCATCTGCCTGCCACGGCCTTTGGCCTGCAGACCTACCCTTCAGAAGGGCCCTGCCCGGCTGAGAGCTCCACATCAACACGTGTCTGGCCCTGCTGGGCAGACAGGAAAGGTGCCGGAGGCCCACGGGAGGTGCCCAAGTCCTGG
The DNA here is from genome assembly GCA_033961575.1 of Aselliscus stoliczkanus. Classification (NCBI taxonomy): domain Eukaryota; kingdom Metazoa; phylum Chordata; class Mammalia; order Chiroptera; family Hipposideridae; genus Aselliscus; species Aselliscus stoliczkanus. Next base: position 186,026,401 of record CM066729.1, read on the forward strand.
GTGGGAGGCTGCAGGAAGCCCCCGGACATGCGGCCAGCTGGCAGGAGGAGGGACGGAGGCCCCGGGCACCTGCCTTCCAGCCAGGGAAGTTCCCTCTCCCAGGACCACGCTTGCTGGTGATGGGGTGCAAGGTGTCTTGCCCAGCGGCTTCTGTGATTTTCCTCAGCTGCCCGACTCTGGGTCTGCCCCCCACCCTCCCCTCTGCCACTGGAGCTTTCCTTATGGGTTGGGGTTCTCCTGGAGCGGGCACGGGGTCAGAGCTAAGGCTGGGCTCAGCCAGGAGCCGCCCCTCCAGGCCCGCGTCTCCCTGTGTGAGCAGTCCCAGGCGTCTGCCTTTCCTTGGGACCCTCGCCCACCTTTCTGGAGGAAGACCCTTAGAGGCGGCCATGGGACGTGGGACGCCGGTCCTTTTGGCGTACCTGCTTTTTCGCTTCCGTCCTGTTGATGACGCTGATGATCCTCTGGATGGCGCTCCTGGACCTCCTCCTGCTGCCCGCAGAGGACAGGAGCGGCAGGCAGGCGTTCCAGTAGAGCCGCGCGGCCAGCATCACCAGGGCGCTGCTCCCCGCCAGGCCCCCAAACCTGAAAGGCAGGGCTGTCGACTTCCAACTGCCACGGCAACACCGGCAGCTTCTGGGCTCACGAAGGGCAGGGTGAGGACGGCGCCGGTTCCTTGCCTACCCCCTGCCCCAGCGCAGCTCCTCACAGGACTGCCCGGGACGGCCCCAGCCGCCCGCTGCCCGCCGGAGCAGGTGATGACCCTGGTCACAAGGTCGCTGGGGGGCCGGCCTCGGTGACAGTCCCTCTGGGCATCGCGCGCTTTATCTCACAGCACCGAGGGCCATTTATGTCCTGTGCACAGAGGGCCCCCGTCCCCTCCAAACTGCGACGCGTGGCGCACCTCACGCCTTCCGTGAAGGTCTTGGCGGCCGCCAGGCGCAGCGACTTCCTGCCCTTCAGGTTCTCCATGAGGCTCCTGCCCTGGATGCAGGCCGTGCTGCTCAGGAGCTCCGCCACCAGCTGGGCCTGCACCCTGCAGAGAGAGATGCGCCCTGGCACGCAGGCCGCGGGGAGCCAGCCAGGACGTCCACAGCCCCACCTGAGCCAGAGCTCACGGGCTGCGTGCCAGAAGCGTGACCCAGAACCACCCAGGGCCATCCTGAGTGGCCGATCTGCAGGGTGCCTTGTCATGCAGCCACCGCTGAGCACAGCGGGCCTGTGCTGGGTGGCCCCCAGTGCAGCCGAGCCAGACTCTGCCTCAGCCCAACTCTGCCAGGGCTGGGGCCCGTGCAGTTTCCACTCAGCAGCACTGAGAACACCGAGCAACCCCGCTGCCCAGACATCATTAACCCAGCCACGCCGTGGCTGACCACACAGCACAGCACACACACTGAGATGCCATCCCGCCCAGTGCTGGCCAGCAGCTCACCCCTGCAGCTCAGCTCAGGGGCACTGACTTTATTCTAAGAGAAATACACTGTCTCCTGGCTGGCCCCCTGCATGAGCCCTGAAGCCAGGGACCTGCCTTGCAGGAGCAGAGCGCACCAGACGGCACGCGAAGACAGCTGCTGCCCCTCAGCCTGCAGGCTCTGCAGGGGACACCGAGGCCAGTGGAGAGCTGGGCATCCCAGAAACCTGTTTACAATGCAGTTTGGGGAGGGCGTGCCTCAGCGTCAGCGAGGTGGGATGCTGGTAGCATTTCTCATAGCTTTGTAAACTGTGAGTTTTTTGCTTACTCTGTTCCATTGGTCACTGTAAAACCCACAGCTGATACTGTGAAAGTCCTTAGCTTTTGCTTCTTGACTTCTGAAGCTCTGCTATGAAGTGTACACACATTTAGGATTTTCCTGTTTTCTTGCTGATTTAACCCTTGAACCATCACGCTTCTATCTCTGATCATTCATCTTGGGTTTTGTAATGTAGCCTGACCAGTGTTCTTACAGCTAGTGTTTGCAGAGGACGCCTTTTTCCACTCTCACTTTTTACCTGTATTTTTATGTTTGAAGAGCGTCTCGTGAAAATAGCCTCTACTTGGATCTTGGTTTCTGCATCCAGTAGGACAAACTCTGATTTTACCAGGAATGTTGGTCCGTTTACATTGACTGGACTTACTGACATGGCCGGGGATAAACCTACCACTTTGTACAATACTTCCCTTTCTTTTGTCCCATGTGCTTTGTTTCTTTCCTTGCCTCTTTTGGATTAATTGAGCCCGTTTTTGTATTCCATTTGATCTCCTCTGCTGGATTTTTAGTTACACCTTTTTGTTTTATTGTTTTGTAATGCTGCCCCCAGAGATTACAGCATACACCCTTAACTAAGACAGGCTTCCCTGACGTATTTCATTTCGCAGGTGATCTAAGCAGACTTCTTCTATTGCATTCCCATCCTGTTACCACTGTCACATGTTTTCCTTCTACATTTGTAAATAACCCCACAGTACGATGTGTTGTGTTTTTTTGTTTTTGTTTTTGTTTTTTTTTGAGGGCAGTGTCACTGGCCCTCAGATGTGGGCCCTGAACCGGGGCCGCTGGCGTCCCAAGCCAGCGCTTAATCACCGCGCCACTTGGCCGGCCCAGTACCATGTGTTTTTGCTTTAAACAGACAAAAGTCTTCTAAAGAGCTTGAGAGCGGAAGGGGAGGCCTTGCCGTCTGGAGCACCTCCGCCTGGAGCACCTCCTCAGCCGCTCCTGTTCCGTGGGTCTTGTGGGAAGAAGGCCTTCTCTTAGCTTTTGATCATCTTAAAATGTCTCGATTTTGCCTTCATTTTTTGAAGACTATTTTTGATAGGTATAGAATTCTAGATTGACAGGTTTTTTTCTTTTTTAACACTTAAACTGGTTTGTGTTGTTTCTGTTGAGAACTCAGTGGGCCTGTCCTTGTTTCCCTGTGTTAAATGCATCTTTGTCCCCGTCTAATGTCTTCCCCAGGCTCTCCTCTCAGCCTTGGTCCTCAGCAATTTGACCACAATGAAAACAGGCGTTTCTTTGTGTCTGTCCTGCTTGCACTGACCACACTGACCACACGAGTATGAACGGCCCCTGTGTCTCTCCTGATCTTGTGGGGGTGGAGTCACCATGTCCTTAGGTCCCCAGAATTCTGGCGCCAGAGAGGTGACTCACCTACTGAATGTCCTCAGGGACCTAACGCCCATCTGGATGGCTTTCTCCGAGCACGCCATGGTGAGCTCGTGGTCGTGGGCCGCGTAGGCGAAGTGGGCCAGGCGCATCAGGGTCTGCAGTTCCACCAGGGGGTCTGGCCAGCTGCACTCGGAGGCCATCTTCACCAGCTTCCGGGCAGGAGGGGAGGGCGTGTTAGCAGGGGAAGTTCTGAGCTTGCGGCCCGCAGTGCTGGCGTGCTGTCAGCCTGGGGGGCTATGTCATTTAAAACCTTGAACATTTAGTTATGTTATTCCAGATGGACCCTCGATGGGTAATGGACCAACCGCACAGCAAACCCCACAAAGGCTGAGTCACCACATCCCCAGTCGTAAATCAGGGCCCAGGCTTGGGCACAGGCCAGACGCCCCCACTGTCCACACTGCCTCAGTGCCCCACAGGGGTGCCCTGCCCTGCACAAAGCCACCCTCAGAGAAAGCTTAGAGGGAAGCTTCCATGTGAAACTAAATAAAGTCTGGTGCCTGAGGGACAGCAGGCGTGGTGAGCATGTGGGTCACTTGGGCAGGCCAGGTTCCATTGTGGCCACCTTGGGCAGGGCCTCTGACCCTGGCTCTGCCTCTGAGCATCAGGGTTCGAACAAGTGGCCTCAGGGGGGCTCTGTCCATCCACAGCCCCTGGCAGGCCCACCAGGACACCTGGTAAGACCTACCTAGGCCCAGGGGAAGGATGCTGATACCTGGGGGAGATGCCACCTCGGGGAAAGGTGACACACGGGGAAAGAGGGCACCTGGGGGGACGAGGACACCAGGGGAAGTGACATCTCGGGGAGGTGTCACCTGGGGGGACTGTGACACTTGGTGGCTGGTACCTGAAGGAGGTGACACATGGAGAGGAGATCACATCTGGGGGTAGGGGATACCTGGGATGGTGGGGACACCTGGGGGGCGACACCTACCTGGGCCAAGGGGGGCACGGTGAAGTCCATGAGGCCCAGCCCATTGCAGGAGTACATCTCCAGGGCGACGAGGACTCTGGCCACCGAGCTGACGTCCTCGTTCGTGCTCTGGTAGGAAGGGAGCAGGGCGTGTGTGTCAGTCCAAGGGGGCCGGGAGGACTGGGCTCTCAGGACTCCGTCCTGTGGAGCTCTCTGTGCACCTTTATCTCACGTGACCTTCAGGCTCCAGAAAGAGACAGGAAACAGTACAACCCTTAGTGGTCAGGCGACTGAGCTGACCTGGCCGGAGATGGAGCGGGCCTCTGCCTGCAGGGTCCCCGCCCCTCGTCCTGCTCCGGCCAGCCGTCACTCCCGCCTGCTCGGGTGCCCTCCCTAGCTGCCCTGCCAGTCTCCTTCCCGCCTGGCCCAGTGCATCCTGGCTCCGGCCGGCGCCCCTGGGCGTCCCCTGGCCGTCTCTGTCTGTGGCCACACAGCCCGTGTGCGCAGAGCAGAGCCCTGGCGTCCCCTGTCCCTTCCATGTCCCTGCTTATCCCCCACCCCCTACTCCCACGGTCCTGTGTCCACAGCTCAGGGTCCCCAGGTGCCCCGCCAAGGAGGGCCCCCTCTGGCTTGGGTGCACCTCTAGAGAAGGCCACAGTGAGTGTCGCCAAGGGTGGACAGCACCCCAGAGGCCCAGCATCTTGAGGGGGGCATTTAGAAGAGCAGCCAGGCGGTGGAAGGAAGGGGGGTGCCCACCAGGGGCATTGACCTCAGTGGGGACAGCCCTCCCCGGAGGGGAGCATCCTTTCCCAGGAGAAGGCGGTCTCCCCACCGTGCTGCCGTGCAGGCGGGCAGGGCCTGGGGCGGGGAGACGGAGCGAAGGGGCCCGCTGTGGGCCGGCACCTGCTCCTCTGTGCCCAGCCGCGGCCCAATCTGCTGCTGCAGCAGCTGCTTGGCCTTCACCCAGGTGGCGATGAGCTGCTGCCACGCTTCCGTGGGCACAGCCTCCTCGGGCCCCGCCCCGCTGGTCAGGCTCAGGGCGAACTCGCAGACCTGAAACGGAGGACGGGAACTGGGGCCAAGACCCACGTCCCTGGAGCAGGCGGACCCTGCTCCCCCCGGCTGGGACAGAAACGGCGGCCTCAGCACCACCCCGGCGGCCCTCACACTCAGGTCCCTGGCACGTCCTGACAGGTCCCTCAAGCTCAGTAAGGAGCTTGCTTCCTTCTGTGTTTATAAGCTTCTTCTGAGCCAGAAATGAGTGAAGGATTGATAAACGCCTTTCAACATCCATCAAGACGTGATTTTTCCTCCTTTTTAGGGGTTACTACGGTAAAGTCCACATTTATGGAAGTTTCATAGGACACACGCTCCCACTCAGTCACAGCACTTGGTTTGTGACTCTTTTATTTGGATTGCAGCCCTTAACAGGCACTGGTCTGGGTTTTCACTTTTATGTCCATGCTGTTCTGTGCTCTGGAAAACCGCTCGTCCCGGCCTGGGCCTGGCAGGGCGGTCCCTCCCTGGCACTGCCACCGTCTGCCGGTCCTGTTTCCTTGTCTTCAGGCCGACACACGTTTCCTCCCGCGTCACGCCCCCCTTCCCGTGGGTGGATGCCCTGCCGGTCCCACTTCCCAGCTGCTCCCACAGGGTCACCCGCCACTGGCCCGGGTCACAGGCACCGGCGGTACCTCCACTGCGGTTCTGACTTCGGAGGCGGCCCCTGAGTCCAGTGGCGTATGAGACAGGTTTGGTCGCATGAGTCTTCGGGATTTTTCCGGCGTCTGGGTTGGAATCCAGCTGATAATCAAGCCGCGAGCCAAAGCATTGCAGAGCGTCACCAACACGAGGGCGTCGCTGGAAAACAAGGCGCCAGCAGGTGACGCCCGGCGCCTGGCAGCAGCATGGCAGGCACAGACTCAGGGAGCGTCGCCAGCCCATGACGGGTGTGCTCACAGGGTCCCCTCCGCCCGGATCAGACAGAAGGCGGCTGCCCACGGTCCTGCAGCAGGTCAAGGAGCTGTTCGCAGGCCTCCAGGGAGGAAGCTGCCTGGGACAAGCCTGCTGTGCGATGGCTCTGTCCCCTGCCCAGGTGCCTTTACACTGAGAGGGCGACACCTGGGCGTCTTGGGCATCCCGCGGGGAGTGGACAGAAAGGCCCACCTGGCCGCTGTGCCTGTGCCCGGGGCATCCCGCAGGCCCTGCGGTGTCTAGGAACTCCCATCAGTTGCCACAGCGAAGGGCTGAGACCAGAGCCTCTGTGTTTCTCACCGGGAGTGTCATGGTACCAACACATCTGCAACAGTCGCAAAGCATCTCTGTGTGTGAGGAATCGGGGACTCTGACTTTGTCCCCGTGAGCGGGAGGCTCGCCTTCGAGGCTGGCTCCTGGGGGCCGTCAGGACAGGGCCTGCAGGGGCTGCGTCCAGCCTCATGGCCAGGCGAGGGGAGCACCGCCCAGCAAGCCCTCGGTTCATGGCCCTTTTTCTTTACTGTTATAACTTGAAAAAAAATCACATGTTCTGCATCCTGACTCATTCTTGAAGTTCTACTTCATTCTCTGATAAAATTATTTATATCTTATTGTTCAGACTAAAAGCTAAACCAATAGAAAACACAAGGAGAGTCTTAAAGTTTCACCTTAGTTAGATAAAACTTCGACCCAGCTTGAAATTGTCTGATTTTGGCTCATGAACACATTATTGTCTCACAAGCTCACATCTAGATAAGAAAACACTCAGATGCAGGTTGTCACACACCCCCATGCTCTTGCCTGCCCCCCTGCGCCCCACACCCTCACACCTCCACGCCCCAGAGGAGTCACTCTCTTCTCCCACTTTCCTGTGACTCGAGGCTCAGCAAAGCTTTCTCACAACCATTCTGTTTGAACAGACACAGGCTGGCTTCCACGCAGGGCGACCGGTGGGCGAGGGCTCTGAGTGCCTCATCGAGCCCTACCTGCCACGCTGCGGCTCCGAGAGGGTGAGTGTCCGGCTCAGGGGTGCACAGCCAGTAAGTGGAGACCCTGGGGTTGCTTGAGCAGTCCTCCCCATGCGACCCCCGCCCCAGGCATCTCCTCAGGACAGCATTAAAGCAGCGGGAGGGGTCCCGTGGCAGCACTGCCAAGTGGACACGTGTCGGAACCCACAGGCCCCGCACCAGAACTGACCCGTTGTGGCCGGTGGCCTGGACGCTGTTCAGGAGCTGGTGCAGGGCGTCCACGAGCTCCCTCTGCCGCCCGGCGGCGATGAGGTGGTGGTTGTGGTTCAGGACATATACCACGGCGTTTTGCACGATCCAGGCTTCCCGGAGCTCCTGCCCAATCTCGGCGGCCCGCAGCCAGCAGCCCATGGCGTACTGCGACAGACCCTCGATCCAGGTCCTGCGGGAGCACACGCCGAGCTCGTCCTTGAAACAAGACCTGCCCCAAACAGGCGTCACAGACGCCAGAGGGAGGTCTGCCGATGGCCCCACCTGGCTGTGGAGCTGGGGGCAGGAAGGTGCCCCGCTGGGCGCTGCCCCCCCCCCACATTCCCTCCCAAAGGACCTGGGACCTGCCCAGCTCCCCGTCTCCCGTGGGGACGTCCCTCTCTCACACGCGTCCCTCTCTCACCAGAGCCTCTTGCTCCGCCCGCACCTGCAAAGCTCCTGGACCCGCCTGTGCGAGGCCCGAGGATGGCCGGGCTGCCTGTCCACTGTGCGGCTGCCCCATGCACCCTGTGCCCAGCACCATCCCACTACACACAGGCCGCTCTCCTCGCGACCATCGGTTCTCACTCAGTACTCTGTGCGAGTGACAACTGTCGGCCCTCGGACTGGGACCTGGAAAACCTTTTCTGCAAAGGGCCTTATTCTCTGTTTATTTTTTCCCAATGTTATTTTACAGATTTAAAATGTCAAAAGCACCTCAGCTCGTGGGCCATGGACCACATGTGGCCTGGGCCTGGGTTTGCTGACCCCACCAGCTGTAAGCTCTGCTCCGGCCTGGGCCTGGACTCGCGTGGCGGCTGACGGCGGTTGGGGGAGAGGACCCGACATCAGCAAGTGGAACCGTCTGCGTAGAAGGCGCGTGCCACTCCCCTCCGCCCCCCCCACCGCCGGGTGGCCTCTGAGCTCCCCACACCGGTGAGTGTGGAGAGCCTGTTTGTTTACTCGGCAAAACGAGCAGGAAAGCCGGCTTTTCTCCCCCGTTTAGTGGGCGAGAGCAGCTAATGAGGCCGGACATTCACTCACGGCCAGTCACTGCTGCAGAATTCAGTGTTGACTTAAAAATAACTAAACCATCACGGGCAACACAGCACCTTCATTTCATGGCTGGTTCTGCACCTGGCATCTCACAGGGCCAGTCTCCTGGGCATCCCATAGGGACGCTGTCTCGTTTGCACACAGTGAGACAGTGAGGCGTGTCCCCGACACCCTGCCAGGTGTCCCACAGTCACAGCGGTCACAGCTTTTCCTCTGAGCAGAGAAAGGCTGCTAACACGGCCTCCCTCATGCCTCACTTGTACTAGGAATGAGAAAGACTGTCATGAACCACCATCTGAGCTCGACACGGGCAGGCTGGTCTTGTTACTTCTCACAGGGACCAGCAATGCAGCTCCTGGTGTGGGCACGCCCCGGCCTGTCCGCTGTACTGCCCCAGCCAGGCCACAAAGCCCACGCTCTCCACGCCCAGCAGCGCCCCCGGGCACAGGACACCTAGACCCGTCAGTGCCCGCGGTGGCCGCCTACCTATACACGACCCATTCCGAGCTCTCCTCTGGGGACTCGGGCACGTAGCCGGTCGAGTGCTGGCTCAAGTCCTCGGGGGGATTGGGACGGTCATTTAGCTGTACACCTTCCGACTGCAGCAAGTGGACGGTGGCCTGCAAAGGACATGTGCGGCCGGACAGGTCACAGGCACATGGAAACAGCACCAGCCTCACGGTGGGGAGCCCCTGAGGGAAGCCCAAGGCCCCTGCAGCCTCAGGTGTTGCCCCTCGGTGACCCACGCTCCCCTCCCCGCACAAGTCACTTCACCAGTAAATAAATACTCCATCTTTTCAGGAAAAAAAGGGCTCCTTTCGAGAGCAGCCCAGGTCATGACCACAGCCCAGCAGACATAACTTAGCATCGGCGCGTGCCCGGCCGCATCCTGTGCCCCGTCACCTACGTGCGCATGGAAACACTGCAGGCTGCTGAGACCATGGGGCACAGGTTTTGGGGACCGAGGAGAGGTGGGTGGGTGGCCTTGCCACCTGTCTCCCTAGCTTGACACCGGTTCCGCCCTGGCTGCTGGTTCCCTGAGGACAGGGCCCAGCTCACCGCACAGGCCTGACACTTGGGAAGTGCTCGGGAGAACATTACTGAATGACTCAGTGAGCGTTCCGGCCAGGTTACCCTGCCACCTCCCAAAAGAAACAACGGAAAACGGCTGCAAGAATTCCGAGTTACAAAGTGTCACCAAATGTCACCACAGATACCTGGCGTGGGTGCCGTGGCTGAGGCTGAGCCTGGGTCCCAGTCGGCATGCTGTGGCAGCAGTGAGCCCAGGGAGAGGCCTGGCGGGCTGGTCCCCAGAAGCACTTAGCCCGCCTGTGGCCATGTCAGGTCCCAAGGGCCACTTCTCTACTGCACCTCGTTCACAGCGGTTTTGATGTCGGGCAGCATGTGAACAAGTGCAGCACTGTCACAGCTCCTATGTCACCCAAGAAGCTATTTCTAAGGGAAAATGTATGTCACACCTCACACTACCTTTTGGCTTAGATTTTTCTCCTAGAAAGTCTCCCAAGAGCCCAGGAAACGCTCTGTAACCTGCAGTCCTATTTCAGGAGCAACAGGGGGGCACTAAGGTAAACGCCTGTGTGGTCACCTCCCCCGCCACGCAGACGCGGCTGCCGCAGAGGGCAGAGGGGACGCACCTCAGCACTGATGAAGCCCACCTCCGCGAGCTTCCGCAGCAGGTTGGGGTGCGCCGGCCTCTGCGGCAGGCCCTCCGACTGGCCCTTGGTGTCCTGCCCCACGCCGTCCCTGCCCCACTTCTTCCTTCCTGGGGAAACAGCAGCTTCAGACGAGGCCTCAGAAAACAACCAAGGACTCCCGGCCCACCACCCTGCCAGAGCCCTGCCCAGCTCCGGGGGCGGTGGGGTCTCTGGGGGGGGCACTGGGCCCAGGAGGGCGTGGAGGAAACTGCCCCAAGGGTGCAGGGACCCCGTGGGGTGGCAAAGGTGTCCCCGTCTCCCGCTGACATTCCCCACAGCATGTTCTTGGTTTTGCTCGTGGAGTTCCGCTCGCCAAGGCTGCCACACCCTCCCCTGGGCCTTCTCGACCTCTCGCTCGTCCTTGTCCTAGCCGCCCACTGGGCCGGAGCTCCCCCACGGACCTGCACCCTGGACTTGTCCCCAGACCCAGTGCTGAAGGAGGGAGCCGGCCCCCTGGCCAAGCTCCTGAGAAACACCCCCACGCAGAGGCCGCTGCGCACCCCACCTCCACCCACCCGGCCGGTGTCAGCCTCCGCCATCCGCCCTCTGCCCGCAGGCTCCCAGCACGGTGGTCTCAGCTCTCTCACCCAGGTCCCTTCCCCTTTCTGAGCCCCTGACCACCCCAAAGTGACTGTGAAGGTCAAATGAGACGATGGCACGGAAGCCCGCCTGGCACAGAGCCAGGAGCACAGAGGAAGCCCCTGGTCAGCAATATGATGGCCAGTGGTGGCCACGCGCTCACTGTCACTTCATCATGGGCGGTCTCGGCAGTCAGCTGCAAACACCTGTAAATCAGTCCCAGCTGAAGGCCCACTGGACTCAGGGCCACGTGTGCTGGCCGTGCCCCTCACTGCGGAACTCCATCTGGCTCAGTGACCGGCTGTGGCCGCGTTCCGCAGCCCGTGCAGCCCGAGCTGGGTGCTGACGGGATGGGGCTTTGCGTGTACCTTTCTTGAACCGCAACGGCTTCTTCGTGTTGGCTCTGTCATACAGCAGACAGAAGCGGCTTGCTGCCCGGCACACGTCCCACACGCCCTGCTTCCGGGCGACCTTGGCGAGCTCTGCCCACATCTGTATCCTGCCCACAGAGCAAAGGAAAGAAGCTGGACACGGGCGCAGCCGCTGAGCCCCTGAGCTGCTGCCTGTGAGGCCAGGGCCCCGGCGTGCTGCGGCTACGGGTCACCACGAGCGACCTGGAGACGAGGGCCTGGCCCCGGCCCAGTGTGTGTCAGGCAGCCACTCCCCGCCACTCTCACGGCTGAGAGGTGCCTGCAGCGCCCTTCCCCTGGGGCAGGCCTCCGAGTGTTCCCAAATCAGCCAGGGCCCGTGACTGTGTCCTGGCCACACACGTGACCTGGCGCTGGGCGTCCTGCTGGACTCAGGACAGTCTCCAGCGTGTGGACCCCGCGGGCCGGGGTTTGGCGTCTCACGGGCGAGCGGGGCGTGTGTGTGTGCCAGGCCCCCACGGAGCCGCGCGCCTGCCCCTGCCGGCCTGAGGCCCCCACGGGGACCCGAGCAGGGGGGTGCTCGTGCTCTGGGTGACACAGCCGCCCCGCCCTGCTGGCCCGGCCCCTCCCGTCCGCACCCACCTCTCCTTGTCATTCTCACTCCCCAAACGCCGCAAGTGCCCGGCGGCTTTGTCCACGCTGATGGTGTGGTGACGCGCCTTTGCGAACAGGTAGCTGAAGCGGCCCCGGTTTTTCCCCGTGAAAACTGAGAACGCAAAAGGAAACACACACACTGACATCCCACGAGGGGGCCACGTGTCCTCGGCATGCGGCCACCGAGTCACAGCAACCCCTGGGCTCTGGACTCCAACAGAGTGTAGAGTGGCCCCTCGCTGGGCACCGTGGCCTTTTGATGGGCGTGAGGTCAAGCGGACTGTGCTTTTGTGTGTGGGAAGCCGCCAGGCCCCTGGGAGCACCTGCCTCCCGTCCAGGGCCTCCGTCCCCCACCCACCCAGGCCCTGCCCAACCCCGCTGTCCACTCCCGGACCTGAGCAGTGCTGGAGGCGCTCCTCCCCCGGCACACAAGCACCAACCCCGAGTGCCTGCGGGTTGCCTGGCACAGTGCTCTGGGGACGCAGCAGGCCCGAGCCTACGGGGCTCCTCCTGTCCCTGGCCGGCCGGGGCTCGTGCCGCCACCAGGCCAGTCCCCCCGCCCTCTCAGCACAACGCACCACTCGCCCTCAGGAAGCCCCGCGGAAGGCCCCTCGCCCAGCAGGGGCCCCCAGCCCCTCCGGTTACCAGCAGGCGGGAGCACACACTGAGTATGTGAAACCCACAGAGAGGCTCCAGGCATGTCTCGTGGGCCATGTCCCATGCGCCCCAACTGCTCAGGGTGTCAGCACAGGCAGCCCAGCTGTGCCCAGACTGAGCGACCACGGTAAGGTGACAGAGGGGCCCGTGGTCGCCCAGCCGTTCCGAGGGTCACGTCCCACCTTTGGCCTCGTTCTCGCTGTCAAGCACGATCTGGAAGGCGTCGGGGGCCAGGGCCAGGCCCGCGTTCACCAGCAGCGCCCGCTTCTTCCGGACGCTGTCCTTGGGGACAGCTTTCTTGGCCTGCGAAGGGAGAGAAGGCACGGTGGGCGGGGCTCAGCTCCTGTCCCTTCTGAGAGCTCCTGGCTTCTGTGGAGGCGCCGTGCCAGCACCTGCTCGATGGCCACGGTGGCCTTATCCTCAGCGCGCTCGGGGCACTGGTACAGCGAGCTGCAGAGCCGCAGCCTGCTCAGGGCCGAGCCGAGCTGCTCCTGGTAGAGGCCGTGCCCGTCCAGCAGCAGGGCCTTGCGCAGGTGCTCCATGGCGGGCTCCAGCCGGTCCTCGTCCTCGTCAAGGTGAGCCAGCTCCATGTGCACCTGGCAGCGCAGCAGCACCAGGAGGCTGGGGGCCAAGCACAGTGTTACGGGCCGGCCGGTGCCCTCGGGCCCCGCACCCGGCTGCGAGAGGACACCACAGGGGGACAGAGAGGGGCGCCCTGCAGGCCGCAGGAGGCTAAGCCCCGATGGCAGCAGCTGCCGAAACCTGGGCGCCAGGGCTGAGAAGCAGCAGGTCGGCAACCGGGGTCCCGGCCAGCGTGAGCTGTTGTGAGAAGGCAGACACGGACACGGGCGCCGCCATCCTGTCCGTCGGCGCCGTCTCACCCCATCGCCCCCGGGAGGCGCTCGGTGTCACAACGGAGCGAGTTTGGACAACGCGCTGCTCCCCTGCTGACGACCCAGAGCCCCGGCTGTGCCCTCCGGCCCCACGGCCGAGGCCCTGCCTGGTGTCGGCTCCTGATGCTGCCTGAGCTGGGACCACAGGCGGCTGGGCAGCGCTGGACAGTGTCTCGCAGGAAAACAGCGTCCTCAGAACCTTTTCCATCGACAGCACGCGAGACCCAGGGTCACGGCCCCCCTTGGACACAAGCAATAGTAACCCCACCATCTGGGTGAATAGAAACTCTAAGGATGGTGCCAGGTGAGGACCGGACTGACAGGGGTGTCACCTCGTAAGGCGTGTAATACCTAACCACTGCGCTGCATGCCTGAAACTGATATAATACAGAACATTAAAATAAAAACTAAAAAAAAGCTCTACCGGACCCATGAAGCGACTCAGCAAGACACAGGCGTACATGTCACAGCACGTGCCCGTCGCCCAGGAGAGGAGGCAGAGGAAGCCCCAGGCCCAGGGCCCTAGGTGAGGTCTGTGCTGCCCACCGGGAAACCAGGGTCCAGACTCTGCCTGGAAGGCTAGGCTGCGGCCAGGCAAGGCCACTTCCTCTGGCCTGGGACGGGGGCAGCAGGACACGAGGAGCCAGCCGGGCCGGCGGACACTACACACACACACACACACACACACACACACGGCAGGACAGCCCGTCTCAGGGGCCGCCTGGCGATCGCCGGCTGGGGGAGGGTCCGCGATGATGGCAGTGAGCAGAGCAGGTGCAGACAGGAGACTCTGTGCCCACCGAAGCCGGGTGGATGGGACCCGCGGAAACGGGTCGGAGTGAGTGGCCTCAGAGTCACTCTGCTCCTGCTGTGTGTGAGGAAGCGCCTACCCAGCGTCCCGACCACAAAGCTGGACCAAGGACTCGCGGCCGCCGATCGGGCACCGCCCCTGGGGGAGGGAACGCAGGACGGAGCCCGTGTTTGCCCGCTCGACCTGGGGACGGCGTGCCGGGGCACACGGGGCGGAGGACAGGCCCCAGGTGGGGATGAGGTGGGGGGCCGGGGTGGAGCTTGCAGGTAAACCGTTTACGGCAGATACTACAATACAAATATAAATACGTTAAATAGCTGGAGGAGAACAACACTGAGAGAGCAAATGGGACGTCATATTGGACAAGTGCAAAGAGAAATAAGCGGAAACACTGGAACTCAAAACGGCATAACTGATACGGAAAGTTCCTGGTTGAGTTTAACAGCAGATTGGAGAAGGCAGGAAAAAGTCAGTAAACCTGAAAACAGATCAATACAAACGATCTAATCAGGAGAACCGATTGAAAAAGGTTTTAAATGAGCAGAGTGGGGCCTGTGGGACAATCTCTGGTGGGTGGTTCAGGACACGTGAAGCTGGGACGGTAAGCGCGAGAACAGGTATTTGAAGAAATAGGAGCCGATCATTTCCCAAATCTGATGAAATCGCCGTCTTGCACATCTGGGCGTCGCTGCGGACCCCAAGCAGGGCCGTTTCAAAGGCTCTGAGGAAAACCACAACCAGAATGCTGGGGACAGAGTTAGACGGCCACTCGGGGGCAGAGAGGCGGGAAAAGGCAGCCTGCGCCCAGGAGGAGCTTCGAGTAACTCCTGACTCGCCGTCAGAAACGCCGAGGCCAGAGGAAAGACAACCAGCCCCCGGGGTGTTCAAGAAAGAACACGCCTGAGTCCAATAACCAGTGGCAATACTCCTCCAAGCCCAGGGTGAGGTGAGGTCGTTCTCAGAGCGACAGAAGCAGGAGGAATTCACTGCTGACAGTCACGCGTTACAAGAAAAAATGCATGGAGTTCTTCAGGCTGAACTAACAGCAGGCGGAGGCTGGGGTTTGTGGAGAAGAGGGGCCAGTGGGACCGGCAAAGAAGGGGCACATGGAGAGACCGTTTTCTCCAGAATTTCCTTTAAAAACTACCGGCTGTCAAAAGCCTAATAACCACACTGTTAGATGAGGTTTGTAACATATTTTGAAGCCAAAGATATGACTCGCACAGAGAAAGTGGGCGGGTGGACGCAGTGTAACGTTAGGGGGCTTTCGCCCTGGCTGTGGGGGGGCACGCCTCAAGGCAGGCGTCTTACCAGCCTGAGAGCGGCCCCTCCCCCACGAGGCACAGCTGAGAAACAAGAGGCCGGCCCAGGAAATCAGAAACAGGAGGCACAAATGGGAACACATTATGACATCCTAGAGCAGTTCAAAATCACACTAAACACAGACTGAACGCTGCGATTAAAAGACAGGTTGCTGCACTAGATAAACAAGAAAGACACAGCTTTCCGAGCTGTGTGTTACACCTGAGCGATGCACAGAGGAGGCAGGAGGGGTGGGGAGGCGGCGGGCCTTCAGGACACGACAGCCACCCAAGTGTGTGCCACTCGGTATCTGGAAACAGGAGCAGAGCTGAGAGCCGCAGGGCGTCAGGGAGAGGGCTCACACCGCTCTCTCGGGAATGGCTGGGAGCAGCAGACAAGAACTCGGACCCAAGCACAGGACAGCAAAGGTGGGGACACTGACACGAGCCACCGAGACGCCTTCAAGAGGGGCAATGGCCTCCTGAGCGTTCAGCTCCTACAGGGAGTACGACCTCAGCTCAAAAACCTTCCCACAGAAGCGACCACACAGCACAGCCCCAGGGCCCGAGGCACCCACGGGGTCCTACAAAACCCGTAAGGAAGAAAACACCAATTAAATTCCTTCAGAAAGCCACGGAGAGAACGCTTCCCGAGTTCCCGACCCAGTTTATAAAGTCAGCGTGATGGCGACATAAAAGCTGAGGGGCATCACAAAGCAAGAATATCGCAGGCCCACGCCCCCAGGAAGACAGGCTCTCGGAGCCCTGCGACCCAGGAGAGCAGGCCGGCCAGCCAGGGAGCGGGCTCAGGGCATGCAGAGGCCGCCAGGGCCGGCACAAAGCCCCTCAGTGCCACGACCGCATCAGACGAGAGAAAAGCCACACAGTCATTTCAGAAGGTGCAGAACAAACATTCGACAACACTCAACACCCGTCTGTGACTAACACACAGCTCAGCCAACAGGACGTTTAAAATGGGTGCTTTCTCTTCTACACAATTATATCTCCACAGAGGCAATTAGGAAAAGAACCATCGAGAAAAAGGCAACTAGAAAAAATTATTTTTCAAAATCTGGCAAATACGAAAATAAAATACAAGGATATTTTTGTGAATGAGACATAAAGTCATTAAAATAAAAAAGATGGGCTAAAAAGAAGAATTAGAGAATCTGTAAATGAAAGAGAATTGAATGAATGCACTGAACCTGGGAGGGAGGGGTCAGAAGATGAAGGGACAGGGACATGCGGGCCTTACGGCGTCAGGCCTTACACCCGAGACCCCGTCACACATCCCAGGGGGATTCCAGGAGAAGCTGTTCACACGGACAGACGACGGACGGACAGATGGGGGGAGGAGCACCCATGCCAAGCAGGAAATGAGCAGAACTGGGCTCCAAGCTCTCCCTGCCCCCGGCCACACGCTGACACCAGGCCCTGCCCGTGTGCCAGGGCTCATGTGGGTGACAAAGCCTGTCCGAGTCAATCCCGGGGCCAGCGGCCATGGCAACTCCGCGGCGGCCCGTCCTCGCACCCTGCGCCCGGATCCCACGGCCCTTGCTGCCGCTGGCGCCCTCTCTCACGGAGGTGTGGGGTGTGGGTGACCCCCACAGCCTCTTCCCTGCCCACACCCCACACCTCCATGTCCCAGCCTCCCTGTTGCTGGCTTCTCTCAGAAAATGGAATGGTGAGGGGCCACTCCCCCGCATCTGCTCTCCCTCCAGGACTGAGGCCCGGTCTGCAGGGTCACTCTGCAGCAGCCAATGCCCTGACACCCTCTGCAGGAATGAGACCAACCCAGGGATGCAGGCTTGCCCGCACGGCCCCGCCAAGGCAGCGCTTTCCAGGCCAGGCCCACCTGGCATCCCCCAGCCCCAACAGCCCCGGCCCCCGACGGAGCCCTTTCTCAGCTCAGCCAGCAGGGTCCGCAGTCCTGCCCTTTCCTTCTCAGCCCTTCGAAGCCCCCTGGGCCCACCCACCCCAAAGGGGGCACTGCCATGGGCCGCCTGCCTCTCCGGGGTCCCAGGTGACCTTCCAGGCCCTTCCCTGCTGGGTCCCCACAGCCTTCTGCCTTCTCCAGACGTCTCCATCCAGGATGTCCCCGATTCCCAATGCCCACATCAGCTCTGCTCGGCTTCCTCTGCTGGGTCACCCTGACCCTCACTGGCTCCTCCACAGGCTGTTCCCAAGAGCAGCAGCAGGTCACTCGACAGCTGGAGTCCTCCGCCCCGGCTCTCTGACACCCACCACCTCGGGGCGCCTTGACCACCTCTGCTGCCCGGTCCCCTCCCCGGCTGGCCTCTGATGAGGTCACTTCTCCCTCCGCGGCCAGCTGGGGCCACCCAGCTGTCCTCCCTGCCCCCTGTACGCTCCTTAGCAGTATGAACAGCACCTGCGAACGTGTGGGGAGCTGTGTGCAGAGGCAGCCGTAGGCTTAGGCGCGTGGCAGGTAAGTGTGCCTGTGGGGACATGCAGGTGTGGGTAAGCAGTCGTGCAGGTGTAGCTGCAGGAGTAGAGCTAAGTGCGGGCACACACGTAGGTGTAGGTACAGCCACAGGCGTAGATGCAGGTATAGATGTGCACGCAAGTGCTTGGGCTGCACCCGTTCACTATGGCTCTGCGGCTTGCACGCTGTCTGGCCCGAGGCTGGCACTCGGCCAGTGTGTGATGAGGGCAGAGGCACCTGGTCGGGACCGCACTGCCTGGGCAGCCACAGCGCCCACCCTACCCGTGAGCACCCAGACACCAGGTGAGTGGATACCGGCTCACAGCCAGCTCTGGGCCACGTCTGGGCCGTGGCAGGTCCCTCCACAGGAGTCTGTGCAGCATGGGTGACACTGTGCTGGCACTGCCTTTCAGAGGGCTGACCTGAAGCTGGTCATCTGTCTGTCCCCGAGGGCTGGCAGGCCCAGGCTGGCCCTCAGCTGACAGGAGCAGGAAGTGAGGGCAGCCCGACCCTCTCAGGACAAATGGATGGCATTGTCGCCCTAGGAGCCACTCAAGCTTTCTTGAAAGACAGGTGGATTCACCGGCTTGCTTCACATTTGGGGAAAATGAGTTGGATTTCACCCGTCCCTGGTGTGGCCGGATCCTGCCCACGTGCCACCCGTCTCTGAGGGCACAGCCCAGCACACAGATGCACAGGCTACCTGTCCACCTTTTCCAGGATGTCCGCGATGTTGGTCAGCGGCTTCCGCAGGTGACGCCGCAGGCTGTGCTGCAGCAAAGGGAGGCACAGGTTCCACAGGGAGACGCTCACCACCTGGATGGCCCGGGGGTCGCCCAGGCGGGCGGCTCGCTGGAGTGCGACGTCCAGTCTCTGTGTCATGCGCAGCTGCGTCTGCACAAGACAGTGCACGCAGCTGGTGAAGGCTGCCTGGGCTGTGCCCACCGGGACGTGCCTCTGTGCCCTGAGCTCACTCAGCCGAGTCTGCTTACTTCTTGGTCGTGTGTATTTCTTGGGGTCTACACCTGTTACACGTGTACCCGAAGACCATCTCTTCTGGTCTTACACGCGCCCTCCCCAGCAGACAGGCTCTGGTCCCGGCATTTGGGGGCCTGCAGAAGTGGCCTCACTGCCCCAAGCCTGCCCCAGGGCCCTCGGGAATCCCCTCACACTGCTCCTGGGTCCAGCATCCAGCCCAAGCTTGAGATTTCCGACCCCAAGCCGCCTGGCTGTTGAGACGAGTGGCCAAGGCCACATGAGCTGACCCTGCAGCCTCTGAGGTCCACAGAGGGCAGAGGCAGAGGGACTGGTTAACCGGTGCAGCGATCACCACACACACAACCGCCTCTATCGCAGTTTCACCATCAGACGCCGTGGCCCAGGGTTTTCGGTAAATCACCTTCAGACAACACCTGTCCGGTACCTCCCAAGTGCCAGGCAGCAGCACGTGGCAGGCCTCACGCAGTCACGACCGCCCTCGAGTGGGGACAGCCACACGAGCAAGCCCCACAGGAATGAGCATGCCCGTCAGACGGCAATGCACATGCACACAGAGCCCACGAGGGCGTGTCCCCATCTCCTGGCGGAGCGTTCACAGCGCAGACACCGGCTGGCTCCTCCCAGGCCAGGGGGGTGACGTGGGGCATGGGCCACCTGTGCGAGGGGGCCGCTGTGAGCTGATCCCAGGGAGGGCCGGCCCCAGCCCCAAATCAACGCTAGCTGCCATTGTTTCAATAAAGTTTGTTCTTTGTAAATTGCAAAATTCTTATTAAAGAGTCATCTACAATGATCTCAGGGTCCATTTTCTGGGGCAGCTGCTGATCCAGTCCTGCTGCCACACACACTGGCCTGAGAGTGAGACCAAGCTCATGTGGCCTCGCCATCATGCAGGCAGCACCAGTGCCAACGGTCCCTAAAACAACTGCCTCCTCTGGAATTACACAGACGATTCCACACAAGCCCATGGTTTCCACATGGGGTGAGTGGGAAAGTGAGGGCAGCTGCTAGGAGCATAGCGCACACAGCCCCCTCCCGTGGGAGCCCTCGAGCCTGCCCACCCCACGGGCCCCAAGTCCCCACTGCCCCCGTCCCTTGCAGTGGCCTCACCACCGCCCCGGAGCCCCTGGGGTTTCCAGGCCCAAGGAGACGGCCAGCCCTCGCTATGCCAAGGTGACCCGCCTGCCCGGACACGAGTCGGGATGGCATGGAGCCCTCACAAGGATACGGTGGCCTTCACCACAAGGGCAAGTGCTGTCGGTGTGTGGGGGGCAGGGCGGGCAGCTGTGCACAGGCCTCAGGGCTCATCCAGCCCGGCCCCGCCTGCTGGCCCCCAAAACGCCCATCAGGACACACGGCTCAGGGCTGCAGAGGGGGCTGGCAGCTCAGGTGCCACCCGGGCCCCTGAAGTTCCTGCCGAGAGGCCGTGCGCACAGGTGGGAAACTGAGGCATGGCCGGCTGCCCAAATGCCTATCACATGGGAACCGGCAGCAGAGCCAGGGCGAAGCCAGCAGTGGAGTCCCCGCATGTCCCCAGCACCCTGCCAAGTGGCACGGGCTCAGCTCTCCCGCGGGCAGGCCACCTGCGCCCAGCCTGCCCGTGGGTGCTCAGGGCTTACCTCCACGGCCGCTCGCGTGTAGGCTCTGACTTTCTTTTCGAGTCTCAGGGCTTCTAATTCACACTCCAGACACTCAATTCCAATCAGCGTCCCCGGGTCCTGTGACACGGTGTGCACAGACAGAGGCAAACTTACCTTCGGTAAGGCCGAAGGCTGTTTTAATTGTAGCTAATGTACTAGTTAGAAATCCCACAAATAAAAAATCATAAGGAAACACAAAAATATATTTAAAAACTTAAAATATTTCCAAAAGACGCAAAGGTTTGAGAAAGCTAAAAAACTGCTCCACCTTTTCAATAGAGGGGAAAAGCGATTCTTGTCAGTGGACACTGAACTCCTAAGTAATTTCACCAGCGTCTGGTTTGCTGCCCACGGTCAGGACGGGCGGCCGCTGGGCGCAGGCAGAACTAACTGCAGGCAGTAGCGGGGAGCCTCGCTTTTTACAAAGCTGCTCAGCTGCTGCCCGCTTTCGCTGCCCCCCGGGAGCGAGCGCCCGCTTCTCCGCCTGGCATGGCCGGCCCTTCGTCTGACGCCTCTGGCAGCTGAGTTGCTGTGAGGCGATGTACACAGAGGTCGCTGGGCCAGGCTCCTAAGCCCTTGTAAATCCTAAGGGACAGCAGGACTTTGGTTCTACTGAGGCAACCTGGTAGGTCCTGGTGGCTTCTGGAGGGGCTGGTCCCCGGGAAGAACAGGCCATGGTCAGAAGCTGGCACTTTCTGGCTGGGATGGCTCTCTGGAGAAGGGAGAGAGGCTGGAAATGGAGCTCACGTGATGGTGTCTCTGTGAAACCCCGATAGCACGGGTTCAGGGAGCCTCCAGGCTGGTGGACACTCCACAGCGGGGGGAGGGGTGGCACCCCCAGCTCCACGAGGGCAGAAGCCACTGCACTCGGGACCTGGCTACAGACCCTTCATCTGGCTGCACACCTGTGTCCTTCATGCCATAATAAACCAGTAAGCGTACGTGTTTCGAGTTCTCGGAGCCTCTCCAGCAAATTAATCAAACCCGAGGAGGGTGTCATGGGAACCCCCAATCTGCAGCCAAGTCAGAGAAGCTGTGTGTAACCTGGGGACCCACCAATTGCAACTGGCGTCTAAGCGGAGGCAGTCGGGCCGAGCCCTTCACCTGCGGGCCTGCTGCTGTTTGTGTTCTTATACTCTGGATACAGGCCTTTATCCAGATGGACGATTTGAAAACTTCTCTCTCAGTATCTGGCTTGTATTTTCATTTTCTTAACAGCATCATTCAAAGGCCAGAAGTTCTTCACTTAATAAAGTTGAATTTCCCAATTTCTTCTTACACAGGTTGTGCTTCTGATATCCTAAGAATTCTTTCTCTGACCCAGGGTCACAAAGATTTTCTTATGCTTTTTTCTAGAAGTTTCATGGTTTTCGATGGTCAACTCTTTTTTGGTTTTTTTGGGGTTTTTTTTGAGGGCAGTGTCACTGGCCCTCATATGTGGGACCGAACCAGGGCCGCTGGCTTCCCAAGCCAGCGCTTAACCACCGCACCACTCGGCCGGCCTAGAAGTTTCATGGTTTTAATACTTACACTTAGGTCTATGATGAATTGTGAGTTACTTTCTGCATATGGTGTGAGGTTATCTGACCATTCCAGCACCGTTTTTAAAAGGCTATCTTTTGTCCACTGAATGCCTCTGCACCTTGGCCAAAAGTCACCTGACCGTGTGCTTGTGCGTCCACTTGGCTGGTCTGCACGGCCTTCTTCGTGCCAATCCAGCTCGGCGCTCACCCCTGTGCCTCAAAGGCACCACAGTCAGGCAGGGGCGTCCCCAACACGGCTCTGCCTTCTAAAGCTGCTTTTAGCTGCTCTGGGACCCTTGTATTTCCATATAATTTTATACTCAGTCAATTTCTGAAACACTTCTGCTGGATTTGGGTGGGATCGCTTTGAATCTATTCTTCAATCTGGAGAAAAGTGACATCTTACCCCTATTGCGTGCTTTGATCCATGTATATTGTCTTTTCTTAAACAGCCAGTTATCTTTTAGAGAAGTTGAAATATTCGATGTCTTTCCTCCACAGCCATGCAGTTCCCTCCCTGGGCCGTGTCGGCACCTTCCTTCTGGCTCGAGGACTTCCTCTAAAATCTCTTGTGGTGTTAGTCAGACTCTTTCAGATTTTATATGTTTTAATTAATTTTTATTTTGCCTCTGATTTTGAAAGACATTTTTCTGAGGATAGATTTTTTTAGGTTGACAGTGTTTAGTTCAGCACTTCAGAGATGTTGACCTTAGGTCTTGGGCTTTTATTGTTTCCAACAAAAAGGCTGCTGTCGCGCTTACCTTTGCTCCTCTTTATGTCCATCAGATTGTGAGCCATTGTTTCTGAAAATACGTTTTCGGCTCCCTCCATCCTCTTCTCCCTCCAATTCCGTGCCTGCCCATCTGCCTGAAGCTGCCGCATGGCTCATGATGCGCTGCCTCTGCTTTCCAATTTCATTTTGGATAACTGCATTACTGTAGCTTCAAAAGTTGGCTAGCCATTTTTTCTGAAACGTCTACTCTGCTTTATTTTTAACTTAAATTTTTACTGAGACTTAACTGACAAGTAATTGTACCTGTTTAAAGTGTAAATATAATGATTTGGTATATGTCCACATTGTGAGATGATTGCCATAGTCAAATAACTAACCGTCGCCACCTCCAATACTTATTTTTTCCTTTTGGGTGGGAATGCTACTTTCAGGGACACAGCATTGTCAGCTGCAGTCACCAGGCCACACGTGGTCTTCAGGAGCCACCCGTGTCACAAGGAAGGTCTGTCCCCTTCACGGTCCCTCCCCGGTTCCTGCAGCCCTGGCCTGCTTCGCTGTCCGACTTCTCTCACGCAGCATATGGGCCCGTCTTCTGTCTCTCACGCAGCATATGGGCCCGTCTTCTTTAGGCACCGCTCGTCAGCATGCATGAAGCTGCTGCGAACGACGCTGCAGTGAACACGGGGTGCAGACACCTTGGAGGCCCGATTTCATTGCTGCAGGATGTGTTCCCCAAGTGGAACTGCTGGACCAGACAGTGGGTCTAGGTTTCGGAGGAGCTTCCCTGCTGTATTCCATATGGCTGCGCCCATTCGCAATCCCACCAGCAGTGCACGAGGGTCCCTTCTCCACAGGCCTGGCAGCGGGTGGGGTGAGCCAAGCCAGCTCTTTCTTCTTTTTGATACGAGCCCTCCGACAGGCGGGAGGTGACAGGCCCCTGATGAGCAGTGACGCTGAGCACCTCTGCTTATCCCTGTTGGCCATCTGAGTATCCTCCTTGGAAAGCGTCTACTCGGGTCTTTAGCCCTTTCTGTTCACTGGGTTATTCAGGTGTTTTGTTACTGAATTATGAGTTCCTTATATTCTTTAGATAGGAACCCCTTGTCGGGGATCGAGCCGCCTTGCAAATATTTTCCTCCAATGCCACAGGTTGCCTTTCCATTGTGTTGGTTCCTTTGCTGTGCAGACTTTTTAGTTTGACGTAGTCCTACTTGTTTACTTTTGTTGTCGTCATATTCAAAAAAATCATTGCCAAGACCAATGTCAAGAAGCTTTCCCCCATGTTTTCTTTTCTTATAGAGTTTTATGATTTCCAGTCTTAAAGTTCCTAACCGTCATGGGAACCTTTTTCCAGCTGGTGTAAGATGGGGGTCCAGTTCCACCCACCTGCAGGAGGACATCCAGTCTCCCCAATACCATTTGTTGAAGAGACAGTCCTTTCCCCGTCGTGTGTTCTTGGCTCCCTTGTCAAAGGCTAGTTGACACACATGGGCATTCACCTCCAGGCTCTCAGCGCCACCCCGCTGGTGCCTGGTCTGCTCTTACGCCAGCCCCCTGCCGTGGCAGCGCTCCGGCTTCGTCGTATTGTTGGGAAAGGACATGTGATGTCTCCAGCTTCGTTCTTTCTCAAGATGCTTTGGCTCTTTTGTGACTCCATACAAACTTTAGGGTTTTCTCCTGTTTCTGTGAGAAATGTCACTGGGACTTGGATAGGCATCACACTGAATCTAGAGACGGCTTGGGGTAGTACGGACATTTTGGAAAATTTGATTCTTCCAATCCAAAACCATGGGATATCTTTCCATTTCTTGGTGTCTTCTTCATCTTCTTTCATCGATGTTCTTACAGTTTTCAATGTACAGGTCATTCCCTTCCTTGGTTCAATCTATTCCTAAGTATTTTGTTGTTTCTGATGTGACTGTAAATGGGATTGCATTCTTCATTTCTCTTTCAGATAGCTTGTTGTTGGCGTATAGAAAACACAACCAATTTTTGGATGTTGACTTTGAATCCTTCAACTTTTACTGAATTCGCTCATTAGTTCTAACCGTTTCTAGTGGAGTCTTTAGGGTTTTCTGTATTTTGCTGCGTTGGATAACACGCTCTGTAAATGTCCGTTGGGCCCGCTCAGTCTAATGTATACTGAGTGACTTGCTGTCTGGATGGCCTGGCCATGTGGAAAGCGGGCACTGAAGATTCCTACTACTGCGTTGCTGCCTATTTCTACATTCAGATCTGTTAATATTTGCTTAATATACTTCAGTGCTCCAATGTTGGATGCATATATTTGTACAATTATTGTATTCTCTTGATGAATCTGCCCATTTATCACTGTATAATGACCTCCTTTGTCTTGTTACAGTTTTTGACTAAATGTCTATTTTACCAAAATGGGAATGGGACCCATAAAGAACTCTGTCAAGTGCTTCAAATACAGGCCCCCCTCCTGCTGTTTTCATCACCTGTGCTTTCTGGCCAGCTGCGCCTGCACCTGACCCCCACTCCCAGTCACAGTCCTGTCAAGACACCTGATTGTCAAGGTCCAAGTTCAGTTGTTTTCTTTTCTAGAGTCATTTCCAGATCAACCTAAGTATGAACATGACTGACTGATTTCCCTTTTGCTAACCTGTATTTCTTATTGTCCGCACCACGTAATGGGCAGTCAGCTCAGAACTTTATTTGGTGGGAAACACCTGAGGCTCAGCTGGTATCCCACAGGCAACCTGGGACTAAACACAGCAGGCACTCAGTGAAGACGGAGAGAAGTGACCCCCCAGCCAGTGGCCAGGCCATCCGAGCAAACCCTGCCTCCAACCCACTCACCCTGTGAGCAGCAGCTCTCGTAACAGCATCTGCTGGGTACCATGAGCTACATCCATAACTGGCAGTGCTGCCTGCTAAGTCAGGCCTTTGCTCTGGGGAAAAGACCTTTCACAGCTTCTTAAATAAGACACAAATGAACCTGAAGCATGCATTCTTATCAACTTGGGGGGGAATGTGAAATTTTCTGTGGAGGACAATACCGTAATGTGCATTTTAAAGTCTTAAAAGTGACAATGCCCTAGTAATTTCATGACAATGAACTTATCTGAGGGAAAAGTCCTAAATGCACATAAAAGCTTTAGGCACAAAATGTTCATTGCAGCCCTTTGAAATAAGCAACAGAATAAAAGGATTTAAATGTCCAATAATAAGGCTGGAGAGTAAGTTACGGATCATGAATATTGTGCGACCCTTAAAGAGAGCTGTATGAACAGCTGGTGGCAACACAGGCCAGGGCCTGTGACAACAGGAAAAGAGAAAAGAGAAGTGTGCAAAGCTCACATCTCACTGTGGGAAATGCACACAGAAGAGATGGGAGGAAACGTGCCAACAATACAGGCTTGGGCCTCCTTGGGCGGGGAGGGGGGGTTCCAATTCCTCTTTCCTTCTTTTCCCTTTATGTACAGATCACATTGAGCACCAGGCACCTACAGCCACTGATCACTTACCTCACTGTCAATTTTCTTCAAGTCTGAGAGGCAGCCAGAGGAGACCTCCTCACATTTCAAGGTCAAAGAAAGATGAGCTAATTCAAAAAGCAAAAGGATTCTGCAAACAAAAAAACAAAGCAGTAATGGATCAATAGGGGTGACGGGAAGATACGCCTGTGTGGCAGAAGAAGCATTCAGTCAGTGTTCAACCAGAGGCAGGAAATCCGAATAAAACACAGTCGCGATCCTGCGGTGACAGTCCCCAAGCCCAGCCTCCTCGGGGCCCTGACACCAGATGTGCAGGGATTCACAGACAGCCGCAGGGCAGGCCAAGGGTGGTCTGGGGGAGCAGGGCAGCTCAGGGAGCGGGTGAGCTGCATTTCCTGACTCAAAGCCAGTGACGAGCATCTA
This sequence comes from Aselliscus stoliczkanus, assembly GCA_033961575.1. Lineage (NCBI taxonomy): Eukaryota > Metazoa > Chordata > Mammalia > Chiroptera > Hipposideridae > Aselliscus > Aselliscus stoliczkanus. The sequence goes on from CM066729.1 coordinate 186,052,895, forward strand.
GGGCATCGTCACCAACAGCATTTGCAGTCGCCCATCACGACCTTGGTAGAAGCCCACAGGCGGATGCTAAAATGTACATGGAAATGCAAAGGACCTACAACTCGGAAGCTGCAAAGGCCAGCAACTCGGAAAGAGAGCAAAGCGGGACTCTGAAGGACGGCCGCCAGGCGTCACGAAGCACAGGGAGCACGGCAGGGCCCCGGGTGAGACGGGCCCGGGCTCGGCTCCCACCAGGCTCTGGGCCAGCTCACTCTTTTGGGCGGGGGATGCCTGTCCTGGGCACCATAGCGGGTTTAGCTGCAGCCCTGGTGCCCAGCCACTACATGTCCTCCTGGTGCCACTGGCATTGTCTCCAGACATAGCAAATGTCCCCTGGGGAGAGCCCATGCCTCTTCTGCCTTTTCCTAAGTGTCAGTCTTCACAGGAATGCAAGTGGCCTGTGAGTTGTGTCGCCCCCTCCCCTCTCCCTGCATTGGGAGGGATATGTCCCTGGACTGCCCTCCATCCCTGCCTCCTTCATCCCCGACCTGCACAGCCCCCGGGACCAACAAGGGCCCTGCGGGTCAGGTTCCCCATCTCCCCCGCCCTCCCTGAGCTCCGACCACTCAGCCTCCTGTGTAGATGAGAAGGGAGAGCCGTGAACTTACACACCACCCGCTTTCAGTCCCTTTTGCTTTATGTGAACAGAAAATTTTCCCACCCCAGAGGCGTCAGCCAGGCGCCTCCCAGCGCCGGGCAGGGCGGGACGAGAAGCCCCCAGAGGGCAGCTGAGTGTGTGTCCCCAGCAAGCAGAGGACACAGCATCTCTTCCAGGCCCTGGGAGCAGCCACCACATGCTGACTGCACATGAAGCCATGAGGAAACTTAACTGTGCAAATCACAAGCTATTCTGTCCTGTTTGGTCACAATGCACAAAACTACAAGTTCTGACAGAGGCCACCTCCCTCAGGTGGCAAACACTGCGACGTCCCTCCCCTACTGGCTTTGGTACAGCACGCTGCCCCATTGAGGCTTGCGTGGCCCCCGCGTGAGCCCCACCGACGCGGTGAGGGCAGCAGCTGTGCCGGGAGGCCTGTCCCAGGCGCCAGGAGATAATCAGCTTGCCTGTTGCAGCGCCTGTCTATGCTCGTCTGTCACACTAAATAATCTGCACAGCCCAGGGGAGTTTTCTAGGGCTGCTGGGACCGACTGCCACAAACTCAGCGGCCGAAAAGGACAGAAGCTTCATCTCTCACAGTTCTAAAGGCCATCTAAAGGCCAGAGTTCCACAGTCTTGGTGCCTCAGGGCTGTGCTCCCTGCGAAGGTCCTGGGGAGGAAACACACAGGGCGCCCCACGCCTGTCTCACAGCTGTCTCACTCCCATCTCGGCCGCCCTCCTCAGGCGGCTTTCTCCACGTGAGCTGCGTCTCTGTCTCAGACTCGCTCCTTACAGGCCCAGCCTGCTCCATCCAGTCTGACCTGCTCTCAGCTTCATGACACCTGCAAAGGCCTCTCCCCACAGGTCACTGCCACAGGGAACGAGGGTCCAGGGCTGACTGTGTCTTTTGGAGACACAATGAACCCACAGGCCCCCAAATCTACTTTTAATGACAAACGGAAACCATCCAAAACAGCTGTTACAGGCAGCGCGGCCCGGTGTTTCCTGTGTCAGGAGTGCAGAGGAGTTGAGAAAATGACCAAGAACTGAAAAGACAAGTTGTCGGAAGTGCAAGTTCAGTGTCCAGGAGCAGGTGGGCATGGCGCCCACCGGTGGACGGCCGCAGGCACGCAGACGGAGCCAAGAAACGCGGCCATGTCGCCCTCCCATCAACAGGTATTTTGTCCTTCCCTGTTCTTTTAGATAAACACACACGAAGATGTGACAGCTGCTGGGTGGGAAGCAAACCCGTCACCTCTGTGGGAATAAACTAGGGGGACATTCCGGCTGCTCTGTCGGCCTCGGCTTAGCTTCCCACTTGCAGGAATTCAACCCAGGATTATCATAAACTCCCAGCAGCGCTCAGAGGGTGTGGAAGGCACAGAATTGAAAAGTTAAAAGGCTCAGGGAGGAAAAACATGTGTCTTCCATCCGCGGAAATGGTGTGGCTATTCAGAAAGGGGTGAGATCTTGTAGGGGCCTGAAAAGGACTTGGGCCAGAGTTAAATCCGATTCTTCCAGCACACTACGAAGCCACGGGTCACACGTGCTTCCCAGCGGCACAAAGCTCAGGACGCACAGGAGAGGAAACATACTGAAGCCCTCCAGCTGGTGCTTGGCAGGGTGGTGATGGGCGCTTTTACATTGTTCACATTTTCCGGACTTAGCAATTTTGTGCAGTGATTATGCAGCTGTGAACCTGGAAACATAGACACTTACTTCTCCTCTCTGGTGGAAGGGGAACGGTGGGGATCGTAATAACCTAACTGTGTATAGGTCTCCTTCAGAGTTGTGTTGACGTCTTCAGGTAAATCATTTTTATCCAATTTTCTAGAATTAATTCAAACATTAAATAACCAAAAACTCCTGTCAGGTTTATTCAAATTATCCTAAAATAAACTGTCAACCTATGAGCCTGTGTTTCCCCCTGAACAGAGGCCTAAAATAAATCCCTTTTTCTCCCCTCACTGTCCCAGACAACTTTTCACACCCTCTCTCCCCCTCAAGGGAAAACACCCAGGACACTGCACAAATCCCTCTGCCGACCAGCTCCACACACGCGGCCTCCAGGACTGGAGCCACCAGCCTCCTCTAGACAGCTGCCCGTCCCCTCTCACTGGCCTCCTTGCTCCCTGTCTCCCCTGTCCCCTCTCCCAGCAGCACGTCTCTGCTTGGGGACAGTCCCTTCTCCCCATCCACTCTAACCTGCACCATCTTGTTTGGCTCCATTTCACAGCCAAGCCTCAGGGCTCACATGGCACAGCCTGTCGGAAGCATGGACAAGGCTGGTGCCCCTCTCCTAACACTGCTGGGTCCCCAGACGGGCGCACAGCCACAGCCCCTGCAGAGACCATTGGTAAAGCTCAGCCCTCATCACCCGCCTGAACCACTTACGCTTTCAGCACATTCATGTGGAAAGTGACGGAGAGGCTAATGGAAGTTTTCTTTTCTTCCTTTAACTGAAGTGCGTCCATTAGTTCGTGTTGTACCTGTTATAAAATGGAACAGGATATCAGTTCAGGTTTAAACAAATAATTATGTAGGGATGCAGATACTGTGTTTGGCTGTTAATCTGCAAACACTCCTTTAACGTTCGAAATTAACAAGTATCTTTTCATTAATTACGGTCATTATTTAGTTTTTCATATATAACTTGATTTCCTTTACATAAAAACTAATAGATTACGAATGCTCTTCAAACAGTTGTCATGGTAACTAAATTTACACAGTTTCTGCTTTTTTAAATTCAGTGCTGTTTCAAAGGAAATATTCAGTCACAATGAAGAACGAGTTTCTGTCCTGTTTTCGTGCATGTACGTTTGTCCCTCCGCAGGTGGACGCCGTTTTCTGACCCATGGCCCTGACGAGACCACCCCCTTCCATCGGCGCCAACTCACCATGACGGCAAACAGCTGGCGGTACCGGTGGGGCACGTGGGCCTTTACGAAGGGCGCTGCGGTGGCACTCAGCTGCACGGCCTCGTCTCTCCTGCCCGCGTGGAGGTAGCAGTCCAGCAGCTCCCTGAGGCCAGAAACAGAGGACGCTGCACACTGGGGCAGCTCGTCTGCTGCCCACGTCTAACAAGCAGGGGTTATGCTTCCCTTATTTTCTTGTTTCAGAAACACACAGGCTGGCTCCCCAGGGATGTAACCACATGGGACATTTAACAACAAGCGCATTTACAAGTCTTTTCTGTTAAAGGCACCCCAAGTGGCCACAGCAGGAGAGGAAAGCCTGCGGATTCCAGCTTCAGGACAGGCCCCCTGGGTCCTCGGTGCAGACGGCCACCAGCCTGCCCTGCACGAGGCGCTCCGCAAACTCAGAAACAGTCAGACAGGCGTCGTTCTGTGCACGGGAGCAGGGACCACCGGCTGCCATCTGTCAGGGGGCGTCTCAGGCCCTCCCAGGGGCGATGTGCGGGGCACCCGCTCTGCTGAGCTTTCTGCTAAAAGGTCTAAGGTAACAGGGACTGAGCTAAGCTGTAAACCGGGAGCCAGGGCTCTGACGGGGGCTCACGTGTCCTGGGTTCTGAGCGGGGACAGCCACCTACAGTGACCCCCATACGACTGGAGCTGTGACGTCGTCCTCTACAGAGTCCAGAACATAAAGGACACCAAAACCACAACTGGCTGGAGCTGGACGCAGTGGCCCGGGCTACACGGGGCGGGGGCGGGGCAGGGCCCACTCACAGCATCAGCTCCGCCCGCCACTCCTTGTCCTCCTCCTCCAACTGATTTAACACGTTAACGATCTGGGAGAGGCTGGCGATCAGATGGTGAGAATAGCCAGGCTTGAGAAAGGGCCTCACCATCTGCCAGTAGAGGACTGAGGCGTTGAACACCAAGAAGTGATACCTGCGGCACAAGGACGGGCAGTCTGAGGGCAGGCAGAGGCAGCAGCCCGTCTGAGACTTACGGGCCACACTGCATGAGATCACGCAGTGCCCTCGGGGGGCACCAGGGGAGCCTGTGCAAAGTGCACCCTGGCTCCAGCTGGGCCACAGACTCGATTGGAGACCGGAAACCTCTTTATTTATTTAGTCACTCCACAAAGGGGTCACCTCCCTATGAAAACACACCACTGAGCAAGGCCCCCTTTGGCTCCCAAGGGACAGACAAAAACAGGCAGGCGCAGGAGGAATCAAGGAAGGCTTTCTGGAGGAGATGACATCCTGCTGAGACCCAGAAAGCACCAGCAGTCAGCCAGGAGAGCAGTGCAGGGACAGAGGGCTGGGTGGGTGGAGGAGGAGAGGGGAACCTCCGGGTCTCCGTGCCTTCGGAGGGAGTGCCCAGTGTGGAGGGAGGAAGCAAGGCCACTCCTCGGAAGCTGGCCTTTTTCCTAGCCGCCGCAGGGAGCCACCTGAGGAGGTGAGTATGGGAACACAGGGCTGGCTCGCCTCCTTCTCCAGGACCTACAAGGTCCTGCCTTGTAGGACCCCAGGCGCCTGGCGGGCTCTGTGCTGGCCGGCCATTAGCTGCTAATCACCACACCACCCAGGGCGCTGGCAGTGAGACAGGCTGCTGGTTTCCTCAGAACCCCTCTCCTCCTCCACCTGGCTGTGCCCAGGTCTATTTTTAAAGGGGGTCCCGACAGTCCTCAAGGCTCCTGGACCCCCATCAAACAGTCCGCAGCTACCCCAAGACCCCTGGCGTGCAGCACCCCCACGCCCCTCCCCAAGGATGCCCACTGCTCTGGCTTCATGGCTCCAGGTCAAGGTCCCCTTGAAACACCCACTATCCTCAGGACCTCTGCTGCGAGGCCACCGGCTTCCGTCTGCACAGCCTCCCTCAGGGAAGGGCTGGGGCTGGGCCCTGCATCCCAGCACCCACTACAGGGCTGGCCAGAAGAGGCCACCAACCGCCAACCGCAGGTCGTGGGGAGCGAGTGAGTGAACCCCAGGACTTATGCTGACATCTCCCTTAAATGTTGTGTCCTCTTTAAACAGGCTGTGCTGATAGCAGTTTGTGTGCAAACTTAAGTGTCCATAATACTCACTGCTAATGAAGGAAGCATTAGTGAAGTGGAAAGAGTGCTGAATTTTCAGCCAAATCACCTCTGCACACCTGAGTCCATGGCCCAGGCGCTGGCCCAGGCGCTGGCCAGGAGGGAGGACCGGCCAGTGGGGGCAACACAGAGAGGGAACCATGATGCTGACCCTGAGGGGCCGGGGGACGGGGAAGGGAGAGACGCACAGGGGAAGTCGCCCAAGGTCACTGCAGATCCCAGCAGCTGCTGCAGGGAAGAGAGGGAGCAGCTGCGGGGCTGTGCCCGGCCCAGCTCTACGGCGGAGACGCGTGCACAACCGCAAGGGCGTCAGAACGCGAACAAGGACCGAGCGCTGCAGCTACACTGAGACCAGCGCGGGCCCTGCTCTGGACGCATCAGCCCGCAGCAGCGGCAGGGCCTCGGCCTACCTCGGCTCCCCTTTCGCGAAGTTGATCGCCTTCATGTACTGAGTCACGCAATTTTCAAATTCCTCCTAAAATCACACAAAGAATGCATAATCAAATCGAATCTGCCACTGAAACCCCAAGCACTGCTGACAGCCACTTCCGTGAACACTTCGGCCTCACTGGGGTAGGCTGGCAGCCGGCGTGCACAGTGGGAGCTGCGAGGGCCCTCGGGCAACCTCAGCCTCTCTGCCACGCAAGGGCGGCTGCTCTGGGCGTGACCGTGGCACTAGGAGGATGCCAGGGTCAGATGTCAGACAGGATGCACGCCGCACACCGTGCTGAGGGAGACGCTGGACGTTCCACGTCACTGAAAATGAATCTGGTCACATAAATCTCGATGAAAAATACTTTTATGGAGTACAGCACAGGGGATGGAGTGGATGGAACTATAACAGCTCTAGACGATGTCAGACGGGTAGTAGGTGGAGGGGGTACCAGTTGGTGAGGGGGGTAAATGTCTATGACATTGTTTTGTACACCTGAAACTAATAAAACAAAGTTTTAAAAAAGGAAAAATAGTTTTAGATTTGTCTCGCCTACACAACTTTGGAAGGGGGTGAAATAGTGACAGTCAGGATACGAGACATGGAATTCTGAGAACTAAGGCGACCTCGGTGAAAAACCTCTCGTGGGACAGACCATATGGGTTCATTTTAGAATGACAAACCCGTCATCTCACGAAAACCGGTAGGACTGTACATGTAGAGGCTTCCCATGGCCTAAAGTGGGGGAGGGGAGGAGCCGCAGGGGGACCCCACGGACCGTCTCACCAGGTTTTCTGTGGACTTGGGGGCGCAGAGCTGGGCCTTGCACAGGTGCGCTCGGCCCAGAAACTGGGTGACCGGCCCCTTGACCTTGAAGTACATGTGGAGGCAGTCTTCGCTCACCGCTGGCTGCCCCATCTGCAAGAGAACCGGCCGGGAAATGTCTGTGCCGGGGGCTGTGGAGGCGCTGCCTCCCTTCCCACAAACGAGCACCCCGAGGCGGGCCCCGCGGCCCCTCCCGTGGGCCGTGCTCCCCCCCCCCCCCGGCCAGCCCCGCTCTGCTTCCAGCACGAGCCCGGAAAGAGGGGTCCCTAGGGCTCGGCCGGCCCCTGGGAATGACCTTCAGGGCCTGTTCGGCACACAGCACACACAGGTCCGGGCTGAAGCTGGCGGAGGGGTCAGGCTCCGGGCTCCCCAGGCCGGCCGACTTAATCAGCTCGTAAGCCCTCGTCAGGGAGGCGGCGTCTGCCAGGGCAAGGTGGGGACGCGGTCAGGAGGCGGCGCGGCGCAGCGCAAGGCGGGAGCGCCCAGGACGCGCCGGGCCAGGCTGCAGCCCCGCGGCCACGGGCCCCGGCCGCCCCCGGGAGCAGAGCCTGGGAGACCCGGCAGCGCGCAGGCCGGGCCCTTCCCGGGGCCACGGGGCCTGGCCGCCCGCAGGGAGCAGAGCCTGGGAGACCCGACAGCGCGCAGGCCGGCCCTTCCCGGGGCCACGGGCCCCGGCCGCCCGCAGGGAGCAGAGCCTGGGAGACCCGACAGCGCGCAGGCCGGCCCTTCCCGGGGCCACGGGGCCTGGCCGCCCGCAGGGAGCAGAGCCTGGGAGACCCGACAGCGCGCAGGCCGGCCCTTCCCGGGGCCACGGGGCCTGGCTGCCCGCAGGGAGCAGAGCCTGGGAGACCCGACAGCGCGCAGGCCGGCCCTTCCCGGGGCCACGGGCCCCGGCCGCCCGCAGGGAGCAGAGCCTGGGAGACCCGACAGCGCGCAGGCCGGCCCTTCCCGGGGCCACGGGCCCCGGCCGCCCGCAGGGAGCAGAGCCTGGGAGACCCGGCAGCGCGCAGGCCGGCCCTTCCCGGGGCCACGGGCCCCGGCCGCCCCCGGGAGCAGAGCCTGGGAGACCCGGCAGCGCGCAGGCCGGGCCCTTCCCGGGGCCACGGGGCCTGGCCGCCCGCAGGGAGCAGAGCCTGGGAGACCCGACAGCGCGCAGGCCGGGCCCTTCCCGGGGCCACGGGGCCTGGCCGCCCGCAGGGAGCAGAGCCTGGGAGACCCGGCAGCGCGCAGGCCGGGCCCTTCCCGGGGCCACGGGGCCTGGCCGCCCGCAGGGAGCAGAGCCTGGGAGACCCGGCAGCGCGCAGGCCGGGCCCTTCCCGGGGCCACGGGGCCTGGCCGCCCGCAGGGAGCAGAGCCTGGGAGACCCGACAGCGCGCAGGCCGGGCCCTTCCCGGGGCCATGGGGCCTGGCTGCCCGCAGGGAGCAGAGCCTGGGAGACCCGGCAGCGCGCAGGCCGGGCCCGGCCTCAGAAGCGCCGGCGGGAGGGTGGGCGCCCGGCCTGCGCTGCCCGGGGCCCTCGCCGTCCGCCTGCCCAGCTCGCAGCCGCGACGCGCGGGCTTCGGGGCCGGGGAGGGTCCGGGGCCCGCCCAGCGTCCCCGGCAGCAGGCCCTCCCCAGCGCCGGGCCCTCCAAGGGTGCCGTGCCCGCCCACCCTGCTGGCTCTCGGCGCGGGCCAGCTCCTGCGTGATGACCAGGTCCATGGCGCCCCTGGCCAGTCGGTTGCCTCGCTCCTGTGGACCCGCCGGCGGTTGCCCAGCAACAGAGGGACGCAGCCCCGGTCCTACGAGTCGGCAGCAGGATCACATTAGTCCGGAGGCAAACCTCCCGACCCCCGGCCTGCGGAAGCAAGGACGGCATGGGGGCGGGGCGCCGGGGGCGGGGCGCCGGGCGGGGCGGGGCGCCGGGGGCGGGGCGCCGGGGGCGGGGCGCCGGGGGCGGGGCGCTGGGGCGGGGTTGGGGCCGTGCCTCCGTGTCTGCAGGCAGGCTCCGCCCCCCCACCCCCAATCACACTGCAAGCTGGTGCGACCCTGGGTCGCTGCCCCGTCAAGGGTGCCTCTGGGCCCTGGCCCTGGGCAACTCCCACCCCCACCTCCACCCCGCACTCTCAGGGACCATATGCCTGCATTCCTTATTCATTCATTCATTCATTCATTCATTCATTCCACAGTTATTTGCCCCGTGCCAGCGGAGTGAGCACAGGGACTGGCAACTGCTGAGATCCGGAGGGAGGGGAGGTGCCAGGAGCCTAAGGAGGTCGCAGAGGGAGTGGCATCCATCAAGGGCTGGAGGAGAGAGGGGGCAGGGGAGGGCCATTGTCTGGGCAGAGTCCTCTTGTCAGAAAAGTAAATACCAAATGGAGCCACTTTTAAAAGGAGCTTCAGGGCCGGCCCAGTGGTGTGTTGGTTAAGAGCTGGCTTGGGACGCCAGCTCTGAGCAGCAGAGCCCTGGTTCGGATCCCACATGAGGGCCAGTGACGCTGTGCCCTCTACAGCTAAGATGGTGAACAACAGCTCCACCTGGAGCTGGGCTGCGTGAGCCCCGGGGATGGTGTGGGCTGCAGCCCCTGCTGCAGTGGGCTGCCATAGGCTACAGTGAGTGGCCGGCAGCCGGAGTGAGCTGCCAATAGCCACCATGAGCGGTGGTCCAGAACCGGTGATCGATCTGCCTCACCCAGGAAGAGTGCAATGACAATACCAACATGGGCCAGTGAAGCAACATCCTCCACAACTAGACTGAAGAACAAAAAGACAGCAACTTGTCTGTTTCCTTTCCCTGATTCCCCAACGCTGTTCCCCTGCCCTGATTCCCCCAGTAAGATCTTTAAAAAAATAATAATAATAAAAAATAAAATGAAATGGAACTTCAGCTTTGCCGGCAGGTGAAGGTTAGGACGCAAGCGTGGACCACAGCCATAGGCGTGACTTCTGACACAGTACATCTACGTGTCCTTAGACAAAATTGAAAATCCAAAGCATATTGAAATAAATGCACATATATGTACATACCTGTTATGTGATCAAATAAGGTCCCCCGGGTACCATTTTGAAACCCAAACTCCACATTCCCTCCAGGTCTAGAGCCACGTACCACCACGAAGAAAGAAGGCACAGTGTGACATTCGCCAGCTATCGGTTCTGAGATGGCTCTCTATGTCTTTGTTTATTCAGACACTCAGCACCACGAGCACAGCAGTTATAAAATATTTAATCCCGCCAAGGAAGTATCTCCAAACGTTATGTGCTAAGAGATTTTCCGAATCCTAGAGCATTAAATATTAAAACTCATTTTTCTAGTTACACAGCAGCCTTAAACATTAAGAGTGGAACAGAGTTATTTTTTACGGGGTGGTGCTTCAACTGGTGAAGACAGCTCAGGCCAGCCCAGGCTGCTCTGGTGCTGTTTTCCCCAGGGCATCCAGTGTGGAAGTTGCGGGGTGCCGTGCGTGTCCCCTTGCCCCCCAGTGCTCCACCTTGTCAGTGCTCTGTGCACAGAGAAGCCTGGAGAAACACACCCGACGTCACCAAGTGGTCAGGCACCTCCCCGGAGGGACACGCTGATCTCCCAGGAACGCGGCAGCCTTGGGGCCCTCAGTGAGGGCAGCCTTCACCCAGCTGCTCCTGGGGCCTCCCTGGCCGGCTTCCCGTGGCACCCACGCAGCTGTAGCAGGAAGCCCCCACCTGCCTGCTCCTCAAAGCGCGTCTCAGGTCACCATCTTCCCACACAGTGTCTGGGCCTGCATCCCCAGGGGAGGCCCCAGAGGCTCGCTGTCTCAGTCAGCTGGGCCACTGTGACAAAAGGCTCCAGGCCCACCATTTGCCCAGGAGGGACTATCTGGGCTCTGGAGGCAGACGTCTGGGATGAAGCTGTCTGTCCGGCTGGTTCCTTCTGAGACTGGGAGGGAGGAGTTTGTTCCCGCCAACACTTTACTCAGAACTTTTGTCTCAATATTGATGCCTACGGTCAGTCTGCAATTTTGGTTCAGACAAAGAATTCGTAAACTTGTCCTTTTTTCTATGCTCTAGAACTGGTATCATAATGTAGTAGTTACATGTTCCTTAAAGGGTTGCTAGCACTTGTGAAACGACTTTTTCTCTTCTTATTCTGCGTAGGCGTGTGTGTACTTGTGATGTCTGTATTTGTGTATGTGTACTTGTGTATATGCACGTGTGTACTTGTGTGGGTGTGTATGCACGTGTGTGTTCGTGTGTACGTACATGTGTCTGAGTGCCGTAGTCCTCTGACAACACTATTTCACCTGTGATAATTATCTCCTCGTAAGTCAATTTGGTAATTTACACTTTTCTAGGAAAGCATTAGCTTCATCTAGACTTGACAAAGTAGTCCTACAGTTGTTTTCCATTTTCTCTGTTTCTGAGGCTATCCTTGCTGTTTCCTTATTGTGTGTCTCTGTTTTTCTTGGTTAGGTTAGCTAAGGGTTTTTCTATTTTAGTGTTTTCTCTTTTTAGATTACAAAAAAAACCTTCAATAGAGTCCCAAAAGTAGAAACAGTACAGACAACAGTGTCCGATCATAAGGCAACAAAATTAGACATTAAAACATAACTAGAAATGGGCCGGCCGAGTGGTGCATTAGTTAAGCGCTGGTTTTGGGATGCCAGCAGCCCCGGTTCGGATCCCACATGAGGGCCAGTGACACTGCCCTCTACAGCTAACAACAGCTCCACCTGGAGCTGGGCTGTGCGAGCCCCGGTGATGGTGTGGGCTGCAGCCCCTGCTGCAGTGGGCTGCCATAGGCTACAGTGAGTGGTCTGCAGCCAGCGTGAGCGGCTGGCAGCCAGCGTGAGCTGCCAATAGCCGCGGTGAGCGACATCCAGAGGCCAGCGACCGATCTGCCTCATCCGGGAAGAGCTCAATGAGGATACCAACAGTGAAGCAACATCCTCCGCAACTAAACTGAAGAACAAAAAGACAGCAACTTGTCTGTTCCCCTTCCCCGATTCCCCAACGCTGTTCCCCTCCGCCAATTCCCCAATAAAATCTTTAAAAAAACAAACAAAACATAACTAGAAATGAAATAGCCCTACTGACAATAAAAATACTTGCCTTGGGCCAGCCGAGTGGCTCAGTTGGTTAAGAGCTCGCTCAAGAGTGTGAGCTGAGCTCTGAGCAACAGCAGTTTGATGCCCAGCCCGAGCTGAGCTGCAGCCGAGCTGCCAACAGGTAGCAGGAAGGCTCAGCTAAAAAAAAAAAAAAAAAAAAAAAAATACCTGTCTTAACTCTTAGGTTCAAGAAGAAATGAAAACTTAAACTTATTAAATAATATATCTTAAAAATAACCAAGGGAGAGTCACATACATCACTGTCAAGGGCAATGCTTGGAGGAGAAAAAAGTATATGTGATTATGAACCAAACATAATATCACTATCCAAGTTGAGTTTAGAAAAGAACAGCATTAACCTAAGAAAGGCACAGGAAGAAATTAAAAAGATAGTAACAGAAAACAGTGAGAAAGCAGAAGCACTAAAGCAATAATAAAAAAACCCAACACCTGGTTAGCCTGTTGCAAATAAAGAAAAATGGAGAAAGCACAAATACACAAAAGAATAAGAAAGAAGAAATCGCACAGATTTAAAATTAAAAATCCTAAGAGGGTACTTCGCTTTTATTAATGCTTTTCTAGGAAAATGTAAAATATGAACTCTCCCCCAGAAGAGAGAAAAAATCTCAATGGACCAAGTGCCACTGAAGAAACTGGGAAAGCTGCTAAATAACCACCCAGCCCTGAAGAGAGGCCAGACCATTCCACAGGCACAATACGCACAGCCTTTAAAGGAAAGATAGCTCCATTGCTCTTTCCAGAGGACTGGAGAAAAGAGACGGAGCTGACATATTCTTGGACAGAAAGGCTCAATATTACAGGTGTTAGCTCCTTTAAACAGAATTAATAACTAATGCTATTTAATGCATAGAAAAAGGAGGACAGCTGCCAAATTATATTTATGAAGGCAGAATGACACTGACAATTTTGACAAAGATAGCACACAAATGAACACTACAAACCAATCTTGCTATGAAAATCACTGTAAGAATCTTAAATAAATAAAATACTAGTCCGTGGAATCGAGCAGGACAGAGAGGAGAATGCTCTGTTGGGACCAGGCGGCATCACCCCAGGAATTCAATGACCGTTTAACACCAGCAGATCCATTCTTCTCAGTCGGCGTGTTACAAGCTTAACCAGAAGAAACATATGAGTCTTTCCATAAGTGCCCAAAAAGCAGTTGACAAAATCCAGCATCCATTCTCAATTAAAAACCCTAAATAAGGGCCGGCCGAGTGGCGCATTGGTTAAGAGCTGATTTTGGGATGCCAGCGGCCCCGGTTCGGATCCCACATGAGGGCCAGTGGCACTGCCCTCTACAGCTAACAACAGCTCCACCTGGAGCTGGGCTGTGCGAGCCCCGGTGATGGTGTGGGCTGCAGTCCCTGCTGCAGTGGGCTGCCAGAGGCTACAGTGAGTGGCCCACAGCCAGCGTGAGCTGCCGATAACCGCGGTGAGCGACATCCAGAGGCCAACGACCGATCTGCCTCATCCGGGAAGAGCGCAATGACGATACCAACATGGGCCAGTGAAGCAACGTCCTCCGCAACTAGACTGAAGAACAAAGACAGCAACTTGTCTGTTCCCCTTCCCCGATTCCCCAACGCTGTTCCCCTCCCCCAATTCCCCAATAAAATCTTTAAAAAAAAAAAAAAAACCTAAATAAATTAGGGAGAAATTAGCATTTTTCCAAGGTCCTGCTTAACAGTCATTCCCAGTAAGTCAGAAACAAGGCAAAGCTGGTTGATCTTGATGTAATTTGACAAAAGGAATCAGAGGCACAACCATGAGGAAAGAGGTAAATTACCCCATTTTTGGAGGGTGTCGCTGCAGACCTGAACCTAGGCACTGAGGGGCACTGTCACAAGGAGGAGGACCCCACAGGCCAGCTGCCAAAGTGACTGCAGCAACCCGCAGACTTCCTGAACGCAATGGCAATTAGAAGGGCGCGGGGAAAGCGCCCTGTTACAGGAGCCAGTCACAACAGCAACAGAAGTAAAACGCCCATGAAGAAACCTAGCAAGAAACAGGCAAGACATTCCCAAAGAAAACTGGAAATGTGACTGGAGATCAGAAAAGAAGACGGAAAAACCAGAGAGAATTGCTGCGTACAAGGTGTAAATTCCCCTAAACCAATCTACAAAGTGCAGCTGTGAATTACAGGTAATAATAATAATAATACAACACAGAGGGGAGTGTGCGTGTTTAAGAACAGTTTATTTTGAGGAACAAATACACAAAAACGCAAAGAATTCTGCAGCAAAAGTGACGTTAAATCAGTCCCACTGGGTAGGAGACGTCTCCTCACGGCTGGCTCCTGGGCGCGCACAGATCCTGGCACAGCCAGTGGGAATCCCCAGAGACACAGCTTGTTTGGAGGTGGCTCTGCTCACCAGAGAGAGATGAGCAGCAGCCTGAGACAACCGGGCAGTGATGGGCGGCAAAGAATGACGTTACCCTGGAACCCTACCTCACAGTCACCGAAAATAGCTCTCGAGGAATCAACGCTAAATAGAAAGTAAAATGAGACAAAAAGTTCCCAAAGAAAGTGAGTTGTAAAAATTCTCTGTCTGGGAATGGCTAAGTATGACACAAAACCCAAGACTAGAAAACAAAGACTGATAAATACACGTGAAAACTTCTAAATGATAGAAATCTCACCATAGGTAAGTCCAAGGGCACATGAAGAACTGAAGGAATTTTGCAACACGGAGTCCAGACAGAGGGCTGATTTCTGGGCCGACCCTCACAAACCTGCAAGGAAACGGCGTCCAGCTCAATGGAAGCATGGGCAGGAGTCCGGCTCGAAGGGGAGACACAAGTGCGTTTGAGCGTAATCAGCTCATGCTGAAGAGAGACGAAAACACCAAGGACAAGACAGCATTCCTATCTATCGGCTTGGGAAAGATAAACATGTTTGACAAGGGCCGGCCGAGTGGCGCATTGATTAAGAGTTGGCTTGGGATGCCAGCGGCCCCGGTTCGGATCCCACATGAGGGCCAGTGACACTGCCCTCTACAGCTAACAACAGCTCCACCTGGAGCTGGGCTGCTGTGAGTCCCCGGGACGGCGTAACTGCGGCCCCTGCTGCCGTGGGCTGCCATAGGCTACAGTGAGTGGCTGGCAGCCAGTGTGAGCGGCCATCCAGAGGCCGGCGACCGATCTGCCTCATCCGGGAAGAGCGCAATGACAATACCAACATGGGCCAGTGAAGCAATGTCCCCCGCAACTAGACTGAAGAACAAAAAGACAGCAACTTGTCTGTTCCCCTTCCCCGGTTCCCCAATAAAATCTTTAAAAAAATAAACAAAAAAAGTTTAACAAAAAAAGTTTGACAAGACCCTGGTTGGGGACAACATGGGAAAAGGGAAAGTCACATGCTTTTGGCAGGAGGGTAACTGGGTACCACGCTGGCTAAGGAGGGCAGCTCGGAAGTCCCTGTGGAAATCCCAGATGCACTCACTTTGCGGCAGAGCCCACCTCACAGCCTCTACATGTCCCTGCCACAGACAGGAGGCCACCGTCCCTGCCACCTGCCTCCCCTCCCCCCCTTCCTGGTCAAGTGAGGAAGTCGAGGCCTCACTGGATCAAGAACACTCCCTCCCCAGGGAGGAGGGCCTGTCGAGGGCGGGCAGGAGGAGGGAGACGCGCCTTTCCTGGTGATCTTGGACTCCAGAACAGGGTGCTGTGGCCAGCGCTGACTGCCCCCACCTGTGATGGTTCAGAGACGTGTGACGAGATGTGACAGGCGGGAAAGAGCGAAGGGCAGGAGTGGGGGCCATGCAGGCGGGAGGGGCACCGGCTAGCACTGGCCCAGGGTCCGCCTGCCACGGGGAGTCTGCCCAGAAGCACAGAGGCATCAGCCAAAGGCGAAGGCTGGGGTGGGGGTGGGAAAAGCCGGTGAGCGGCCCGTCCAGGTAGGACGGGCCCTGTTCTCCCTCACCCTGCCCTCCCTCCCGCCTAGTAACAGCCCCACTGCTCAGCGCATAGGGGCCTCACCTGGCAAGCAGCAGGGTGGGGCAGTGAACCCAGCTGTGGAGGTGAGAGGGCAGCCAGGTGTTGTGTGCAGAGGCCTTTGGAGAGGAGCTGCCTGAGGGCTAGGAGGGCAAGCGCAGGGGGGGCTGCCCACAGCTGGCCTCGGGCCGGCGGGCTGGGGCCCACAGCTGGGGCAGGTCCCAGGAAACCATGCCGGCCAGAGCCCACCTGCCACCCTGCGTGGTGGGTGGGGGTTACCCCAAGGGACAGCCATGCCAGGGGCGGGCATCCTCGAGGGGTCCAGGGCTGCAGCCTAGATCTGCACAGTGAGGCCATAGAGGTCAAGCAGGAAGTGGAGGGTCAAGCTAGCCAACGCCCAGGGCCAGAGCCCTGAACCCCAAATCCAGGCCCAATCTCCATAACCGAAGGGTGAGGGCAGTTAGAGCCAGAGACCTCTCAGCCTCGGGCTGACAGCTCCGTGGCTCCGAGGGCCCCTGGGCGCCTCCTCGGTGGTGATGTGTGCCCCGAGGCTGCGCCAGGCCCGGGCTAAGGCTGTCCAGCACGCCGGCCCTCTGCCCCCGAGGATGTCATATCCACAAATACAACCAACCAAGGATCAAAAACATTAAAAACAAATTCTGGAAAGTTGATGCCTAAACAACACAGTGTAGCCACTGTCGTCACAGCACTTACATTGTCGCAAGTGTAAGTCATCTGGAGGTGATTTAAATTAAAGGGGGGGTGAAGCTGGCAGGCAAATGCTATGCCACGGGACACACGGCATCCTGGAGCCAGTCCCAAGGATGCCAAGGGACAACTGTCATCCCCGCACAGGCAGCCACTTGTGTGCAGATCAAGGAACACTCACCAGGGTCCCAACCTGGAAAGTGAGCTGGGAACGGTCCCACTGCAAAGTGTCACTGACAGAAACAGGTCAGATGCATCCGGCCTAGCCACCTGGCGCCTCTGGACAACGGGCTCCACTCAGAGCAAGAGTCCTGGCGGCTCTGGGGGCACTCCGCTCTCTCCGAGGCTGGGAGCTTTGTCCCAGCAGGGCTTGTCACATGGGAGCCCCACTAATGAGACGGCAACTGGTTCTGGCTGACAGTGCCCTCCAGGTCGGGGCCCAGTGGTCCTGGGACAGCCCTCTGGGGACCAGGCCGAGCGCACCCTCGACAGCCTCGTCCCCAGGCTGTGCTCCCACACTCCTGTACAGAGAAGTGCTCCCGTCTCGCAAACCAGGAAAGCAGTCCTCCTGCTACGGGGCCTGAAGCCAGCGCCCTGGTCAGCCGAGACTGTCCCTTCGTGGGAAGAGCACGCATGAGTCCAGACTGCCTGCTCGGGCCTCAGGGAATGTGGGCGGACGGCAGGCCTAGGACACTGCCTGCACCCGCGAGCTCCCACGCCGAGCCCGGGGCACCAGGCGGTGGTCAGAGGGGCCGTGCGGCCCTGCTCCTGCCCAGGTGGGGAGGTGGGGGGCGTGAAGACGGGCGTCACCAGTCAGTGACGTCAGCAGAGGTCTTGGAAATTTGCAAGTATGTAGATGGAGGTTGGCTTTAATTACACCCCCAAAGGCTGGAGCTGGAATGAACGGCAGAGGCTGCAGGAGGCAGTGGCGGTGTCAGCGTGTCTGTGCAAATGGAAGCGGCCGGCCTCGCGCCTGTGCCCTGGGAGCCCCGGCTGAAGGCATCAGAGGCCGTTTTCCATCACCCTGTCTTCTGAGGATGGTGGGCCGTGTGTGACTGTGACCGTGTGTGTGACAAACGTCTCTACATGTGTGGCCCCAGCAGGAGAGCCCCCTCCTGCTCAGCTTCCTCACAGAGTGGCACTGCCTTCTGGGTGGAGGCGGAGCCCAGGGGCCACCTGCTCCCAGCCCTGAGCAACCAGACAGGATCCGGGGCAACCGACAGGTGTCCCCGGGAGCGCCGCCGGGCGCCTCGTCCTAGGAGGTGTCACCTGGAGTATAAATATCTTCCTTTGATGAACTGGGAAATGACACTAACTGCTGCCTTAATTTTATTTATTTATTTTGTTTTAGCTGAGCCCTCCTGCCACCTGTTGGCAGCTCAGCGGCAACTCAGCTCGGGCTGGGCATCGAACCGCCGTGGCTCAGAGCTCAGCTCGCACTCTTGAGCGAGCTCTTAACCCGCTGAGCCACTCGGCCGGCCGACTGCTGCCTTGATTTTAAACAAATGACGTCAAATGGGCAGGGGTGGACGGCCGCCCTGGACCCCTGGAGGCCTCGTACTGCAGCCTGTGGGGCCTTCTGCTGTTCGCTGGGACAGTCACAGGGACAGAGAGATCAGGAGTTCACAGCTCGCCTGTGTGTCACATTTATTAAGCTAGTGGCGTATCTGTCATTCAGCAAGGAGCTTCCCATCTTCCCCAAGGAAACAGAGTGGGCAAGAGTAACAGCCCTCATACAGAGTTATTAAAATTCAAATTCAAATGGCCTCCCATCCCAAGTGAAAACAATAAAGATGTATATAAACGCATACTGGTTGAAAATTAAAAAGGTAAGAGCTTTCGTGCTTGCTTTATGAATTTGTTTTGTTCGAATAACTCTCCCAAGTTGCCTGAACCTCAGTTCTGTCTGAGGTTTCACCCCCACCTCCCCCGGCTTGCTCCGCCCCCTTCCTGTCCATCAACACCACGGCCTGTACCAGAGGGGCGTCCGGAGCCCCCTCGGAAGGTACCGGGAGAAGGCCGGGCTGTCACTTCCAGAGGACGGAGGACATCCCTGGGCACCTGCCCCGCCCTTCAGGCTCACCCCCCAGGCTGCTCCCGAGAGCACCCCCAAAGCCACAGTCAGAAGGGACAGGCGACAAGACACTGGTGACCACCGGGCGCTGGCTTTCTAGGGCTGCACCAGTCACAGAAAGGGACTCTGGGTTCTGGAGGCCGAAGCCCGACCCAAGTTCCGGCTCGCTCCTGAGGCCCCAGGGCGGGCCCCGCCTGCGTCTTCCAGCTCCTGGGGTCCTCAGGCGGCCCCTGGCCCCGAAGTCTGCCTCACCATCGCTGGCCTTCTCCCCCGTCTGTCTTAAACCTCCCTTTTCGTTCTCTCCTAAGGACACCAGTCACCGGAGTTAGGGACCATGATCGATCCAAGACGACCTCATCCTGACACCCTTAGCCACACCTGCAGAGGTGCTGTCTCCAGGTAAATTCCCATCACAGGGACCCGGGGGCCGTCTCTCTGAGGGACACCATTCAACCAACCGCACCGGGGACGGCGCACTCAGGGGAGGGAGGGCCACAGAGGCGCCCAGGTCTCAGTCCAAGCTCCACGTCAAGATTTTAGTAAAAGGGAGGCTGAGATGCAAGGGTCCTGTGTGTGTGTGTGTGTGTGTGTGTTTTAACCCCACAAGCAGTTCTGCGACAGCAGCTGGGCTCCTTCCCTTCAACTCAGTCTGACACCGTCTCCCTGGAGATGGCATCACCTCAGGCCCACAAGACTGTCCCACCCCACTTCAGATCCCAGTCGCAAGTCCAGGTGTCACCGTGTTTCTGATCCGCCAGCTATAGGTCGGAGGTTCCCACCACCCCCGCCTAGGGCTGGATTCATTTGCCAGAGCGGCTCCCAGAACCCAGAGAAACGTTTTACTCACTAGATCTCGGGTTTATCATAAAGGGTCTAACTCAGGAGCAGCCAGGCAGAGAGTTACAGAGCAAGGTCTCGGGGAGGGAAACAGGGTCTGCCGTGCCCTCTCCGGGCGGGCACCGCTCTCCCCACCTTCTGCACGGGTGCACCAACCGGAAGCAGCCCGAACCGCACCGTCCTCTGGGATTTATGGGGGCCTCATTGCGCGTTGTGACTGACTAAATCACTGGCTGTTGGTGACTGAACCCAGCCCCCAGCCCCTCTCCCCTCCTGGAGGTCAAGGGTGGGACTGAAACTTCCCTCCGTATCAGCTTGGCTCCCCCGGCACGAGCCCCATTCCGAGAGGCTTTCCAAAAGTCACCTCTATTGCTCTGATCACTTAGGCAATTCAAAGGTTTCAGGAGCTCAGTGCCAGGAACAGGGACAAAGGCCAAATATATCGTATTGAGCGTTAATTATGAACACAAAATGGACCCTAGTAATTCTGACAGTTATGTCAGTCACAGGGTGACAGTCATGCCAGAGCATCCCATGAAAGGCGTACCCAGCGAGAGCCCTAATCAGAAGCTCCAGATGCAGGGTGGAGTGTGACCATCCAGACCCTTTATGGGGCTGCAGATGGGGGCACCGCACCCGGAGACGGAGCATAAGGTCAGAGCTCTCTGACGGCTCCTCACTCAGGCCTCAGCCGGCCAGCTGACAGCCACACCTGCACTCGTCCCGGATGGAGCCCTGGAAGCCTCGCCTCCTGACCGTCTCCCTGGCCGGGCCTGACACCTGACGCGCCGCACCCCAATGCCGTAGGGACCCTCACTGGACACTGACTCTCTCTCATCCTTCTTTTGTGAGACTCTGTTCTCCTCACCTAACCCTATTGCTTACAAACCTGTGTGACACTCCCGTGTGAAACTGCTCTCCCTCCACTACTGGAGGCTGCCCTCCAACGGAAACCGAGTCAGCAGGACCGGATCCATGGCTTTATTCTAATCAAGTCTGACTTTGTGGGAAGACACACACATGTGCGAGAGTGCTCCTTTGACAGCCACGTCCTACTCACGACACGCATATGTTGTAAGTCACAGTATCACAAGGGGAAACGTTAGGAAACATTAAAAAGACGCTGGTGTGAGAGAGGACTCTCAGCTAAATGTGGGGAGGCGGCCAAGGCCGGCAGCTCTGCCCGGGGTCCCGGTGCAGGTGGCACAAACGCCCACATGAGGGCACCTCTGCGCTGCAGCCCGGCTCGCTGTGCTGGAGGGTCAACCTGACGCTGAAGTTGGAGCCCTGGCTCAGGCCAGCCCCAGACCCCGTCCATCCCCGTACCCCTAGGAGTCTCCTGCACCCCTTCTTCCCCACGTGGTCTGAGCAGCCAGGGCTAGGACTGTGGGCCGGCAGTTTGGGGGAGTCGAGGATGCGATTCGTGAAACCACCATGCAAAGTGGTAACTGTCAGCCAAGGAGCCCCTGCGGGCTCACCTGGGGGCCTCGGACCCCGACCTCTCCCAGCAACACTCTCCCTGTTGGGCAACGGCCCCTCAGGCTGCTTTTCCTGGAAGGACAGGGGTACAGAGCGCTTGGCAGAGCCCCAGGCGGGTCTGCCGCTCAGCATCAGCCCTGGCCTTTCCCACACTGAAGGTGTCTGGGAAAGGAAACCGGACACATTGGAAACCCACTGCCAGCTCCTGAGAAGAACGCCAGCCCCGAAAAGTATGGCTATCTCATTTACTGCGTTTTATTACTGAGTTCTACTGAGCCTTTTCCTTTGGTTTTGAAGACAGATGTTGCCATCAGTGGCAGAAACCATGGAGCAAGAAGGCAAGAAGCCGCCTCAGTCCTTCTACAGAAAGTTCAGGGACTCAGTGAAAACAGCGCAAGCACCCCTCAGCCACCCAGAAACCTTGAGACGCGCTCCTTTGTCAAGTGCAGGCTGGGGAGGGGCCCTGATGCCTGGACACCCGGCCACCTCCCTGCCAGGGGCCTCTGGGGGACGCGAGGCCCGACAGCATAGGACGGACTGTCCTCACCAAGGGAAGTGACTTCGTCCCAATTCAGAATTGGCCATCAAGAGGCCCTGGCTGTCCGTCCGTGGGTCACAGAGGCCCCTCGGGGTGAAACTGCATGTCTCGGGGGGTTGCCACCCGAGGCCAGGTCTGTCTTCAGTTCAATCACAAAGGACGCCTCTGGCCTGGAGTGACCTGCGGCTGTCATAACCTTGACCTGCTTCTCAGCACGGCTCCGGGCCACGCTGGGGCCACTCCCGACCCAGAGACAGCGCTGCCCCGCGCAGGCGGTTCTCCCAGGGTGCTGCGGGGACGCCCTGAGCCCTGGAAGGTTCTTCTCACTTCCTTTTTTACTAAGGCATCGAACACGTTAACACTGACCCCAAGACGTTTTTGGAAAGTTGCCAGTGACCATGGAAGAAACAAAGCTGAGCGTCCTCTGAGGCAGCTCAGAGTGGAGGGTGAGCTGTGTGTCGCACGCTCCGGGGAGAGCCCACTGTGGTGCAGCCACCACCGCAGCTTTGAAGCCGCAGGAACTGGGAAGGTTTGGAAGATGCATATCCCCGGGGAGTGGATGGCCCAAGACATGGAGGCCGACGCTGGCCACGTTCTGCTGACGGCCAGGGCTCCCCACAGGGTGGGAGTGGGAGCGGCTAAGTCACTGCAGAGATGAGGGGCCCAGGGGCCCAGAGCAGTAAGGGGGCTCTGGTCCAGGTGAGCCCCCTGGGAAACCTGACTCTTCCTCCCGCCAAACAGGGTGCTGGGCCTGCTCCTGGTGGGGAGTCTGGGCGACAGTGACCTCCCAGCTCGCCTCCATGGCGTCCTGGCCCACTGCAGACACTGCCGGCACTCAGGGGCTAGGGGACAGGGAGGGAGCCACGCAAGCCAGCAGCTCGGCCCCCTCCTGCTAAGCAGCATTTGGTGTTGGCCCAAAGAACCTCAGCGGACCAGACCAGGCTGCCCAGGTGTCTCTGGGCCCAGACCGGGCTCTGTTGCCTGCAATGGGCAGCTGTGCCCACAGTCTGGACAGACACAGAGAGCTGCTAAGGGCAGGCCCTCCCTTCATCTCCGTAGGAGCAGGACAGAGAACGCCGCACGTTCGCCGCCCTCACTGGCCCCGACTTGCTCAGCCTGCTCAAGTCTGGGGCCCGTGCTGACAGGGTGGCACACACAGCGCATCCGCCCGGAGGCCTGTGAAATGTGTGCGAATGCTGCAGACTGTGCTGGCGTGGGCGCGGGGGCCGCACCCTGGCGTGTTCGGGAGCGTCAGCCAGCTGCTGTGACAAACACCCCAGGTCTTAGCACAGCAGTTTGTCTCGCTCGCGTCCCATCCAGTGCTAGCTCCAGCAGTCCAGGCTCCACGAGCACAGAGTCTCCTCCATCTCAGTGCCACCGGGTCCCACACTGGGGCTCACTGGTCAGCAGGGAGGGAGCATGGGGCAACCGGAGGTTTTCCAGAGGCTGACGGGGAAGTGGCATGCATCACTGCGGCGTGCTCCGTGTGCCCGTGGGGGCCGAGGCAGACGCTGCTCAGCAGCTGCTGGCCGCCCTCCGGGGTGCAGCTCCACGCCGCAGACACCAACCTGAACCTCCTGGAACAGGCCGGTTCTAACACTGACTCACAGCTCCCTCGGGAACCAGGCCGAAGCCCCGGGGCTGCCGTTCGTCCTGGTCTCGCGGCTGGACAATCCAGGACACTGGCGGTGGCCTCTCCCCACAGCCACCCCACCGGGCATTTTGGCCCCACAGATGCCGGGATATTTGAATGTGCCGCAGGCGGGAGTCGGGCACCGCCCCCGGGTGGCGACCTCCCTCTCTGTACAGGTGCACAGTGCAATCCTCACACTGCCCACAGAGGCCCAGGCAGCACACGGGTTGGAGGCGCAGAGCTGAGAGGAGGGCAGGACTCCTGGCAAACTTAGGTCCTACCCTGAACGATGTTTTTCTGGGGCTTTTGTGGACCCTGCCACCCCATCAGGGCCCCTCCCTGGGCCCCTACTCTGCTAGGGGCTGGGGTCCCACACTAACTGGCAGGTTTGGGGACAAGACAGTGTCTACCAGAGCGTGCTGTGCACATCGCCCTTGAATTTCCTCCCAGGAGAGTGTGGGTCCATCCTCCAAGTAGCAGGAGATGAGCAGCGGGCCATGGAAGGGAGAAGCCATACCCAGGGAGGGTATTGGGGGGCCCACACTACCAGTTTCTCCCAGAATTCTGTGTCTGTTTTAAACTCATGAATGAGAGCCTCAAGAAGCCGTGGGGACTGTGTCACCAAGGTGCCCCAAGGCGGACTTGAGGGAAGTGCTTTTGGTTGAGATTCAAGGAGCTGTGATCACAGCTTCGTGGGTCTGGCTGGCACCTCCATTCAAGGGTCAGAAGACACCCCACTTCCTCTACGGGAAGCCAGGCAGCATCACAGCTCCTCCGAGCAGGGCTGGCAGGGGCTCTGCCTCCCAGGGCAGATGGCCAGTCCTCTGTGGTGACGGGAAGTGTGCAGCCGTGAGAGAACCTTTCCTGACCTCAGCAGACATGTGGACAGCACTTGTGACCCACGGATCATTAATCCATCACCCCTATTTGCCCTGCCCTCACCTCATGGCCTCACATTTCCCTGGTCTTTATATTTCATTTTAAGAATTTAAGTATTTTGAATTACATGAATTTCCCGTAAGCCATGCACATAAGCCAGAGTGGACGACAGCACTTATATATTCACTGCTGTTAGAAGGTTTTAAGTTGCTGGTTTGTGATGAATCTGGGTGGCTTCTCCTGCCACCCACTTATTGTCACTTTGCCGGGCCCTGTCCCCAGAACAGTGTCAATGACAACGAAAACACAGAACTCACTCATATTATGGTGATCTGATTGCATTTACATTCCTAGATGAACCTTTTTTTGGTACATACTAAAAGTTCAATTTGGGGACTCTGTTTTAAAATGTATTACATACCTGAAACTAACCTCTCAATAGTTTCCTAGAACTTTTTTTTGTTGTTGTTCCTAGCTGAGCCATCCTGCCACCTGCGGCAGCTCAACGGCAGCTCAGCTCGGGCTGGGCATCGAACTGGCGACCCTGTTGCTCAGAGCTCGCACTCTTTGGTGAGCTCTTAACTATCTGAGCCACTCGGCTGGCCCTAGAACTTTTTTAAAGATTTTATTGGGGAATTGGGAGAGGGGAACAGTGTTGGGGAATCGGGGGAGGGGACCAGCCAAGTTGTTCTTCAATCTTCATTGTGGAGGGCGCCAGTCGCCATCTGGCTTCCCGCAGCAGCTTGTGGCCTCTAAGCTCAAGGTGCCGAGTTCAGTCTTAGTTGCGAATGGGCATAGGCACCATCCCATGTGGGAGTCGAACCTGGCACCCTTGTTGTTAAGAGCATACACCCTATCCACTGAGCCATCCAGGCGGCAGCTCAGCTCAAGGTGCCGAGTTCAGTCTTAGTTGCCGGTGGGCATAGCCCACCATTGAACAGGCAATCTTGTTATTACACCAGCTGAGCCATCCTGCCACCTGTTGGCAGCTCATCGAGAGCTCAGCTAGGGTGCAGCGTTCACTGGCCCATATGGGAATCGAACCAGCGGCCCTGCTGATCAGAGCATGCGCTCCGAGCCAACTCTTAACCAACTGAGACACTCGGCTGGCCCCAACCCCTAGAACTTTTTAAAGATCCCTTGCAACTCAATAAAGAAGACAAACAGGGCAGGCTGAGTGGCATATTGGTTGAGTTGGCTTGGGACACCAGCTCTGAGCAGCAGGGGACTGGTTCAGATCCCACATGAGGGCCAGTGACACTGCGCCCTCTACAGCTAAACCTGGAGCTGGGCTGCCCTGAGTCCCCAGCGACGGTGTAGGCTGCAGTGGGGCCGGCCAGCAGCTGGCGTGCGCTTTTGTGAGCTGCCGTGAGCAGCCCATCCAGAGGCCAGCGAGCGACTGCCTCACCCGAGAAGAGCGCAATGACGATACCAGCATGGGCCAGTGAAGCAACGTCCTCCACAACTAGACTGAAGAACGAAAGGACAGCAACTTGTCTGTTCCCCTATAAAATCTTTTTTTAAAAAAGAAGGTGAACAGTCTCCTCCATCCTGCTGACAGCAATGATAGAAACAAACGTGCCTCCTGGTTCGTAGATGAAGAAAGAGACTCGCGCTGAACCGAGGGCAGAGGATGTATCTGGACGCACCTGCCGCTGGCTTCTCGGGCTGGAGGAGTCAGGAGCCCAGCCCTCCCACAGGGCGTCTGAGTCAGGAGCCCAGCACTGAGACCTGCGTCTGTCACGAGCTCCAGGTGACGCTGGTGCTGCTGGTCCAGGGACCCCAGGTTGAGAAGCCCTGGCCTGGGCGTGGACACAAGGCCGGCTCCTCGCACTCTGCTTCGTGACCTCACTCACTCGTCGACACGGAGCTCCTCCACGACTGGGCCAATTCTGCTGAGTTCGTGGCTACACCTGGGCCCCAGGTGACCCTGCAAATGCTTCTGCTTTAATGCTGCTAATAAAAATTCACCACGTTGAATTTTTTTAAAGTGTGGTTTCAGGTAATTTAGCATTTGGTTCAGAGGGAACACAAGAAGCAAGGATGGTTTCACTCTCGCATAAGAGCAGCTGCCTCGGCCAGTGCAGGAGACCCTAAGGAAATACCGCAGACTGCGTTGGCAGCTTGAACAGACATTTATTTCTCACAGTGGTGGAGGCTGGAAGTCCAAGACCAAGGTGCGGGCTGATTTGTGCCTGGGGAGGGCACTGTCCTGGCTTATGGATGCCGTCTTCTTGCTGTCCTCAGGTGGTGCAGACAGGGAGCGCTGCTGTGCCCTCCTTTTCCTGTGGGCACTGATCTCATCAGGGGGCTCTACATCCTGACCTCATCCAA
Organism: Aselliscus stoliczkanus; assembly: GCA_033961575.1. Taxonomy (NCBI): domain Eukaryota; kingdom Metazoa; phylum Chordata; class Mammalia; order Chiroptera; family Hipposideridae; genus Aselliscus; species Aselliscus stoliczkanus. The sequence continues at coordinate 186,079,292 of CM066729.1, forward strand.
CCCTCATCGCTCCCAAAGGCTCCACTTCCAAATGCCATCACATTGGCCGCTAGGGCTTCAACGTATGATTTGGGGGCACATTCACCCCAATGCAGAGCACTCTATCAAGGCCAACTCAGGGGTCGACATGGGGGAGACCTGGTGGCAATGGGACAAGGCACAGGAGGACGGAGGAGACCAGAGAGGCGCAGTGAGAGTGGCCCCTGGGAGGCTCCACGAGCAGGGACGGGAAGGGTCCTCCTCAGGAAGAGTGTGACTGACCCAGCGGCTCAGCGTCCAAACCCACAGCCAGGACGTCCAGTGGGGCGGACCGGTGTGCACTGCCCGCCGCGGCCGCTGAGCATCCAGGAGGCCACCCTCAGTCCCCGCGTAGCCTGTGCTCCTCACACACACGGGCTAATTTGGCCTGGGAGCCTCTACAGTGAAGTGTTTTCAACTGACTGGCAGCGTTTTCATGGCAGATTTAAGGTCAGAATAAGGAAAACGATCGAACTCCGCGAACTTCGGACTCAGAAGGCTGAGGTCCCCAAGGGGGTGTGAGTAACCAGGCGGCAGCAGGATCAGAGCCCTGGCCCCCTCTTAGCTGTCACCAGAATGCCACCCTCAGGTCTGACGGCCCCACTGCCAGGTCGTCCTGTCCAGCGTGGAGGCAAGATGTGCGGGTGGCCAGCAGGGGCCCTCCTGGACCTGCTTTTGCCAGTTGGGTGGCTGCTGGGTGCAGGGAAGCCAAACAGGAGCCGAGGAGGCTGCGGGCTCGGCTGAGAGTCCCAGCTGCGCCCGGCTGGCCCGGCCAGTCCCGGATGTCTGGGGTCCGGGGTCCGGAGGGCAGAGCTGCAGGTGACTCCCTCTGGGGAGACTGGCAGCAACACAGGACAGCAAGGGAGCTGGGGACGGACCCGGAGGTCCAGGCCAGTGGGACAGCACGTATGATGGAACCGAATGGACCTGACCGGATCCCCCCCGGCCTGCTCTTCCATTCGGCCCAAGAAGCCCCCACAGGGACGGGGGACAGCTGGTACTCAGGTGCCAGGTGTGGCCAGGCCCCGCCCTCGGCATCTGCATGTGCCGGGAAGTCCCCGCTCCCAGCAGCTCACAGGGTGCCTGACGTGGCCAAGACCTCACTGCGTCCGTCCGCGCAGTGCCCTCGGGAAGGACTGCAGGCGGGTCCCTAGCAGATTCTCTTCCTCTGTAGTAGTTTTTTTTGTTTTTTGAGGGCAGTGTCACTGGCCCTCACATGTGGGACCCGAACCGGGGCCGCTGGCTTCCCAAGCCAGCGCTTAACCACCGCGCCACTCGGCCGGCCCTTGATTTGTTTTTCCCTCTGTGGTAGTTTTGCTGGCCAGGTGTAACAGTCATGCAGGTGGAGAGTGGAGCTTGTGACTCTGCTCCTTGGAGATGCATCAGACATGCAGGCGGAGGAAAAACGTCTCAGTACAAATGGTCATCGGTATTGTCACTGAGGAGACACTGGAAAACCAAAGCAGGACATTTTCCTAGTTAATTAAAACAGTGCATCTTATCAGTGGGGCTGTGCAAGTTTACATAAGCAAGTCCCCCTGAATGGAGGTGGGAACGGGCCTACCAGGCAGGTGACCCGAGCGGCTCCTGGGGCTCCCAATTGGGGGTCTTGGCTGGAAAGTGAGGGGTCCATGGCTAGTGATGCTAAAGGGGCTGGAAGGGCCCCGGGGGGAAGGCATGGCCTCCCCATGAGCACAGCTTTGTAGGACAGGCCCCGAGCCCACCGGTCAGGGCTCTGGAAGAGCTCCGGCCTTTGTTCTGGGGCGGTCAGCTGGAACAGGTGTACACAGGCTCGCTTTTGGAAAAACGGAAAAGAAAGGTTTCTGTCTTCCGTCGGTTCTGCTAAACACTGAGCATGCATCACCCCGAGGGTCATCCCAAAGCCTCAAGGTGGCTAACACCGTTACCCTGCCTGACAGTTGGGGAAACTGAGGCAGGAGAGGCCTCAGTGTCTGCACAATGTCTGCAAAGCCCAGAGGTGTCCAGCCACCAGGGCTTGCAGCAGCCGTCTGGTTGGAGGGGACGTTCCAGATGGCTGATTTGAGAGACTCGGAGAGCACGTGCCCCTGTCCAGCTGAGTGTCATGCAGAACCTGCGTTCCAGGAGCCCTGGGCAGGTGGAGCCATGTGTCCTGGCAACTTCCTGCTGACGACGCCTGCGCGGTGGCTCCTGTGAGGTTCTAATCAGTGAGGTCAAGGACCGCGGCTGCTGATTTACGGATTCTTCGCAATCAAGGCGCTCGATGGAGATAACAGGAAAAGAGCTAAAAATAGACTGGGGCTCTGGCGCTCCGCATAGCTGCGCCCCTCTCCAGGCCGCGCCGGTGCTGGCGCTAAGTGAGGCTCCGAGAGGCCTGGGACCCTGACTCGGGTCACGGTGGGCCGCTGTCCCCACACGGTGCCTCCCTCAGTCACGTTTGTCCCCAGGACCCGCTGAGGGTGAGCGTCACGGTCCTTTTCTTCCAGAAACTTTACAAGACAGAAGCAGGTGTGTCTGAAGCAGCAGTTGAGTCTTCTACGCTTTCCCAGCGACACTGATGATGCAGCTGACACCCTTTGGAACAGTTTGCACAGTTAGGGGGAGCTGCCAGGCCCAGCCGTGTGTGAGAGGCTCCAGGCAGCCCACGGACCACCACGTGGGCCACGACACGCCACTGCCAGCCATGCTGAGGCTGAGGGCCCCCTGTGAGTCGGGTGCTGGGGGCCCTGCGGCCGCCCCTCTGCTGGCACCAGATTCCACGCCTGTGCAGGGCCCTCGGGGAGAAGCGCAGCGCTGGGCGGCGGGACCCAGTGCCTCTGCGCCCTGGCACGGCCCTGTGCCGTCAGCCGCCAGCGTCCCTGGGGCTCAGCTGCAGGTGGTCAATAAACTCAGCCAGGGTGAGGCCCGCAGTCCACAGGCGAGCCTGCTGCCCCAAATGTCATAGAGAGATGTCCCAGGGACCCCCATGTGCGGGGGGCCAGCCCCCGCTGACCAGGGTCCCAAGAAGGTGGACACGGAGTCGGCGATACGAAAGACAGAAAATCTTTATTACAGTAAAGGCAGAAAAAAGGTGGAGACACCGGAAAGAGGTTCTCAGAAGTGTCACACCTTATTGTTAAAGCCTAGCTCCTTTTATAGGGGCTTTTGACTATTATCTTAATTACAAGTTATGTTTCACATGACCATGATGTTTTTCCTTACTCAGAACTTTTACTTTTTTGTAATTGTATCTTTCCAGGGTACACTGTGGCCTGTTCAAGGATTTTACTTATCATCTAAAAAGTGGTTACCATGGCTACCTTACAGGGCATATACTTGAACTATTGTCAAGAGTTTAGGCAAGAAACTATTTCTATGTGATTATAGCAAAAGGGAGTTTCAAACTTTTCCTATCTTACAAAGAGCTGCATGTTTTTGTAATAGAGGGTAACATCTGTTTCTCAGTCAAAGCTTCAGTATCTGTTGCTAGCAATGTACAGAACAAAGAGTTAAAACAAGGCTGTTAATTAAAATAACTTATGGTCAGTAAGTTGCCTCTTATCAGAACTTTCATGGCCGAGAGACCTTGGTCTCCTGGTCTCCAAGGAAACCTTTCACATCTGCACAGGCAAGGACGAACGATAGCACCAGTTTCTCACAGAGGCTGTCTGTTTCTCACAGACTGGCTTTTTTAGGCCTATGTGGCCAAAGGCCTATGCCTCAGTTTCCAAAGGGGCTTGAGTCCCCAATATCTCAATTTAGGGGTTCCCCACGGAACTACCGCCTGGCTTAGGTTGTCTCCCCTCGTTTAGGAGATCTTACCCGTCTTTGGCTGCGTAGTTAGCTCATTGGGGTATACAGGGACTTGCCATAAATGCAGTGAGTATATCGTCTCCTATAGGAGGAAAGGCACATGGGTTCTTAGAGGCAGGAGATATTACATGACCAACCATAAGGCAGCATCCCTAATATCCAGTGCTGAGCAGGGCAATGTGGCCTTGTCAGACACTGGGGGGCTGTCGGCTTCCCACACCCATGCACACTCAGGGTATGGCACACAGGCACACATGCTCGCGCACACGTGCACACGCCACCCCTAAGAGTCGACGAGCCCTGTGCTGCCAGCACCAGCCCTGCGAATGGAAGTTTCTCCCGATCCTGAGCGCTCGCCCTGGCGTCTGTGCACCAGGCACTGGGCAGAACACAGAGCAGAAGGAAGCCCAGCGTGGGGACGCCGGGACCCTCCCAGGGGCTCTTGTGTGGGGAGGAAAGAGTTTCTTGGCCTGCTGGACACTCTTCCCCACGTTAAACCCAGACTGTTGATCTGATTTCTAATACTATGATTTCATACCAAGTGGGTTTTAACCAAAAAAAGGGGTTTTTCTACCCTGGAAAATACTTTTCTTTTGTTAAGTCCCTTTCTGTCCAGTGTGGTTCATGGAGCTTCGCCCTAACAGTTTAGCATCTAATGACAGCCAAAGCTGCCCCAGCGAGATGCTCTTGCTGAACAAATGAAACAAGTTTTTACAGATTTAGGTAAGAGGGGAAAGTGGTTTGGGTTTGGGGTGCATTCTTTTTGGTGTGGCATAAACATGCCACACACAGGGGTCCTTTCCAGCACCTTCCAGGCCTGCAGTCTTCCACGCTGAGGGAGGTCCACCGCACGACAGGCTGATTTGCAGCTCCTGTGCTGGACTCAGGGATCCAGGGTCAGCACCCTTGCAGGAACTGGACATCCGAGGCCCAGAGCTCCCTGCTGCCCGTACACCCAGCTCACACTGCACGGCCTGGAGGTCCCCCCACAACCCCTCCCAGCAGTCTCCCCCCTCCGCAGACGCCCCCCCCAGCAGCCCCTCCCCCCAGCAGCCCCCCCATTGGAAGTGGGTGTGGGCTCCAAGACGGACCCCCGAGTCGATGCAGGTGAGCAGCACGGAGACATCCTCCCTCTGGGGCCGAGGGCACTGCCCCCCAGGGGCGCACCTCACAGGTCCTGAGAGGAGTGAGCAGGGGGCCCGCAGCAGAGCACATGCCTCCCGTTTGTGTGTGAGTTTGCTCACACGTGCCCACACGTGTGGGCTCTGCACACATCGCAGTCTCCGGGCAGCGTCCTTCGTGGCACCAGTGGCTGAGAAGTGGCCTTTCCAAGGGTCAGTCTAAGCTTGGAGCTGCGGCCCTTGGCCTCCAGCCACACCCCAGCTGTGTCTGCGTGTCGCTCGGCGTCACTATGCCGCTGCTGGGCTCCGCGCCCACCCCCAAGGAGCTGACACAGGGTCTGCAGGGCAACTGGGACTTGAGCTCAATGTGATGGCACAGGAAGCAGTGGGAGGGCAGGCAACACATGGAACTTTCCAGAACAGAGCATCTCCATCTGCAATGAGCAGCCAAGCTGAGGCCTCTCCCGTCCTGCCCAGCTCGGTGTTGCTGTCCTAGTCCTGGGGCAGCCCTTTGGACAGGGCCTGTCTGGGAGTCCGAGGGCCCACGTATGCTGCTCCATGTCCCCGGACCCGAATCTCCGGAATTAGAATCCATGGCCAGGCGTGTTTGTCTGTGACGTCCGCCCTGGTGTTCACGGAGCTGCTGGAGGTCTGATGGTGCTAGCTGCCGGCTCTGTGCGTCCTGCCACACAGTGGGTGAGGGGCTGCTCAGGCCAGAAACACGAAGTGAGGCGGTCTGGTGCAGGACGCGTCCGCCACACAAAGCAGGTGAGGGAGTCAGAGCTGCGCCCCGTCCCCACCTTCGACACGGCTTGGCCCCGGCCACAGACGGGGTCACTGCAGCTCCTGTGTCCTGCCCCATGCTCAGAGCACAGGGAGACCTTAGGCTCACGGTTATTCTCTGACGTGTCCACACTGGCACCTCACCGTGCACAGAAGCATCCAAGGTCTTCATTCAAACGCCGGGCGGGGTGGCCAAACCCCGTCGCGGGCGACGGCGCTTCTGGGTGTCGGCTCTGCACAGGCTTCCTGGAGGGGGGCAGCAGAGGCTGAATGACCAGGGCAACCTGTGGGGTGCGTCGGCTCCAGACTGGCCAGAGGCCCTTGGCCGTAGCTGCCTCTCGCATGAGTCCCCACCCTTCCCCCGGAAGCACCTTTCTTCTCCGAGCCCCCCTGTGCACAGCACCCCCCTTTATGTCCCTGGCCCTTTGAAGTGCATGCCTCAGCAGCCCGGGTAAGGAGCAGTGCCCTGGGGCGGGCTCGGACCCTGGACCCGCTCTGTGCCTGGCAGCAGGACACAGGGATGCTGCCCGCTCCGGCCTGTGAACTGCAGGGATGACACACACGGCCGCTTTGCCCACACACGTCGCTCTGGGGCTCTCAGACAGCAGGCTCCGGGGCTCTGAGGGTCCTGGAACCTGAGTATGGAACAGGGTGTGGCCAGGGTGTCAATAACCCTGCAGGGCTCGGTTCTAACCTACAGCCGTGGTGCCCGAGCTCAGGACAAAAGCTGACTCTCCAGCTCCTTGAAGCATTATCAATAAACCCAGGAACGGTTGTCACTCGGATAGCCTTGGTTTCTGGCAGCTAAAAATATCTGAACTACGAGTATAAACTTGACAGGTGATTTCGGTTGACAATCCATTAGCTACGTTAGCTCTGAGCACAGGGTGGGGGTCCCTCCCCTTCCAACACCCCGGATAGCCAGACATCAGAAGATTAGCAACCCCAACCATCGAGCATCCCTTTATTTGGAAAGAATCTACTGAGCTTTTGTGCCTGTCACCTCTGGGGCCACATGGAGACTTCAGGACATGCCTTGAAACCCTCCTTCGCCAGGCCACACGGGTCTGTCTGGCTGTAACGTCCCGCCCTCCATGGTCCCCTCGATCAGGGACTGTCCTAAAAGGTGTCTGACCTCGTGGACCTCAAAGGAAGGGGCCAGGAGCCACTCCCCAAACAGCCGCCGGGCAGCTGGCGCCGCCTCGGTCTAGCGTCAGGCTCGCGTTCATGACTGATTCCTCATGGCATGACGAGATTGCCCAGGGGCCCATCCTCGGCGTCCTCTCACCAGACAAGAAGCCATGTTAAGGCTGATGTGACCACAGCGAGAGGGACACGGTTAACACACAGGCCTCCGGCTGGCCGGGCCTCTCATGTGGGCAACATAAAGCCAGGAACTTAGTCTTCTTGAGAAAAACGAGACCCCTCCCAGGCAGAGGCTTTCTGGGGACTGTTTGATGGGCTCTGGGCTTTGCAGGAGGCGTGGGGGCAACAGGGGCCACTTTGCTCCGCATCTGGGGGTCTCCGCGTCTGTGCCAGGGCAGCACCCTCTGCAAACACCGCTGAGAGGAGGTCACTCTCCTGGGGGTCAGCTGGGCAGTTTGGTGTTAGCCTCATCCTTCTAAACTGTTGTTTTTCCTCCGTGAATTAAACACTTAATGTCTCTGAAAGCTTGAAGTTGGCTCCTGTTTCTAGAGAGTGCAAATCATCCTTTAAATCTTCCTCCCAGCATCACAGCTGCGCTGAAACCCAATCTACGTGTCGGTGGCTTGGCCTCGGCTGCCTCCTGCTCCTGCCCAGGGCCCGCGGCCATGTGCGGTGTGCAGGTCACATATGCTGTATCGGACGACGTAGTCAGGCTGGGAGACGGCAGATGAGGACCAGCCGTAGCCAGGCTCGCCGCCCTAATGGGCGTACGTCAGTGTCTGCAGGATGGCTTCCTGAGCTCATCTGCTGAGACCCATCTGAGAAGTTCCCGAGAGGCACTTTCGGGCGGGGGGGGGGGGGGCTCAGCTCTGCCCGTGACCCGGTCCCTGGAGCCATGACAGGGCTCCTGGGAACTGGCTGTGGGTATGACAAGGGCTTGGCCCGCCCCAGTCCAGCCCACTGAGGACCCCGATACTCACACATCCGGCTCCTCGTTTCTGTCAAACTTACTGTGGCGATAGGCAAGTTGTGGAGGTTTTGCACCTGGCTCTAGGCTAGCGTCTGATTTCATCGGAGCTGTGCAGCCCAGCGCTGTCTGGTTGGCACAAAGGTGGGCGCTCCAGAACCTGGCAGCTCTCAGCAGTGCTTAACCTGGGAAAGAGTGAGACACAAGTCAGAGCCACTGTGGTCACCCCGGCCTGCAGCCTCAGTCCTGTCTGAGGAAAACGGCAGTGTCCACCCAGCCGGACATTAGCCAGGGCCCCAGGTCAAAACTGCAGGGCTGGGTGAGCAGGTTTGTGCTCGTGCGAGGGACGAAGGCCGGATTCCTGCAAGGAAGCCCAGCTCCTATATACCCCGGGGACGCGATGGCTCTGGGCCCGTCTCTCCCTCTGCTGGGGAAGAAGCCCCGGGCCCCGGAGTGAGGGCCCAGGGGCCGGTCTCATTAGACTGGGCCCTTGTGTCACAGACGCCGCATGCTTGGTCCCCACGGCGTTTCATATGGGCCAGCAGGCGCGTGGGGGCCTGGGGGGTGGGCAGCTGCAGAGCCTGTCTCCACAAGCAGGGCTGCGGGGCCGCCCCCACACGCCTCTGTGGAGTCGGGAGGCCGCCCACCTCCCCTCCACACGCCAGCGGGGGCCTGGCAGCCCGCCTGCCACCCCGAGGCTCCTCAGGAGACAAAACACCTGTGTGTCTGAACAAGTCACCAGCAGATGAAGCTGCCGCCCCTCCCGCCCGTGGAGGGGCATCTGAATGCAGGGTGGGCAGGAGTGCCTGCTGGAGCCCTGTCCCCGGGGGGCAGGACCGCACGCTCCCAGCACTGGAGGCCCAGGCCCTAGTAAGTAGCTGAGCTTCCTAAATGACATATGAGAACGTACAGATGAACAGCCGGCCAGGCGGCCTCCTTTCTGCGGTGGAAACTGCATGAGGGCCCTGAGCTGGCTGGAACCCAAGCGCCACACGGCCGGTTCCCAGGCCACAGACACGCTCCGAAACTAAGACACCAGCCTCCCCTCGCCCCAGACCCAGAGGCCACATGCCAGCCAGCCCCCAGCCACTCCTGAACGTGAGCTGTTCCGTGCAGACCCAGAGGCCACATGCCAGCCAGCCCCCAGCCACTCCTGAACGTGAGCTGTTCCGTGCAGACCCAGAGGCCACACGCCAGCCAGCCCCCAGCCACTCCTGAACGTGAGCTGTTCCGTGCAGGGAGATGGGGGCGAGAGACGTGCCCGTCTTTCTCCTGGACACGTGTGGGTGCCACTGCCCACAGCGCGGCTGGGCCAGGGCCCAGTGGTCGGGCGTTTACACGTGACACCAGCAGGTTCCTCGTCCAGCGGCTGCACATGTCACACCTGTGGCCTTTGACACCAGTCTTCTTGCAGAGCCCCGGTCAGCCAGCACGCGGTTGTTCCAGTGACCAGCAGCCACTGTCCCAGCCCAGCCGCTGGGGGCTGTGGGGCTCAGCACCGGCAGGTTGGGGCGAAGGCAGTCGACAGCCAGGCTCTGAAAACTGTCATTTCAACACCACGTGTCTCCTGGGTCAGACCCTGCCTCCCGCCCTGGCCCCAATCACAGGCCAATGTCCCCACTAAAAATAAACTTAAAAAGCACATCATCTGAGCTGCGTGGGAGCAATGCAACGCCCCCTCGCCCAGAAGCCCCAGGAGCCAAGGCAGCAGGTGCAGCCCCCCTGCTCCTGCCCTAACACAAAGACTTAAAAATTCCTGCACTTTCTGATGAAAACCAAGAGCGCCCTGTCACCGTGTGAAGACCCGAAGGAAAGGGGACGCGTCTCTCTTTGTTGATGGCGCCGCTGTATTTTTGGACGTGTATCTAAAGCCCGCTGATTCTTCCGGCATTTGAAGCGCCGTGTTCAGAATCAGAGCCATCCTCAGGCCACGCTGGGCTCTCCCCGGAAGCCGGCTCCGGGGCGGGCCTTTGAGGGCACTCTGCCGGCCGGTCGTGCTGTGGAGACTTTGAGGTTCTCTCTCCTGACAGGAGGGCAGGAGAGCAGCCACATGGCCGCTGGGCGAGCCCGGGTGGAGCCGGTCAGGCGCGGCAGTGACATTACCAGGCCTGCGTCCCCACACGCCCCTGCTCTGACCTGCCCTCCCAGCCCCTGAGCGCCGGCTGAGCAGCTGTCCGTGGCGTCTGCTGACTGAGGGGTGGGTGACAGAGGGTGGGCTTGGTGTCCCCGACTGAGACACAGCGGCAGCGCCCCACGGGCCCGCCGTGTAAGTGATCACCAGCCCTGCTCTCTTGGAGCCTGCGTGCTGATTCCTTTAGGGCACTCAGGCACTGAGGCTGCGTATCAAATCTAAATTCTAAGCAAGAAAGTGTGACCCAGGGTGACTCTGTGGGCAGCGGGGAGACAGCTGATGGGCCTCTCCCAGAGGCCCGAGGGAAGTCACACCGTGAAATCCTCTCAAAAGCCCTAGAATTTAGCCAAGCAAAGCCAGAATGAAGACGTCGGCGAGGGACACCACGAAGCAAGGACAGTGGGGCTTCTGCCCCCTCCCTGTTGAGGGAGTCTGAGCAAAGGGGAGACGAGCACCGTAAGGCGGAGACTGGGCACCGTGCATGGAAAAATGACAGAGTGTAAACTGAGGACCGAGGAAGACAGTCCAATAAATGAGGCGCAGGTGCCCCCAACCACACAGCCACTCGGAGCATTTCTGTCTTCGGGGCTGGCGGTCTCAGCCTTGCTGCTCTTTAAAGGCCCCTGGGGAGCTTTTAAAGCCACTGATGCCAACTGCACCACCAACCTCCGAAGCCGGGGTCTCGGGCGTGGCTCTGGCCTCGTGGCTCCCCGGGTTCCGTGCGCAGCTCGAGGTGCCGGCAGCCAGGATTTTGCAAATACCTGTCACAGGGAAGAAGGGTTCTTTGATGCTCTGTTCCATCAGCTTCATTTCAACTGACCTGTCTTGGGTTAATTTCAAATAAAATTGGTATGTTTTATTAAAATATCACGTATATGTTGTCCCAGTTTTCAAAAATGATTGCTTTCTTTCTAGCTATAAATAGCAAAGATACCTCTGCATTGAGTGGTTGGATTTTGGGTAAGTTTTTTACTTTCTTGGTGGTTTTCGGTATAGCTTGAATTTTTCTTAATAAGGAGCATGTGTCATATTTTAAAAACCAATTCAGCCTTTACTGTTAAAAGTACCATGGAATGGCATGGTCAGGTGAAAGCAGAGAGAGTGGGCCACGGCGAAAGGTGAAAGCAGAGAGAGTGGACCACGGCGAGACCCGGGTGCTGGGCCATGGCTCTGGGTCCCCTGGGTGGGGGCAGCGGGGTGGCCTCGCCCCACCATCCTGTGACCCTGGGCAGTCCACCGTCTCCTTCCCCCTCTTACGGGGGCCACTTGGTGACACCTGCCCTCTGCCTTCCCCGTCCCAGGGTTGTTTTAATTTTTTTTTTAACTCAATTGAGATGACACTTGTAAAAGATTCACAGACCAGATATTCATGGCCTCTCAGTGGCAGCCATTCAATGGGCATGAAATAAATACGTTAATTCAACAAAACTGGGAGCTGGCGGGGAAGAAGGGACACCCAGGAAGGAGGTTTTAAAAGTTATTTAGGGGCTGGCTGAGTGGCACGTTGCTTAAGAGTTAGCTTGGGAAACCAGCTCTGAGCAGCAGGGTCCCAGTTCGGATCCCACATGAGGGCCAGTGATGCTGCGCCCTCTACAGCTAAGATGGTGAACAACAGCTCCACCTGGAGCTGGGCTGCCGTGAGTCGCCGGTGTAGGCTGCAGTGGGGCTGCCATAAGCCACCATGAGCAGCCATCCAGAAGCCGGGGACCGATCTGCCTCACCCTGGAAGAGCGCAATCATGATACCAAGATGGGCCAGTGAAGCAACGTTCTCCACAACGAGACTGAAGAACAAAAGGACAGCAACTTGTCTGTTCCCCTTCCCTGGTTCCCCAATGCTGTGCCCTCCCCCAGTTCCCCAATTCAAAAAATATTTTTTAAAAAAAAGTTATTTAGGATGTACATTTTTAAAACCCTAAACATAGTTTTGTTTTGTAGAGAAAACTTATTGTTTCAAGAAACACATTAATGTTTAAAATATCTGTAGATGAGGAAGGAGTCTCACCCCAGACAGATTTAAAATATAAGCATTTCAAATAAAAGCTAATAAATTTTTAATCAACTTAGCCTCAAGTAAACACAGTTTCTGAGTATTTTAGGAAAACCTTTTGTAATAAACTTTCCAGTTCTGCCAATATGCAACATTTAAAGTTATATTTAGTATAAAAATATGTCACATTACAGAATTTAATCTGTATACTCCACTCCAAAACTGGGAAAGTCAGTAGAAAAACTTGAAGTAACTCAAACTAAGAAGGAGCATTTTCTTTTCCCAAGAAAAATCTCAAATCCTCAGGTTCAAACTGAATTCCGAATAAATAAAGGTGTGACCAAGTGAATCATGCCAGAAATATTGAACCCAGCCGTGCCGGAGGTGGGACAGCAGCACGGGTCTCAGGCACGTGCGTGTTTTCTGAGCTGGGGAGCCTGTGTCTGCTCCCTGACTGTCACAGTGGTCCAGGAGCGCGGAGTCCGGCCCCAGTCTCCACAGACAGGCTCAGCTATGGTCGCGGGATGCCCAGAGCACCAGGAGGGAGTGGCAGGTCCCATGTTGGAATAGCGCATGGGTGTCAGTCATGACTGGCAGGGCCCCGTCTGGGCAGCCCTGTGCCTGAGCAGGCGCCTCCCTCAGCTGGGAATCAGCCATTTCCATGCAACTTTCACCCCAAGTTTTCACATTGACATTTAGACTGAGTGTCTCCCTTCCCATGGAACACTGGGCCTGCAGACGCTTCTGGGAGAACGTGTGCCTTGGGTGCCCAGAGAGCCCACGGGCTGGTGCGGCCCTGGGGAAGTTGTGAGCCGCCCGCCCGGCTCGGCCTGTCGGTGCACGTGGTCTCCCGGCCGCCCAGCCTGCCATCCAGGCACCGGCCGGCGTTCTCACGCAGCTGCTGCTCGGAGCGCGCCAGGCACGCGGAGCCTGGGGACGCCCAAGGCAGCCCTCCGGCCGGCACTGCAGGCACCCAGCCCAGGGCTCCGCCGGCGGCCTGGACGCTGGCGAAGGACACAGCTCTTCACGGGATGCTGGCCACCTCGCGGGGAGCCGTGAAATACTACTTACACATGTCGTCGACCCAAACTGAGCTGAGACCTCGCTCGGCGGCTAAGGACGCCACAGCCGGCTGGGGGCCCTGCCTGCCCCTTTCTTCCCCCCGCTGGGACGCACTGGCCTCTTCACAAATGTGTTCGTGCCACATAGACAAATTTTGCCTTTTTTCTCTTTTGGTTTTTTTGATGATAAGAGAGCATCTTCAAATGAAAATGATTTTAGCCAATTAAGTCCAAATCAAGGAAGAAAACTTGAAATTGATTTTTTAAAGTCTGCTGTGTATGATCGTTCAATACCCAGACTAATGGGATTTGCAGCAATGCGGCCAAGACCCCAGGTCTGAGCCACAGACGGCGATGCGGGGCCCAGCGCGCCTCTGAGACCCAGCTCGGGGGCGAGGCGCCAGGCGTGCGTGGATGGATCAAGGAGGCGGTTTTGACCCAGCTCGGGGGCGAGGCGCCAGGCGTGCGTGGATGGATCAAGGAGGCGGTTTTGACGGAGACCCAATGGCTCTGTGTCAAAAGCACACAGGTGGTTTTCCCTTTGGCCAGAGCCTGCTGGCACAACTGGGCGGTTCTTGGGGAGCAACAGGTGCCCCCCGGGAGTCCCCCTCCAGGCGTCCCCCAGGCGTCCTCTCTTCCCTCACCCCCACCCAGGAGCACAGTTCTCCCACGGGCTCCCTCTGGCTTGGAGCACTCAGCGTCTCAGAAATCTCCTCGATGACACATCACTGCAGTCTGAGAGCTGTGGCCAGACACCCTCAGCCAGCCTCCCCCCGGGCACTGCAGGGGCCCCCCGGCTTCCCTCCCAGGCAGAGCCTACCCTGTGGACAATCTGCTGTCCAGTGGGGGTGGGGTCGCACCCCACACAGAGGACAGCAGGGACTCACAGCACTTCTGTGTGACGCTTTCATTTCATCACGTGCTTCATGCACAGCCCACACCGCTGCCCCAAAGAGTCCAAATTCACTTCCCTCACATGCAAACCTGACCATCCGTGTCCCTTCCACAGGCTCCTACAACCTCCCGAGAGACTGTCCCCAAGCTGTCCTCAGTCACATCGTTGTTCTTCCTTCGTCCTTTCGGCGCCTTTTTGTCGGTTTGTATTTCAGAGGCTCCCTGGGTGCAGGTATCTCTTTCCAACATATCTTGATTTATCGCTTGTGTGTGTGAGTGTGAAAAATATTTTAGAGATATTGTGAAAATACTATTGATATTTATTGGCAGAGCCATTTATCAGCAACTTCATTGCACTCTGCAGGCACTCGGCATGCTCCCGGCTGGTGGGCCAGCACAGCCTCCGCCTTCCCTGGGGTTCCACCCGCTGGCAAGGCCACCATGAGCCACTGCTCCCTCCGTCCAGATTTTTCTAATTTCAGGTGAATGTTCTGGAAGCCACTGGGTGAATGTCGACAGGAGAGAGAAAGGAATGTCACTTGGGTCAGAGCTGGGCTTCTCCTTTCTAAATTCTGTAAACGGACCCCACACCGGCAACACCTGGTCCAACTACCGCATAGCAGCAACACGTCTCCCCACTCCGCAACCTAGGGCTCTGAGCACGGGCACCTGTCAGGCAAAAGGCACTGAGATCCCAGGTGCTCTGAGCAGCTTCTCAGGAGCCCCACTACACCCAGGACCCCTCATGCAGCACCCAGCACCCAGCACCCAGCACTCTGCACCCTATACCCAGCACCCAGCACTCTGCACCCAGCACCCTGCACCCTGCACCCAGCACCCAGCACTCTGCACCCTGTACCCAGCACCCCATACCTAGCACCTAGCACCCCATATCCAGCACCCAGATCTTGCACCCAGCACCCTGCACACAGCACCCCACACCCATCACCCTGTACCCAGCACCCACACCCTGCACCCTGTACCCAGCATCCAGAACCCGACACTCAGCACACAGCACCCTGCACCCAGCACCCCGCACCCAGCACCCAACACCCTGTACCCAGCTCCCAGCACCCTACACCCCAACCCTGCACCCCTGTGGCCAGTTATGGGTGGGAAGCCTCCATGGTTCCTGGGCTCCAGGTTGAGGTCCAGCCCCAGGCCCAGCTCTGCCACTCAGAGAGTGGCCACTGCAGGGAGAGTGGGGGGAGCAGGTGGGTCTGCGCAAGGCATGCTGGGCCTGTTCCCCCCACCCCACTGCAAACACATAGGGCTCCACTGCAGCCAGTGTCACTTTGTCCCTGACCAGTCGCTGGTTATGTGTGGATGCATCTAACCCTACAAATGGCTCTGCTGTTACTGTTCCCTTCTCCACACCAGCTACTCTGAAAAGTACAATATTTGTTTGTCCCTTCATCATTTGCTAAGGTGGTCTCCATTCAGAGTGCCGAGAGAGAGGACTCTTCCTGAGCCACATGTCCAGAGCCAGGCCCCTCCCTGGGCCGGGGTCTGCAGTCCTGCAGGGGTCTGTCCCCAGGAGCCCTGAGACGGCCGAGCTGCTGTGCAGAGGCTGGGCCCCCACAGAAATGGGGACAACTCTGCTGGGAAGGGCGGGCCTGACCCCGGCTTCCGCAGCCTCATTTCTGCTTCACCCCAAAACCTTCACCAGAACCCGCCACAGCCTGGCCCCAAAACCTTCTCCCTGGTGTCTCAGCCACAAAATTCTGTGGCGAGCCGCTCGTCAGCCACGTGGAGAGCAGGCGGGCGCGGCTGAGGGAGGAAGAGGAGGAGGAAGGGGGCAAAAGCCGGGGCTCCAGGCGGCGCGGCCGAGGCGCCCGCAGGCCCTCGCGGCGGGTCAGCCGTCCTCATGAGCGGTTCCGGCTCACGGCCCATCGGCCCCACTGCATTAAACCGGGAAGCACTGTCTTTACACATTGACGGAAACGCCTCCAGTTGGCGGCTGTGACGTAGGGATGCACCAGGAAGGCTGACTGGAGTTCCTTCCAAATTCAGCCTTAGTCCCCGAAGAACAAAGATTTGATGAACTGGAATTTGGAGAGATAGCTGCCCGTGGGGTGGGGCCCGAGTGTCAGATGGGGGAGGCGGGGAGGATGGCAGGGGGGCTGTCCCACCATGACAGCCGGAGCCCCCGGTGCATGTGCCCCTGGAAGGTGGCGGGAGGGCCCCCTGGCGTGGGCTCCGTGGCTCTGCGGCCGTGGCGGTGGGTATGCGTGCCCACCCTGGGTGCACAGAGCACCTGTCCTTTTACACTTCATGGGAAAGACACGCCCAGCGTCCATTCTGATGTGAGCCCCGTGGGCACGGGGACAGGGCCAGCTGACTCATCTCCGACCAAACTGACCTCGGTGATGCCAGGGTGTGCTGACTCCAGCACTGAAGGTAAACTGAGTTACGCCATCATTAAAATGCAGATTTTGGATGGGAACCAAGTTATCTCCTCTCAAGAGGTTGCCAGCATAAGAGCACGTGCTAAATGATAGCAAGGTTGTTCCACGTCATTCAGAACCCACGGTCTGCACCACGGTTCCCGGCGGAAGCGGATGGCGCCGGCTCTGACTGGACGCGTCTGTGTTGTGGTTGTCACATGTGAGCGAGGCAGGACTAGGCCTCCGGAGCAGGTTCCGGTGCTGCCTGTGGAAACACCGCCTCCCGGAGGGAAGCCACAAGCAGTGCTTCCCAGGAGCCCTGTCTGTCTTGGCTGTGAGGCCACTGGCAGGACTGCGGCCCATGGTTTGTGCCCATCAGTCCCGGGAGAGGCACCCGGGTGGCTGTCATGGGCTCTGAACATCAAACTGTCGCCCCGTTGAGGGGATGCTGGGGACGGTGGGTAAGTGGGCCGGGCACGCGGTGGGCCTGTCAGGCCAAAGCACAGGCCGCAGACAGACAAGGGCGGCCTCGGGGGTGACAGCTGGGGGGGGTGATGGATGAACACATCAATCCCGTCGGAGTCCCCGGTGTCCTTGCAAAGGCTTTCAGCTGAGAGCTCGTTTATAGGAATAAAATGAATGATACCGACCTTGGCAAAAACCTTGTCCAAAATAACTTTCCTTCCCTTCTCGTCACCTGGAGACCGAGGCAGCGATGAAGGGGGCACCTCAGACTGGAACCCTTCGAGGCCAGCCCTCCACCCATCGGGTCCCCGGCGGGGCCTCTGTCGCAGGCTCTGCGGAGGGCTGGGGGCTGCACACAGGCCCCAGGGGCTGTGGGGGGCGGAGCTCCTGGCCAAGCTTTTCTCGAATGGCCCCACCCTCAGACCCAGCAGGAGGGGCTGGATCCTGACCTGAGGGGACCCAGCGGCCCGGTGGGTGGTGAGGGTGGGAGAAGAGCTGGTCAGGCAAGTCTGAAGTCTGCAGGCTGGACAGACTGCTAGACACTCTCCCCCGAGCTGGGTGGGGAGCAGGAGATGGGGTGCCAGACAGGCCTGAACGCCCGGGGGTGGCGGGCGGGGCTCGTGGTCATCCCGGGGGTGCATGGTCCTGACCCCAAACCCAGGCAAGGCTGCCTTCTGTTTGCGGAGGGGGCGCTCTACCCAAAGGCCTCCCTCTGCTGCAGCCAAGACCCCCTGAGAATTCGGCTAAGACACGAGCAGGCACTGGGGGACAAGGGGTCAGCCCTCCCTGGCCCCAGAGGGAGGAACGGCCCAACTTCCACCCCAGTCTGAGGCTGTCAGCTTCCACTGTCCCCTGGGGATGGCCTGGTGGAGGTTTCGGCCCAGTTCACCTGGATGCCAAGCATTGACTTAGGCCACAGAGGTTGGGGTGTGCCCCCCGCAAACCCCCACCAACCCCCGCCTCAGAAGGTGCGGGTGGCAAAGGCACAGGACGCTGTCTGGGCCTGGGACCACCCCGGGCCCTGCCGCCCTGCCCTTGGTGACCTCCAGACCAACCCGACGGGCAGTGCCCAGTCAGATGCTCAGAGAACCTCCTCCTCTTGGTATGTGCCATGCGTGTGAGTCCCGTCCACTCGGATCCATCTGTGCTGGTCCCATGTAGGTCTGTGCAGACCTGAGCCTGGAGCCATTTCCCTGGGTTTTCCGAGGCTCCAGGTTTTGAGGCTCTTTAGTCTCTTAATTAACGCACAGCGACTATAACATCCCTGTCACTTCTCTGAGGCCCAGGAGAGAATGTCTCACCATTGGAGCTGGGTCTCAAACAGCAGCCACAGCCAGCATGGCTGGGTTTTAATTATTGCAAAACCTTCCAGTACCTTCGCATCTGTTTCCGACCAAAACATGTTCATTTGTGCCGGAGGATGCCAGCCCTGACACCAGCGTTTTCCAGGAGATTCCAGCAGTGCCCTCCACCGGCCCCACGGGCAGTGGCCGTTCCTGTGTCCCCATGCAGAGAAGGCATAACAGCCCTCGGGCCTGGGACCTGCAGCTGGGACATGGGGCAGTGAGGCCGGCGGGACAGCTGTCCTGGGGGGTCTGCGCAGGGATTCTGATGTGCCCACACCCAGCCGCGACTAGACCACTGCCCACCACGTGCGCCCTGAACAGTCGTTTGCTGAACCAGGAAACAAGGCTGGACAAGCGTCTGCTGTCTTCCTTAGAACAGTGAGAAAGGTACTTGATTTCAGCTGCATGTGTCAAAGGACACTGAACCACCCATGCAGTGAGAAAGCCTGCCCCCGGCAACCTGGGATCAAGTGTGGGGGTGCAGTCCTGGGCAGAGGCAGAGAACCTGAGTTCTACACACACACACACCCCTCGCCCTAACCAGCTGTGCAGCCTGGGCAGGTAAATATTCGTCATCCCCTCACCTGTGTCGCAGCCTTCAGCGTGAAGCCCCTCTTGGAGCTCAGAGGCAGGCAGGGCGCCGGAGGAGGCCTGCACACAGGCCCCGCCTGGGAACACCCCCCAGAAAGGCCAACAGTCAGTGCTCCAGGCCTGCGGGACGGCTGCGTGGGCTCTGAACAGACCCCATGTGCCGATGGGCCGGCACGGCCCCGAGAACACCTGCTGAAGCAGCGGACCCACCCTGCTGGGCTTCTGCTGCTAGTCGGGTCGCCTCTTCGGAAGAGGATGAGGATGAGGGTCAGTCTCGCCACTGAGGGGAGGCCTGGAGCCTGTGTCATTCTGGGGAGGGGCAGGGCTGCTGGAATCTGGGAGGCTCCCCCTTGGCCCCACATGCAGCGGCCTAAAGCCACACTAGCTTTGCACAGCCCATCTGACCGCTCCTGGCCTCTCAAGCCTCAGCTGACCCTGCCGGCCACTCTGACACTCCTCTGCCTGAGGCCACCCGGGAGAATTCCCTTCCCACTGACCTCGGATGTGTCCGGCAGGCGGGCCTGAACCCCTCTGCCATGTCACCGGTCAGCGCCGACTCCCTCCAGCTGACCCTTGCCCTGCCACCTCACAGTCTGTCCTCACTCAGTGGATTCCTATTTACCTTTCAAGGTGCTTCCTGCCTCCTCCAGGAAGCCTGCCTGCCTACTCCTCTCATTCAGAATGGACGGCCCTTTGCCCCAGCCTCGCTCCTGTCCCACCACACCTTAACCTGCAGCCTTTAGGGCCGGCCGAGTGGCGCGGCGGTTAAGCGCTGGCTTGGGAAGCCAGCAGCCCCGGTTCGGGTCCCACCTGTGAGGGCCAGTGACACTGCCCTCAAAAAAACAAACAAAACTGCAGCCCTCACACCAGTCTCTTTCCCGGGGGCTGCGCACTCCCCTCGAGCAGGGACTTTTCCTGGGAGGCGCTGGACGAGCTTCGGCTCCATCGTGAGCACAGTGCCAGCCTTCAGAGCAACTCTGGAGAATGTCGGTCTCTCCACTTGCTCTGTGCTCTCTGGACCCAAGCAGAGACCTCCCCACCCCGTCTGTCAAGCAGGCACTGACCTCTGCACAAAGGGGGCGCCTGCCGGCATGAATGCATCACCATGGAAACCACTGACAGTGGTACTCAGAAGTTTGTTTTGGTGGCATCCGCCACCACTAAGCTGACCAATCATACCCGGGTTCCTGTCACCGAGGGCATGTCACCTGGTCACCTGGCAGCTGGGGCAGTGGGGACGGATGGAATGGATGGCCCCTCCTGAGGGTCACTCACCCAGGGGCACCGGCATCAGCTCTCTCAGAAAAAAACGTGTTCAGAGACCTGTGACCAGGCTGCCAGCTTCTCAGAGACAGCGTCCCCCCAGGAGGCCTCGCCAGCCTGGCGAGGAGTCGGTCCTCGCTCCATCCCTGCGTCTCTACCTGTTGTGACGAATGCTGCTAGTCCCTGTGTGTCCACAGGGTCCGGCCTGGGTGTGACAGCATCACGGGACACGAGTGGTGCTCCACCACAGCAGGAATGGAGAGAGGATGGGGTCCCGGGTGCTGACCCCCAAGGCCCCTGCATTCAGAGGTCCAAGAGGAGTGGGGGGGTCAGCGTTCAGGAGGGGCAGGTCAGCCAGAAAAACAGGGAACCTGGGAGAGTGGACCCCGAGGTCAGAAGCCAGGAGTGAGGGCCAGTGGTAACACGGTGGGAGAATCAAAACCAGCTGCCAAACCAGCTCGCCAGTGCTGACAGGGCCCTGTGCCTGGAGGCCAGGCCAGAGCAGGGGGGTGGGGCGGCAGTGGGCACAGCGGAGCAGGCAGCCCTCATCTGGACAGGGGCGTGCTCCCAGTTTCCAAGCCTGGGCTGGTTCCTGCCCCAGGGACATCTGGGCCGCTGCCTCCCGCGAGAAAACACCTGCCCCAAGCAAGGTTGTCCAATTGTGGTCAGGTCAGGCGTTAGGAGGGGCGGCAGGGGAGGTGGGTCTCAGGCCTCAAATGGGACGAGTTAGGGGCCTGACTGTGAGACCCATCCAGGGGAGGCTACGGTCAAATTCTCAGTGAGTAGAGGTCAAGAGAAGGGTCACAGAGTTTGCTTACCGGTGGACACTGTCACATCCCAGTGATCTGGTGACGGAGGACACACACGAGCCTCCTCGCTGGAGGGATACTGGTCTCAGTGAGTCATTGGTGTCAGTGGCCATCACCCCCTGGCAGCCCAGCTCCAGTGGTCCCGGCTGGGAGAAGCCCTGTCCGCGACGCTGACACCCTGAGGACATGGGGCCGAAGAAGGGATCAGGCTTCCGTTTGCTGTCGTCACAGGAGCCTCATCACTGGCTTCGATGCAAAATGTCAAATTTACATGAATTTACATGTGCTTATTACACCTCGCTGGAAATTTAAGAGCTATAAGTGTCTCATTTACAGAATTTGCACATTTTATTTGCAATTTAATGTTGCCTGTGCAAAGTGCTTCCCTGACGCAGTCGGTGAAGTCCTGGAGAGTTCCAGGACCCCGCGCAGGCGCAGCCTGGGGCCTTCAGGCCGGGACTTGCCAACCCCGGGGGCCGCCGCCAGCACGTGGCTGACCAGAAAGCAGGTGACTTTATTTCCCTGACTTCCCTGGGCAGCAGGAGACCAGGGGCCCCCAGCTCACATTTGAGGGAAGTGTCGCTGGGAACAGAGTCTGCCTGGAGAGGGCCGGGAGGGCAGTGTCCAGGCTCTGGGCCTCACGTGGAAAGGCACTCGCTCGGCCATCAGGTGGCCGTCAGCTGCTTTTGTTTTGCATATAATCGCTGCAGCTGCGTTAGCAAGTGCTAGCTGGTGCTGCGGATCCGCTTCCTGTGTCTCCTCGCCAGCGAGACTGTGGTGCAGGAAGACCCTTGTTGGGGTAGTGATGGGTGTTTGCTTCTCCTTTGTCCACCGGCCGTCATCAAGAATATAATATAGTGGGAGGGACTATCTGTGGCCTCACCAGACGGGACGCAGGGGGTGAGCCAGGCCTGAGGCTCCCAGGATGGGGGTCCACTGGGACTCACTGCACCCCATGCCTGCCTGGGGTGGGCCTGTGCCCCGGACCCATGAGCTGGACGCGGACTGCGGCCTGGGGTCTCCCGGGTCTCTGACGGGCGCTTTACAAAAGCAAGGGAGCCTCTGGGAACCTCTAAGTTGCTTAGTGTTATTTGGCTCTCAAACGAGGCTTCGCCTCGAGGCTGACTGAACTTGTTGGCAAAGTCTTTGCAGAAAAGGTTTTCACAAATTCAAACTGACGCTGTGGGGGAGACGGCTGGTTGCCACGGCAACATGAGAGCCAGCCTTCATTCCACTCCATGAGCTGGAGACGCTGGACGGACGCTGGGCCGTGCCCTCTGGGGCTGCACACGCAGGGAGCGGCGCCTCTAACGCCTCAGGCCTTCTCCCCACTTCACGTCCTCGCACGGCTGAAAGCGGGGCAACTCCGAAGCTCTAAAATGTTCCGAAAAGAGGCAAGTCCGGCTGAGATGTCAACAGCCGCACTCGCTCCAGCAGTTTGCGTTTTGGCAAGCACCCTGTGCGCATGGCGTGGGGGCCGGACACGCATCTGGGAGACGGGGAGCTGGTGCCGACTCCCTGAGCGGCGCTGTGACCGCCCGGTCAGTGCCGACCGGCCCCCAGAGCCTCCATCTGGCCTCTGCTTCCATCCACCCAGACACCTGTCCTGAGGCAGCCCCAGCACCTACTCCCACATCTCTTGTTCTCTCACAGCCTGCAGGTGCCAGCAGCCAGAGGTGCAGGGAGAAACCTGGCTCCCAGCACGTGCCAGGTGTGGGGCCCTGGGCCTCTGGCCCTCCAGCCGTGGGGGCAACCGGCCTGCTCTGTCCCAGCAGGGGTAGCCCCATCTCGTGGGCTCCCCTCCCTGGCGAGGTGGGGCCCACAGCTGCCAGCCGTGCTGAGCCTGAGCAGGTGCCAGCCAGCCCATGCCACACAGTCGGCCACCGTCGCCATGTCAGTGTGACTTCCCCTTACACGAGGGAAGGCCTGAGGCTACTGAGTGGACAGAGTCAGGGCTCTGACGTCTCAAAGCCGGGTCGCCTATCCTGTGGTGCAGATCCACGCCTGCCGTGCAAACTTCAGGGGGAGTCCTGAACTCACAGAATGTGCTAGAAAGCTGACCTCCCCAGAAGGCAGTGGAGACCCAGTGCAGCGAGAGGGCCCGAGAGCCGGCAGGCGCTGGCGACGCCTTTCCTGGGATGACGCGAGTCTTGTACTCGGAGTAAACGGCAGATGCGGTAAGTTTCAGGAGGGGTTCTCGGAGCCATGGGGAGGCCTGTGTCTGATGGATGCTTCGCCAGATGAGTCTCTGTGCTTCGGAGCTCGGGTGGGCGAGGAGGGTGCTGAGGGTGTGTCTCCACAGGAGGGCGCGGGCAGAAGGCGCCTGAGGCTGTCCCCACCACAAAGCACAGCGACCGCGACCTCCGAAATTCAGCCACATTGAACGTGGTCCCTCTGAGTTCTCTGGGCTGAGCCCGTTGTCTTGTGAGAGGAGAGACGTGGGGCTCGCTGCCATGGAGGTCACGCTGAGGAAGCGGCCGGCCCCTGCAGCACCAGACGGGCTCCACAGGGCAGCAGCAAAGGGCAGGGTGGGCCCCATCCTGGCAGTGCCACTCTGACCAGGCGGCCAACAAAATGTCTGACCTCTCTGCCTCGGTTTCCCCATCTCACAGGTGTGCTGCCCTGCGTTGCGTGCAGAGCGCCACTGGCCACGTGGGGTCATGTGAGGGGATTGCTCCACTGCCGTCCCCACCACCAGCCCGAGACCAGGTCTGGAGCAGACGCCTCCGTGGTGCTGGGGCGCTGAGACCCAAGTGGATCTGATGGGACAGCTGTGAGTGGGCAGGGGCCGCCTGGCCATACCTCAGCCCCTCACAGAGCCGGAGGCCCACAGGTGTGGTTCCTGCGGTGGCTCCCAACCTGCAGCCACACAGCCAGCTCTTCCCGAGGGACATCCCAGGTCATCGCTGGGGTTCAGGGTACCGGCCACCACCGGGTCCAGCCCTTGGAGTGCACGGTCAAGATGTCAGCGGCCAGTCAGGCCTGTCTGCTCAAAGGGCCCCCCAGAGAGCGCCCCAAGGACTCAGGGACTCTCCTTGTGCCCCACTCAGACCCCAAAGAACCCTGCATGTGCCCCATCTGGGCTCCACGGTCCCCTCAGGAGCCTCCGTGTGCCCCACAGGGCCCCAGGCAAGTCTGCGACTTGATCAGCCTTTTCCTTTTGAGACTATGGGCCCAGCTCAGGGCACACGGGGTGGGACTGAGCCCGGGCGGGGAGGGGCTACTCCAGGGCTGCCCAGGCCAGGCTGGCCTCCACCCCACGCTGCCTGGTCCTGGTCCTGGGCCCTGCTTTGAGGCCAGGGCGGGTTGCTGGCTTTCTGGGAGAGGGCACAGCCCCAGCACACAGAGCAAAGGAGAGGGCTGGTGGCCGCAGAGGTCGCCCCGGGACCATCTCCTCCAAGCCCCTCCCCCTGCCCTGGGGAGCCCGGCCTGGACGGCTGTTCACACCTGTCTTTCTGTCATGTCTGGGCTGGGAGCCCACAAGGCAGCCAGGGGTTCACCTGAGTGCGCCTTGCACCCTGTAGGTAGACAGTTTCGGTGGAAGAGCTGCAGGTGGGCAGGACATCAGGACACCAGCGCTGTGAAGACCACCGCAGCCTGGGGGAGGCTGGGCAGCACCGCCCCTCCACCACCCAGTCTCCTCACCTCCCTCCCTGCCTGTGCCTCCAGCCCAGAACCTCTGGCCCAGAGCCCCAGGGAGCTCTGAGGCGCCCTCCAGGCCTAGAGAGCAGCCCTGGGAGACGAGGGGGGTGTGGACCAGCTCTGACAACCGCTCCCTGTGCTTCTGGAAAGCGGTTTCACCCCTCGGGGTGCATGCCCCCATCTGAGGTTGACGCGTCGCAGCACCCCACTCAGAGGCGGGGTGCCATGAGGCCGACGAAGCCAGAGCTGCAGAACCTCTCCATCTAATTCCTTTATTTTTAATGACAACCCCAATAGTACAGGCTCAGGCCCCTCAAAATCTGGGACAGCAGGGACCTGGGGACTCGAGGTGCCAGTGTCACAGCCTTGAAAACTGAAGAGGAGAACAGTGGGGTCCCCCCAGGTTCAGGGGAGCTGAGCCCAGCCCCCCAGCTGTATGTGCCCTGGAGAGCTGAGCTGGAAGCTTAGGCCTGAGTCCGCCCCCCCCCCCCGCTCTGTCCGGGGCTGGGGGCTCAGGCCTGGCTGGGGCTCCTTCTGCCTGGCCACTCGGGCAGGATCGCCGTGCTGACTCACGCTGGGAGGGACTCGCTGTGGGCTCAGCTCCGTGCACACACATTTGGGCTCGTGATGTTTTCAGGCTCGGACCGAAAATTCCTGCAGCATCCATTTCCGTGTTCACATCTCTGTTCTTGGAGCCCTCAGCTGGCAGGGGTTTCTTTCAACAATAAAACCGGCAGCCCGCCCCCTGCCTCCTCAACGGAAATGTGTTAACGTGAATTGTCCGACTGCTGGAAGCCAAGGCAAAGCCTGACCGGTTGTCTCTTTAAATCGCTCTGCAGTGTGATGGGCGCGGGAAGAACCATTCCCAGCCTGCCGCAGGGAGCGGGCGCCGGCGGCCTCCCCCATCCCCATGGTTACGGCTCCTGCTTCCCGCCGCCGCCGTCGCCGTCCCGGCTGTCGCCCTCGGAAGCAGGCGCAGAGGCGGCTGGCAGTCGTCAGAGTCCTGGAAGCTGCCTGCTGAGAATTGCATTGCATGTCTGCTGGCGCTGGCTGTGACTCACCCCCACTGCAGGCTTGCAATCTGTTGACAACTCCACTTGCAAGCTCCAGCCACGGCCTCCTGGGATGGGCAAGTACCCCCCGGCTCAGAGAGCCCGCCCCGCCCCGCCAGCGAGGGGCAGCGTGGCACTGTTGCCGCTCCAGCTGTTTCTGCCAAAATAGGTGAGGAGTTGGGCCGTTTTTCTGTGGGGTCTGGGGTGGGGGTGGCCCAGGTGGGGAAGCAGCAGGATGTGGCGAGGCCAGGTCGCAGCCGCTGGCTGCAGCGTCCATTCGCTGCCGTTTTGGCGGGTGTCAGTGCCAACAGGGTGAGGCGAAGCCCGCTCTTGGAAATGCAGGTTCTGATCAACTTTGGGTCAAGCCGAGGGCATGGAGCCGCCGCCGAAACCTTTGTCTGTGGGGAAAACACCTGCCCGAGGTCAGCCACATCCAGGCAGCGGAAGGTTCAGCCCAGGGCTGGCTGTTCTCTGGGAGGTTAATTCAAGGTTTATTTGATTCTCTTGACTTAAACTGACAGACATGTTCTAGGGCTGTGCAGCCGAAAGCGTGGAGTTCAGTTCCCTGTGCCTGGATGGCATGCACAGGTTGATTTTTAAATAGGGAGAAGGAAGTGATCCCCGGAGGGCAGTCTGGCTGCCGCTGGCTCCGCCGAGGCCCCTGGCAGGGCACGACCCGAGCCAGACAGTCCAACAGGCGGGCTGGGCTGAGACCAGCAGAGATGGAGGCAAACTCCGGCGGTGCTGGGGCTGCAGGCAGCAGGCGGTCCCCGGCCCTAACCAGCGCTGTCTTCACAGGTGGGTGCTGTCTCTCCACCCTCAGCCCCACCAGGGCGGCCCGGAGGCCCGTGGCCTGGGGCTGGACTCCGTGGCTGCTGTTTGGGACCTTGACCTCTGGACAGCCATGGAGGCTGGAGGGGAGAAAGGCGCCACATAGCCGGCCGCAGTGACCCACCGCCATCCACCCAGCACTCACCCTCCACGACTTCGCAGTGCTCATGGTGAGTCCACGCCTGCCGCACCGCTCGGGGGCCGGTGGGGGCCGCGCCAAGGGCGGACACCCAGTCCCCGAGGCCCCGGGCAGGAAAAGTGAGTTGTCGTGTGGGCAGTTAGCGGGCAGTGGGCACACGCTTGTCCTTGGGGGGTGCAGGGCGCGGGTCTCTGGCTGCCCGCCTGGCCATCTCCTGCTTGCTCACATGGATCATGCTAATTAGCTGACAGCTGCCGCAATGTTGAATCACTTCATCAGTGGAGCAGATTCTGTCCTGTGCCCCCGGCTCAGTCAGATCCACGGCCTTGGGCTGGGCCCCCCGCTCCCCGTCCTGCGCCTGGCAGAAGGCTGTCCCCTGGCAGCCCGTCCCCTCAGAAAGTTGGCAGAATGGCAGAGAGCCATGGGTGGGCTTCTGCAGCACGTGCAGCAAACGGGGAGGGTGTCTCACCGGAAAAAGGGGCCGTGCAGGGCGCCCCCTGAAGGCTCGGGTGTGCCTCGCCGTGGCTGTTGCCGGTTGGGGCTCGGGAGGGCTGATGACCGAGTGAATAATGCATTGTGTGTGTTTGTAAGGGATACCAGCAGGGCGCGTGCAGGGAATGCTGATGGCCGTAGGACAGTGTGGCCAGCAGCGGCCGTCGCACAGACGCTGACAGTGGGTCCTAGTGCAGACCCAGTTGTCTGCTTTGTAAGGACTGATCATCTGAGTCCCTGGTTCATTTTCTTCTTGGTTGGAAATGTCCAAACAAGAGAGATGCTCTTTGCCAAAAACCAGCGTCATTCGCAAAGCTGCCCCACGCCTCAGAGGCTGGAAGCACAGCAGCAACCTGCCTCTCAGACATTCGAGAGACTGTGTGTCCTGGGCACAGGCACAGCTGGTCCGGCCCCCAACTTAACGGGTCACCTGTTGCCGTCAGGTGCCACGCCTAGCGTGGCCACGCCTCCAGGGTGGCCGTGTTCATCCTCAAACCTAGATCCCCATTTGCAGCAGGACATGACAGGCCCCACTGGCAGAGGGGGGGTGAGCTGGGTGGTGCGGCAGGAGACGGGCCAGGCGCTGCCCCTCGGGGCCACTGCGGGTGACCACCTGCCCCATCTGTGCCTGCTCACCTCTGACCCATCGGCCCTTCCACACCAAGTGCAGGGGCTCCCAAAGCAGAGAAAGCGCCTTCTGTCTGCCTCATGCCCGCCCCACACACACCCCTCTCCGTTTGCGGCCACGGGGTCTGCATGCTGCACTGGCCCATCCAAGACCCAAGACCAGCGGGTGACCCCTGCCCGCAGAGGCTGGGTTTCAGCGGTTTGTTAGGATTTTGTCCTTCTTAAATAACATTACCCTGGGCAGCGTTTCGGAAAGGAGTAGAGAGTGCCCAGCCTCACGTGCGGGGTGGCAGCTCTGGTGCGAGCGCTTTTCTGTGTGTGTCTGAGTGTGTGGTGCAAATGCGTGGGCAGGTTCACCCCCGTGTCACAGGGGGTGGGAGGGAAGCCTGGAGTCCCAGCTGCATGGCGAGCAGCCTTCTAGATCCTACTGGAAAGGGGCGTGGTCCCCTGGAGGCGTGGAGCTTAACTGTGCTGAGTCCAGCGTCTCCCGACAGGCCCGCTGGGCCGGAGCCCCCTTTCTGAGCGTGCTCCTGTCTGCCTCCCGCGCTGGGCAGGGTCTGAACACCCCGGGGCTCCCCACAGCCTCCAGCACCTACAGCGCAGGCCCCCAGCTCCCTTGGTCTTCGTCACAGCTGTTAGCAAACCAAGCGGACTGGGCTGCCTTGTCTCAGTGCTGGTGCCATGAGAGTCCCAGTGCCGCAGGTCCCAGGGGCTCGTTCCGTGTCCTGTCACCTCTGTGCTCCTCCCCCTCCCCTGGGGCAGCCAGCGACCTGCAGCCTCAGGAAGCAGCCGGCACTGTCCAAACCGCCGCACTCTTCCTCTCAGGCAGTCCACTGTCTGGCTGAGACCGGCTGTCGCTGGGAGGGAGGCCACCCTGGCCACACGGGAGCTGCTCTCTCAGCCACACGTCTTATGACCCAGGGTGACCTCAGTGAGCGGCCCCTGGGGGGTGGCCTCCGCTGCGCACGGTCACTGCAGCCTCAGGTCGTGCCCAGGGGGAGCGCCAGTCTCCAGTGGCACAAAGGCCACTTGGTGGCTTCGCTCTGGGGGTGGCCTCGCCTCGAGGGTGGCCTCAGTCCTAGAGGCGCCAGAGACAGCAGGGCTGGGGGCCTCATGGGGACCCTGGCAGAGTCCCCGCACGCTGAGGTCAGGGCTGAGGTCGGTGCCCTCAGCGTCCTCGGCCATGTCCTCCGGGAGCGCAAAGCCAGGACAGGGTGAGAGGCCGGGCGTGCCCCAGCTGTGCCTGGGGCGGAGACACACATGCCCAGGACACCCCTTTTCCGCACAGAAGCACCCCACATTCGAAAAAAGGAACAAGGGAATCGAAAGCCCCAGAGAGAGCAGGGTGGGAGCGGGGGAAGCCGGGAGCTCGCAGGCGGGGCCCAGAGGGAGGGGCGGGGGGCGCCGAGTCAGACCGTGGGCCCACAGCCGCTCAGTGGCGTGGCAGCAGCCGCCCCTGCAAAGCCGCCGGGGGCCCAGCTGGCCGGAGGAGGGCCCTTAATCCTGCGAGCACATCAGAACCCCCATGGCTTCTGTTGGTTGCTTTTAACTCAGTCCAGCATTTAAACTTCTAAACACTTATAAAAACTCCTTCATCCCACAAATGGGGTGTCACCCACCTAACAAGGCCCCTTATTGTGAACAATTTTGAGCAAGTAACCCCCGGTCTAGAAGGAGTGTCCCACGGGTCCTTCTCACCGCGTCTCTGTGCAAAGCTCCTGAGGATCCGGCCAGCCCAGTCGCCACTCCAAACGCAACTGTGACCAACTATGTAAATGTAACATCCAATTAGGGTAATTTGTGCTGCGAATGAATAAATTACTTATCTTTTGCCTCTGCCTTTCTCCGGGGAATACTTTGATGAAAGGTTGACAGATCAATAAGATGCAATTATCATTAAAAAGGCGACAAGGGACATCAGGCTCTAATGAAATCAGTCTCGGTTGGTACAGAGCCCGGAAGAGGGACGTCCGGTGTGGCCCAGCCGCCGCAGGCGCGGCCAGGACCCCGCGGGGTGAGAAGGCCGGGGGCCCTCACCCTCCCCTCCCGCCCTCCAGCCTTTCTGCTGCGAGGCCCGGGCTCCGACCCCGTCCCGGTCCACAGGGTGCTGCTGGGTCCCTGGCCTCTGAGGACTTGTCCAGAGAAGTCGGACACACCCGACCACCAGAAGGGTTTCTCGTGGAAAGCTTGCGAAGTGCGTTCTCCCAAGAGGAGCTGGTACATGTGTGAACTTTAAAATAGAAAATATATCTCCATTCTGCATTACCTACTTTGAATTTTAAATGTCACCTCTAAAAATGTAGAAAGGCACTGCTGATAACTGATTTGGAGAAAGAGAAAAATAGAAGGCCAAAGGAAGTCGAATGTTTCTTATAAAACATACACAGTGGGTGCAGCTGCCCAAGGCTTGGGGCTCAGAGCTCAGGGGCCCCATGGCTGCCTACCTTCTGCGGAAGGCTCGAAACTGGGCCCTCGGAAGACAAGGGAGTGCCTGAAGGCCGGTGACGTCCCAGCAGTGAGAAAGCTGGCCCGCGGGTGGCCTCCTCAGGACAAGCCTCTGTGTTGTGAACGGGCACACCGAGGTGCTGGCAGGGAAACCCATTCTGATTTCTATGTGACCTAACAGAAGGGGGTTTGTGTATATGACGAAGAACCGACAGATAAGATGCGTTTGAACGTAACTCTGATATGGGTTCTGGGTGCCAGGCACTTCTGCGATCCTGGGGATGGGTGTGCTGTGACGTGTCGCAAAGACAGGGTGTCAGGGCGTCTGCTCTGCGCCACCTTCCCTGCCCCAAGGGTCAGCGGTCTTTGGGGGGGGGGGGTGTAGGTCCCTGGGCATTCACACCATAGTGACAGCGCGGCGAGGAGGTCCATGAAGGGAGGAGAGTCCCCAGAGGCGTGGAGCCCACCCCCACCGCTCAGCAGAGGCCATGACACGAGCAGGAAAGGGCTGGACACAGGATGGACCACATGTCCGGGCATGAACCTGTCTGTGTTCTGGCCAGAGGGCTGTATGTGAACAGTGAGCCTGTCTGGGGCCCTGCATGGATATCATGGAAGGGGAAAAGCACAGACTCCCACGGCAAGAATCCCCTGGGGACATCGCTGGCGCCCAGGGTTCTCCACCTGCCAACAACGGACTCGTGGAAGAAGCAGCGAGTGAAAAGAATGATTTGATGTCAGGATTTGACCAAGAAGAGTGACTTCTGCAGTTTCACATTTGGCAGGAAGTGTGACAAATGTAGGAAAACCTTAGAGCTCTGTGGGGCCACCAGGGTTCCCTTCCCACTTGAGGCAAATGCCCCTGAGTCACGGTGTGTGCTTCCAGCAGCCCAGGACATCACTGGCAAATGTCCCCCGAGCGATGGCATTCTGTGACTTCACTGCTCCTATGAAGCGTCTCTTCTTCACCAACAGGCAAGTCCGTCCTTTGTCACAGAAACCGATCCTCCACAGGTGGGGGGCCCTTGTTGCAGGATGTGGGGCACAGCTAGTGCCCCCCCCCGCCCTCTGCTAGGTGCGGCTGTGGGGCCAAGATGGCTTCCTTCCTAAGCCGGGCCGCAGGCACTCCCCCGGGGCCCAGCGTGCACGGCCTCCCCGGGGGGCTGCAGCAGGCAGGACCTCTAGGTCTCCCGTGTGTGTCCCTGTCACCTGGAGGCTGGCACCTCTTGGCCATCTTTCTCCTGGGCTCATGGCTTAGTGGGAATTTGGGCTGCGTGTGTGCGTGCGTCCTGCTGGAGCCCGAGCGGTCCCGTTGGGAGTCTGCCCTTCCGTGCATGTCCGCGCCAGCCCTTCAGACTCCCTGGTCCGTGGACAGTCAGGGTTGAAGCGTGGGTGCCCTGTGGAGTCCCTGCAGTCCGCGGAGTGCCCCAGTGCCCCCGCCTCAGTCGCATCTCGTCATCTGCTTGTCCGGCCCCGGCTGCTGTTTCTGGCCTCATGGTCCCGTGGGGGTCAGAGTGTGAACAGCCCTCTTGGCATCCAGGGACTTCCATGCGGAGGTCATGGCAGCAGCTGAGGGGATCCAGTCACCAGAGACGTGGCTGAGCGCTGTCAGAGCCCTGTAAAGTCGCCCCACTGACCGCCCACTGAAGGTGGAGTCCCACGTGGGGAGCCCAAGAGGCCGTGGCCCCACCTGCCCTGGGCACTCACCTGAGCCGGGGCTTGTCGGCCCGGGCAGGGGTCTGCTTCGCTGAGACCCAGCAACCCGCCCCCCCTCGATTCAGAAAATGCCCTGAACAACTGGCAGCGGTGCGGCGGGGCCTCGGGGAGACGCCCAGCCCTGCCACGTGGCCCATGTGCCCTCCTGTGTTCCCTCCAGGATCTGAAGACTGTGCTCTCTCCGCCCCAGCACCCAGGGGAGTTCCTGCACCCGGTGGTGTACGCCTGCACGGCCGTCATGCTGCTGTGTGTCCTCGCCTCAGCCATCACCTACCTCGTGCACCGGAGGTGAGGCCCCGCTCTGCCCCGAGACTGCCTGCTCTCACCGTCAAAGGCAAGCCCCTAAGCGAGATCTCCTACCTCCTGTAGCAAGAAGTCCCTGAAAGGTACTTCACACGTGGCCAGCCAGCTTGAGCCCGCCCAGCACGCGGGTGGCCTGAGGCGGCCCGAGGGTCAGGGGCAGCTGTGCCCCTCATTCTGGCCTCTGTGTTCCTACCAAGTGGGTGAGAGTTCTTCCCCTAACACTGCAGAGCCAGTCAGGCGCCCGAGAGCCCACGTCCGTTGGAAGTTAGACCCTCCCTCACCTCTGCATTGTGCCTTTTTTCCTGGAAAAGGAAGTCTAGTTGGTTTTCTCCTGAGCTGGTTTCCTCGCCAGCTCTGCGTTGGAGTGGGGAGATGACCTGGGAAATGCGCGGAGGGGTCCCGGCCACAGTCAGGGACAAGCCCCCAGTCCAAGTCATGGGTGGCGCCCAGACCACGGTCGGGGAAGAGGCCATGCGAGCACAGCCACAGCCACAGCTGGAGGCACAGTCTTGGCACAGCCAGCGGCGAGGCAGGGTCACGGCGCGCTCACAGCCATAGGCAACGGCTGAGCCCAGGGACAAGCATGGTGCCAGGGGTCCAGCTCGTCATCAGTCGCAGGCACGGCCTCCCCTCAAGGTATCGGACTTCTGCTCAGCGAGCGGACAGCCCTGTCCTGGGACCGGGAGGCACGACCAGGAGTTTCTGGCCCCTGGCTCTGTGACTGGACAGGCCCTTGCTGTCCTCACTGTCAGTGGCCAGGGCATTCAAGCTTTCCCCAAACGCCTTCCAGCCCAGTGTCCGAGGGCAACATAGCACCAGACCGCACCCCACCCCGACCCCGGCTGGGGCGCACTCGGGCCTTCCCGTGACCCTGTCCTTGGGTGGCCCCTCCCAGCCCCACCCCAGTACCCCATGCTTAACGCTTGGCTGAGGTGCGGCTCCTGACGAGACACCGTGTTTCCTGCAGCGCCATCCGCATTAGCAGGAAAGGCCGGCACGCGCTCCTGAACCTCTGCCTGCACGTGGCCCTGACCTTCACGGCGTTCGCCGGCGGCATCAACCGCACCAAGTACCCGACGCTGTGCCAGGCGGTGAGTGCAACCCACGGCGCCACTTAGTAACCAGCTAAGGGCCCCCCGCGCTCCTCCCTAAGGGGAAACTAATGAAATCACACTTGAGGGTGTGCTCAGCCGTGTCGCGTGGGCAGGGGTTAAGCGTCCAGCGCATCTGCTGCAGAGTCAGGTGAGTCTGCGGCTTTGCCCAGCTCCATTGTGTATACAATTTACTTCAATCGGACCAGCTTGCTCCGACGAGGCCTGTGGTTACACGCTAACAGCAAGTTCACGGTCCAACCAACTGTGCTCAGCCAGGAATAGGGCCACGTCCCGCCTCTCCCGCCGAGACGGAGAGGCAGGAACACAGGGCGGACGGGGCCACCTGCGGCCCCCGCCCAGGACACTGATGCTCAGACTGCTAGTCAGGCAGCAGAGGCTGTCACACCGGTGGGCCGCCGGGGAGTCCAGGCCACAGAGGAGGGCCCCCTGCTCCCCCTGGGCGAAAGGGAAAAACAGAAACTACCCTCCAGCTGTCAGAACTCAGAAGAGGCCCTTCACAAACGAGAAGCCGAGGAGAGGCGTGCAGCCATGCGGCCACTCGCAAGGCCTCTCCCTGCTCCTCCCTCCAGCCCCTTGCCCAGTCCACCGGCTCATGTCCCCGGTTCATCTCCAGAGTAGGCAGTCACCCCGGGTGGGCAGTCACCTCCAGGTGGGCAGTCACCCCTGGGTGGGCAGTCACCCCGGGTGGGCAGTCACCTCCAGGTGGGCAGTCACCCCTGGGTGGGCAGTCACCCCGGGTGGGCAGTCACCCCCAGGTGGGCAGTCACCCCGGGTGGGCAGTCACTCCGGGTGGGCAGTCACCCCCAGGTAGGTAGTCACCCCAGGTGGGCAGTCACCTCCAGGTGGGCAGTCACCCCCGGGTGGGCAGTCACCCCGGGTGGGCAGTCACCCCCAGGTAGGCAGTCACCCCGGGTGGGCAGTCACCTCCAGGTGGGCAGTCACCCCGGGTGGGCAGTCACCCCAGGTGGGCAGTCACCCCAGATGGGCAGTCACCCCCAGGTGGGCAGTCACCTCCAGGTGGGCAGTCACCCCAGGTGGGGAGTCACCCCGGGTGGGCAGTCACCCCCAGGTGGACAGTCACCCCAGGTGGGCAGTCACCCCCAGGTAGGCAGTCACCCCCGGGTGGGCAGTCACCCCCAGGTGGGCAGTCACCCTGGGTGGGCAGTCACCCCGGGTGGGCAGTCACCCCAGGGGGGCAGTCCCCCCCGGGTAGGCAGTCACCCCCGGGTGGGCAGTCACCCCGGGTGGGCAGTCACCCCGGGTGGGCAGTCACCTCCAGGTAGGCAGTCACCCTGGGTGGGCAGTCACCCCGGGTGGGCAGTCACCCCCAGGTGGGCAGTCACCCCCAGGTAGGCAGTCACCCCCAGGTGGGCATCACCCCCAGGTAGGCAGTCACCCTGGGTGGGCAGTCACCTCCAGGTGGGCAGTCACCCCGGGTGGGCAGTCACCCCGGGTGGGCAGTCACCCCCAGGTAGGCAGTCACCCCGGGTGGGCAGTCACCCCGGGTGGGCAGTCATTCCCAGGTGGGCAGTCACCCTGGGTGGGCAGTCACCCCCACGTAGGCAGTCACCCTGGGTGGGCTGTCACCCCGGGTGGGCAGTCACCCCCAGGTAGGCAGTCACCCCGGGTGGGCAGTCACCCCGGGTGGGCAGTCACCCCCAGGTAGGCAGTCACCCCGGGTGGGCAGTCACCCCCAGGTGGGCAGTCACCCCTAGGTAGGCAGTCACCCCGGGTGGGCAGTCACCCCCAGGTGGGCAGTCACCCCCAGGTAGGCAGTCACCCCGGGTGGGCAGTCACCCCTAGGTAGGCAGTCACCCCGGGTGGGCAGTCACCCCCAGGTGGGCAGTCACCCCCAGGTAGGCAGTCACCCCCGGGTAGGCAGTCACCCCCGGGTGGGCAGTCACCCCGGGTGGGCCGTCACCCCGGGTGGGCAGTCACCTCCAGGTAGGCAGTCACCCTGGGTGGGCAGTCACCCCGGGTGGGCAGTCACCCCCAGGTGGGCAGTCACCCCCAGGTAGGCAGTCACCCCCAGGTGGGCATCACGCCCAGGTAGGCAGTCACCCTGGGTGGGCAGTCACCTCCAGGTGGGCAGTCACCCCGGGTGGGCAGTCACCCCGGGTGGGCAGTCACCCCCAGGTAGGCAGTCACCCCGGGTGGGCAGTCATTCCCAGGTGGGCAGTCACCCTGGGTGGGCAGTCACCCCCAAGTAGGCAGTCACCCTGGGTGGGCTGTCACCCCGGGTGGGCAGTCACCCCCAGGTAGGCAGTCACCCCGGGTGGGCAGTCACCCCGGGTGGGCAGTCACCCCCAGGTAGGCAGTCACCCCGGGTGGGCAGTCACCCCCAGGTGGGCAGTCACCCCTAGGTAGGCAGTCACCCCGGGTGGGCAGTCACCCCCAGGTGGGCAGTCACCCCCAGGTAGGCAGTCACCCCGGGTGGGCTGTCACCCCGGGTGGGCAGTCACCTCCAGGTGGGCAGTCACCCCAGGTGGGCAGTCACCCCGGGTGGGCAGTCACCTCCAGGTGGGCAGTCACCTCCAGGTGGGCAGTCACCCCGGGTGGGCAGTCACCCCGGGTGGGCAGTCACCCCAGATGGGCAGTCACCCCCAGGTGGGCAGTCACCCCGGGTGGGCAGTCACCCCAGGTGGGCAGCGTCCTGCAGCACCCAGGCAGGGGCCGGGTGAGGGCCGCCCACAGACCACAAAGCATGTCCCCAAGGACACACACACTTGGTTTCTGTCATTTTATGGGCACATGTCCCTGGGCCACGTGGAGGGAACCCTGGCAGCTGACACCCAGGAGAAGGTCACATTGCTCGCCTTCTACCCTTGCTTGCTGTGAATTCAACAGGCGTGAACTGAAGGCTGTGGGGCTAGTGTAGGACTTGTGTGGACTGGCTCTGACCTCGGTGGCCGTCTGCCCACACGAGATGACCTGTCCACGTGCAGAGACAGCAGTGGCTGGTGACTCACCCTGGGGATCGGTGGGCATGAGGCTGCTCCTGCAAGAGTGCTGTGGGGAATAATTGCCTGTGAGCTCCTATCCCCACACCTGCCCACCCACAAGCGAGGTGCCAGCCCGTGAGACCGCGCCCTACCCCAGAGCCCAGGTGCCCTGGGCCCACCCTCCCCAGGCTCCTGTACACAGAGGAGACATCGCTTTCCTGAAAGTCCATGTTCAGGGCCACCTACCCC
The DNA here is from genome assembly GCA_033961575.1 of Aselliscus stoliczkanus. Lineage (NCBI taxonomy): Eukaryota > Metazoa > Chordata > Mammalia > Chiroptera > Hipposideridae > Aselliscus > Aselliscus stoliczkanus. The sequence goes on from CM066729.1 coordinate 186,115,587, forward strand.
ATCAGGAAGCCCATCCTGGGCCCAGCACGTACCTGGAAACCACGCTGAGGGGCGGACCCACTTCCTTTCGCCTCTCCATAGGCATGGGAATGGCCGAGGCCGGCACTCAGGAAGCCCCAGGTACGCTCCGCCCGTAAGCGCTGCTGTGGAGAGGGGTGTCTGATGGCTTATCTCTGTCCACACTTCTCCACTCGAGCGCCCACGTGCCAGGGCCCAGCGGGGAGAAAGGAGCCCCTGAGTCGCAGGCAGTGCAGCCACCCTCCTCTCTCCCCCAGAGGTCCCGGTAATCACGGCGCTGGGGAACCTCCACCCTCCCAAAACCTGGGAGCTGTCCCGTGTCTACCAGGTGTCCTCATGGTGCCCGAGGCCTGGCTGGTTCAGCTGGGGCGGGAGGCCGGGAGGACGGCCGGGCGCGAGGTGGGCATGGGCAGGTGAGGGCCTCGGATTGTCTGGAGAGGCCAGACCCACAGACAGGAGCTCAGCCAGCCCTGAGCTCCGGAGGCCATGCCGCCCTGACCTTCTGACTATGGCTCCAGAAGGCAGCAGGGGCATCGTTCATTTCTCCACTCGTTCATTCACGACAATGCGTCAGGGCCTGTGGGAGCTGTGGCGCAGCTGAGAACAAACCCCCACTGCCTTCCTCCACTGTGCAGACCCACCCGCCAGTGGCAGGGGCATCGGGGGTGCATCTGGGGAGGTGAGCCCACAGAGCGAAGATGCAGCCGGGGTGCAGGGGGTGGGGGCGCAGCACAGGTGACCCCTCACAGCAAGCCCTCAGGATGGTATTCTCCCTGTGACATTCATCTAAAGCTGGCCTGCGCTCTGCAGACGCCAGTAGAGGCGTCCGTCACTCTGGCCGAGTGTCAGCCAGGCCCGCCCAGCTCGGGTCCCTCCTCCACTTGGGGCACAAGAGACCAGACGGTGCAGGAAGGTGTGGTGGCTATTGTGTGTGTCCATGTGACGGGTCAAACGTGATTCTGGGTGTGTCCGTGCTGGTGTTTGGGATGATGAGGCAAGCAGACGGCCCTCCCTGGCTTGGGCGGCCTCACCCAGTCCTCTGGGGCCTGAATAGAACAAAAGGATGAGTGAAGATGAACTCTCTGTGCCTGCCTCGGCCATGACGTCAGTCTCCTGCCCTTGGACTCGGACACCAGCTGGAACTACACCACAGGTCTCCTGGGCCTCCAGTTTGCCGGCTGCAGCTCTGGGGCCTCCGTAACTGCCTGAGGCAACTCATTCTAGGCAGCCAGGCTGGCCCCGCCTTCACAGCAACGCCTAGCACCGCCTGGCGCTGCACCCAGGACTTGGGCCAACCTTCCCTGTCCAGGTGCCACTCGGCCTTACGGTGAAACGATGTACGAGACGTGGTCCAAAGCTCTGGATGGTGGAGCAAACAGACGTTGTTATGGCAACAAAACTGACCGTGTGCCTCATTACAGTACTAAGTGACATCACGGACACACACACGGCTACCATGTTCTCACATGATAATGGTGCGTCAGTGCTGCCCGAGCCGGCAGCCTGGGATGGCGGCCGAGGCTGCCTGAGAGCCAGGGCGGTCCCTGGGACCTCTCCCTGTGTGCAGCCTGAGGCGGTGCCTGGCAGACAGAGCTGTGCTGTTACACCGTCTCGAAATCCCCAAGCGTGCGGCCTGGACGAGGCTCACCTCCAGGCTCTGATGCTCCCTTCTGGCCTAGTCAGCTCCCGAGGCCAAGGCCTGGGGTTAGGCTCCTTCTGAGGACACGTATCTGACTGTTTCTGTTTATACCTGACGACAGCCACACTGCTGTCCCCTGAAAAGAAAGACCGTCCTTCAATCGAGGGCCAGCGACACAGTCTCGCTGCCTGCTTCTTCTGGGGCAGAGTTCACGCCTCGGTTCCCAGCACCTCCCACTGTTGGCCAGGTGGGTGAGGCCATGTTCTCGAGATGGAGCCCACGCGACGCGACGACAGAGATCCAGGCCAAGTGAGGCAAAGGCTGCGCTGGTCCCGTGTGTGCGGGAGCCCGTCCGGAGCCCCCAGTGCATCCCTGGGCCTCCCCACCCACCCCGCCGAGTGCTCTTCGGTTACTGTGGAGCTTTCTCATAAGTAGAAACTGAACTGGGGATTTGATACGTCTCTGTAGTGCCAGCTTTCTTCAGAGAACCTGTGTTCCTTAAACATGTATGTCCTTTCCAATTATAGTCGCATTTTCCTTGTCCTTACAAAATGTCAGGTTATTACTTCAAAGGCAACCTCGGTGAAGAGCGGGTGGAGCTGGGACGCTGACTAGTGACAGGAAGTGTGGGCGATGGGAAAGTCTCAGGCGTCTCCACAGCGGGGAGCGCCCCTCGCTCGCGGGGAGCGGACTTGAGTATCTGATCCAGGAGGTGCTTTATCTCACAGGCAAACACCGCACCTGGCAGACGCAGGCGGCACGTGTGTGCGGAGGGCCCAGAGGACAAGCTCCCCGGAGCCCTGCGGTCCATGCCCAGGCCACGCCAACACAGGGACGTGTGCCATGGGCCCCGTGTGCAGCATGGCGTGCACCCCACTCAGGGAGACATGCGTAGAGGACCCCGCCCAGGGGTCCCCCCCCGCACCCCTCTGTGGGAGAGTGAAGCTCCCGGGCCCCTGTGCAGTGTGGCGTCTGCCTGACCCAAGGCCCTTTCCTGTCGCTGCCGAGCTGTCCCCTGAGGAGGAGAGGGTGCGGGAGGGCACGGACTGGCTCTGGAGACGAGTGGTGGGAGGGCGGGGGCTGACCTGCCTCTCTCCCCAGGTGGGCATCGTGCTGCACTACTCTACGCTGTCCACCATGCTGTGGATCGCAGTGGCCGCCAGGAACATCTACAAGCAGGTGACCAGGAAGGCCCCGCCGAGCCCTGGCGCGGACCAGCAGCCCCTGCTCAGGTACCCAAGCTCCGGCCCCCGAGCTGGGAGAGCCCCAGCCCCGGACCTGCAGCTGCGGTCTCCACGCAGTGGCTCCGAGGGAAACTTGGGGCCCAAGGATGATGCAATCCACACAGGTGGCCGGGGGTGGGGCAGGGTGCTGGGGGAGGGGTGCCGAGGGTAGGCCGGGTGCTGGGGGCTAGGGAGCCCGGGCGTCCCTCCAGTGCTGGTGGGTGACAGTGGGCCGCGGTGGCGACAGCTCCCGGGGGGTCAGCGAGGCCGAGCTTGGGCTGTTATGGCTCTCTGACCTAAGGCTCCTGCTCCTTAGCTGGGGGAAACCAAGGTAGCTCCATTGCTGACTCAAGGTGACTGGATGGGCCTCGGCCCCGGGTTGGCAGCAGGTTTGGAAAGAAGACCCCGCTCCAGCCTGTCGTCCTGTGACTGCTCAGGACAGGAGGCTTCAGGGGGGCAGTTGTGGGTTGCTGGGGGCCCCTGTGATGGCCCTGCTCAGGTGGTCCCATGAGGGGCAGCTGCTGCCACTGTGAGCTTGCGGCCCATGCAAGGGGGCTGTGGACGTCCAGCGCCTCAGACTGAGCTCCGTCCGGTTCTGGCAACACGTCCGGTGTCTAGAAGTTGTCAGAAGAACTCATTTGGGGGCAGATCAGACAATGCCCTGTGCTGTCTGGGTAACCAAGGTGACTTCCACTAGAGGCTGCCCAACACTGGTTTTCAGATCTGAGCCGATGCTGTCGTGTGGCACCTGGGCTGTGCTGCTGGGGCCACCAACGCCGGCCGGCGGCAGGCTGCCATTATCTCCCGTCTCCTGCCAGAGACGCCCAGGTCCCCGGTATAAAAGGCACTCTCAAAATGCATGTTCTGCTCTGTAATTGATTGATTGAGGAGTTGCCTGGTTTTTTGAAGAATGAGACAGAGGCTGTGGCTTCAAAACGCAGGCCCTGGGCAGGTGCTGCTGGCTGCACAGACTCAGCCCAGGCCACATCCCTAGGTCCCCCTGGGGCTTGCGGTTCCTCTTGGGGGGCTCAGAGATCACTTTATCACCCCCTCCCTCTTCATCCCCGTCCTTTTACACTAAAAAACGATGTGGAGGCACACGGTGCTCTGACCCCAGTGGCTTCCATGATCCCCGGTACGTCTAGCTCTACAAACACACCCTCCGTGGGTGCAGCCTTGGGGGGCCCAGCTCCGCAAACACACCCTCCGTGGGTGCAGCCTTGGGGGGCCCAGCTCCGCGAACACACCCTCCGTGGCTGCAGACTTGGGGGGCATCCACCCAGGTCTCAGTCATGGGCCTCTGTCTGCCCTGCCTGGCCTGGGGCTCGTGGCCCACACGCTGGGCCTTCCCCAAGGAGAAGGCTGAGGTGACCACCTCAAAGGCTGGGCGAGCAGGTCAGGGGGCCGAGCCTTTCCTCCCAGACCCTGGGGGCCCAGGGTCGACCCTCCCCACCCCCACCCACCCCCGCGCCCAGTGGCTCCTCCTCAAGCTTGACCCAGAGGAACCTTACCCAGAGACAGCTCTTCCCTCCAGGCCCCTAACAGCACCTTTGTCTGCGTGCCCCTGACCCCGAGGCTGAGGCGCAGCCGGGCCCAGCCCGTGCCTGTGCCGGGGGCGCCGTGGCCTCCTGGCCCAGCTCTGCAGTTTTCTGATGAGAAATGAAAAGCAAGCAGCTGTGGGCTCGATGCTTTGAGAAACCAGCGGCCGATTGTCTACTTTCTCACGTTGACCCTGACTGTCAGTTGGCCCGCAGATGACACCTGCCACCTTTGCAGCCACCTAGGGGGCTGCCCCTGGAGGAGGCGGCCTGTGGGACTCCAAGAGCCCTCACCTTCCCGGGAGGCCTGTGCAGGGGCCTCTCCAGACCCCCTCTTCTTAGGTTTGGAGAAAACCAAGCCCATTCCAGAGAGTTCAAGGAAACTGCAGAAATGAAAACTCTGCAGGACCCAGGGAGACTGAGCATTTCAGGCGCGGCTCCTGTCTGCGTGAGCACGGGGGCGCCGTGGCCAGCCAGCTGTGGGTGAGCCCTGTCCCCACTGAGACCCCCGACTCGGGCATCAGGCACTCTGCCCTCGGGTCAAGGAGCAGCGAGGCAGGCCAGTCCTCTTTCACGGTGGTTTTGGCAGATCAGGGTCCATGTGAATACTGGGGTCAGCTTTTCCACTTCTGCAAAAACGGCCCTTGGCACTTTGACGGGCTGCGTTGACTGAGCACTCTCAGAAGTACATACTTACATTGCAGCACAAGCAGTACCCATCCCATTGATTTAGGTCTTCAGTTCTTTCAGCAAAGTTTTACGGTTTTCAGGGCACAAGCCCCACCTCCTTGGTTCAGTTGTTCCCTAAGTACTTTTTGATGCCATTGTAAATGGACCGCCTTCTTAATTTCCTTTGCTTGCTCATTGTAGAGCGTTTTCAAGAGTGCTGACCTGTCCTGCAGCTTTGCTGAATTTGTTTATCAGCCGTAGGGCTTTGAGATTGTGTCATATGTACATACAGATAGCTTTACTTCTTCCTTTCCAATTTGAACGGCTTTCATTCGCTTTTCTTGACTCATTACCCCGCCTGGGACTCATCCTCCCCCACAGCCTCCAGCGCCCGGCCGCCACTCCTCCTGCCGAATTCCCACCTAATGTGGAAGCCTGACGTGTTTCCACCTCTGAAGGCGTGCAGGGCCCCCCACTGGCCCCACACCTGGTCCCAGCCCTCTGTCCCTGCCTCGTCCCCGGCACTGTCCTGTGGGGACGGACGCCTGGCCCCCAGCCTCCGAGTGACTTGCCTCTGTCCAGCACGCCAGCCTGGTCCCTGGGCCAGCCCGCTCTGCTGGACGGCCCTCCGGGCCCTGAGGCACCGCTGGCCATCCTGACCCCACAGCTGTGCTTGGCAACTGTCCCAGTACCTGTCACCGCAGGCCTTTGCTGTGCCCCCCAGGGTGGAAGAGGAGGGCTGCTTCTCTGTGTCTCAGAGCTGGGCACACAGCTCCTGCACAGTAAGTGTTGAAATTGTGAACAGAGAAACAACAGGAGTAGGTAAATATTTTCTGAACCGTCCTTGAATGAACAGCCTCAGAGCCTAACCTAAGCTGGAGGTGGGGGGACAGCAGCCCACTCCCAAGGGAGAGGGACCAGCAGGCCTGACCCCCACTGTGGGCAGCCCAAGGCTTCATGCCGCCCAGTTCATTCACAGGACTGAGTCTGGAAGATTCTGGCAAGGCTCCCAGTGCTGCCGTCTGGCCGAGAGTGTCCTGTGGCCATCATGCCGGGGAGGCTACCGGAGGAAATGAAACCAAGGTTTCGAAGGAAAAGGTTTCTTATACTGCCTGGGAGGGCGTCACCACGTGCCCAGCAGGGCCACACAGGGCACTGCCAGGGTGGGAGCGAGGGTCGCTTCACCAAGTGGTCTGAAAGCAGACCAAGCCACCCGGAACAAGAGAAGGCCAGGGTGGGTTTGTCGGCAGGGTCTCCGTGCGGCAGGGCCTGGGGCACAACGGGGCCATGGCCACGAGTGCTGACGCCCACACGCGAACTCCACGCGGAGGGCCATGCGCAGCCTGCCCCTCTCCCCAGGAGTTAGATGCACACAGGGTTTCTGCCCAGGGACACAGCTGGTTGATCGGTCAGGGCTTCCCTGGGGCTGGCCACTCAGGCGCCCCCACCTACTCAGCGGCCACAGCTGCTGACCCTCATGTACCCGGGGGAAAGCAGGTGTCCAGCTGTGGGCCCAGCGCACAGAACAACCTTATGCGTCAGGCACGTTGGCATGGCGAGTCTGGGGGTTTCTGCTCGCTCCAGCTGTGGGTGACAGAACAGAGAAGAGCGTGGGAGAAAGAGATGGGCCGAGCCACTGAAGAAGGAACAGGCCGGGCATCACGCACTCTGAGCTGACCCTTCTCCACAAGAGAGGAGCCCCGGCTTCCGAAAGACGGTGACCGCGCTCAGGGCTCTGTGCCCCGAGTGCTCTTCAGCTTCCGTCGGCGCCGCTCTCCACGGCTCTGGCCTGCCTGCCATCTTATCACCGAGGGAGATGCTGCCGTATAATTTAGTGAGCACAGGTCCCCCAGCACAGCACTCTGTGAGCCGTGTCTGCGCCATTCAGTGGACGCTCGGGGACGTGTCTGGGACAGCAGTGCACCTGCACGGCGGCAGTTTCTGGCGGGCCGGGCTTCATGCTGTGGGGTGTCCCCTCCGAGCCCCACCAGCAGCCGCCTTGAGGGAGGGTGTCTGAGTGGACAGACCTGTCCACGTCTTCCCCTCCCCCCGTGGAGGACTCGGTTTGACTGTTGGAACAACACCACAGCCTGGGGCCTTGTCAACAGCAGGCATTCCTCCCTCCAGTTCCAGGGGCTGGGGGCTGGGGTCAGACACCTGCGTGGCCCGGGGTGGGCGTTGCCCTGGGTCAGGGCTCTCCCTTCTTACCTGGCAGAAGGGGGAGGGACTCCCTCCCAGACCTGCTCACCTCCCACCTTCGCCTTGGGCTTAGGGCTCCACTGCAGGAAATGGGGGACACACATTCAGGCCATAGCACTCGGCCAAGGGAAGGCTACTTCAGGCGCAAACAGACCACCTTGCTGTGATTTATAAAAGCCCCAAGGCAGGGCTGGCCGAGGGGCGCGGTGGTTAAGCGCTGGCCTGGGAAGCCAGCAGCCCCGGTTCGGGTCCCACATATAAGGGCCAGTGACACTGCCCTCAAAAAGAAAAAAAAGTAAAAGCCCCGAAGCCAATTCCCCAATCAGCTGCACGTGGTCACATCCGCACTTTCAACCTGTGCTGCCCTTTCTGATAAGTGCGCTGAGCGGCTTCCTGTTGTTTGAGGTCTGCTGCTGGTTTCTCTCTGTGAAAACTTACACCTGGATGGCACAAGGGGCGGAGGGCACCTCACTCCCCTTCGCTGCAGCGGCGCCGACCCTGGAATGGCTCCTGGCCTCCCTCTGCAGGATCCCTTCTCGGCCGCAGTGCAAACCCTGAAGATAACCGCAGGCCTGGGCATGCTGACCGCCCAGCGCGGGGCCAGGGGCCGTGGGGAGCCTGAGGCACCCCGGGGGCACAGCTGCCCAGTGCAGGAGCAGAGGCCCAGGATCAGCAGGGCCCTCATGGCCACGCCTGGGGCAGGCGTCCTGATTCGCAGAGTCTAAACCAGAGCTCTTTTTAGGCAAAAGTGATCGTGCAGCCCCAAGTGCTGGCACCTGTCTCCAAGTGAACCATCAGATGGTACTGTGGTCACATTTTAAATGCCAGCATTCTATCTGGGACAAGGCAGACATCACTCGCTTTCTCTTCATGGGCCCGGAGGACTTCGTCCACCCGCTGTTCTCCAGGCACCAAACCCCTGAGGACTGTCACCTCCTTCCACCCACCTTGGTCAGTGCGACCTAGAAAAGGGAGGTCACGAAATTCGGATGAGCCTGCTGCGCGTTTCAGAGGTACCTTAATGATCTTACAAGCCGTGTGCTCGCGAGTGGATGTAAATGGCTTTTAGCTGAAAGTATGAGCCTGATTTTTTGGAGTTCAGAAGTCCCGATCCGCACAGAGAAGCAGCTGAACCAGGAGCTGGACACCCCAGATGTGTCCTGTGAGTGAGGGCAGTGCCTGGGATGGGGTCCGCACTCGCCCAGCCCCCACATCCACACCCCACGTCCATGGTCCTTATTCTCTGCTGGGCTGCGTCAGCCTCACATCCACCCCTGGACTCCCAGGGACGTCGCCTCCTCCATGAGCCAGGGCGCCGGTGGGCAGCCGGGACGGGCAGTCAAGGGGGTACCTCCCAAATGTCGGGTGGCTTCGTCTGCGGGCCCTGAGAGGCCGTGTGCTCAGACTTCAGAAGTGCTCCTGGGCCTGTTACTGCCTGACAAGGCCACACTGTCCAGGCAGCGGGCCTCACTCCCGAGCCCAGCACCGTCCATGAGCCCCTCCCCGCCTCCCTGCCTCCCCTGGTCTGGGGGACTGTCCCCTCCAGCAGGGAGGTCCGCCTGGGTGGTTAGCAGCAGGCAGGGGACGTACTCCAGAGTGAAGAGAGGTGGTGAGGCTCTGCGTCCACGGTAGTAGGGCCCTGATGTGCTTGACCCCTTGGGGACATTCTGAGAAGGGCAGCCAAGGTTGACCCTGGAGGCTGGCGGGGGAGCTGAGGCTTAAGGACATGCAGCTTCCTCCGGGCCAGAACCGTCACTAAGAGCCATCGAGGAAAGCTGAGGAGAAAACGCGCAGTGAAGACGTCACAGCGCGACCACAATGGCAGGATAGCTTCAAAGTGAAGGTGAAAGGCAGGCGGTTGTCTGCAACCTGCTGCGGACAGCGGCACCCACAGCAGAACTGGGAGCTGCGAGCAGCGCCCACACCCGCCCCCCGCAAGGTCCCGGCCACGCCCAGCCCCTACCCGTCAGAAAGGCTGCAGCTGTCCCCTCACTGTCCATCCTCAGGGCGGCCTGGCCCACCTGCCCACCCAGCCTCTGGGTCATGTGGATCGGCCGCCGCAGCCACCTGGCCTCCCTGGGGCCTGCCCAAACTCTCCAAGGCCACCCCTTCCCTCCCACTTGCTGCCCCCTCTGAGCACCATCCCCAAACGTCTTCACCCTCAGAGGACACAGGAAGGGCCTGGCCGCAATGACCCTGCTACGAACTGCTCACATTCACTTGTTCATGTCAGTGTGTCTTGCGGGCAGAAGTCTGTCACACCTGACAGTGGTTCTCAGGCCATCTTGGGGGCGGGCATCTCGAGTGCATCTGGCCTGTGAACAGCCGTGGGGGGAGGGGGGTCCATGGGGACCCTTGTCACAGCCTGAGGCGCCTTCCACTCCCAGGTCCTTGCCCCTGGGGCTGGCTGCTCTTGACCCCTAAGGCCAAGGAGGGAGAAACTGACCACTCTGCTGTCCCCTCTCTCATGGCCCCTCAGACGCCTGGCCAAGCCTGACCTGGAAAGCTGCATTCCAGGGCAGTGAATGCACCAGGAAAGGCGGGCTGTGGGCTGCCGAGCGCCGTGGGATTTGAAAGTTAGGTTTTCGGGCCGGCCGAGTGGCTCAGTTGGTTAAGAGCTCGCTCAAGAGTGCGAGCTGAGCTCTGGGCAACAGCAGTTCGATGCCCAGCCCGAGCTGAGCTGCCGCTGAGCTCTGGGCAACAGCAGTTCGATGCCCAGCCCGAGCTGAGCTGCCGCTGAGCTGCCAGCAGGGGGCAGGAGGGCTCAGCTTCAAAACAAAAACAAAGAAAGGTTTTCCAGGCAGTCCCAGAGGGCTTGCTAATGACCAGCTGTAAACGCATACAGAGGGGCTCTTAAACAAACGCACCGTTTAAAACATTAAACCAGCTTAGGAAAGGCCTGTGGTATTGAAACGCAGAAGCCCCAGCAGGCCTGAGCTCGTTGTCAGCCAGGTGGTCATGGACACCGGATCCTGGCGGTGGCCAGAGGTGCAGCTCTGGAGACGAGCGGCTGAGATGGGCGTCCCTTTGGGCGGCATGCACGCGGGCAGTTCTGTCCGCCGGCTAAACGGGCCACTCCTCCTCCTGGCGTTTCATCCTGGGCCCTGTCGCTTTTTCTAATGGAAACAGTGGGCCACAGAGAAGCCCTGAGCCACCAGCTGTCCACGGCTTCTTGTCCCTAGAGACGCAGATGCGAAGACAAGGTGACACACAGGGGCCCCACGGCAGCCGGCTCCCCCGCCCCTCTGCCCCTCTGCCCGACACCCTGCCAGGCTGTGACCACAGAGCGCTGTGTGAAAGCCCATGTGTCGTCTCCTGGAAGTTGCGAGCCCAGCTAGGACACCACCCCTGACCTGGGCCCTGGGCCCACCACCCAGCTTCTCGGGGTCCCGGGGCTCTTCAGGTGAACAAGTGGAAGCCTCCCAGCCGGGAGGCTTGGGGTCCTGCCCACACCCGCTGCCCCTGTCCTGACTCTCAGGCTTTTATTGCCTTTTTGCACTTTGCCACCCAAGTGGCAAACTTGTTCTTCCCCGAGCACCAGTCTGTCCGCACCAGTTATGAGCTGTGATTACACGGAGCCGTTCGTTTCATGTCTTCAAATCTGGTTTCTTTCCCACACATTGTAAGCCGTCTGTGTCCTTGCATGTTGCCACCTCGCCACGTGGTGGGACAGAGATGGACGGTGGCCAGACCATGGGTTGTCACCCCGCCCCTGCCCCAGCGTGGCAGGCGGCCAGGCTGCCGTGGCCCCGCCCAGTCGGGTGTCAGTCATTCCGGCCCCACCCTGTGCACGGCCTCATCTCCCTGCTGTGGGCTTGATCTGCACCACCCTGGGGGCGGCTTCGGGGGGGCCCTTGGGCTCTCTCTCTGTCCAGTCTCTTCTTCGGGGTTATCTGCCCTGGACCCATGTCGTCCTTCTCACTGGGGCCATGGCACTGGGGCCTGGCCTGGGCCATCTGTGCAGGGTACAGCAGCCAGCAAACTGGGAGTGAGGGGAGGACCAGAGGGGGCTGTGGGGGAGGGGAGGGGAGGACGGAGAGGAGAGGCCCTGGCAGTGGCCCCCGGGTCAGTGGGTCTGGTGCTGCCTCTGACTGACCGCTGCTTGGCCAGGACCCCTGGGCCACGACGCCCCGCTTAGTCCTGAATGCGGCACAGTCCTTGGGGGACCCGGTTGTGTTCAACGGGCAGTGAGCGGCCTCCTTCTCACCGGCAGGTTCTACCTCATCAGTGGAGGGGTTCCTTTCATCATCTGTGGAGTCACAGCCGCCACCAACATCAGGAACTATGGGACGGAGGACAAAGACTCGGCATAGTGAGTACAGGCCCTGGGGGGCGGGGACGGCCGTCTGCAAGGCGCCTGCCCAGGAGGGCCCTCCCGGACCAGTGCCCTCGCGGCGGGGTGTCCAGCAGCACCGCCTCCACTCGTCACAGCCGCTGGCGGATGACAGGCTGAAACGGCCCCGAAATGAGGCGAGGCCCAGCGGACTCCATGCAGTGACTGCCCCCCTGACAGACTCAGTTTCCCCGAGCACCGTGGGCTGGTTTTCTGGAAATGGGAGAGGCCTGGGGGGCCAATGGCCCCTGGGCAGCACTGCCAAGACCAGCAGAGTGTGGGCCCAGCCACGCGCAGGAGGCACGACAGGGCCAGCAGAGCCCCCCGCCCTGTCTGTGCCCGGGGACCTCACTGACCTCGTCACGCTCATCCCCCCACGGGATGCCCACCCCCAGCTCTGTGGGCTCCGGTGCCCCAGGACACTCCTCCAAGCCCCGTACTGACCGCCTGCCTCCAGACAGCCTGAGTGCATCAGGCCCCTGGCAGGCTGGCGGCCACCCCTCGCTCATCAGCTGAGTCTGCCTCCGTGGGCCTTCCCAGGCCACAGCTGACCAAGAGCCACCGGCTGGCTGCACCTGGCAGTGGCTTCCGTGGGCGCCTCACGGTCCAGGGCGTGCACAGTCACCACCGGGCCCTCTCCCCACAGCTGAGCCCGCCTGCCCTTTGCAGCAGAGGCCAGTCCGGCCCCCACACTCACACCAGGGTCATGCTGGGCTCAGGTCACAGCACAGCCCTTGGGACCCTTGAGCGGCGCCCCCCGCAACCCCCAGCACGCTCACAGGCTCCCTCTCCTCCCTCTGTCCCTCCAAAAGGCCAGGCCCACAGGGTGCCCTGGCCCTGTCCCGCTGAGGACGGTGTAAGGCAGCACCAAAGTCGGGCAGGCAGACGGGGGGCCACAGGCCTGGTCCTGCCGGTGCTACTCACACCGCCCCAAGCTCCCCGCGCTGCCTGTTCCCTCAGACGCCAGTGCCTGGGCGGGCCGGGCTCCGTCCTGCGTCACCCTAGGGCCCATGTTTGCATCCGTGTCCTTGTCACACAAGCGCGCTCAGTCACTGTGGAAAACATCTTGGTCCCGATGAGCTCGGGAGACAGTGACGCCTCGTTCTGCTGGGCGCTCTGCCCGCTGTGACTCGCGCTGACCCGCTCTCCTCCCGCAGCTGCTGGATGGCCTGGGAGCCCAGCCTGGGAGCCTTCTACGGGCCGGCAGCCTTCATCGCCCTGGTCACCTGCATGTACTTCCTGGGCACCTACGTCCAGCTGAGGCGTCACCCGGAGCGCAGGTACGAGCTCAGGGAGCGGGCAGAGGAGCAGCAGCGGCTGGCTGGGCCGGAGGCCGGCCCCCACCCCAGGGCCCCGCCGGGCGTGCCGCCCAGCTGTGACGCCCTGGCCGCCTGCCTGCTGCAGAACGAGCACCCGTTCCGGGCCCAGCTGCGGGCCTCCGCCTTCACTCTCTTCCTGTTCACGGCCACGTGGACCTTTGGGGCCCTGGCCGTGTCCCAGGGCCCGTTCCTGGACATGGTCTTCAGCTGCCTGTACGGCGCCTTCTGCGTGACGCTGGGGCTCTTTGTGCTCATCCATCACTGTGCCAAGCGGGACGACGTGTGGCACTGCTGGTGGTCCTGCTGCCCGTCCCGAGGGGACGCCCACCCAGCACTCGACGCCAACGGGGACGCCCTGGGGCCTGCAACCTGCCTGCAGGACTCGCCGTGTCCCGGCAAGCCGAGGGGCTTTGGCCACCCACCGGCCGGCCACTGCAAGATGACCAACCTGCAGGCCACCCAGAGCCACATCAACTGCCTGTCGCCGGCCACGCCCTGCTGCGCCAAAATGCACTGCGAGCAGCTGGCGGAGGACACGGCCCGTGTCCACTTGCACGAGGAGGACGCCTTTGGGCACGGCCCGCCCCTGCACAGCTGCCTCAAGGGCAGAACTAAGCCTCACCACTTCGGCCGGCTCCAGGCAGCCCCGGCCGAGCAGGAGTACGCCTACCACATCCCGTCCAGCCTGGACGGCAGCCCCCACAGCTCATGCTCGGACAGCCCCGCCAGCTCGCTCGAGGGCCCGGCGGGAGCGCACACGCTGGCCTGCTGCGCCCAGGGCGACCCCTTTCCCCTGGTCAGCCAGCCCGAAGGCGGCAGCGCCAGCCCCACTCTCTACGGCTGCCCCCTACGGCAGGGCAGGGAGGCGGCCCGCGGTCCCACCCACTTTGAGATGCTCCGGAGGACACAGTCCCTGCCCTTTGGTGGCCCCGGCCAGAATGGGCGGCTCAAGGGCGACGTGCGTGACACCACGCCTTACGGTGCCGACGGCGCGGGCAACATCCGAACAGGGCCCTGGAAGAACGAGACGACCGTGTAGCCGGCCCCCCTGCCACCTGGCCCTGGACAAGCTTCAGAGCAGAGCGGGGACCCTCTGCCACGTGAGGCCAGGGCTCGCCAAGTGACAGAACCTCTCAGAAGCAGCTGGCACCCCTACTGACCCCCTCGCTGTGAAGGACTTGACTGGGAAGATGGTTTGGGCCATGTTAATCCCAAGGTCAGATGAGCCATCCACGTCCGCTGGCACCACTCTCCACCCTCAGCGCCCGGTGCCCAGCAACAGGGCAGGGCTCAAGCAGAGGAGCCGCCCTTGGGGCCCGCCCACGACGGGCCTGGCCACGCTAGAGGCGCCGCCAATATCTTCCGTGTTCAGTGTGTGCGTTCAATTCTGTTCCGAGGGGCAGGCAGCCTCCAGCCCAATGCGCTCTGGACCAGGGCAGTCGCCACCCGCCGCTGTGCTTGCAGGGACCCACGTCAGCTCCTCTGCCTGGTACCATCTCCACCTTGCGCTCCCGCCCCGCAGGCCTGCGAGCATCACAGACGCTGGGGCAGCATCCTGGCTGCCGGCCTTCAGAGAGCCGAGTGGGGTCTCGGAGGGGGTGCTTGCAGATGCCCAGATGCCCTTTAATGGAGACTCGACTTCCAAAGCCACTGTCAGGACTGGATCGCGTCCCAACATGGGCATTCGGGGGAAAAGAGGAGGGGCTTGCATTTCCATGAACATCTGGACGCAAAGCCCTGACTCAGAAGACAGAGGTGATCCATCCCACGGGTGGGGTCCCTGGGTCCCCATGGAGGCAGAACCCTGGACACCCAGACGGAGGTGACGTGTGTGAGACCGTGTGCAGCCCTCCCTCTCTCCCTCCCTACTCCTGCAACTGTGATACTGGTGCAGACATGCACATGCACACATATGTGCATCCCACGTTCACACACATGCACAATGCAACACCGTACATGTGCCCCTGTGTGCACACACATGTGGTAACACATCACCTCCACACGGGCACACGACACGTCACGCATGTGCAGAGCAGCGTGTTTTCCAGCGTCTGAGGGCCCGTCGTGCAGTGCCCGCACGGCCGTCGTCCCTGGGTCTTGCCTGCGTGTTGTGCCGTCCGGGTGGGAGGACGTCACCAGGAGCAGGCCCCTCACACACCGGGAGTGGCGGGGAGCATGACGGGCTCCCGGAGGCCCATGCTCAGCATCTGAGCACAGGGAGCCGCATTTTCCCGGGATCCGTGTAAACCTGACAGTGACATTGTAACTTACCGCAGTGTCTGTACCTGCTGCAAACCCCATGTGTCCTCACAGGTCAGCCAGTCGGGCACCCGGATGACCGCCGGTGGCTCCTGTCTCCTTCGCCCGCCTCTTCGCCCACTCCTGTAGCCGACACGGACCGGAGAGCTGACGCCATGCTGTGAGCACTGTAGATGCAGAGCCGTCAGACGAAATACAGTGTTTTGCATTGTTCGCCCTTTGTGAGGCTGGTTAATGGCGTCCGTGCGTCTCTCGCCCTGTGGGGGGGCGGCCCGCCTCGGTGTGTGGCCCGTCCTTCCTGTTCTCGGCGGCCCTAGCAGAACAAAGAGCCCGCCTCATTATTCAAGCCAAAGAAAGTCCACACTAAATATTAAACCACGTGTGTTTCAATGTTGATTCAGCCTCCTGAGTCCACCTGGGGACAGTGTGGTGACGTGTCCCATTGGCATGTAATGTCTCCAGAGTATAAAAACCCACAGCATGACCGCAGTACAGGAGCAAGCTTCCGGAAGGGTGTGCAATGGGAGGTCGGAGCCGAGGTTGTCTGTGGCCCCACATTTTGTGTCACTTGCTTTGTGTATGTGTGACTATGTGTGGGTGGTGTGCTGTTAGAGTGCTTTGTGTGTGTGAGTGTGTGAGGGTGTGCATGGGCATGCATGGGTGTGGTCTGAGTGTGCACATGTGTGTGCACATGTTTGCATAAGTGCTGTGTGAGTGTGAGTGTACACAGTGTTATGTGAGCATGCGTGAGAGGAGGTGTATACAGATGAATGTGCAGTGTTTGTGAGGTGTGTTCATGCATGAATGTGCTCACATGCTGCATGTCTGTGCATTGTGTGTGGGTTGTGTGGCTGTGTGTGTGTGAGTGTGCAATAGAGTGAGTGTGGGCTGTACTGTGTGTGTACAGCAAGCGCATGTGTGTGCACAAGTGTGTGTACGTGAGACAGTGTGTGCATGCGTCTACGTGCTCCTCACAGAGAGCGTCCTCTCTGCCACAGCCTCCTATGTGCTCCTGTCAAACTCACCAGATAAAGACCTCGTGGTCACACAGGGACGCTGTGGTCACACCAGGATGTGGTGACGACTTTAAGCAGCCTAAAGTACTCGAGGAACTTCTACTCCAGCAAGCTTCTGTCGTTCCCGAGTGCCATGATGGCGCCTGGCCAGTGGGGCCCAGAGAGCCTGTGACCGAGGGCTCAGCATCGTCCGCAGCGACAGCCAGGCAGCACTGCTGCTCGTTAGTCAGATGACAGGCACCTCCGCCTGAGCCGGTTCCTCCCGGAAGCCCGTTGACCCATCTCTGGACCAGCTGCCCTTGGGGCTCCGACAGCGAGGAGCCACTCCCGTCTGCTTTGCTGATGAGGGCCCAGGGCCACCAGCCCTGCCCCTTGCCCCGTCGTGCCACGGTCTGCCTGCCTGGCCAGGACTCCAGGAGATGCAAGGGAGCCCCCGTCCCCAGAGCCCCGCCTTGGGACAGAGGTCAGCTCAGAGGACATGCGCACCCGGCTGTCGGGGCGAGCGCCCGGGGTCCTGCCGACAAGGCAGCTGTCCTGGGGGCTCCTGCTCCGTGCCAGACTCTGCCCCACACAGCGCTGGCGGCCGCAGTGAGGGCAGCTGAGGGAGGCCTGCCCCCGGCCAGGACCCTGAGAGGACCACCACACCCTTAGCACTCGGGGCCTTGGGCAGGAGCGTGAACAGGCCACACAGACAGGGAGGCTGCAGGGGGACACCTGTCCCCACTTGGTGCCCACACTGCACCTGCATCCTGCCACCTGCCCCGTGGCCTCAGTGTTTCTTGGGGTGGGAAAGCAGGTACTCTCAGGCCTCTGGCCCGGGCAGCACCGGCACCTCGCTCATAGTGTTATCCGTTGGAGCCAAGATCAAAGCATGTTCCCCAGCCCAAAACTCAGGGAGGGTGACCGGTGGCCCTGACGGAGGCCAGACCTGCTTCTGCAGTGGTCAGTGTGCCCAGAAGGTGGCGACGGAGGGACGGAGTAAGAGCCCGGTGAGGACACGGGCCAGGATGGAGGCTGGGCCCTGGGAAAGCTGAGGTTGAGGGGCAAGTCTTAGCGATGGCCATTCAGGAGGGCGGGCGGAACAGGAAGGAGCATGAGAGAGAGCTTTGTCCCCCAGACAGGACCCACAGTGACCACGTGACCTCTCCTGGGAGAGGAGAGTCCATCTCACAGTGAGACGGTCAACCTGCAGGCATGGGCGTCAGGGACGGGGTGACTCCGCTGTGCGGGCTGCTATGGGACAGGGGGGGCCTCCCGGGGGCTGTGGCCATGCAGACACATGTGAGCACAGACACACCACCCAAGGGACGGTCCTCGCACTGGGTTGGAGATGGGGCTTTCTGATCAAACACCAGCTCATCCGGGGCTGGCCCCTTTCTTGCTCTGCACCAGCCCAGGCCCCCTCATCGACACTCTCATGGAGTGGTGAACCCCCACTTTCTCAAGCTCTCCAGTGTGGGAAGTCACATCTGGTATGTGAGTGTTCCCAATTCAGGCGTGTGACAGAGCGGGGTGGCTGGACTGAGGACCTGTGTCCGCAGTGACCCCATCATCCCCAAGCCCTGTAAAGAAGCATCCAGGGTGAGTTCCCCAGGAAGGCAAAGTGAGCAGGTGGCCTGGGGCAGGGAGGGCCAAGAGCAGGTCCCCGGCCCCTGCGTGTCGCCTCTGGGAACTGCGAACTTGCTCACACCCCGATTCGGTCACTCGGTTGCACGTTTGTGCGACTGCGACGAGAAGCAGGTGGCAGATCCACGCTACCTCCTTCACTGACAGGAACTGCGCAGGTCTGGACCCGGTGGGAAAGCCGCACCAGGTACTCACACGGAGCGGGCAGGCGCTCAGATGTGGAGGGCTGGAAGGCAGACAGCACGAGGCTCCCTGGGGACAGTGACTGCAGGTAGCAGCTTCTGCCCCCGGGGTCAGGGAGGGCAAAGTGTGGCGCCTTAGAGCCTCAGGCCCAGACCCCTGAGGAGGGGGTGTCCCCACTGGTGCTGCGGCCCCGAGGGGAAAGCAATGAGGCTGGTTCTCGGAGGGGGGCTGGAAATAGACCCAACTGCTGACCTCCCCCTACTTTCCAGCACCCCCCACAGAGAGCCGAGCAGGACACGGACAAGCCAGGGTGTGCAGAAACAAGGTGACAGCCACGGGGCGACAGCAGTGACAAGACCCCCGGCTGCAGCAGGCCAGGGTCTGCTGTCCTGGTGCACTTGTCCCCATCTCTCGGAGAAACATCATCACTTATTTGCCTAAAGAGTTTGACAATGTAAAATGAGTCTAACGGGCAAAAAATTTATTTATTAAACATTCAATTCATTAAACTTACATGGGTACTTGTTGCCAAAAAGAGTGGTGGGGAACCTATAGAAACTTTCAAGCACAAAAATATGTCACGGTGGACTAAAGTTTCGGGCAAAATTCGATGACTATCATGAGTTTAGTGAGCAAATGTTATGATAAAGGTTTCTGACTGATGAAGGGCACGCGCTGACTTTTTGTGAAGGCTGATGATGTGGCCATCGCGCCACTTGGGCCTTTAGCTTCACGGGTACATTACAGGAGTGACTGACAACTTTATCTCAAAATGTCAATATTTACAGCACACCAGATATGACACGCATTGCAATTATTTGCATTTTTATGTTTATTTTTTTAATGTAGATGTGACTTCAAAATGTGCAAGTGGTTTGACAGCCTTTCAAAATTCTCGCAGGGAGCCCGCGAGCCGAGGCGAGGCTTCGAAGACCAGGGAGCCGCCCGAGGGCCCAGGGCTGGCGGGAGCCCCCTCTCGCGGAGAGATGGGGCCTAGAAGCACAAGGCCAAGTCCTGTCAGTGTCTGAGTGTGACAAAGGCCAGGGAGCCGCAGGGAGCCGACTGCGGGAGAATGTGCCCATCGGGGCCCTGCCCTGGGCACTGAGCAGGCGGAAATGGTGATGCAGACGAGGGGTCTCGCAGGAAAGAGGCGCTGGGGCAGCTGGCACCCCTCCCTCTGCGTCCCTGTGTGGCGTCCGCAGAGAGAGCTCCGGGACGGAGAGCCCCCGTCGCCCTCCGTGAGAGGCCTTTCCGCAGCCCCTGCAGCCTCCACCCCAGGCTACCCACCCTGGCGGCTGCTCCCAGCTTCCAAACGCCCGGGCTGCAGGAGGCTGCCGGGGTGTCCTCTTCAGCTGAGCTGGGCGGCCACGGCGAGGCTGCCCAGCACCCAGCCGGCCGCCAGCCTGCGGCCTCGCTGCCCAGCTGTGTCTCCGGTGATGTGGGAGCCCCTCACATACTTGGGTGTCACATCCCCGGCCCAGGCCGCAGTGGCCTGACCCGAGGACTCCACTGGGAGTTCGTGTCCCCGCCCCCTGCCCCCTGGGACTTCGAGGAGCCGGCCGCCAGCCCCGCGTCCTCACCGGGCGGCACTGGCCTGGGGCACTGGCCTGGCAGGGAGGCTGCGGGGCCGGCGGGGGGGCTGCGGGGCCGGCGGGGGCGCTGCGGGGCCGGCGGGGGCGCTGCGGGGCCGGAGCGGGCGGGGCGAAGCGCAGCTGACGGGCCCCGCGGGGCAGCCGCCGGGACGACAGAGGCGGCCTGGCCTCCGGGCTTCTCTGCCCCGCGCCCAGCAGCCCGGCCGGCGCCGTGGCGGACCCCCACGCAGCGTCCGTGGGGCCGTGACTCCGGCGGGGCCCGGCCGCGCTCCAGCGCCTCAGACCGGGCCCTGCGCAGCCTCTGCGGCCGCCAGCCCCGCGGGGACCGCGGCGGCCCCGTCCCGCGGCCGGCGGAGGGTGCACGGCCCGCGCGGCGCCCCCCTTGGGGTGGCCGCAGCCCTGGGCTCCGCGCGGCCCGCGGGCGGGGACGCGGCCCGGCCCCGGGGCCCCGGGGG
The DNA here is from genome assembly GCA_033961575.1 of Aselliscus stoliczkanus. Lineage (NCBI taxonomy): Eukaryota > Metazoa > Chordata > Mammalia > Chiroptera > Hipposideridae > Aselliscus > Aselliscus stoliczkanus. Next base: position 186,135,656 of record CM066729.1, read on the forward strand.
CCCTTCCCCACCCCGCGGCACTGCGGCGGGCGCGCGGCCGGGCGCGTTGCCATGGAGCCCGGGCGCGCGTAGCCGGCCCCGCGCGGAGGCCGCGGGAGGCTCCTGCCCGGCGCGGAGCGCTCACGGGGCGCGGGCCATGGACCCTCCCGCGGCGGGTTTGCACGAGCAGCGCGGCCAGGACCCAGACTTCTACGACTTCGAGCCGCTCCCCACGCTGCCCGAGGACGAGGTGAGCGCCCTGCCCCAAGGTGCGGCCCCCGCCGTTCCCGGCGCAGACGCGCCGGGCGGGGTGCCCGCGGCCTCCCGTGGGGGTCCCGCAGCTGGCCTTGAATTCCCCTGGAAGGGGCAGGGCCCCGCAGGCACGGCAGTGGGTGGGCTGTCGCGGACGCCGGCACTCCGCGGGGGCTGGCTCCGGGTTGTCCGCGTTGGGCAGAGGCGCGGGGCAGAGCGCTTCCCCGCAGTCAGCATCCGCAAGCGGTCAGCGGGAGGTGCCGCCAGACCGTGCAGGCGCCGCAGTGGGGGCTGGGGCCCAGGACCGAGGCCCCTCCAGTCCACCGGGGACCCTGCCCTCGCCCAGCTGTCCCCCACCCAAGGCCAACAGGGGCCAGAGGTGTCCGTCACGCGGGGTCTCTGCCCGCCAAGCCAGGTTGCCTGTGACTGGCACAGAAGCCAGCCCCACCGGGGTAGAGGTTTGACCCCGGACCTCTGGCTTCCCCAGAATGCCCCCACAGGCTGCGGGTTGGGGTCAAAGGAATAAACTCCAGGCCCCTGTGTGTGAGAGGTGACCCCCAGAGGACGCAGCTGCTCCCAGGAAGACCTTCTCATCTCGCAGGGGGTGGGGCCTGGGCACAGGGCCTTCCAAGCCTCCAGCAGGCAGGTGCCCGGGTCTCTGGGCTCCTGGGCTCCCTGTCCAGGGCGGGGGTCATGCAGCCCTTGCCAGCCGGCTTCCCTCTGAACGGCTGGCACCGAAGACCCTTCACACGCCTCTCTGGGCAGGCCCGCCCCCCGGCGAGTCAGACCTAGCCGTGCCTCCCTGGCAACCACAGCTGCAGTCCCCGGGGCCGCCCGCCTCCTCCAGCGCCGCGCGCGACCCCGGGAGCTCAGCGCTTCCTTCCCGGCAGCAGCTCTCTCTCAGGAAGCCGCTGCCAGACAGGAAGGGCCACTGAGGCCGCGGGGGACACTGCTGCCTTCCCCTGTGGTGGCCTGCATTCGGAGAGAGACAAGCTGCAGAGAAGAGAGGCACGGGGAGGAAGCCTTGGGATATCTCTGTGGCTTTGATGGAAGAAGACAGGGTGCTCCCAGCCCACAGCCTTCAAAACTCCCAGGGGACACATGCCAGGGAGTCTGAAAAGACGCACCTGCTCCACCCCCAGAACACACGGAGCTGCCCCTCTCACTGCCTCCGCTGTGCCGGCTCGCCGAGCAGGGACTGGCGCCAAATAAACAGCAAGACCCAGGACTGGCCCCGAAGATGCCACCCTGACCCCTCTCTTGGGAGTTGGCCGTGCTGCCCCTCTGGGTTGGAGCGCCACCTCCCCTCCAGATATGCACCGTGCAGGGGGTCGGGTCTCCATCATCCTGTGACAGGGCATCCAGGTGAAGTGGGACCACTGTTGTCACAGCAGCCAGCAGGAGCACTGCGGGGGCTCTTCCACCGTCTCGCACCCTCTCTGGAGAGACGGGCGCCACCTGTGGGCGTGCTCTCATAAAACAGGAGGCTGGTCCCCGAGGCCTGAGCCCTGGAGCAGGCCACCTCCTGTCCCTGAGAACACACCAGGTGCGGCCTTTGTGCTCCCCATACACATGGGACCAGGTTGGGGTGGAAGGCTTTAAATCGACGAGACTCCGCCTGTACTGCAGTATGTGGTCAAGTCGCATCCCGAAAGCCATCCTGTGTTAGGTGAGGGAGGAGCGAGGCCGCTGTGGAAGGAGCCCCCAGAGAGAGGCAGGACGGCGCCCACGGCGGGACGGCACACGCCAGACCCAGGACCGCACAAACTGCAGGAGACAGGAGCTCCCCGGTAATAACAGCTGACTACACAGGGAGAGCAAAGCATAGAACTACATGCCCCCAGGAGCCCCTGGAATGTCCCTCCACGGTGTCACCCGAGAAAAACCAAACAGCCCGTGAGCATTTGAGAAGATGTATGACTTCATTATAATGCACAATATACCCGCTGTGAACATCTTTCCAGGAGCCCAGGTTGGTGAGAACCAAAAAGCTGGACGGCAGGCCAGGCGGTGCCCCACGCCGCTGGGGGAACAGCCTTTGGGAAGCAACGGGGCAGTCGATGTGACGTGCACAATGCCACAGCCTGGGTCCTGGCGGTTTCACTGTGGCATGTGCCCCCGGGACACGTGGCCCTTCGGCCCCAACGTAGGAGGACTCTGCTGGAACCCCGGGGCATGTGGTGAGTGGGCCGGCCCCACCCAGCCAAGCCAGGAGGTTACGGCCACCAACCCTGGTCACCTGGACAGCACTGCTGCACTGTGCCAGCGAAGGGCAGGGTTTCGGGGCAGCACAGCGGCTACACGAGAACAAAATGCCAGGCCATCTGGAAGCAGGGGTGCCACTGTCCTTTGGGGCCTTTGGGGGCGAGGACAGGGCAGGCTTGAGAGGAAGATGCCAGCTGCCGGGTTCGGGCACTGGGTAGGGCTTCTCGCGGTCACGGACTCCGCTGAGGGGTACGCAGCAGTCCTCTCCCTCGGGACTTCATCCAGAACCTCCCAGCAGCTATAGCCTGAGTGCTGGGCTGGGCTCGGAGACTCGAACGTGAATGGGGACCCGTCCCCGCCAGGGGAGCCACAGCCAGCGGCACCTTACGGGGTTCACCTGCCAAACTGAGCTCAGAGCAGCAGCCAAGACAGTTTCAGGGAATGATGGTTGTGAATTAGGGGACTCTTTGGGGCAAGCAGGCAGACCCCCAACAGGGCACAGTGCAGAGCCCCCAGGCCTGGGCTCTGGCCGCTGGAGAGGCCCCTCGGCAGGCCTGGGAGGCAGCAGACCTTCTCAGCGGTGCCTGAGCTTGGTGTCATGCAGGACATCCTGCGGGGCGTCCACGGGATCTGGTGGGGGCCATGGGCAGCTGACGCCTGCAGTTCAGTCTCTCTCTGTCCTTGTCCCTGGCCCATTAGCCAAGGACGGCCGACACTCCCTCCTGCCCCACTCGGGCTGTGGATGCAGGCGAGGGAGGGTCATTCCTCCTGCCTGGGCCGGCGCAGGCAGGACCAGAGCAGGTCCCAGAGGGCAGGTGACCACAGGGCCCAGGGCCTCAGCATGCAGTGAGACCTCCCCTCAGGGGAGCAGCAGCGTCGCTCGGCTCTGTCCACCCTTCAGCTGAGTCCCGCCTTCCCGTTGCAGCAGCGGGATTTGGGGGGACTCAGATCGTCTGGCCGTAAGTGGAGGCCTCGTCACACAGAAGCCGTGACTCAGGACCCATGGAAGTCACCCCATAAAACAGCACAGAGAATGTGCCTGTTGAGGGGCTCCCACCAGGAATCGGTGTGGGGGCCTCTGGGGAGGGCAGGGGGCTATGCTGTAAAGGTGTCGTGTGCATGCGTGAGTGCGCATGTTGGTATGTGTCAGTGTGTGTGTGTGACGTGTGTTGTGTGTGTACACGTGCGTGTTGGTGACACAAGCACAGTGCGTTCTCACAGAGCCAGATCTGCAGGGTGGCTTGTGGGGCACTCGGGGGGCGGCTGTGCAGGAGCCAGTGACTGTCTCCGTGTGAAGTGCCCGCTCTGCCCTCAGCTGCGTCCACGGCTCACCTGCACCTTCCTGGGTGTGGACTCTGTCCCCACAGCCCACACCAAGCAGATCCACATGCCACGAGCTGGGCGTGAGCCTGCCGTGGTGGGGGTGTCCCAGCTCTTGGGGGCCATGGGACGAGGCCCAGGTCACGGCTGCAGGCGTGGACATGTCCCTAGATGCTCTGTGGCTTCTGACACCCGGGAAACAGCGGGATGGCTCTCTGGTGCTTTTTTAAGAAGGGCCTGCCAGGGCCTCTTTCCGGACAGAAAGTGAAACGCTGTGGCATGTTGTCCATGGCTGAGAGGTGGTCCGGCCGTTGGGGGCTGGGCCTTCCGGGGAGGGGGCCTGTGGGCAGCAGGGCCTGTCCGCAGACCCCATCAGCCAGCGAGGCCTGTGCCGGCAGGAGAACGTGTCCCTGGCCGACATCCTCTCCCTGCGGGACAGCGGCCTCAGCGAGCAGGAGGCCTGGGCCGTGTGCCTGGAGTGCAGCCTGGCCATGCGCAGTGTTGCCCACTCGGCCATCTTCCACACGCTTTGCATCACGCCGGACACCCTGGCTTTCAACACCAGTGGGAACGTGTGCTTCATGGAGCAGCTCAGTGGTGAGGCCCCGAGCGTGGCCGGGAGGGTGCTGTGGGGTGCGCGCGAGCAGCTGCCACGGCCACGGAGTCTGGCTTCCGTGGTCAGCTGACGGGATCCCCAGCCCCAGGCAGCATTGAGGGGGGACGAGGTGGGGCTGCAGCTCCCCTCCCCTGGGAGCCACCGTCCCCACTCGTGGTGAAGGCGGAGCTCCCTCTCTGCCGTCAGGGAGGCGGGGGTGGGAGGGCCGGGGCAGGGGTCTGCCCTGGAGCGCTCAGAGCCTGTGATCAAAGTGACTCCTCTGTGCCTTCCCCAGATGACCCCGAGGGAGCCTTTGTCCCCCCGGAGTTTGATGTGACCGGGAACACCTTTGAGGTGAGTGGCAGCAGGTGGCGTGCCGTGAACACGGGGCCTGCGGGGGTGTCCCAGAGCGTGGGGCCGCCGAGCCGACTGCCGTGGCTGTACACCCACCCTTGTCAGACATGAGGTCCCCCACGGACGGCGGGGGCCCCAGTGACAGCTTGTTTTTGGATGCATGGTTGTCATCACAGTAGCAAGTAAGTTTTCTAGAGCACCAATTTACTCCATTGAACATGTTGAAGCTGCCCCACGTTACCTACCAGCGGTGGCTGGCGGGACGTGTCCTCCTCTGAGGCTTGGCAGATGGGCCTCTGGACAGTGGCTCAGGCACATGAGCAGCAGCCACACACAGGCTGACGAGGTCCCAGAGCGACAGGCGCCAGCATGGCCGGGAGCGTGAGCGGGCACGGGGACCCTGCCCAGGCCTCTCTGTCGGCCCATCGGGGCCAGGCTGGGCTCTGGCCCACAGCAGACCCTGGCGCATTCATAGCTTTCTATCCTCGTGGTGCCCACAGTCCCCTACGATGGAGAAAAGTAAACGCGTCGTTAGTAAATAAACAAGTAATTATGAACTTGAAAATCTTCCTAGTAAAAGCTCACTTGTGGGCCGGCCGAGGGGCGCGGTGGTTAAGCGCTGGCTTGGGAAGCCAGCGGCCCCGGTTCGGTCCCACATATGAGGGCCAGGGACACTGCCCTCAGAAAAAAAAGAAAAAGCTCATTTGTTAGTTTAGCAACATGAGGTTAAATTTTTACCTCAGAATGAGAGTTTAGGATGGGCCCCTCCTAGGCTTAATTTTACTTTAAAATAAGCCAGTCTCGGGCTTACCACCCTGAGAGGCTGGCTGCAGCCCTGCGGAGTGCAGGACCCGGCCCCTGAGACACCACTGGACCTCCCTGTCGGGTGTTATGTGATTCTGGACCCTATCGCCCTCCTGGTCCTCGGCGTGTGCTGCCCTCCTGCCCGACCCGGGCGGGGACTTCTGACCTGTTTGCACGCTTGGCAAGGGGAGTGCCCAGCCCCGGCCACCCCTGCCCCAACCCCCACCCCTGCCCCACCCCCAACCCTGCCCCAACCCCACCCCCACCCCTGCCCCACCCCCCACCCCTGCCCCACCCCCACCCCTGCCCCACCCCCAACCCCACCCCTGCCCCACCCCCACCCCCACCCCTGCCCCACCCCCACCCCACCCCTGCCCCACCCCGCCCAGACACCTCCCACCCCTCCCCCCCCTCCCACCCCACCCACCCCCCCCCCCTGCCCCACCCCCACCCCTGCCCCACCCCCACCCCTGCCCCACCCCCCCCCCTGCCCCCCCCCCACCCCCACCCCTGCCCCACCCCTCCCACCCCTGCCCCACCCCTCCCATACTCCTCCCACCCCTCCCACCCCTCCCACCCCTCCCACCCCCACCCCTGCCCCACCCCTCCCACCCCGGCCCCACCCCTCCCATACTCCTCCCACCCCTCCCACCCCTCCCACCCCTGCCCCTCCCCTCCCACCCCTGCCCCACCCCTCCCACCCCTGCCCCACCCCTCCCATACTCCTCCCACCCCTCCCACCCCTCCCACCCCTGCCCCTCCTCCCACCCCTGCCACCCCTGCCCCTCCTCCCACCCCTGCCCACCCCTCCCACCCCTGCCCACCCCTCCCACCCCTGCCCCACCCCATCCAGGGTGACCGGCACCACCCTTCTGCATTCCTTTGCCTCACTCACCATTATGGATTCCTAAAAGCAATATGATTTCATTTGTGTTGGTTTTTAACTTTCTGAAGAGTGTCATGCTGCATGGCATGTTCTGGGACTTCCTTTCGTATGTTTTGCTGGGACTCACCTGCACGGCCCTTGGCAAAACAGTGCAGTTAACCCTTGTGCTGGGGGAGCTGAGGCACCCAAGGCCCTGCAGGCCCCAGGCGGGTCTGGACAGGAGCTCCCACTGGGCTGCACCCAGGGCCATCCTGGCCACATGTGGGGCAGACCCGTCTCAGTGCAGACCCCACTGCACGCCCACTGGCCAGGACAGTGGAGAAGCCCAGCTGGCCTTGTGCGCTTACTGGTGACTGCTGCATTGTGGAGACCCCATGTCTCCCGTGGGCCCATCACACCTACTCAGGGCCCGTTCCTGAGTGAGCCGGGTGCTTTGTTGGGGCCGCTGGCACTCTGTCACACCGGCAGGGTCAGCTGCTGCTGCTGTGGACACCAAGATGCCTCCAGCCCAGGCTTCCAGGCCCCTGGGCCCTCACAGGTGCAGGAGGTTGGTCCAGGCTGAGCCTGCCCCTCTGCCCACCTACACGTCCTCCTGTCCATTAGCGACCAGTGTTCACGCAGCCACACACCAGCCACCCCCGCCAACCAGCCTTGTGCCCATGTCCTCCCATGGAGAGGACAACAGGGCCTTCCAGCGCTTCATGTCCCACGCTGAACTCTCCATGAGCTCCAGGCCACCCTCCTGGGTCATGCCCTTCCCTCTCCCCTCCCCCGCGGGTTGGTTCCTTGGGCTCCTACATCCCTGGACACACAGCCGCTGGTCCTCCTGGGACTGTCCGCTGCACACCTCACGCCTTGCTCAGGAAACACCAGCCGTGGCCCACTTTCCTAGAGCTAAATATGTGGGCCACGGCCAGCAGTCCAGGCCAGCGCCAGCCGCAGGGTTCCTCTCTGACCTTGTCACCCTGAGCACGTTGGGCTCCAGCAGAGTGTGGCCAGGATGACCTCGGCACCCGTCACCCGCTGGACTGCTGGCTCGTCACTTACCCACAAACACGCACGCACTGTGTTGGGATCGCAGTGCCAGAGCAGGTGGCGTCCTGCCTCGGGGGGCCGCCTTGATGTTGGCCGTGGGCTGGGCCCCGGGCTTGGGGCCTCGTGAGGACTACAGGTCTTTGTGTGGATCGAAAGGCCCAGGAGCCACTTCAAGAAAGTGAGGTTTAACTTGAGACCCGAAGTGGAGTGGGGTTGACAATCGAGGCCTGGGACTTCCGAGACAGATGGCATGGAATGCGGCAAGGCCTGGGTGGCACAGACCCTGATACTGGCCACTGTGTAGTGGACAGCAGTGACACCCAACACACAATAAGAAATATTTCACTGAGTTATTTTCAAACTAAGAGAGATGGGTGGATGGATGAGTGGAGATGGACAGAGATAGAGAGATAGATAGATACAAACTAGAAAGAGAAAGGGAGGGAGGAAGAATGTGCATAGATGGATACAGAGGGATGGACAGGTGTGGATGGATGGAAGGAAAGATGGATGGATGTGAAGATACATAAATAGATGATAGATAGATAGATAGATAGATAGATAGATAGATAGATAGATACCAGTGTGCCTGGAGGGACGTAAGAGGCGTGGGGACATGGGCAGACCTTAGCCTGCTGGCTGTGGTACAGAGCCAGATTTTATTCAGGGCCCTAATTGCTGGTGTCCTCAGGGTGGGACTCACAGCTCAGAGCCCTAGCTGGGGCCTGGGCCTGTCTAGCCCCATAGGTGGGGGCTCTCGGGGCCTGCCTTTTCTCCCATCCCAGTAGGCCCTCCAAAACTAGGCATCTGTAGCAGCTTGACTTAATTTTGTCCCCTTCAGGAAGCCCTGGACTGGCTGTGTGGGGACCCAGGCAGGGGGCTCTGGGTGTGACAGACGTGGTCAGTGGGTGAGAGGAGAGAGCAGGCCGCCCTCCGTGTGGGGACAGGGCTGGGGGTTCCCATATCTTCCGTGAGAGGCGGGGCAGCAGCTCCAGGGCCATAGGTGCGGCTGACCTGTGTTTGCGGCCCGAGTGGGCCACAGGTCATCAGCACTGCGCAGTGGGCCCTGGGGGCCCAGTCGTGTCATCCACAGGTGGTGGGTTTGTAGGCCTGGAACCTAAGAGGCTTCCATGGGCAATGACAGAAGAAAAGTCTTCAGGGGGCGGCTGGACACAGGATGCATCCAAACAAAAGAAACAGCTCTTTTTCGCGTTAGTAATTACCAGCTGGAGGGGAGATGGAGACTCCCATTTGTAACCATGACAACGGTGGAAAGCCCTGGAGTGAGGGCAGCAGGCAGGTGGGAAACATGGAGTGAGCCGCTTGCCCAGGATGACAAAACGAGGCGACACTCTGTGTCCCCACGTGCGGTGGTTTTTCCGGCTTTACTGAGACATAATTGACACATACCATTGTGTAAGCATAAGGCCTACAGCCCGAAGGTCTGGCACACTTTTACTGTGAAATGACCCGCGCGTAGTAGGGTTCATGCCCCCGTCACCTACTTACCATTCTCTGTTGTGAGAACATTTCAGATCGACGCTTCTGGCGACTTCCAAGCTGATAGCACAGTGTTCACGGCTGTCACCGTCCTGCCCATGACATGCAGGGACTTCCTCATCTCACAGCTGGGAGTGGGGACCCTCTGACCAGCGTCTCCCCGCGTCCCTGCCCCCGCCCCTGGCAGCCTCCATCCTACTCTGTTTCTGTGAGTTTGGCGTTTTCAGAGTCCAGATCTATGTGGCAGCATAGTCTCCGCCTTTCTCTGTCTGACTCATCTCTCCGAGCATAATGCCCTCCAGGGCCATCCTTCTCCCTCGAGGCAAAATAATATTCCACTGTGTCTCTACAGCATGTTTCTCTCCCCTGTCGTCCGAAGCCAGACACTTGGGTTCTTTCCATGTCTTGGCTGCTGTGACTAATGCAGTGAACACGGGAGTGCAGACATCTCTTCACTTCCTCTGGGTAAAAGCCCAGAAGTGGAATTGCTGGGTCCTAAGGTCGCTCTGTTCTTAATTTATTGAGGACCCTCCACACTGATTTCCATAGTGGCTGCACCAGTTTACATGCCCACCAGCAATGCACGAGGGTCCCCGTGTCTGCATGTCCTCACCTTGTCTCTGTGATGCTGGCCTTCCTGACAGGTGTGAGGTGACATCTCACTGTGGTTTTGATTTGCATCTCCCTGATGATGAGTGATGTTGAGCATCTTTTCGTGTACCTGTTGGCTACTCGTATGTCGTCTTTGGGAAAAAGTCTGTTCCATTCCTCTGCCCATTTTTAATCAGATCGGAGTTTCTTGGGGGGTTGTGTAAGTCCCTTATATTTTGGGGATATTAACTCCCAATGAGATAGATGGTTTGCAGATATTTTCTCCCATTCGGTAGGTTGTCTTTTTGGTTTTTTTTGGTTTTTGTTTTTTGGGTGTTTTTTGTTTGTTTGTTTGTTTGTTTGTTTGTTTGTTTTGCTGTACAGAAGCTTTTTGGTTTGGTGTAGTCTCACTTTTTCTTTTTTGCCTGTGCTTTTGGTGTCTTATCCAAAGACTCATTGCCAAAGACCCATGACAGGGAGATTTCCCTTTGTCTTCTCCTAGAAATTTTTCAGTTTCAGGTCTTATGTTTACGTCTTTAATCTATTTCGAGTTCGTTTTTGGGAGTGGTGCAAGGTTAGGTCTAATTTCATTCCTCTGCATGTGATGATGCAGTGTCCCCAGCACCATTTATTGCAGAGACCACCCCTTTCCATTGAGTGCTATACTCTCCCTTGCCTTATCTGTAAGGTTTATTTCTGGGCTCTCAATTCTGTTCCATTGATGTGTGTCTGTTTTTTTGCCAGCACCACACTATTTCAATTGCTATAGCTTGGTAATATCGTTGGAAATAAGGGGGTGTGATGCCTCCAGCTCACTCAGGAATGCTTTGACTATTTGGGGTCTTTTGTGGTTCCATGTGAATGTTAGGATTTTTTTTTTCTGTTTCTGTGAAAAATGCCACAGGAATTTTACTAGGGATTGCATTCATTCTATAGGTGTCTTGGGTAGAATGGATATTTTACCAATATTAATTCTTCTGATCCATGAACACGGGGTATCTTTCTATTTGTTTGTGTCTTCTTCAATTTCTTTCCTCAAAGTCTTATACTTTTCAGTATACAGGTCTTTTACCCCCCTTGGTTAAATTGATTCCTAGGTATTTTATTGTTTTGATGCAATTGTAAATAAGTAAATAAGATTGTTTTCTTAATTTTTCTTTCTGATATCTGTTATTAGTGTATAGAAATGCAACAGATTTTTGTATGCTGATTTAGTATCCTGAAGTTTTACTAAATCCATCAATTAGTGCTAACAGGTTTTTGGTGGAGCGTAAGATTTTCTATGTACAAGGTAACATTGTCTGCCAATAAAGACAGTTTTCCTTCTTCCCTTCTAATTTGGATGCCTTCATTTCTTTTTCTCGCCCGACTGCTGTGGCTAGGACTCCAGTACTGTGTTTGGGAGTGGTGAGAGTGGACATTCTTGTCTCGTCCCTGATTGTAAAGGAAAAGCTGTCAACCTTTCACCATCGAGTATGATGTGTGCTGTGGGTTTGTCATCTATGACCTTTATTATGTTGAGGTACATTCCATCTGTACTCAATTTGTTCAGAGTTTTTATCATGAAAGGATGTTGAATGTTGTCAGGTGCTTTTCTGTATCAACTGAGATGATCATATGATTTTTATCCTTTGTCCCGTTAATGTGATCTATCAAGTTGATTGATTTGTGGCTGTTGAACCATCCTTGCATCCCAGAGATAAATCCCAGTTGATCATGGTGTATGATTCTTTTAATGTACTCTTGAAATCAGTTTGCCAATGTTTTGTTGAGTAGTTTTACATTTTTAGTCATCGGGGATATTGGTCTGTAGTTTTTTTTGTTGTGATGTCATTATCTGGCTTTGGTATTGTGACATCCAGCATCTGGCATGATGATGACCTCATAAAATGAGTTTGGAAGTATTCCCTCCTCTTCAATTTTTAGGAAGAATTTAAGAAGGAATTGGTATGAATTCTTCTTTAAGTGTTTGGTAGAATTCATCAGTGAAGCCATCTGGTCCTAGGCTCTATTTTGTTGTTGGGAGGTTTTTGATTACTGATTCAACCCTCCTTACTAGTAATAGTCTATTCAAATGTTCTGTTTCTTTGTGATTCTTTGTGTTGTATGTTTCTAGGAATTTATTTTTTCTAGGTTGTCAAGTTTGCTGCCGTAGAACTGTTCATAATAGTCTCTCATGATCCTTTGTATTTCTGTGGCATTGGCTGTAATGTCTCCTCTTTTATTTCTGATTTTATCCGAGTCTTCTTTTCTTCCTCGTCTGGCTAAAGGGCCCACGGCCAGGACTGAGGTCTGTCTGCCTATCGCCTGATGCACAGCGGGGCTAAACTTCTTCTAGGCCCCTTGCTGTATGGTGCTGGATCCCACAGCAACCACGAGGGTGCTCTTGTCCATGGATAGATGCCAAATTGTTGTTAAAGAAGGTACTATCTAGGGACGCCCTATTTGGCTCTCTTGCTGATATCCCAAGTATTTTATTTTGTAAGACATTGGCCCTTCCTAAATTCTGCGACATCAGTGCAGTTACAATAAAATCCCAGCCATTTTTGGATTTCTTTTTTGTTGTTTTTTTTTTAATGAAAATGGGGCAACGTATGTTGTTTTTTTAAACCTGGCAAATGTGAAAATAAAGAAACTTTTTGGGGGCCGGCCTAGTGGCCCAGCTCGTTAAGAGCGCAAGCTCTGAGCAACAGGGTCGCTGGTTCACTTCCCACATGGGCCAGTGAGTTGCGCCTGAGCTGAGCTATTGCTGAGCTGCCAACAGGTGACAGGATGGCTCAGCTGGTGAGCACGTGCTCCTAACAACAAGGCTGTCGGTTTGACTCCCACATGGGATGGTGGGCTGCACCCACCTGCAAATAAGATTGAACACAGCACCTTGAGCTGAGCTGCCCTGAACTGCCCATGGGCGGCTGGATTGCTCAGTGGTTAGCGTGTGCTCTTAGGAACAAGGTTTCCAGTTCGACTCCTGCATGGAATGGTGGGCTATGCCCACCCGCAACTAAAATTGAACACGGCACCTTGAGCTGAGCGGCAGCGAGCTGCCGAAGGACGGCCGGTTGGTGACTGGACTTGGAGCTGAGCTAGCTGCGCCCTCCACAACTAAGACTGAAGGAGAACAACTTGGCTGTTCCCCTTTCCCAATTCCCCAATACTGTTCCCCTTCTCCAATTCCGCAATAAAATCTTTTTAAAAAGAAAAGAAAAGAAAAGAAAGTTTTAGTGGGGAAAAAGAGGTCGACTTGTCCTCCAGATATGAAAATATACTCTGAAGCTGCTACAATTAAAATAGCACCATCTGGACAGAGGGAGAGACACACGGACCAGTGCAGCGGGGAGTCTGGCCTATGCCCCGGGGGCTGAAAGCAGTGCAGGCATCAGGGGCGTCTTTGTTAGTCCTGGGAGGTCACTCTCCAGTAGCAGGAAAACCAACCCAGGTGCCTAGAGTATCCCAGCATGCAGACAGATTTCAAATGGATTAGAGCCCGATGTTTGCATTATGAAAATATTACAAGAAAACTGTTTTCTTATCATCTCAAGTTAGGGAAGATCCTCCTAAGAAGCTCCTAAAGAAAAAAATAATCCAATTTCCCAAAGTAAACATTTTAATTTCTGAATGCCAAAAGACACATGAAAAAAAAAGACAAGTGACAGAGAGAACATGTGTGACACACAGGACAGGGCCAACCTCCTGATGTGCCAAAAGTGAGCCCAACAGGCACAACTCGGAAAAATTAGCAAAGTTCATGAATGGGCATAAAAAGGAACAACTTAAAACGATGATTCGAGATGAACAGATGCTCAGTCTCAATCATAATTATAGAAATGCAACTATATAAATCCGCTGGTCATTTCAGAAGTTTGTCAGCAGCCATCAAGATTGTCAGCGGATGGAAACCAGGGCCTGGTGACCCTGTTGTCGGAACAGGACATGGACGCGTGAGGACATCCTCATGACGCCCAGTGAAGCACTGGTCACACCAGCAAGACAGGAACCTGCTGTGGAGGGGTGGACCCCCACATTCCCTGCAGCTGAGATGGAGAGATGGATCCAGAGAGGGGGATCTCGGCCAAGTGGCCAGCGAAAACCAGACAGTTGTGCAATACCTGAGCGGACTGGTCAGCCCAGACCTGAGAACAGATTGGAAAGGAGGAGTCTGAGGCCACCCAGGGCCAAGACCCAAACCCGCCAGAACCTCACCACGCAGTCATGTGGGGAGGTCTGGTCCTGAATGGGGTGCTGACCAGAGTGGGCACCACTGACCTGGGGAAGGGAGCCCCTGGGCAGGAAGGCAGGGAGCGGGCCTTAGGTCAGGGCTTGGGCCTGCACTGGGTGCTGTGTGACCTGTATCCCTGGAGCCACGATCCCCAAGGCCCTCGCCAGCTCCTCCTGGTCTGGCTGAGTGGCCCCCAACAAGTGTCTGAACCTCTCTGGACTCAGATTCCTGCCAGTAAAATGGGCATGCTATAGACCCCCACATGCATCGTTGTGGGATGAGGCAGGAAGACAGGATGGCGTGGGGCCACGCTCAGCCACGGGAAGCCACAGAAGTGTTGTCAGCACTTCGGGGACCCGCGGGCCCAGGCCTTCGATGTGGCCTGGCCCAACGTGCGCAGTCCAAAGAGCCCTCCTGGATGCAGACAGAAAAACTGACTTTCACACTAAAAGAAAAATGCATCTTCTGCCCTGCCCATATCCGGTTTTTGAAAAGGCCCCGTCCTCAGAGGCGCAGCATCCGTGGGAGGTCATCCGGGAGTCTGCGCAGGAGGCTCGCGGTGTCGGTGCGGCTGGGTCGAGCCAGAAGCCGGGAGGGGCTCCAGGGGCGCTGCGGACCCCAGACCAGAGAGCCTGGGCTCCTGGCTCGGTGCCAGGACAGCCGCCGCAGTGGGGGAGGTGCTGCCTTGGCCTCGCTGGCACCGGCTTTTGTAAAGACCAGCTGTGGTCCCCAAAACCGTGTGTCCCGGCGGTCGAGTGGCTGCCGTGGGGGGACAGGAACACGCGTGCCCCACGGCGGTAACGGGCTCTTTGGTGCTGCAGGCTCACATCTACTCTCTGGGGGCCACACTGAAGGCGGCCCTCGAGTACGTGGCGGAGCCGGAACCCAAGCTGAGCCAGGACCTGGAGCTGCTGCTGCGCCAGATGCAGGCGGAGGCCCCGGGGGACCGGCCAGGCCTGGAGGTAACGGCGGGCGCCCCCTGACCAGCCCAGAGGCTGCCCCGAGACCCCTGGCTGCGCACAGGCTCCTTGCCTGCGGCTTGGTGGCATTGCATTTTGTTTAAATACGAATTGTATTTTTTTTTTTTTTAGCTGAGCCATCCTGCCACCTGTTGGCAGCTCAACGGCAACTCAGCTCGGGCTGGGCATCGAACGGCTGTTGCTCAGAGCTCAGCTCGCACTCTTGAGCAAGCTCTTAACCAACTGAGCCACTCGGCCGGCCCTGAATTGTATTTTTTTATACGTTTTGTGAAGAGCTTGGGCTTCTAGTTCTGATGGGCTAATCAGAGTCTCCAGGTTTTCTGTAATCCCAAGACACAACGCTTTTTTATACAGGACATGGGCATGGCGGGCGGGCGGGCGGGCTCCCGGTGGAGCATGCTCACGTCTGAGGGGCGCTGCCCGTGTGTACAGGGCATCATCGCGCTGTGTGAGGAGAAGGTGCCGTCCGCCTGCGGCCTGTGCCGCAGCCTCTCAGCCGTGGGGAGGAGGCTGCTGTCCATCGAGTCCTTTGGAACCTTCCAAGGTGAGCTCGCGCACGCGTTCACGCATGCGCACACCCCTTTGTGTGCACACGTGCGTGTGCACAAACATTAACAGTGATTATATACATGCCTTCACACCAGTGCCCTCACACGCCATGTAAAAACCCACTCACCTGCATATTCCCCCAGTCACACACGTACATGTGTGTAAACTCATAGACACCTATTTATACTACAGCTTGCGGCAAGCACACACCCACACTCACACCAGACGTGCATAGAAATGTGCACACAAATTTCCACTGCATCCATGCACACACTTGCACACACATATGTATCAGATTGGCATGGTTTGCAGACCCCGTGTACTTAAAGGTGAGATCCAAGGTCATGTTGCAGAACAGCTGAGATTGGAGCTAGGCGTCTATTTCCGTCTGGTGAGCATTTCAGCACTCACACAGGGTAACACTGCACCACGCCATTTCTGCCAACACTATACCACGTCTGGCTGGCACTTCCCCACCCTACAAGCTGTTGCTGTCATGTCTGGGTTTTCACAGCTCCCATGGGACTCTGGCATAGTCTCAGATGGTGTTTTGAACAAATGCCAGGTCGGCTCGCAGTGTGCCCGGAGGGAGGGGCATGAGGGATCCTGCAGGTGGCAGCAGTGTTTGACGCTGCAGCAGGCAACCTTGGGAGTGGCTCTGACAGCAGCAGGGACAGAGGCCCCGCGGGAGGTGTCAGGAGTGGGTCACGTGGGACTGTGCGGTGGCTGCCGCCAGATTTAATTTCTTCCTGTGGGGAACCTCACTTGTGTCCTCGTAACAGAAAACGATGTGCTTTTTGGATGAGATACTTAGACAGGCCTGAGGAGTCCCTGTGGGAAGCAAGGCCTGGCCCCGGGAGACCTGGCCGCCTCAGTTAATTAGCCGGGATTATGTGATTAACGAGGCAAGAGAGGATGTTTCTGGGCTGATACTAAGGGAAGAGGGAGTGCTGGGGGTGCAGGAGAAGGACCCCTTCCTGGGAGGGCCTGAGGGTGGGCCCAGGGGTCAAGGGTCCTGCAGGAGCTGGGTTCAGGGCGGCCTGGCGGGGCGGGGGTGGGGCTCTTGCTGAGGTGGCCGTCGGGGGCTGGGCTCCCAGGTGGGGGGTAGCAGTGATGGCCCCCTGCTTTTGCCCAGATGTCAGTGAGAGCGCCTGGAGGGGAAGACTTGCTCCAAGAAGTGTGGGGCCCAAGAGGCAGCCCGGGGACAACGACGCTGACACAGAGACCCCTCCTGCCCCCAAGGGCCCAGAGCCCCCCAGGACCCCAACCTCCAAGTCTCTGCTGTCAGCCCCTGTGAAAAACGGCGAGAGCCCCAGCCTGGAGGGGCTGGCCAGCCTGATCCTGGGTGCCCGGCATCCCGTAGAGAGGGGCCGCCTGAGGAAAGCGCAGACGGTCCCCGGGCTCCTGCCCGAGGGCCCCGAGGCCAGCACCCTCTGCCTGTCGGTGACCACTGTGAAAAACCAGTCGCCCACATCCAAATTCTTCCCTGCAGACCCCAGGAAGACCTTTCCTGAGGGGAAAAATGGCCTTTCCAGTTTCAAGGCCCCGCCCAAGTCCAGGCCGTGGCAGGAGTCAGAGCCTGAGCTCCCGCGGGAAGAGGCTCAAAACATGGGCCACAGTGGAGACGGGGCCACGGGCGTGCGCAGCCAGGGCCCTGCGGAGGGAAGCCCCCAGCCCCATTCTGAAGATCGTCGAGATGCAGGCCAAGACCCCGGGAGCTTCAGGGCTGAAGAGCGGATTCCAGAAGGAGCCAGGGAGCCGGGAAGTGCAGCCATGGAGCAGGTCGGTGGCACGCGTCCTGCGTGACCCTGTGGCCAGAAAGGAGTCTACCTGGGGCGAGGACAGGGCGCCCTCAGGCCAGGGTGGGTCTCCCTCGGTCAGGACGGGCTCTTCTAGGTCTGGCAATGAGGGGCGGGGACTCTGTTGGAACTGCGTCCTGGGAGTTTGGGGTGTGCTTAGCATCCCTGTGGGCTCTGAGAGGCCTCGTGTGGGCTGAAAACCCTGGGCCCGGCAGCCAAGCATGCTCTTCTGTTTGGCTCCCAGCAAGTCACTCCCTGAAGCACTGTGCCCCGTGAGCCACGCAGTGTATCTAGGGGCAGTGCCACAGCCGACGTGTGGCATGTGGCACCAAGACCCTCCTTTCCCAGGAGGCTTTGTTGAGCCAAGAACTGGGGTGCACTCTGTCATTCACCTTTTGATTCACATCCTGACAAGCACCTGAGGGTAATTTATACGAAACTGTGGTAACTGTAAAAGCAAAGCCCGTCCCACAGACCTCGGCGTGCTGACGTGCTGGGTGCACACACACGCATGTGTCAGCCCACACTGTCCCCGCCAGCCGGTCTCCAGGGTGGCGCAGGCACCAAGGCAGGAAGACCTCCTGTGCCGGAGCTCTGGGCTCACTCACCTTCCCACACAGCCTTTGCGTGTGGATCGTCTCACTGAGCGCCATGTCCCCGGGTCCGTCTGTGTGGCGGCCTGTCAGAATGTCCCTCCTTTTGAAGGCTGCACCATGTTCCACATTTCCGTTATCCATTCCCCCCTCCAAGGACACTTGCTTCCGCCTCTTGGCCATGCGACTCGTGCTGCTGTGAACGTGGGTGCAAGTGCCTGTCCGAGGCCCTGCCTTCCGTTGTCCTGGACAAACACCCAGAGGGAGTGCTGGTCCCTGGTGGTTTCTGTGTCGGGTTCTCTGAGGCCCCCACACTGCCTTCCGGCGGCCGCCCCGTTTTACACCACGCCCCCAGTGCACAGGGTTCCCACCTCTCCACGTGCCCCCAGCACGTGCTGCTTGGCCTGGGCACGTTTCCCAGTCGTTTTGTCCGGAGCGCGTAGCGAGGGAGGCACAGCCCCTGCCCTGTGGCAGGCCCTCCCGTCCTCACTGCGGCTGGCCTCTCCACAGGGCGTCTCCCTGCAGGACCTCTTGTTGAAGCTGGGCCGGCCCTTCAAGGAGTACGAGCTGTGGGCTCTGTCCCACGCCTGCCTCAGCACCCTGCACACACACCACCAGCACCCAGGTGACGCTTTCTTCTGCGGTTCCTTATTCAGCCCATGTGGGCGGCAGCATCCACACTGTGAACCGGGGTCCCCCTGGGGGGGCATCTACTCTGACCTCGGCACCAAGGGGTGTGGGGGCAGCAGGGGGCCAGACGCTTAAAAGGTGAGCTATGCAGGTGACCCTGCTGACCCCTCTCGTTGGGGGTGACATTGTCCTCAAGCAGGTGAAAATTGGCTGGGGGGACCTTATACAGTAGTACACTGCTTTGTGGCCCCCCACAAAGCTCACCCCTACCGGGCGGTGTGATAAATCCACAGCCCCTCTGTGGTATTAGCATGTCCTGGGGAGGGGTGAAGAGGAAGCCTGCTGTCTGCCTGCCCTCAGGCCCCGTGACCTGCTGGCCTTTGGGGTACCGTCAGGCTAGCCCAGCCCCCTCCTGCCCCTCCCAGGGCCACCGCCGAGGCCATGTCCTCCTGGTCCTCCTCTCCCTTCAGCTCCTCCTTGTTTCCTGCTGATTGTGTCCCCAGCAGCCGTGAGGCAGCTCTGGGGTGGGAGGGATGGCTCAGGGGGTCCCCCATGTCCTGTCCCCCTGGGCTGTCTGCCAGGGGCCTCTGGGAAGGGGAGGAGGCTGAGCCCCTGTACTGTGTCCAGCAAGGGACCCAGTATGCTGGCGTCCCCTGGGTGACACGGGGCCTTGGGGTGGCTGAGGGGTCTGCCCCACCGGGCGGCATGCTGCAGGTCTCTGGGGGAGCAGCGTCCTTGCAGTGAGCCTGGCCTCCCTGACCTCGCCTTCTGTCGCAGCCTACTTGTGTCCAGACTCCGTGGTGGTGGCTGAGGATGGGACGGTGCTCTTCGGGCCGCCCCCTGTCAATGGTGGGTACGCGGTGTGGGCTTACCCTCAGGGCTGCTTTCCAGCATTGCCAGCCAACCAACAGAAAGGGGCGCTCAGCTGGGCGTTGCGCTTTTCTCTCTTAGGCACTTACAGCTCCTTCTTCCTGGCTCCCGAGGTCGCAGAGCAGAAGGTGGTGACTGAGAAGGTACCTGGCCCTCACCCTTTCCTGCGGCCTCCTGCCCCCCACACCCTCCCACCCTCAGTGTTGCCGCCCCCTTCTGTCCAGAGATCTTGAGGGGGAATGGTGGGAGAGATATGGGCTCAGGGGAGTCATGGTGGACCCCAAATGCAGCTGCTACGGCCAGACCCCCGGCTTCACCTGGCTTGGGCCGCACCCCCACAGGTGCCTCCCTCGCACGCAGTGGCTCCGGCAATGTCACCCTGAGATGGGACTTCTGTGTGGACAGCTCCAAGCAGTGAGTGCTGGCTTGCCAGAACCCACAGCTGAACTTTCAAGAATATTTGCAAGCACCTGTTAAATTGCACAACTTCTAATTAAATGAATTATGTTCAGAACCAAGGTCAAGCTCTGCACCAGGAAGGTGGAAGAGACATAATCGCCCCTTGAAGTGCACCTAGAAACCCCTGTGAGAAGACTGAGGGGGTGAGAGCCCAAGGCAGCCTGGCCAGGCACCTCCCCGGGATGCCACAGCCGGGGTCCCCTGCATTTTCTTCCTGCCTCGAATGTGGAGATTGGGACATGGCACCAAAGAAGCCTCACCTGGGGCCGGCCGAGGGGCGCGGTGGTTAAGCGCTGGCTTGGGACACCAGCGGCCCTGGTTCGGATCCCACATATGAGGGCCAGTGACACTGCCCTCAAAAAAAAAAAAAAAAAGAAGCCTCACCTGGGAAATACCAGCAAAAACACCCAACAAGAGCCCAAGCTTGAAACATAGGAAGGGACAGGCCAGAAAATGCCAGTGGGGGGCTGGACCCACCCCGACCCCGCAGTACCGAGGAGCCACGGCTGGGGGAGGCCTGGAGGAGGCCTGCGGGCCCATCACCCAGCATTCATGAGGCCACCCTCACCCCCATCCTGCAGTAAAGAGGAGCCCCTCCTTGGGTGTCAGTGGGGGCCAAGGGGGGAACCTGGACTTCTGCCCCAGCTTGGCAATACTGAGGTGGTGCCCCCTCTTCATGCCATAGTGGTGTCAGAGAACACCAGCTAAAACAGGCCAGATAAGAGCCAGAGTTGTAACATGAAAAGGCCCAGGTTTCTATCAAAAGCCACCTACCATTCCTAGAACCAAGAGGGTCTCTTACTGAGTAAAAATAGGCAGTCAGTAGGTGCCGACGCTGACACTTGTTCACAGCTAATGCAGCACCAAGAGGGAAATTCCTAGCACTAAATGCATATATAAGAAAAGAAGTAAAGTCTCAACTCAGTTATCTAAGCTCCACCTCCAAAACCTAGAAAAAGAAAGCAAGATAGCTCCAGAGCAGATGGAAGGAAACAGTAGATGAGAGTGGAAATCCATGAAATGAACACAGAGACAATAAAGGAAACCAGTGACAGGAGAGCTGTTCTTAGGAAAGACCAACAAAGGAAACAAACTTTGAGCAAAACTGACAGAGCGAAAGGAGACATAATGAGCAACGTCAGGAATGGCACAGGTGCACCTGCAGACATCAAAAGACCAATGATACAGTATACACAGACTCGAATATGTAGATGAAACAGACCGATTTTATAAACATAAGCTACCACAACGCATCCAGCGTGAAACAGCCTTGTAACTATTAAGGAAATTACATTTGTAATTTTGAAACTCTCAGAAAAAAATCTAGGTCCAAATGGTTTCATTGGAGAGTTCTACCCAATGTTTAAAGAAGAATTGACGTCAGTTCTACATAGGCCAATACATAGGCCAATATCCCTCATGAATATAAAGGCAAAATCCTCAACAAAATGTATGCAAATAGAATTCAGCAATATGTAAAAAGAATTATGTACCATGACAAAGTGGGTGTTATTCCAGGGATACAATCCTGGTTTAATATTTGAACACCAGTTCGTGTAGTCTAACATATTAACCAGCTTAAAAGAAAGTCCCATGTTCACATTGATTGATGCAGAAAAAGCATTTGACAAAGTTCAATACCTATTCCTGATTTTTAAAAACTCAGAAACTTTCTCACCTTAATAAAAGAGCATCTAAAAAAAAACAAGAACCCTACAGCTAACATCATACTTAATGGTATGATGCTTTCCCCCAAGCCTGGGGGCGAGGCGAGGACGGCTACTGTCGCCACTCCTGTTCCCACGTGCTGGAAGTTCCAGGAAAAGCAAGTGGGAAGCATAGAGGCCATGAAGGAAGAAGTAATGCTATTTGCAGATCACAGTTTTCTACGTAGAAAATTCTAAGGAATCTACCAAAAGACTCCTAGAATTTCTAAGTGAGTTCTGAAAGATCACAGGATATAAGATAAACATTCAAAATTAAATTTTGTTTCCGTGTAACTGCAATGGACATGTGAACACCAAAATTTAAAATATGTTGCATTTAACATCACTCAAAAAAATGAAAGACTGGGCTGGCCAAGTGACACTGTGGTTAAGCACTGGTTTGGGAAGCCAGCGGCCCCGGTTCAGGTCCCATATGTGAGGGCCAGTGACACTGCCCTCAAAAAAAATAAATATAAAAAAATAAAAATAGGGCCGGCCGAGTGGCGCATTGGTTAAGCGCTGGTTTTGGGATGCCAGCGGCCCCGGTTCGGATTCCACATGAGGGCCAGTGACACTGCCCTCTACAGCTAACAACAGCTCCACCTGGAGCTGGGCTGTGCGAGCCCCGGTGATGGTGTGGGCTGCAGCCCCTGCTGCAGTGGGCTGCCATAGGCTACAGTGAGTGGCCCGCAGCCAGCGTGAGCGGATGGCAGCCAGCGTGAGCTGCCAATAGCCGTGGTGAGCGACATCCAGAGGCCAGCGACCGATCTGCCTCATCCGGGAAGAACGCAATGACGATACCAACAGTGAAGCAACATCCTCCGCAACTAAACTGAAGAACAAAAAGACAGCAACTTGTCTGTTCCCCTTCCCCGATTCCCCAACGCTGTTCCCCTCCGCCAATTCCCAATAAAATCTTTAAAAAACAATAAAAATAAAAATAAAAAAAATGAAAGACTTAGACGTAAATCTAACAAAGCATGTTCAGAACTTATATGAAAACTACAAAATGCTGATGAAACAAATCAAAGAAATTCTTCGTGGTGGAGGTTAGGCAAAGAGGCCTCCGACTTCACACCAAAGTCACTAAACATACACTTTTCCAGAAAAGGAAACAATGGTTAAATTCAACTTCATCAAAATTAAAAACTGACCAAGTGGGATTTATTCCATGTATGGAAGGCAGACTCAGTAACTGAAAATCTGTTAATGTAATTCATCACGTCAGTAGACCAAAGAACAAAAATTATATGATCATATCAATAGATGCCTAAGTTTTTAACAAAATCCAATACCCATTCATAATAAAAGCTCTCAGCCAGCTACCAAAAACCTACAGGTAACAAAATTAATGATGAGAAACTAGATGTTTTCCCTAAAACTGGGGAAACGGGGAGGATGGCCTCTCTCACCACAACTATTCGACATTGTGCTGGAAGTCCGAGCTAATGGGGTAAGACAAGAGAAGAATAAAAGGCTTACAGATTGAAAGGAAGAAATAAAACTGTCTTGATTTGCAGATGACATGATTGCCTCTGTAGAAAACCTCAAAGAATCAACAAAAATCTCCTGGAACTAATCAGCAGTTACAGCAAGGTCACAGGCTAGAAGGTTAATATACAAACGGCAACTGCTTTCCTGTTTACCAGCAATGAACTGGACTTTGAAATTAAAAACACAATATGATTCACATTGGCACTCTAAAATGGTGCTATGTATAAATATAATCAATTGGGTACAAAATCAATGTGAAGGACACTACAAAACTCTAAGGAAAGAAACAAAAAAAAACTGTATAAATGGAGAGAAATCCCATGTTCATAAACAGGAAGATGCAATATTGTCAAGGTGTCAGTTCTTCCCAATTTGATCTATAGATTCAAAGTGATTCCATTCAAAATCCCAGCAAGTTACTTTTTTTGTGGATATCGACCAACTGATTCTGATGTTTACATGGAGGCAAAAGACCCAAAGTAGCCCACACAGTGTTGAAGGAGAACAAAGAGGGCTGACCCCACCCAATTTTAGAACTCACTGTAAAGCAGCAGTAATCAAGACAATGTATTATGGGGAAAAAGAAAAGAACAAAATAGAGAGCTCAGAAATAAACCCACGCAAACAGAATCAGCTTGTCTTAGACAAAGGAGCAAAGATAACTCAGTGGAGAAAGGATGGTCTTTTCTATGAATGGGGCTGCAGCGCCTGGACACCCCCATGCAAAAAGATAATAATAATAATAACCTTCACACCCTTCACAAAAATGAACTCAAAGTTGATCGGAGACCTGAAGGTAAAATGCAAAGCTATAAAACTTCTAGAAAATAACATAGAAAATCTAAGCAATGAGTTTGTTTGGTTTTTTTTTGGTTTATCTTTTTTAAAGATTTTATTGGGGAATTGGGGGAGGGGAACAGCATTGGGGAACTGGGGAAGGGGAACAGACAAATTGCTGTCCTTTTGTTCTTCAGTCTAGTTGTGGAGGACGTTGCCTCACTGGCCCATGTTGGTATCGTCATTGCGCTCTTCCCAGGTGAGGCAGATCGGTTGCCGGCCACTCACTGTAGCCTCTGGCAGCCCACTGCAGCAGGGGCTGCAGTCTACACCGTCACCAGAGCTCGCATAGCCCAGCTCCAGGTGGAGCTGTTGTTAGCTGTAGAGGGCAGTGTCACTGGCCCTCATATGTGGGATCCGAACCAGGGCTGCTGGCGTCCCAAAACCAGCTCTTAACAGCCGGCCCTAGGCAATAAGTTTTTGGCTACAACACCAAAAGCAGCATCTATGAAAGAAAAAAAAAATGTTAGATTTCATTAAAAACTAATGCTCTGCAAAAGATTCTGTTAAGAGAATGAGACGACAAGCCACAGACTAGGAAAACACATCAGATAAAGTGCTTGTATCCCAAACATACAAAGAACCCTTAAAAGTCAACAGTAAGAAAACAACCCAGTTAAAAAGGGGGCGAAAGACCTGAACAGACACCTCACCAAAGAAGACATCCTGGCAGACAAGCATGTGAAGAGATGCTGAACTTGACGTGGCATTTAGGAAATGCAGGTTCACACAATGAGGTGCCACTACACACCTGGGAGATTGAAAGCCAAGCCCGGAGGTCACCCGCGGCCAGGAGCTCTCCTCACAGCCGGGCTGACGCAAAGGGCGCAGCCACTCAGAACACAGTTTGGCTGTTTCTTACAAAACTAAACATGCAACTGCCATACAAGCCAGAGGTGGCACCTCCAGACGTTTAGCCTAGAGAAATGGTCACACGACATCCTCTCCATGGGTGCTTAACAGCAGCGTTATTATAATCGCCCCAAACCAGAAACCCCTGATGCCTACCAGTGGGTGAGTGGTTAAACACGGTGCAATGGCCACGTCGCAGATGCGACTCAGCAGCAGGAAGAATGGAGAAAATGCGACAACCTGGATGGATCCCCAGGTAACGGTGCCGACCCAGGGGCGACGTGCTGTGTAACTCCATATGTGAAATGACAGAACCACAGAACTGGTAACATCAGTAGCTGCCAGGGACTAAGGGGGAAGGCAAGGACATGCGGCCTGGGGCAGGGGCAGACCCTGACCCTGAAGAGGACATGTCCTGTGTCTGGATGGTGGGTGACCACGTCCTGATCGCACTGTGCAGGTTTCACAGGATGCCACCAATGCGCGAGATGGCAAAGGGCACATGGGCTCTCTGGTATTTCTTACAATTATCTCAAAATACAAGCTTCAATTTTTTAGAACGGTTGATAAATACTCAAAATGAATAATTTCCTGCTCATTTTACTGTTGTCTGCTGCTGGGTTGGCAAAAGCACAGCACACAGGGCGCCTCTGCAGCTCACGACCACCTGGCCGCATGGGGACTCACACCATGGACTTCAGCAAATGCTACAGTCAGGGCTTGACCAGTGTTTTGTCAGATGTCTGGACATAATGGGGTGACAGAGGCGGCGTTGATGACGCGATTAGACTCACAGGTGTGCCGCTATCGCTGCTCTAAAGCCTGAGGAGCGTCCTCTCCCTCCGACACCTGCCCCCATGCAGGTGCTGATCAGAACCAGCGAGGCTGCAGCTGCGTCTGTTCGCTTTCATCTTCCTTATTGAGATGAAAGGAAACAGCGGCCAACACACAGGTCGGAGTCGCCTGCTGTGTGCAGAGTGGGGTGGAAATCAAAGCGTTCGGTGAGAATCGGTTGGCTAAGGAGCTTACGAAAAGGGAATTATCCCTGTCTTATTTATTCTTTACGTATTTTTTTTTACTTTTCATTATTTTAAACTGTGCCACGCACCCCTGACATCAGTAAGACTTAGAACAAACTCACGTGTGTCCAAGAGGCGCTTGTGTTCAGAGAGCTGCTGTTGACCGTGTGCAGCGCAGCCCTGGTGCAGGGGACCTGGCCTCAGACGCCTGAGTTGCCGCCTTCGCCTTAGTGAGGAGAGGAAAGGCGGCAAGTCCGGCAGAGTCCTTGGTCATGGCTATTGGCCCTTAAGTGTCCGAGACCTGTGGGCACGTGTTCAACACGCACCTGGGGTCCAGGCAGGTAGCTGAGCACGACCGGCTTCCCTCCCCCCAGGCCTCGGTGTATTGTGTGGCCGCGGTCCTGTGGATGGCAGCCAAGTTCAGCGTCCCCCAAGACCACAAGCTGGCCCTGCCACGCAGGCTCAAATCCCTCCTGCTGCACATGGCCAGACGCAGTGCCCAGGAGCGGCCATCCGCAGCCGAGGCCGTCAAGGTAACCAGGCTGCATCCCGGGCCTGGCCGGTGCCCAGAGTGGGGGGCAGCTGCATGTGGCTTCTTGTTTCCAGGAGAAGCCAGCGTTGGGCAGTGAGGGGCATGGGGCTCAGTTGTGGAGGGTGGCGTGGGACCTCTGTGGCCCATCGCCCCGGCCTTCCCCGCAGCCTGCCTGGCCAGAGAGTGGGCACAGGTTGTCCTGGGGCCAGCCCCAACCCCTGCCAGAGAGGAGCAGGGCGTCCCCCTGTACCGCCTTCTCTCCCCATCCGATCTCTCTGGGCCAGGCAGGGTCCTAACCCCGCTCCCAGGCGGCCCACTGTTGGTGCCGTGACCAGGCCGCTGTGGGACCTTCTGGGACAGGCAGGTGCTGCGGGTGGAGGAGAGCTTTGGGGCTGCGAGCCTGGGTGCATGTCAGGTGAAGATGAGATCTGGGGTCAGTAATTACTGACATGTGGGGCTCAGATGAAAACGCAGGAAGGCTGAGCCCACTGAGTCTGCGGCTGCCGCCCACCCTCCACGCAGGCCCTGTCCTGACGACTGTTTCAGAGGCACAGCTCCAGGTCGTTGAGAAAGACCCCTGGGTCGTAGGACGTGCACACACGCGTCGCCAAGCCGACCAGGGTGGGCGTGCGGGCCGTCAGCCCTTTTGCCGATGCTCCAAGAAAGGGAGGCTGGGCCTGTGCCGGGTGCTGGAGGAACAAAGGGTGAATTTTTTTGCGGACCTGAGCTGCCCCAGATAGGCCCACAGGGCCCCCCTGGGGGTGGGATGGGGCCTACTTGCCAGTTCTTTCGTGGTTCTCACTGGCAGTGGATCCCGTTTTGAAATGACAGAGGTATTTGCGAGTGTCCCTTAAATGGTGGCTTAAGAAAAAGAGCCTTTGTCCTCGCATTCAATACTGTCTGTAGCCCGTGAAAAGCAGAACATCTCGGTCAGTGATGTTTTGTCCCCAGCTGACTCCGGGCGGCCAGCGGCCTCTCCAGCAAAGGCAGGGTCGGGGAGAGACACCTGCCAAAGGCCCTGGCCGGCGCTCGAGGCCACATCTGCATCTGTCCTGCAGGCGGCCACTGCCTTGTGGTCAAGGTCACCAATTCTGATCACTGTACTTGTCTGTGGGATTTGTCTCATCTGGTTTAGGCTGCACCCTGGGAGGTGTATGTGAGAGAGAGAGAGCGGATTGATTCTGCCCTAATTCTGCCATGGTTCTGCGACGTCACCCTTTCTCGTAGTCTTCAGAGGGACGGGTTAGGAAGGCCATGTGTCCTCGTGCCTCTGTCTCCAGCTCTGGGCACCCGGCAGCCTGCAGCCCGCCCCTCCATGCAAGTGGCTGGCAGCGAGGCAGGGTTGGGAGGCCGTGGCTGTTCCTGTGCAGTTTTTATTTCCAGCTGAGGACAGCCCAGGGGGACAGACACTGCGTGCACGGACGCTGAATTTCCTCACGGGCTGCCCGAGGCTGGGCTGCCCGCGGGCTCGTCCATGGCGTGCTCTCGCAGCCCCTGTCCAGCCTGCCGTGACGTGGGGCCGGCGCCCAGCCGCCTGCACCTCCGCACGTCGGACGTGTGGCCTGTGTCTTTGCTTTCAGATATGCAGCAGTTACCTCCTTCAGCGCGGCATGGACAGCAGGAAGATCTTAGCCCACCTGAGGGCATCCACCTGTAAGGTAAGATGAGACCCCCAGGGCACAGCTGCAGACCCGTGTCTGCCCGGGGCCCCGGGGAGAGGAGCACCCTTGTTTTTACTGCTTATTGTGTAGATGCGTGGAGTTCAGGGCAGACGGGTGATGACACGGCGTTCTTCTCTGCCTTTCCCACCGTCCCGAACGGCCCCACGCCCTGGCCTCTCCCGACCGCCTGGCGTGTGTGGGTGCTTTTCACCCTATGTGGGGCACGGGGGGACCTCTTGGTGGGTGCCTGCACACTGACCTTCAAGTAGCCACATCGTTGACAAACATGCCTGTCGGCCTTCTGGGCAGCCGCCTGGGACAGCCACATGGGGTGGTGAGGGCTCCCTCTGACAGCAGACAGGCACACGCCGCCCCCAGAGTCTAGGACAGGACATCATCTTCCCACACCCCAGAACCCTGCCAACCCCTTGTTAACTTGGGAAGCAGTGTCCCAAAGGCTCCCGTTCCGAAGAGCACCAGACCCAGTTCAGGCGACATGGGTGGGAGCGTGCTGCCGGGGGCCACTCTGGTCCCCATGTCATCCCAACGGAGGGGCCACTGTGTCCTCCTGCCCAGGTTTACCAAGAGGAAAAGACCATCAGCCTCCAAGACGCCTTCTCGGTGGCTGAACTGGACCCCAGTGCGGCGCCCAGCCCAGGTGGGTCCCCTGGGACCAGCCTTCCTGCCCCCCGGACCCCTGCTGCTATCCCACCCGAGTGCCTCCCAGAGTGCTGCCTGAGTGGACACCGCATCTGGACATTGCCGGGACCCCTGGCCAGCTTTGCTCCCCACTCTTGCCGCCCAAATTGCCTCCCATCTCAGCCGCCAGAGCGGGCAGCCCCCACCCCTGCGCTGCCACCCTTTCACGTGCCTGTCCCCTCCACAGAGCCCACTGTGTCCTGTCTCAGACACCCGCCCCCGTCCGGGTTCCCGTCACCCCCGGCCTCCCTCCCGGCTCCGGCCGCCCTGGGCTCAGGTCTCTCGCCATGAAGTCTCCTTCCCTTTTGTGTTCGGAAGTCCCACTGTCTGCAGGGCTTCCAGGCCCTTGGGAATCTGTGGGAGGAGACACAGCTCCCTCTCAGGGCCCGAGGAGCCACCTCAGCCTCTACGTGGTGGGGAGCGGCCCCCTGCCCACACTCACCCCAAGTTTGTCCCTAGGCTTTGTGCAGGTCAGCGGGGACACCAGGCTTGTGGCCGTGCAGGGGCCCCTGCCCAGCGTCCCCTCCTGTTGCGAGGGGGCCTTGGAGCTGCCAGCTGCATTCACCTCCACGGCCACGCACGCCAAGCCCATCGTCCTCGCCCCAGCATCTGCTGCAGCCAGGTAAGTGGCAGGTGTGGCGGGGAGCCAGGGTGGGGATGGGGGCAGGGAGAGCGAGGAGCCTCCTGAGTGCGGTGTCCTTCTCTCCTGCTCGCAGGGACATGCTTGCCCTGTCCTCGGGGACAGCCGAGATGCCACAGGAGAGGAGAGGCTGGCTGGGTGGGGACATCGATGGGAAGAAGGCCCCTGAGGCCCACGCAGTGGCCACCAGCCTGGAGACGCCTGGCCAGCTGGCACCTGGGTCCCCACCACAGGGCGTAGTCCCAGAACCCCCCAGAGAGTGGGTGCTGAGAGATCCGGCCCAGGGGCGCCCCTGTGCCCCAGCTCCCGCCTCACCGGCGATGCCCCAGTGTTCGGCCCCAGCCCCGACCCTGCAGGCGCAGGGGCCCCCCCAGGGCCGAGGGCCCGGGGGACACATCCCACCTGGAGCCGCCAATGGAGGCCCCAGGCCCCGCCCCCCGGGGCCCACCGCAGCCCACCGGGGCCCACGGCAGCCAGCCAAGCCGCCCAGGAGCAAGGCTGGCGAGGGCCCCCCCTCGGCCCCACGCAGCCCCTCCCGGGCCAGGGGGAGTGCCAGCAGCCCCAGGAGCCCTCCTGTCAGGGAGCGCGGCGGCCAGGCCCCAGACAGTCTCGCTGGGCGGCCCCAGCCAGCGGACCGCAAGCTGTGTCCATCCAGTGTGGACACCTCGCCGCTCCTGGAGAGGACGGTCTGCCCGTCGCTGCAGGAGACCACACGCCTCATCCAGGAGGAGTTTGCCTTCGATGGCTACCTGGAGAACGGGCTGGAGGCTCTGATCATGGGTACCAGGGGGACACGGGCCTTGGAGGTGCCCCAGGACCAGGGAGGGGCTGGGAAAGGCCCAGTGTGAAGGGGGGCGCAGGCCACCGCAAAGGGGGGCCCTGCTCACATCTACACGAGGAGCCAGTGGGCAGAGCTGGGTCCCCAGGGGTCCCCTGGTCTCAGCCCAGCTGCCCTCCACGCCCCAGCCCCTGAGACCAGCCTCGCTGGTTTGTAGAGTACGGGAACCCAGAAAGTGCCCACGTTTTTACTTGCTCTGATTGTTTTGCAAAAACAGGGGAATATATCTACGCCCTGAAAGACCTCACCTACGCCACCTTCTGTGGGGCCATATCGGAGAAGTTTTGTGACCTCTACTGGGGGGAGAAACTGCTGCAGAGTCTTTTCAAAGTGGTGAACGAGAGGACATCGCCCTCCAAAAAGTGAGCGCCCCGCCCCGGGGCCCTGAGGCAGAGCCCTCTGCAGACCCTCCTGTGTGCACGGCAGCCTCCTGGCCAGCGGCTCGCCCGCTGCCCCCTGGCGTCCAGCCGCTCCCCAGAAAGGCTGCTCACTGAGAACCCCTCTCAGGGCCAAAGCCCACCCCGCTCCCACAGCCTCCGCTTCCGCTCTGACTCCTTGGGGAGGAAAGCGGGTGCCTGTGGGGTCAGCTGGAGGGAGGCCTGCAGGGACAGCCCCTGCTCCCCTTTACTCCCCCAGCCGTCCAGGCCAGCGCTGGGTGCCAGCTCCCCTCCTAGTGTCAGAAGGCAGGGCGGCAGCTTCCCTCTGCGTGCGCCCTCTCCGGCCCCTGCGCCCACTCACAGGCGGCGCCCCAGTGCTCCTTGGTGCCCGGGCTTGGCCTATCCCCCAGAGCTGCCGAGGGCAGTGGGGGTGACCCATGGGCAGCCTATGCCTGGAGCACCCCGACGCCCTGACATGCAGCCCTACCTGCCCTGTAACTACACCAGATGGTGAGACAGGCGGCAGTGTGGCTTCTGTGTGGGAGCCATGGGGTGCCTGCGGCCTGTGTGGATGGTCAGCACCCATCTGGGCCGCAGCCCTCCTGGTCCCACATGCTCCCAGTGAGGGGCACGCACTCGGTTCTGCGTCCCTCCAGGCCTCATGTTTCCATAGCACTGGGATGGGCGTCCGGGGGACCCCAAGAAATGAATGCACAGGGAGCCTGTGCCCACAGCCCCTAATTGCTTGGGAGGCGGGGGCTCTGTGACAGCCGGTGGCCTGCTCTTGGGTCGCCAGGAAGCATGGGTTGGAGGGGAGCTGCCCACCAAGGGGGCTGTGCTGAGCGGGCGACTGTCCGGGGGGGCTGGCGGCTGGTCCCTGAGGGCTCCACTTCAGACCCAGTGCTTACAGCGTGGGTGCTGGGGGCGGGGCAGCGGGAGCATGGGCTGCAGTGTCCTGTACCCTGATGACAGCGCCCTGGAGGAGGCTGGGTCCCGGCCCGAGCCTGGCGCACTGACTGGCTGCTCACCGTCCATTAAACAGCCCTCGCTGCTTGGAGCAGGTGAGACGGGGCTCCGCGTGGTTCATCTTGACCCTTTCGGTGTGGCTGGACAATTGCAGGAAAGGCGTCCCTTTGCCCCGGGGTTCCCAGGGCAGGGCCCTCCCCGGGGGGGTCTGCACTATGAGGGGAGCATGTTCACCATGCCAGCAGGTGGGTGGCAAGCAGATGGCCCGGATGGGGGACTGAGGAAGCCCACGGGCTGTTGGGGGCACCTCCTGCTTCCTGGACTTGCTGGCCAGCAGCTCGGTGACGGGGTGGGGGTCACGGCTGTGGGGGTCTGCAGGACCACGATCTCACATGTGGGGCCGCGGGAACACGGCCAGGGCCCTCGCCCCCCTCACCGCCGAGCGGCAGTGCCCGAGGCGAACGCGTCGGCCGTGCCGGCCCGTTCTCCGCGCATGGACTCGCCCCTTCTGGTGTCCGTCTGTTTGCAAAGAGTTCAGAGTTCCCTCAAATTTCCGCTCCCAACCCCACCCCGCACCCTGGCCGCCCCCGCATGCCTGCGTCCCGGCCTGGGCCCAGGCGGCCGCTTGGTCACCGTGGGTGACGGCTCCACAGGCCCTAACGCCCGCTCTCCTGCCCAGGGAGGGAGAAGCCGGCCGCTCACAGCAGAGCTCCCGGCCCGGCCCCCGCACTGTCCAGCGTGGACCCTGACGAGCTCTCCCGGGGAAACCTGGAGGTGGGGTTTCGGCCTCAGAAGTCAGAAAAGGCTGCGAGGGAGCCACAGCCCGAGGCGGAGGAGGGCGGACGGCACGCGCGGGGTCCGGAGCCAGCCCGGAGGGCCTCGGGCTCGGAGGGAGGGGCGCGGCTGGCCAGGCCCGAGGAGGGCGGCCCGGCCTTGACCCCCGGCCCGGCCGAGTTCCAGGCCTGCAGCCCAGGCTGGAGCAGCGCCTTCTATGAAGCCGACTGCTTCGGCGCTGATGTGCACAGCTACGTGGGGAAGCTGGGGCTGTGCGCGGCCGGTGGGGCCCCCGACGCCCCGAGTCCGGTGAGTGCTGGACCTCCGTCCACTGCTGGGGGGAGCAAGGCTCATGCTCGGTCAGGTGTTCAGGTCACTCAGGTGCCAGTCTGCTACTGTGTCTCCCACCCCCACTCGCCCCCGTGACCGCGCCAGGCTGGGTGCCCAATCCACACATCCTGTGATGGGGCGTGGCGCTCATCTGCTCATGTCCTCCCCGTGGTGGGGCAGGAACTGGCTTCTCCCCTTGTTAGCGGAGCATGTGGGCGGAGCATGTGTCCCCGCGAGATCGGTCACGCGGCGGTGGCCCTGACTCTGGCAGCAGGTGCCACACCCTCGGCCCAGTCAGCCCTCCAGGCTCCTGTCCATGGGCAGCATCACTGTGAGATGAGAGGGGCCCCACAAGCACCTGCCTTGGCAGGCAACTCGGTGCGGCGTCTGCGGCAGGCCGCCCAGGCTGCAGGCTCGCCTACTCGGGCCGCAGCGGCCAAGGCCCGGGCCTCCCGGCTAGCAGCCAGGCGGAAGGCCTCCGTGGCCAGGCGTCCTGCTCCTGGCTCCCCACCCGTCCTGTTTCACCTCTGGCCTCCAAGCCACGAGCCACAGGAAAGCCACGTCTCCCTAGCCCTTCCGGCACCATCTGCGCCCTTCCCGGTGCATGTTCACTTCCCGCCACCGTCTGAGCTTCGCTTTATGACTCAGCTCCAAGCCAGAAAGAACCCGGCACTTGCCTTGGTGCTGGCACACGTGGGAACGGGGCCATTCTCTTGGGAATCACGCTGTTCCCTCTGGGTTGCGTTGAAGGCTGGGTGCCCTGCATGTGTGTGATGGCAGGTACCCAGACCTCGGGCCATGCATAGGGGATGACTCGGGCCTCCCATGGGGCCCTGGTGAGGAGGTGGCCTGGCCCATGTGTACAGAGCCCAGGGCACCGAGCACGCCTGAGACCACGTGGAAGCTGAATGCTGCAGTGTCGAGCCTGGTGCTCAGCCCAGACACATCCTCCCACTCCTGACTGGAGTGCACTGTGCACAGGGACGCCCGCTCAGAGCTGCAAACGTCCTTGTCCCCAGCAGCACTTGGCTGCCCACTTGCAGTAGCCTTTCCCAGGAGCACAAAACAAACCAGCTCTGAGCGGCACATGACACTTCATCCTCCCGCCCTCAGGGGAGTGGAGGGTCCCGGGCTGCCCAGCTGGGCGAGGCCACAGGGACACCGTGATGGGGCCATCGCTCATGACAACCCAGGCAGGTGCAGGCTGCTGACCGAGTGTGGGACAGTTCCTCCCAGACTGGGCCGTCCCAATGCTGGAGGAGCCCCTAGATGGTGACGTTTGCTGGGAGGTGGTGACAGAAGGAGGTGGAGGA
Organism: Aselliscus stoliczkanus; assembly: GCA_033961575.1. Classification (NCBI taxonomy): domain Eukaryota; kingdom Metazoa; phylum Chordata; class Mammalia; order Chiroptera; family Hipposideridae; genus Aselliscus; species Aselliscus stoliczkanus. The sequence goes on from CM066729.1 coordinate 186,169,311, forward strand.
CGAAACAGGTTCCCTAACTGCACAGCCACCCATGTCAGCTGACAGGGCCTAGAAGCACTGACGCCCCAGCAGCTGGCCAGTGCCCAAGCCTGGGTCTCTAACCCCATCTTCCAGTCACAGGGACCAGGTTCCCTGGAGAAAGGCTAGCCCTGTGACCAGGGCACAAAAATACAAGCGGAGCCAGGAACCTCTGTAGTGCCAGAAAGTGAGGAAGCAGTCAAAACTGCCATGACAGACATGTCAGAGGTCACGGGAACCAACTGAAGAGCTCCCGTGGGCCACGTGGCACAGCTTGACCAGCAGGACTGGCTTCTAACAAAGTATGAAGTGAATGTCCCCACATGCATGTGGTACAGATGGCTGAATTTAAAAGGGCCGTTTTTGACAGAACGAGGAAAACCCGTCCTAAAATTCACATGGACTCTCAAGGGGCCCACGTAACCTAAACAACCATGAACAAGAACGGAGGTGGGGGCTCCCACTTCCTGATTTCAACGCCGCAGAGCTGCTAAGACCAAACCAGAGTGACCTGGCTAAGGACAGGCAGACCGTGGGATGGAGCAGAGCACCCAGAAAGGAGCCCTGCCTGACAGGCTCACACAAGTCGTGGCAAGGGCGCCGAGACCACTCAGCGGGGAGAAGACAGTCCTTGCTGGGACATCCACGTGCAGAAGAAGGACGCTGAACCTGTCCCTTAGACCAGATGCAAAAGTTAACTAAAAAAATCAAAGACCTAAACATACGAGCTAAAAATATAAAACCCTTAGAAGAAAACAGGGAACACTTCACGACATTGGGTTGGTCAATGATTTCCTGGATATGACACCAAAAGCACAGGCCACAAACATAAACATAAGTAAATTGCACTTTATCGAAATTAAAGGTTTCTGTACATCAAAGGAAACTACCAACAGAGTGAAGAGGCGACTCACAGAATGGAAGAAAATGTTTGCAAGTTATATACTTGGTAAGAGTTTAATACAGAATATACTAAGAACTCCAAAACTCAACAACAAAACAGACAACCCAGTGAAAAAGTGAGTGAAGGACTTGGATAGACATTTCTCCAGAGGAAATACACAAATGACCAATAAACCCATGAAAGGATACTCAACGTCCTTAGTCATCAGGGAAAAGCAAGTTAAAACCACAGTGAGACACCACCTCACTCCCACTAGGGTGGCTATTATAAAAATGTTACATTTAAAAAAAATGAAAACAGGCCGGTCGAGTGGCGCGTTGGTTAAGAATTGGCTTGGGTCTTCGGAAGCCAGTGGCCCAGGTTCAGGTCCCACATATGAGGGCCAGTGACACTGCCCTGAATAAAAAATTTTAAAAAGAAAGAAATTTATTAAGAATTGGCTTGGGACACCAGCTCTGAGCAGCAGGGCCCCGGTTTGGATCCCACATGAGGGCCAGTGACGCTGCGCCCTCTACAGCTAAGACAGTGAACAACAGCTCCACCTGGAGCTGGGCTGCTGTGAGTCGCCAGCAACGGCGTAGGCTGCAGTGGGGCTGACTGGCAGCTGGCATGCGCTTTCGTGAGCTGTCATGAGCTGCCAAGAGCCGCTGTGAGTGGCCATCCAATGGCCAGCAGCCGATCTGCCTCACCCAGGAAGAGTGCAATGGCGATACCAACGTGGGCCAATGAAGCAACGTCCTCCACAACTAGACTGAAGAACAAAAGGACAGCAACTTGTCTGTTCCCCTTCCCCGATTCCCCCACGCTGTTCCCCTCCCCCAGTTCCCCAATAAAATCTTTAAAAGAAAACAACATGGTGGTTGGCGGGATGTGGAGAAATGAAAACCTGAGCACTGTCTGTGAAAATGGAAAACGGTGCAGCCGCTGTGGGAGACAGTACAACTGCTCAGAAATTAACAATAGAACGTCAGCTATCATTTAAAAAATAATCACAGGGACGTAAAGTACAGCACGGGCAGTAATAGTATGATGACTATGTACAGTGTCAGATGGGTAATGGACTTATTGGGGTGATCTCTTTGTGAGACATATAACTGCCTAATCATTGTGTTGTTTCGTACACTTGAAACTAATAAAAATAAACAATAAAATACAAAATGAATGGTGGAACTACGCTGTGGCCCGGCAACTCCACGTTTGTTAGGCACCCAAACGACGCGAAGCAGGTGTGCCCACCACGTTCACAGTGGCCGAGGGGTGGAGCCGGCCAGGTGTCCCTGAACGGATAAAGGAAAAGTGATACATGTCCGTTAGACAATGGACTGTTGCTCAGCCTTCAAACGAGCAGGAGGACACCCTGCACCTGCTACGACACGGACGGACCTGGAGGTCACCGAGCTGAGTGAAACAAGCCTGTCACAGGGACAGCACTGTGTGATCCCACTTCGGGCACGTCCCACGAGTCGTCACAATCAGGCAGACGCAGAATGGTGGGCACGGGGCTGGGGCCGAGGCAGTTAGTGTCTGAGGGGACAGAGCCTCCGTTTGGGAAGATGAAGCGTCCGCGGGTAACGGTGGGGACAGCTGCACAGCTGTGTGAAGATGCTTAATGCCCCCGAACTGCATGAAGAAAAAGGGTTAAAATGGTACATTTTATATTATGTATGTTTTGTCACAGTGAAAATTTTCAAAATACAAGTTTTTTAAATGGGTCAAAGAATAAAAAAATGGGGGAGAGATAAGCATTGGTCTTGGGGACTTGACGATTGAAATGAGGCTTGCAGGCGTCATTTCCATTGAATCTAGGCAGAGAGGAGACTGGGGCCGTGTCCCTGGTGGCTCCCCCTGTCCGCCCCTCAACTCCTGCCCAGGCGTCCACAGCGTCCCATCGGACGTGCTGCTCTGTCACTGACCTCAGCCGGGGCCAATGAGTGTGGGGAGCAGGGGTGCCCGCGACTGCCAGCCGGAAGGAACGTGTGACCCTTTCAGAGGCGGCGCCCTGCATCCGTGCGGACAGTCCCGTCAGCTTCATCCCGAAAGTCCAGGTGTGTCCTGCAATGCCGTAGATCATGTCCTTTGATGTCATAGGTCATCCTTGCTGACATCCCAGATCACCCTCTAACATCCAGGTCACCCTCTGATATCACCCTTGCCGATGTCACCAGTCACCCTCTGATGTCACAGGTCACACTCGCTGACGGCAGTCACGTCCTTATGGACAGCAGTGGGCAGGCGGTAGAGGGTGGCAGTTCCACAAGGAAGCTTGTCGGGGACCCCACGGGTTCCCCGTGAGGGTGCCTGGTCTGGGCTGATGGGCCCTTTCCTCAACCCGTCTTCTCAGGGTGTCCCCTTGCAGGGAAACACGCCCTCGCAAGCCCGGGTCACCCCTGCGTGTCAACTTAGATTGTTCTCGAAAGTGGGCTCTGAGATTGGCTCGGATCAAAGACTCTGGTGGGGGCCGGTGTCTGTTCCTATTTGGTTGTGAGCGTGCAGTTGGTACGAGAAAGTTTCCTTGGGCTTCCTGTCTCTGAAACACCAATCCTGGACAAGCCACTCCTAGGTTCCCACTGTCACTGTGCAGGTGGCTCCTGTGGGGACAGTCTGCAGGAGGCAAGTGGTCTGGGGAGATGCTGTGGGGCAGGCAGCCAGGAGTGACCTTGCCTCCCCTTTTTCCTGCTCGCCTGGGAAGATGGGCACCTGAATGCAGGCAGGCGAGTTTCATGGGCCTTCTGTGCTTTGTGGCCGGGCTAAAGGGGACTGGCCCATGGCCGTGGTTTCCCATTTCTCTTAGAAAACCCACTGTGTCGGCTTCAAAACAAAAACGAGAGGCACAAACACATTTCACATTTGTACCCAAAGAGTGAGCACACGTGCACCAGGCACGGGCAGCTGAGGGCCCTGACCCACGCGGCCACAGCCGCCCAGCATGGGCAACCTGCTGCATGGGCCATAGGAGTGTGGCCGTGGGCCGTGTTTGGCGTGCACGTCCGGGTGCTCGCGTGCCTGGCACTGCGGACCCTGCCAGGGCTCTGACCTCTGTCTAGGTGCCTGGTCCACTCTGCCTGCTGTGAACAGCCGTTGTTTTCAGCACTGGCTCTGGTTTCGGTTCATCTCTCTGTTTTCTGTCTACAATCTACAATTCCTGGCTTTCCCAGCACCTTCCCGACGGTGGTTTGTGTGCGGCCCGTGGTTGGCCGTGTTCAGGTCCGTTCAAACCCAGTAGCCATTGTGCCTGGATTGTAACTCACATCAGTCACGGTTATGTCTCCAACGAACCAACTCTCTGAACTCTGAAAAAGCCCTTGGTCGGGTCAGGCCAGGGAGACAGCTAGACCCAGGTGGTCCTAAGTGTTTTATTTTGGCCCAGCCTGAGTCAGTCTGCAGTCAAGTTTCCTGTGCTTCTGCCAAGGCGTCGCCGTCAGGGGACCCACAGCTCGAATGTTTTCTCCGTCACCCCATGTGCTGTTTTTAATCCATGTATATTTATCTTTAAAATCATTTAAAACAGCCCTTTTCGAAGAATTGAACTTCAGTACGGTAGTTTGTGAGATTGAAGAACTTCACACTAACTACGGAGGTCCCCGAGAAGCTGACCAGGAAGTGGGCGCACCCGGTTGCCTCTGCCCTCAGACCCGCTTGGCAGGGGGTCAACATCAGCGTCTGGATAAGAGGACAAAGGGGCGATGGGGCTGGGTGCAGCCTTCTGCAGGGTGACCTGAGCCCCCCAGGAAGGAGGAGAGCCTAGGAGGCAGGGCTCCGGCCCCCCTCCCCCTCCAGGCTGTGGAAACGTCAGCCAGTTTCACTGCCACTGTCCTCAGAAAGCCAGGATCAGAGAAGCATGTGTGCAGGGGGCTGCAGGGCCCTCAGGCCTCACTCAAACCAGATGTGCAGACAGCTGTGAACACAGCTCCTCAGGGCCACTAGTACTCACTGCCATGTCTCAACCGGTGCCATCGACAGGACTTTGCTCCGTGATGGAATGTTCCAGATCTGTGCAGCCGGCAGGGTGGTCCCTGGCCGTGACTGACTCCTGAGCACTTGAAGTGCGGCCCCCACGATGGAGGCATGGACATTGTCCTTTCATTCAATGCTACAGACGCCGCGCATGGCCAGTGGCTCTGTGTTGGAGGCACAGGTCCTGCACACGGCTGTCAGTACTGTGTCCCCACCCCGGCCACAGTGCTGAGGGGCAGCCAGCTGTCAAGCGGGGAGGCCAGATTGGAACACGGGCAGTGGATGTCAGAGCCCAGGCTTTCCGAAACACTGTCCCAGGAAAACGAAGCCTCCACCAGTTTGGGGCGGCTTGTCGCGATGCTCAGCAGGCCTCGTCCGGAGTGTCCACCTCACGTGTGTTTCCGTGGAGACCACTGCCACCCTTCCCAGAGTGCCGGCCTCCCCTGCAGTTTGCGCACAGCCCACAGGGCAGAGGGCTGTGCTGTGCTCAGTCTGCACCACCTGCCCGCAGCCCTGGCCAGGAGGTGTCAACCATCTACTGCCCTGCAGTCAAGATACCAGCTCCTGGAAGGAGGCAGCCGTGGGACCACGCTCTCAGCAGAACCATCAGATAGAGCATTCAAACGTTTGAAGAGAAACAGGTCCTGCACTTTTCATTTTGCAGAATTGTTCAGCAACTAATGCCGCCAACAAAGCAGAGGCCACCGCCGTAGAATGAGATTGGGGGAGCTTGTCTGCATTTGAGCCGATGCAGTTTCCCCAGAAGAGCACCTGGGTGCACCTGCTTTCAGGTGAACACCGTGTCAGTGTGGTGCTTGGGGCCTAGGCCCCGGCCTGGTTAACAGGGCGGTTTCCCCAGGAGCCTGATGGTCCCTGGGCCTCGGCCCCCTGCCCTGGCCTTCACTGAGGCCCATCCACACCCATACTGGTTCTGCAGGAAAAGCTGACCCCACAGCCCAGCCAAAGCTCTCCTGGACTTGAGGCCCCATCACTGGGAGCTCAGACCACCTCCCCCCTCAGCCCGGGGCTGGGAGCCCGGCGGCAGGTGGGCTCACAGTCTGTGCTCCCCACGAAAGGAGGGGCCCTGTCTGGACCCTGGTGGTTGCTAACATTTGCTGACCTGAGCCGGCCTGTCGTCAGGCCTCCCTGCCCATCGCCTGTGTGATGGGCGGGGGGTAGGGGAGCGGCCCCTGCCAGGCAAGCCTGTGGCTCCTCCTGAGAGCACGTGGCACCCTCTTTCTGAAAACAAGGTCTCCAGGACCCAGTGCTGCTGGGACATGAAACGGGGCAGGGGCCCCGGGTCCCCTGCAGCCTGGGGTCTTGGCGCTGCTGCCCTCGTGGGGATGTGACCTGGCTGGAGCCCCCACTGTCAGCTCTCTGGACAGAAGTCCCACGCAGGCTGGCGGCAGGGGCCCCTCCGCTGGGCTCTGTGTCCTCGTCCCGGGGCACATTCACGCCGACTTAAAGCGGCTGCTAGAGGGTCCCAGAGGTTGGCCCAGGCCTCTGGCCCCTGCAGCCTCTGTGGTCCAAGGAGAGGTGGCTGGCAGCCGGCTGCAGGGCTGGGGGTGGGCGGGAGGTTCTCATCCCATGAGGCAGATTTGCTGGGACGAGGGGCCCCAGAACACGGAGTGGGGCCTGGTGGGCACACCTGTGACGGAGAAGCTGTCCCCGTGACGTGGGACACCTGGGACTACACATGCCTAGGTGGGGACAGCTGCCGCCGGGTGATTGGTCCCCAGGACAGGGAGGCCCGAAGGAGCGTGACCCCAGGTGCCCAGCCTCCTGACTGCGATGGAGAGCTCGCAGAAGGACAGGCCCAGGGAGGCAGGGCGCGTCCCAGGGCTTCGAGCACTGGATGCACCCCCACCCTCCTCTGCCTGCCTTTCCGTCCTGGGGGCCTGTAGGCGTCTGGAGTTCCTGGGGGACAGTTAGTAAAGGGTGATAAGAGTTGCCTTACTGTCTTTTGGCCGCACTTTTTTGTGTTTGGGTTTTTGTTTGTTTGTTTCTTTTTGAGGGCAGTGTCACTGGCCCTCATATATGGGACCTGAACCGGGGCTGCTGGCGTCCCAAGCCAGCGCTTAACCAATGCGCCACTCGGCCGGCCCTTTGGCCGCACTTTTTAAGTGGGTCAATCGAATCCACTTCTTCGTGTCAGTTTACTGAGACACTTGCCTGTGTGCCTCGGCCCCTGGGTCTGCCCTGGGGCGCCCACGGCAGAGCTCTGATCCCCACTTCCACACGGACGGACGCCTTCTCTCGCCGCAAGCCGGTGCCCCCTGAGGACTTCCTCCTCGTGAGCCCTGTGTGTCCCTGCGTGTCCCCACGTGCTAACGTGTTTTTGTCCTGTGTGGGCCCTGCAGAAATGTGAATCCGGGCTGCCGGAGGGAAGCATGTCCGAGTGCTGCCCAAGGCCACGGCGCCCCGCCAAGGAGGTGGCCGCCCTGTGCTCACCAGCTGCCCCTTGTCCCCTGCAGGAGTTGGAGCAGCAGCTCATGATGGAGAAGAGGACCTACCGGAAGACGCTCAAGTTCTACCAGAAGCTGCTGCAGAAGGAGAAGAGGGGCAAAGGTAGTGCTGTGTGTGCCCGGCCCGCAGGGGGCACGGCCCGCGGGCCAGGGCCGCGCCGCGTGCTGACTCTGCCCTGCCCTCAGGCTCTGAGGTCAAGACGATGCTGTCCAAACTGCAGGGGCAGCTGGAGGAAATGAAGTCTAAGGTGCGGTTCCTCGGGCTGGTCAGGAAGTACCTGCAGGTGAGTCCCGTCTCTGCGCCCCCGGCGTATGGTTTCCTGTGGTTAAAACCTTGGATCAGTCGTAAAAACAAATGCTGATTTTTAAGGGACCACAAGCTGCGCGAGCCCCTGGGGCCAGCGGCAGGTGGCTGGGCACCGTTGTCCCGCACACACCTGGTGGCAGCAGGTCAGCCAGACAGCGGTGGCCACTCTCCCCCAGGTCATGCGTGCGGAGCAGTGGGGCCTGGAACCCTCCACGCTGCCGGTGGCCGTGAACGTCGCCTCTGCCCACTGTGACACTCTGGACTTCAGCCCCCTGGACGAGTGCTCGTCCCTCATCTTCTACAACGTCAGCAAGCACCCGCGCAGCGACCGCCAAGGGAAGGCCCGTGTCCTGCAGGCCGGCACGCCGCTGGGGCTCATGGTGTACCTCTATTCCAGGTGCAGCTGCTGGTGCTCGGTGGGCATGGCCTTGGCTCCCACGAGAGCAAAAGGGAAAAGGAACAAAGAAATAGGCCCGGAGGAGGTGGGAGAGATGGGGAAGCCTTGGCCCGCCTCTCTGAGATGGCCCACACTTTTTTATGTAGCAAAGATTTTCCCTGGAGCTTCAAGATGATGTGTTAGCTGCCACATGCCCCCTTGCCTGGCCTGAGCAACGTCAGAGCCACAGGCCGCCCCACACACAAACCTGTGGCCTGGGCGCATGGATCTCAGTCATGTTTAACTGCCCAACGGGCTTTTCAAACACACACAGGTGCCTCGGGGACATGCCTGGATCCTGTCCACGCCCCTGAGTAAAAACACCTGCAATTGATTGGCTCCCCAGGGATGGCAGCATTTCTGCAGATACCCTGACCGATAAGTGCAGGTGTGCTGTCCACTCACACCCAGTGTCACAGGGACCCTGGGCCACCCCAGCACCGCCACCACTGCACCACTCGGCCCACCATGTCCGGAGACACAGCACCACGTCCTGCCTCTCAGCTCCAGCTCACACACGGAGCTCACGCTTGCACAGCACTCAGTCACTCTCACTCAGGCTCACACTAGCGTGCCCTGACCCCAGAGCCTCAGCGAAGGCTGTGGGAACCCCACAGGCAGGTCCGGTGGTCTGACGCCCCCGCCCCCCACCCCACAGCGGCGCCTTCCTGGAGGGCTACGTGCAGCAGTTTCTCTACACCTTCCGCTACTTCTGCACACCGCAGGACTTCCTGCACTTCCTGCTGGACCGAATCGGCAGCGCCCTGGCCAGGTAGGCAAAGCCCGCCGCACCCCGCACCTCGTTTGCTGGCTGCAAAGGGCGGGTGACGTGCTCCCAGTGCCCTGACAAGGAAGGTGAGGGCACAGCCCCGCTGGAGAAGGAGGGGGCAAGGGGGCCCGCAGTGGCAGGAGGGGACGGCGGCCTAGCCCGGAGAGGCTGCTGGTGCCGTGGGAGGGAGTGGGGGAAGGCAGGGCTGGCGACAGGGACAGGTGGGCAAAGTGGGCCGCAGCAGGACACCGAGGGGGAGAGTCCTGCAGGCCGCCCGCCTCCGCCTGCGGCGTCCCCCCAGCTGACCAGCGAGGGCGGGGGTGGACTCTGAGCTGGCCCGTCAGCCCCCACCCCCAGCCCTGTGCACCTCTTCCCAGGCGGGAGCCAGGGGCCATCAGCATCGGCCCCCTCCTTGTCGGGAGGGGGTCACCGGAGGCTCCCACCCTGATTCTCCACATGTGCAGCCGGGCTCCCACCCTGCCTGTTGGGAGCGCCCTCCCACAGCTTTCTGCCCCTCTGGTGTCCTGGGCACTGGCCGTGGGGGTGGCAGGTGCAGGACAGGCGCAGGCCCTACCCCAGACGCTGAGCCCTGGGCCCCCACAGTGCGGCTGCCTGCTGCCTGCCGCTCCTGGGGAGGCAGGGTAAGGCTGAGATGCCCCCTGGAAGACAGAGCTGCATGCAGGCCCCACACACGCCCCTGCTTGGGAGGGTGACCCTGAGCAGGCCAGAAGCCACGGTGCTGGCAGGGGACCCTGAGCGGCTCGGGCCTCCTCCGTGTGCCTCCAGAGCCCAGGACGACCCCACCTCGACCTTCACCAAGATCTACAAGAGGAGCCTCTGCGTCCTGCAGGCCTGGGTGGAGGACTGCTACGCCGTGGACTTCCCGAGGAACGCAGGGCTGCTCAGCAGGCTCGAGGACTTCATCTCCTCCAAGGTGAGCGCTAGGCAGACCGGTGGCCAGAATGGCTGCTGGGCAGCGCTCCACGACTGGGAACCACTGCCTGGTCCAGGAGGCAGCAGTGACCCTGGGCTTCTGTCCAGATCCTGCCCCTGGACGGCTCTGCGGAGCACCTGCTAGGCCTCCTGGAAGTGGGCGCAGACCGGTGGGCCGAGGGCGCCCCACGCAGCACAGGCCTGGAGGACCCCAAGGAGGCTGAGGAGGACGTCAGACCGCTCAACGCCCTCTGTAAGAGGTTCTCGGAAGACGGCATCTCCCGCAAGGTGGGGCCTTTCGCAACCCACAGCACCCCGCGTGATTGTGCAGCACAAAGACACACACACATATACACACACGCACCTACATGCACGTGAGCATACACGCCCTGCATGTGCACACACGCTCCCGTGCTGCCAGGCCTGGGACCCGCCCTGCGGGGCTGCAGTCCTGTCCCCTCCCCCTGGGCAAGGACAGGCACTCAGAGGGCCCTGGGGCCAGAGGTCCATGTGGAAGAAACCATTGTCAGGACACGGCCTGGGCGGGGGCAGGGTCTGAGGGACCCTTTCTATAACCTACGGGGACAGTCCCGAACCTCAGGGGCTCTGTCCATGGGACCTGCTGCAATGCCCCGGGCGGGTGTCCATGGGCGGGAGGCATTTGTTCCCTGGCTGCAGCTGAGCCGGTCAGAAGGGTCCTGGTCCTGGAGCCGCCTGGTGCTCGCCCGGCCTCTGACCCGGCTGGCCCACAGAGCTTCCCCTGGAGGCTGTCCCGGGGCAGCGGGCTGGCGCTGCCGCACCACAAGGAGCACCAGTACACCATTGCTGCCGCCCTGCCCAAGCCCTGCTTCCTCGAGGACTTCTGCAGCCCCTACACCAAGGCCAGCGCCAAGGGGCCCTACTTCCTGACCGAGTACAGCACCCACCAGCTCTTCAGCCAGCTCACGCTGCTGCAGCAGGTGAGGGCGGCCAGGCTGGGTAGGGGGCGTGGGCCCCGCAGACACGCAGATGGGGGGCCCTGCCACCTCAGGGGAGGCGCAGGAGGGGCCTTGTCTCTGGGCCCACCCCTCACCAGTGCCCACGCGTGCGTGCCCCACACTCCCACCTCAAGAGCACTAGAGGGCGCCCTGCAGGCTGCTGTGGGACACAGGCCCCTATATCCTGTAGCTGGGCCGACAGTCGGTAGCTCTTTGGGCCCCTGCACTGCAGGGCTCAGGCGTCTCCAGGCTCCTTTGCCCTTTTCCGGAGCCCAGCTTCCATGCATCCCCTTCCAGGGCTCTCCACCATCCTGACAGGTGACAGCAATGACAGACGCCCAGCACGATCACAGCTGGGCAGACACCAGAGCCCCCCAGGGGCCGGGCCCTGCAGCATACTGGGCGGGCACTGACCCCCCCCCACCCTGAGCTTTGACCGCGAGGTCCCTAGGGAAGGCGCCCTGACTACCTGTGTCCTTGTCTCTGGCAGGAGTTGTTCCAAAAGTGCCATCCTGTCCATTTCCTAAACTCACGGGCACTGGGTGTCACGGACAAAAGTGCGGCCATCCCCAAGTGAGTGTCCACCTGCGGTGTCAGCCCGTGCCCTGGAATGGACGGCTGGCAGGAGGGGAGCAGGGGGGAGGTGCGGGGGGCTTCACCAAAGTGTCTCGTGGACACTGTTGGCCGAAGGGAGATGCTGGTGTCACGAACGGCCCAAGCCAGCCCTTCCGCACAGCCAGCCTCACTGTGACATGCACCTGTCTCTTCCAGAGCCAGCTCCGAGCCTCTGTCAGCCAAAGCCTGCAGCTTATTTCTGCCCAATTACGTCCAGGACAAGTACCTGTTACACCTTTTAAGAAGTGCAGACAACGTCAGCACCTGGGTGGCCGCCGAGATTGTGACCAGCCACACTTCCAAGGTTGGCACCTACACAGCTCTGATCTCAGAGCGGGGTATGGGGCCTGACTACACCCCCGTGGGACCCCAGTCATTACAGCTCCAAGGGCAGGGGGTCCGCAAAGCCGACCCAGCCGAGGGTAAAGCCACTCAACACACACTGCGTGTCACTCCTCAGTCTTGGGGACGCACACTGGCTCTGGGCCACCGTGACAAGCCTCAGTCCTCCATGGAGCCCCATACGTGTGCCTCACACACATGCATACACGCTGTCCTGTACGTACAGTCTCACATGCGGTCCCTGTCACACACACACACGTCGCGCAGTCCCTCACAGCCACACACACACACACACACACACACACACACACACACACGTCCCACACCCGAGGTCCAGCTCCCACCACACTCCTGTCTGAGCGGTGTCCCAGGACTGGAAACTGGGACTCCGGACTGTCCCACCGTCCTGAACTCCTTGGCAGTGGGGATCGCCTTGGTCACTGTCACATCCCCTGCAGGCAGCACCTTGTGTGTCCTGAGCCAGTCTGTAGAACAAGTGACTCAGGTCGGTGGCCCGGCAAGGCCAAGTCCCCACCTCCCAGGGACTGGGCCCAGCTCATCTCGGTCCTGTGGGACTTGGGCTGGACTGTGGGTATGTCAGCCCTAACTGACCCCGCCGCTTCAGGCAGAGCACCGGACACTGGAGGGCAGTCACCTGCCTCGAGGCCCAGGAGCTGCCGCAGAGCCCTCCCCGGGGCCGTCACCTCCCATCAGATAGTGAAGCCAAGATGATGTCCCGTCCTGATGCTGACAGCCCCTGCAACTCGTGTTTCCTTTGCCAGTAGCCCCTTGTGTCTGTCCTCTCCGCATACCCCACAGGGCAACCCCAAGTCCTGTTAACGAAAGCAGAGTTTTCTACTCCTTTCCCCCTTTGGGATGAATTTTCGAGCTCAGGGATTTATTAGCCAACAGATTGACCCTCCCTCCCTCTGCCAGGATGTGGGAACAGGGACCTGGTTTGTTCTAATCCATGGTATTTCAAATGTTGTGACATCGAATGTAGCTCGCCTCTATCAGGGTGTCACACAGGGGCCTGTGTAGTTGGGCTTCGCAAGGACCTTCCAGGGGGATGTGAGCAAGACAGTTGACACTGCAAAAACCTTGCCTCCCAGGAGCTTTGCTAAACCTGAGCCCCCAAGAAGGCGGCCCCCCTGCAGCCTGAGAGGTGGGCTCCCCTCCTGAGTCTGCAGGGGCTGTCAGCGTGACGGAGCCATCAGACTCACAGCCAGGGCATCGGCGACAGGCCTGGAAGGGCAGAAGACTGCAGGCATCGCTGTGACAAAACTTCCACGGATGTGAACGGGCTCTCATGTGCCTGTAAGCAAAAGACAGAAACAGAATGGTTCACACAAGCGGCACTCACCCATGGAGCTGCAACGGGTGGCAGCAAGCACCCAGTGCGTTCCGTCAGGGGACACAGTTCTGAGAAAGTGCATGTGGGCCTTTAGCCCGTGTGCTCGTTACATATGGGGACCTGCCGTCTTCACACCTTGTGTGTTACTTACTGGGACGTCAGGACAGGCCAGAGGGCCAACTCTGACACGTGTAAACTGATCGCAGCAAATTGTTAGAATTCAAACTTTGAGCCAGGCGGTCAATACAAGCCCTGGGTGATAACAGTACATTCCATTCAGACAACAACCTGGAGCTTTGGGGTGGAAATCCAAGGTCAAGAAGTAAAAGAAACAGCATAAAGTTTCTCACCTTAAAGAAAAGCTTTGTCTTTCCTTAGATGAAAAGTGGTGAGTTTGAAGGCAAACCAGGATTTTTATTTCCTCAGATAAGTGTAAAATCGATGGAACACAATAGCCAAGAAAAAGAAGCAAACCGCCAATGGGTAGACAAATGCCGTCTGTCCACACCATGCACTGCTGCTCAGCCTGAAAAGGGAGAAGGACTGTGGCACCAGTTACACGTGGATGAGCCATGGGGACGTCCCACGGAGTGAAACGAGCCCGTCACGAAAACACAACTGCGGTTGATGCCGCCATAGGAGGGCCCGCAGCAGTGAAACCCAGACCGGAAGTGGGCAGGCGCCGTGCATTGGGGACCGTGTCAGTTTGACAAGACAAGGAGCCCTAGAGATGTGACACAAACGGGTGGACATAGTTAACAACACCGAACTGTATGAAAAATGGCTAAGTGGGTAAATTTTATATTATTATTTTTACCACAAAAAATTCTTTAAAAAACCCAAAAGCGGGCCGGCCGAGTGGCGCGGTGGTGAAGCACTGGCTTGGGAAGCCAGCGGCCCCGGTTCAGGTCCCACATATGAGGGCCAGTGACACTGTCTTCAAAAAAAAAAAAAAAAAGAGTAAAAAACCCAAAGGCGATGGAACAGTTCTATCTGAAAGTGTCTGAAATTGCACACTTTGCATCTACTTAAATATACGAAGAAACACGTGAGAAGTCAACTTAAAGAGTATGAGTGGGAAAACGTTTTTCAAGACCCCTCAGCACCAGTCAGATGGCTAAGAGCATACATGGTGAATGACCTCCAGGGACGTCCGAGTGACCACAGACTGGGGTCAAGCCCAGTGGACGGGCATCAGGCACTGTGCCCACGTGAAGGCTGGTCCTGGCCACAGCAACAGTCTGCAAGGCGAGGCGGCTCTGAAAGGAGGGGTCAGCTGAATTCAGAATCTTCCAGAAGTCTGGACTTGTGTACAGGCCGAGTACTATCTGTGGGCCCTCGGGTCTGGTGTGAGGTGGTGTGGCCGTTAGGAGTGCGATCCCCTTGGGCGGCGGCTCACCGGGGGCTTCCCATCAAATCCTGTGAGCTTGCGAGGTAGCGGTGAGACCGCATAGGACCACGTCCCGGTGAACCGCGTCCTACGGTGGGCACAGGCCCGGCAGGCAGTGAGAAGCTGCCATTTGTGCCATTTGCTTCTGGAGGCGTCGGCTGCGTGTTTCCGGGTGGGCTGCCCTCCCAGTCCTACAGCGGTGCCTACCCCACGTGTGCCACTCCAGAGCAGCGGTTTTCCCAGGAGTGGTTGCACCCTGAGACGTGACGTTGAGTTTGCTGCACATCTGTACACTTGGCATTTGCTTTCTGTTTGTGTTGAATGCCCACCCTCCTGCCCGGACCTGAGCCCACCTGCCTGCTCCTTGCACATTCGGTGGGGCACAGGCTTCCTTAGGCCCTGGTGCTGGGTTCTTCCCACAGGTCCTAGAATGTTCTCCCCCATCCATCCGTCGTAGCTGCCAGACGCTGAACGGTCCATTTTCCCATTTCAGCTGCAGGTGACGCTGCTGTCCAAATTTTTGCTGATTGCGAAATCGTGCTATGAGCACAGAAACTTTGCGACAGCCATGCAGATCCTGGGTGGCCTGGAGCACGTCGCCGTGAGGCAGTCCCCCGTGAGTCCACCTGGAGGCTGTGCAGGCGGGGGTGCGCACCCACACGCTGCCGGCCTCACCTGCGCTTTCATTCTAGGCCTGGAGACTCTTACCCGCAAAGGTAGCAGAGGTCATGGAGGAGCTGAAAGCCGTGGAGGTACGGCTGCTCTGCGCGAGCTTCCGGCAGCTCGCGTTCACCGGGCCCCTTAGTGACATGCTCTGCACACCTAGGGGTCTGGCCCAGCAGAGCCTGCATCACAGTCCCAGAGCACAGGGCCCCCTCGGGGCCATGCATGGAGCAGCCTGGCCTCGCCCATCTCCCCTGGGGCCTCCGCTGCTCACCGGGCAAAGGCAGCTCCAGGGGCACAGGGTATGGTGCCCAGGGGATCCGAGCTTGGCTGACTGGCAATGCGCAAAGGCCGCCTCAGGAGATGCTAAGTGAGGAAACACTGTTTTTAATAACAGGCACTTCCCCCCAACCACGTGGCATGTGCGGACTGCAGCGGACGCCCAGGCAGCCCCACCCTGGACACAGCTCCCTGCGGGGGGAGGGCTGTGTGTGTCCCTGGTTGACACCAGACACCGGCATCCCTGCAGCTGGCCAGCCAGGCTCTCGGTCTCGTTTGGGACTTGGTCACCCAGTGCCTCTCTGGAGGCTGTGGGGAAATCAGTCAGGAAGCTTGCCATTTCAGCAGTGGGAGGTGTGCAGCTGTCTGACGAGTGTCCACGCTCCTCGGTGTCTGGAAGCTAAGACACCTAGACCCTCAGTGCCCAATCCAGTCACCCAGGGTGCATCTTGGACGGGTTGTAAGAGTGCTGGCCAGCGCAATGCTCCGCTCCGGGAACAGGCACCACCTGGCGTCGTGTGGGCTGAGCGGCCCCTGCTGAGCCCCGAGCCTGACCTCTGGCCTGTCCCTCCCCCGCCCCATGCCCCTGGCTGGGCATCAGGTCTTTCTGAAGAGTGACAGCCTGTGTCTGATGGAAGGGCGACGCTTCCGGGCCCAACCCACCCTGCCGGCAGCCCGTCTCCTGGCCATGCACATCCAGCAGCTGGAGACTGGGGGCTTCACCATGACCAATGGAGCGCACAGGTGGAGCAAGCTCAGGTGGGAGTCTCCCACCTCCCTTCCCCGCTGAGGCCTGGGCGCCCTGACCCTCACCCAGCCCTCACCCCAGCCCAGGCCTCCCCACCCACTGCCTTGGTGACTGCAGCCACCGCCTTCTCTGCAGACTTCGTGCCAGCATTTCCCAGTTTGGGCATATGTGCTCCAAGGTTGCTGTGACCCTCCTGTTGGGAGAGCCAAGCCCACCTTGAACCTCACTCAGGTGTCATGTGACCCCCCCCCCCGGCTGTCACATCTCCCTGCCCTGCCTCCACTGTCCCCCTCAGGCCCATCCCTAGAGCTGTCTGTATGGACTCATGGTCAGCCCTCAGCCTGTTCCTGCTGTGCCAGCACATCTGGGGGGCCTAGCACACCTGGGGGCCCAGCTGGGAGGCACAGATTGGGGGTCTGGTTGTAAAATCCACCACCTTGAGCCGAGCCAAAGAGGACATTGCTCCGTTCTGCCTCAGCTGGCACAGCCGTGCCCTCAGAACGCCCCCTCCTCTCCCCCCAAGCCCTAGGTCTGTGTCTGATGCTGCCATGGACCAGCCCATTCCAGGGGGTCCTCAGCCCACTTTCCATGCCCCCCCATTCTCCCTCCTCTCCTCTCACCGTCCACACAGCGAGCAGGTGAGGGCTGGTCAGGACACGGCTGGGGATCTGGAGCCCAGTGGTTCCAGCCCCTCTGAGCAAGAGTCCTTCCTGTCCCCGAGCCAGCAGCATGGGGACTGAAAATGCACCGGGATGCAGAGAGGGTGGGCTGAGCACGGGCACGGCACACCCGGCTGGCCTGTAATTCACAAGAACGAGGTCACTCGCACTGGACACACTGCCTCTTCACGCAGACTCAGGGCGGGAGTATCCTTAGGGTCTGTGCCCCAGGCGCAGGTAAGGGCCTCTACTCTGAGTTCCCACTTTCCTTGGACGACACCCAGGGGCTACTGGTCACTGCTTAACCTCCGGCTCTCGGAGAAAGCCCTGGTTCGCAGCGTTGGCAGGTTCCAGGGTGCAGACACTCACACAGTGGCGGCCCTCCAACTGCCACGCTCACGACACCCCTTAGGTACCCACATTCCCTATGCTCCTGTGCGTCAGCGACTGACCCCGCTGCCAGCACCCAGCGGGGTTACATCATCGATGTTTTGCGGAATGAACCGTGGACAGGTAGATGGGCGGGTGGGCCTGAGCAACAACGTGGGTGCAGCCTGCTGCAGACTGACCTGTCCTTTCCTACCCCGACCAGAAACATAGCCAAGGTGGCAAGCCAGGTGCACGCGTTCCAGGAGAACCCCTACACCTTTGCCGCCGACCCCAAGCTGCAATCGTGCCTCAAACAGAGGATCGCCCTCTTCAGCGGGGCCGATGTCTCCATCCTGGCAGCAGACAGCAGGCCCAGCCCCCACCAGGCAGCCAGCGAAAAGCACTCTCGGAGGGTCCAGGCCAAGCTGCGCAGAATGAAGGCCACCTTCCAGTGACAGAGGGCGTGGTGCGGGCGCAGGGTCCACAGCCAGGCCCGCCCGACACAAAGGAGCCGCCTGCCCGCTGCCCAGACAGCCCACTGCCTCACAGGGCACCAGGACCCCGACCTGGACAGTTTGGGCTCCAGTGGTGGTTGGGTTGTTTCTGCGAGAATATTTACAAATGAAATTTTAACATTCAAGTGAAAACAGAGTAAGTCAGCTCGGCGGGACCCGCACACCGTTCACACATCTGGGAGAGATGGATCTGCCACCGGCCCAGGGACCCAGCCCACCCCACAAGCCCACCCACAGATGGTTAGTTGCTTTCTGAGCGCTTTTCATGGGTCTGGCGTCTGTCTTTCCAGACACAAAGCACCGAGACTGACCTCTGACCCCCATGCCAACTACAGATTCCCAGGGGTTCTGACCCTTTCCACTGGGGCCCCTAAATCTTCCTGTTGGCCAAGCCCCAACCTGGTTACATTTCCTCCCCCACCATCCCCACCCCTCCTGCTGACCCGGTTCACAGAATCCCAGCCCCACAGGGGAGCCAAAGTCTCTCTGGCCTCCCTGCCATCCCTCCCCCAGCATTGCTCCCAGGCGGCCTGCCTTTCCCTGGTGTGGAAGCCCCCGGGTGCCCGCTCCCACCACCACCTTACAACAGCTCCTGGTGGGGTCCCGGCGGCCTGGCTAGCTCTGCTTCCCAGCAAAGCACACAGGACACAGCAGCTCCAAGGCAGAGAGGTGGCCCCAGGCTCTGAGAGCGTCCCTCTGCCCGTCGGGTGGCCTGGGGGCCCCGGGGCTGTGGCCATTGCCCACCCACCCTCAGCAGCCATGCATGACACGCGCACACCGTGCCCGGGCTCCCACGCTCCACCCTCACTAGCGCTTTGTCAGCGCCGATGAGGAAATGAAGTCTGCGCCTCGATGGTGCCCAGCTGTTCCCCAGGCTGTCTCCACATGGCTGGTGCTGAGGCTGCCCACTGGGTAGGGGACGCCCTCAGCCAGGGGCCTCTCCCCACAGCGGGAAGCCAGGCCCCAACACCATCCCCAGCTCCGATGTGGTCAGTTGCAAATCACCGCAAGACCCTTGATCACTCTTTTGAGCTTTAGAATTCCTGATTTAAAGCAACCGGCTAGCGGTACTTCTAGGAAAACTGCTACTTGTGATACAAGGCTGCACTTCCAATGTGAACGTGTGTTTCCCACAAACCCGTCTGAGACACTCAGGTCCTGCTCAAAAGGGCAGTCCTGGCTGTGCAAATTGTGCTTCGTGTTTTTTTTAGGCTTTTATATGAGAATTACGTTCTGCCAATGAACTCCTGTCTTCAGATTTTGAATTTAATAAAGACAGTGTCACAAAGCCTGAAGTGGAGTTAGCATCCAGCACAAATACACATTCCACTTGTGACAAGTTCTTCTGGGAAGTGCCTGGGCTCTGGGCTTAAGCATGACTGATTGCATGGCGCCCTTGTGCCACACGGTACAAATTTCTAAATAAAATCGTTTCTACCAGGACAGCTTCCCTGTGGTTCGTCTTGTTTCTGTCCAAAGTTATGCTGCTTTGTGGATCAGGGTGGCCTCCTTCATGGCCAGATGAGGACAATCAGTGTGCTCTGGGAGGGCAAGGGGATGAGAGGCTGGACGGCACAGGGACGGGCAGCCAGCCGACCCGTTCCTCATCCAGGCCCCAGAGCCCAGAGCTCGTAACTCGCAGGCCTGTGAACAGCAAACTCACTCTGCAGGAAATACTTGCCTCTGGAGGAGAGGACTGCAAACCACCCAGAATGGCTGACCCAAGGCTGCTGTGTCACTGCCCCGCTCCTACCGGGCACGGCCCCTGCACACGCCCACTCCCAGGCCTCAGCAGAGCCTGTGGGCAGGACAGTGGCTGGCACGAACTGGCCAGGGCAAGGGGCTTGGTCACCACTGGGCAGGGTCCTGCTGGAAGCTTTGGGACTGGTGTTCTCTGTGAAGAGGTAACAGGTGTGTGGGAAGTTACCGCATGAATGACAAAGCTCTCCGCCCAGCAGAAGAGCCTGGGAGAGGAAAGTTTTATAACAAAGACAACAACGCAGTGAACCTCTGCTCTGGGGACAGCTGCCGCAGCGGTTAGGTGGTGTCAGGGTCCGAGTCGTGGGGTGGGTGGCTTGGGTCCTCGCCCACTTTGAAATCACTGAACCCCGGCACCTCTTCCCTCCTGAGACACAAGGAAGGTGCCATGACCTAGGCCTCCCTTCACCACACCAGTCTAATCAAACCAACGAGAAGTGAAAGCCACAGCCCCTCGGGTCCCCCTGTGAGCCACCGTCCCCAGGCTCCCGCCCTATGGGTCCCCTCCTGCACTGGATGGAGCCCAGCCCAGTGTGCTGCAGCTCACGGGAAAGCCCCCACGTGTAGGGGTCTAACTACCCACGAGAGGCCAGCAGGCAGTGAGCAGCCCAAGATAGCCCTGGGTGGGCTGCGTGGAGGTGGAGAGACGCCCGACCATCCAGCCCAGCGCAGGAGCCACCACATCACTAGCACATGCCACTTGGAGAAGGCCTGTGGGACGCCAAATAGCGAGGCCACAGCCCAGGCTGGCCGGGCAGAGGCGATCCCTGCCTGTCCAGCTCTGACCACAGAACTGCCAGCATAATGAGCTGGCACAGCCCTCGCTCCTGCTTGGAGTGGCCTGTCACACTGCAGTCAGTAACTAATGTGCGGCCATACACTCACTGCAAGGCCGCCGACCAGCCCCAGACACGGGGCTCCATCTGGACCTACGACTCCGGCAGCTAGCCCACCAGTCACTCTGCAGACCAAGGGTGCGCCCGGCTGTGTCCTGCTTGAAGCCTGCGGCAAAGAACTGGAGTCCTCCTGGGGTGCTAGGCCTGGAGTCGCCACTCCCCCGGCCCCCCTCTCCATCTGCCTCTCACCCCTGCAGGTGCCAACCTAAGTAACCATGGGAAAAGTTGGGCTTTTTTGTTTTTTGGGGTTTTTTTAAAAGATTTTATTGGGGAATTGGAAGGGGAACAGACAAGTTGCTGTCCTTTTGTTCTTCAGTCTAGTTGTGGAGGATGTTGCTTCACTGGCCCATGTTGGTATCATCATTGTGCTCTTCCCAGGTGAGGCAGATCGGTCGCCCATCTCTGGATGGCCGCTCACAGCGGCTCTTGGCAGCACTCACCGGCTGCCAGCCACTCACGCTGGCTGACGGCCACTCTCTGTAGCCTATGGCAGCCCACTGCAGCAGGGGCTGCAGCTATGCCGTCCCGGGGACTCACAGCAGCCCAGCTCTAGGTGGAGCTGTTGTTCACCATCTTAGCTGTAGAGCGCAGTGTCACTGGCCCTCATATGGGATCCGAACCCGGGCCACTGGCGCCCCAAGCCAGCTCTTAACCAACGTGCCACTCAGCCAGCCCAGGAAAAGGTGTTTCTGAGGGATCCAGTCAACTGAGGTGAAAGAGGCACATGTGAAGACCGCACACATCCAGAACTACTTGCAGGGTTGAGGTTAGCAATTCCTAGGCTGCTCTCCATGCCCACAGAGGCAGGACAATGACAAACTGTAGCTAAGGGACCAACCCTGCAGTGCAAGTCAACGGGGGTCAGTACAGAAATACTACAGGGATGCGTGGACACATGAGCTCGCAGGGTTCCTCCATCACTGACTGCCGACGTTTGGGTGGGTCACCTTGCTGTGGGGCTGCCCCCTGCTCTGTAGCTTCGACAGCATCGCTGTCTTCCCACCACATGCCAGCAGCACCTCCCAAGTTGTGACAACCAACAGTGTCTCCAGACATTGCCAAATATCCCCTGGGGGAATCCCCCCAGAACTACTGGCTACTGACACCCCAGCAGCAGCCGGCAACCCTGAACCCAAATCTCGGTTTCCACGTGCCATTCTCCAAAAGAAGGCACCACAAATTTTTGGAGGGATGACTGATTAGCTGATTCTAGGGCTGGAATGGGGGAAGTACCAGGTGGCCAGGGGCATCTCGGTAGGGTCAGAAGCAAGAAAGTGATAAAAGAAAGCGTGCGGCACAGAGCATGTTGAAGGACAGAGGACAGGAGCGACTGAGGAAAGGAGCTGTGAGGGACTCCCAGGGCCCGAGCCGGGCACTGAACAGGGTCGGACTGCAGCCCAGGAGTGACATAAACGTCCGGGAGTCCATGCCAACAGACACGGACAATGGAGTGAATAAATAAACGGGGAGACTTACCAAAGAATCCTAACAACACCTGGGTGCCCCAGACAGTGTAGCTTGGTCACCCCGAGAGGGGTGGACCTGGTGGCTGACCCCCAGGTCAGCCAGGGATGGGAGAAGGGTGCCCTGACAGTAGACACACACAGACATCACCTTAAGGGAGATCGGGGTGAGCATCACAGTCCTGCCGATGTCACACACCCTGATGTGATGGGGTACGGAACCTCTGTAGTCTCCTTCCCAGAAAGCCATAACTCCAGTCTAATCACCAGAAGACACCAGGCAAACCTGAACTGAGAGACAGCCCACAAAATGCCTGACCAATGTCCTGAAAGTGTCAGAGGTACGAAAATAAGACCAAGAGGCTGCCACACCCCACCATAGACTGAGGATACGCAACGACTAAATGCAGGTCCCTGCATGGGGCCCCTGAGACAGAAAAAGGACACCTGGCGCAACCCAAATAAAGTCTACGGCTCAGGGGACACTACTTCCTTAGCTCTAACAAGCCTGCCACGGACCTGTAAGGGGAGCATGGCAGGATTCTCCAAGGGGAGCACAAGGATTGTTGCTGTGTTTGCAGCCTGACTGTAGACTCCAAACTACAGCTCCAAAAGCTGTAAACACTACTGTAGACAGAGTACAGGAATAAAATTGATTTTTCTTTATTGTTCATTCAATGACCTTGCTAAATTCACTTATTAATTCTAATAATGTGCTTGTAGGTTTTGTACTTTGCATGTGTACAATCATAGCATCTGCAAATAATGACGGTTTTACTTCTTCCTTTCAATCTGTTTTTTCTTGTCTTATTGCTCTGTCTATGACTTCTACAATAATGTTGAACAGAAGCCATCGTGTTGGGCATCCTTCTTATTCCCAGTCTCAGAGGGTAACGCTCGCCGCACTGTATTAACCGTAATGTGGGCCAGAAGCTCCTCTCTGTGAAGTGTGTGTGTGAATTGACCCTGTTCCTGTTTACTGGGCACGGCTCCTTCCCTGACCCAGCCCTCCGCTGCCTGCAGGCAGCACTGCACGCCACCTTCTGTGCACACACTAAAGCCACAGCGGGAGGGGAGGGGGCAGAGCCCGCGCAGAAATGTTTGGGTCAGCACCCTCCTAGGGCGCCCGCAGGCAACAGGGAGGCGGCGCCAGGGGCTCCCCAGGCCAGGGCGACCGGGCCCGTCTGCGCGGCGGCGAGGGGGCGTGGCACAGCGCAAACAGAGTTGAACCTTCCGCCCCATCACGTCGCCGCGTTATTTTGCACCTCAATTAAGCAACTTACGTAGCAGCACCACGGTGTTGGCAGGGCCTTCCCCGTCGGGCGGGGGCGGGGCTTCGCTGGGCGCTCAGCCCGCGGGGCCGGGGGGGGGGTTCTGGGGAACCCCGGCGCGCGGAGGGGGCGGGGCGGTGGGAGGGCCGTGCGGGCGGGGGCGGGGCTTCGCTGTGCACTCAGCCCGAGTGGCCGGGGGGCTCTGGGGAACCCCGGCGCGCGGAGGGGGCGGGGCGGGGGGAGGGCCGTGCGGGCGGGGCGGGGCTTCGCTGTGCACTCAGCCCGAGTGGCCGGGGGCTCTGGGGAACCCCGGCGCGCGGAGGGGCGGGGCGGTGGGAGGGCCGTGCGGGCGGGGCGGAGCTTCGCTGTGCACTCAGCCCGAGGGGCCGGGAGGGGGCGGAGCGGGCGGGGCGGTGGGAGGGCCTTGCGGGCGGGGGCGGAGCTTCGCTGTGCGCTCAGCCCGAGGGGCCGGGAGGGGGCTGGGGAACCCCGGCGCGCGGAGGGGGGCGGGGCGGGCCGGTGAGAGGGGGGAGGGCCGTGCGGGCGGGGGGCGGGGCTTCGCTGTGCGCTCAGGCCGGGGGGCCGGGGGGGGGGGGCGGTGGAGGGCCGTGGGGGCGGGGGCGGGGCTTTCGCTGTGCGCTCAGCCCGAGGGGCCGGGAGGGTTCTGGGGAACCCCGGCGCGCGGAGGGGGCGGGGCGGGGCGGTGGGAGGTGGGAGGGCCGAGCGGGCGGGGGCGGGGCTTCGCTGTGCGCTCAGGCCCAGGGGCCCGGGGCGGGCGGGGCGGGCGGGGCGGTGGGAGGGCCGTGCGGCCCCGGCCCGGCGCCTGGGGCCCGGACGCCGGGCGGGGGCGGGCAGGGCCCTCAGAGCGCGTGTGGGCGGCCTCGCGGGCCGCGGCCCGGACCCCAGCGCGCCCCCCCCGCCGCCCCGAGATGCTGCTCCGGCCCCGGCGCCCGCCTCCGCCGGCGCTCCCCGAGCCCCTGCCGCCGGCCAGCCCGGACCCGGAGCCGCGGCTGGCCGGGGACGCCCCGGGGACGACGCCCGGGCGGCCCGCCTCCCCCAGCACGCCCGCGGCGGCGCCCGCTTCGCCCGGCTCGCCGGTGTCGCCGGGCTCGGCGCAGCGCACGCCCTGGAGCGCGCGCGAGACGGAGCTGCTGCTGGGCACGCTGCTGCAGCCGGCCGTGTGGCGCGCGCTGCTGCTGGACCGCCGCCGCGCGCTGCCCACCTACCGGCGCGTGTCGGCCGCCCTGGCCCGCCAGCAGGTGCGCCGCACGCCCGCGCAGTGCCGCCGCCGCTACAAGTTCCTCAAGGACAAGCTGCGCGACGCGCACGACCAGCCGCCCGGGCCCTTCGACGCGCAGATCCGCGAGCTCATGGGACTGCTGGGCGACACGGGGCGCAGACGCGGCCGCCGCCGCTCCCCCGGGCCCGGGCGCCCGCAGCGCGGCCGCCGCCCCGCCGCCAGCCTGCCCGCCGAGCCAGGTAGGGAGGGTGCGCACGGGGTGGGGGGCCGCGGGCGCGCCCCGGGCGCCGCTCCCCACCGCCCGCTCCGCCTTCCAGGCGCCCCGCCGCTGCCGGCCGAGCGCGACCCCGACGCGGACCCCGCCTGGACGCTCAGGTTCGGCTCGTCCCCGGCCAAGTCTGCGGACGCGCCCCGCGCCCCCGGCTCCCCGCCGGCGCCCGGCCGCCCCGAGGACCTCGCGCCCGCCCCCGGCCCCGACTCCCCGCCGCCGCCGCCGCCGCTCTCCGGCCCCGCCTGGGAAGACCCCGACGCGCCGCCCGGCCGCTCGGAGAACCAAGCCCCTCCGCAGTCCGCGCCGCCGTCGCTGAACACCGCGCTCCTGCAGACCCTGGGCCACCTGGGCGACATCGTGGCCATCCTGGGCCCGCTGCGCGACCAGCTGCTGACCCTGAACCAGCACGTGGAGCAGCTGCGCGGCTCCTTCGACCAGACCGTGTCCCTGGCGGTGGGGTTCATCCTAGGCAGCGCCGCCGCGGAGCGGGGCCTCCTGGCGGACCGGCGCGAGTGAGGCCGGTCCCTGCCGTGGCGCCGCGCCCCCTCTGCCCTGACCCCGTCCCGCTGCCCTCCCCCCACATCTAGGGTGCCTTCAATAAAAAAAGGTGGTTTTTCGCGATTTCATCCCGTGAATGTGTGCAGGGCCCGCCTAGGTAGGAACACCCGCCCCCCGCCCCCCCAGCAGGTGGGCCCGCAGAGGTCGGCGCAGGTTGAAATGGCCTGGGATCCCAGGGACGGACGGAGAGTGCCGGGTGGGCTGCGGTCTGCTGGGACGGTAGCCAGGGCCTTCCCTAGGAGGCCATCCTCCAGGGGGAGGGGTCTGTTGGTACCTGGAACCTGACATGGGGCTCTTCCGGGTCAGGCCAAACTGCCCACCTGCACGGACCAGCCACGTGGGGAGGGGGGGGGAGCCTCCAGGAGAGTGGGGGTGGGGGTGAGAATGGCTGACCCAGCGCTGCCTGAGCCTGTGTGGGAGGTGGGAGCTGTTTCTGGCCCCCACCGTAGGTGTCCAGACCTGCACAGGTAGGGCATTCTCCAAGTCCCACCTTGGCCAGGCCAACTCTGGGCACCACGGTCCTGAGCTGGGTCTGGAAAACGGGACCCTAGAGGGGCCTGGGACAGGCAGGCAGGAGAGCTACCGCACACCTAGGGAAGGGGGCTGGTTCAGTCCCCGGGGACGTGACGGGCCTGGATGGGCCAGGGTGTTGGGGACTCGGGGGTCTGAGGCTTTCGACCTTGGCTGAAGCCAGAGTCCCTACAATTAAGGTATCAAAATCACTCAAGTGTTTTCCAACTTGTAATTGAGAGCCCCACCCCAACCTGTGTGTCTGGCTGAGGGGGATTGGGTGGAGCTAGTGGTGCCCCGGCCCTGGTGGAGGGAGGAAGTAGCCTGAGCCGCCTCACCAGCATAACAATGCGAACCGGAGTAGAGTGGGAGGGGCCCATTTCACCAACTAGGGGCTCATTCAGAGCGACTTAAGTGATTGCCCTGGGCCACAAGCTAAGTAAGGGATGGGCCCTCCCTCCCTGACCCTGTGATTCCAACCTTCCTGAGGCCTCAGCAGGAGGTGCCGGGTGGCAGCCCCTCCCCCACACCCTTTTCAGGAGCTGTGGGAGTAGAGGCCCCAGTTGGACCCTCATCCTGCAAAGTCCCCCAGGGGGGCCAGGGCGATCTTTGCAGACCTACCTGACCCCACCACCCTTGCGCTGTGTGTCAGTGGCAGGACCTCAGGGCTCTGGGAGAGACCAAACCCAAAGAACCGACTCCCAAGTGTCACCTCCTACCAAGATACTGCTGCTGCCTGCTTCAGCCCAGAGCATCTCCAAGCTGCCCAAAGCCTGTTTGCAAACATCCTCCCACCCCCCACACAACCTGGAAGGTCAGAGCCACAGGCTGGGGATCTGAGACGGCAGGGCCACATCCCAGGGAACCTTTGACCCTGGAAAGGGCCGTTTTGAGGCAGGAAAAAAAAAAAAAATCAACCTAGGGCTTCGCGTTTGAGATCTCTGAGGGCACCAAGGAAAATCCATCTGCCTTCCTGCTGCATTGACTGGGGGCCATGTCCATGGCTTCCTCCTGGGGCACCCCGTTGGGGTCATGAATCCGACACCCGAGAGGCTGCATGTGTGCAGTGTCCTGTGCCTATCCCAGCCCCCAGCCCCATGGCTAGTTTCTCCACCGTTTTCACTCTGCCGTTCCTGATGCTGTGGGAATCTCCAACCCCTTGTCGCCCTGCCAGTGACTCCCTGAGCCTGTGGCTCTCGTGACCTGTGGGAGACACCACCCTGGCCTGCTCTGTCAGGCTGGGCAGCCTAGGCTTGACTCTGGGCAAGTGAGGTGTACACACCACGGTGGCACTGTTGTCCCTGGCCGCTGACACATCTCCCGGTGCCTTACTACGAGTGCTGGGCAGCGTTTCCAGGAGGGACCCCTGGAAACACTCTTCAGTCTTCATGTTAGTAGCCCTTCCATCTCACTAAGGGACCATTGGACATTTCCCTCTTACTGGGGTAAAATACACAACACAATTCACCGCCTTACCCATTTTCAGGTGCCCAGCTCAGTGGCACCAAGCACACACAGTGATGTGCAGCTGTCACCTACCTGTCATCCCCAGGCCTCATCTTGCCACATTGAAACTCTGTCCCCATTAGACACTAGCTGCCCCTCCTCCTGGAAATCACCATTCCACTTCCTGCCTCTGAAGGACTCCCTTTGGGACCTCCTAAGTGAAATCACACTGTGCTTGCCTTTTTGTGACGCTTCTTGCACGATCGCCATGTCCCCGGGTCCGTCTGTGTGGTGGCCTGTCAGAATGTCCCTCCTTTTGAAGGCTGCACCATGTTCCACATTTCCGTTATCCATTCCCCCCTCCAAGGACACTTGCTTCCGCCTCTTGGCCACGGGACTCGTGCTGCTGTGAACGTGGGTGCAAGTGCCTGTCCGAGGCCCTGCCTTCCGTTGTCCTGGACAAACACCCAGAGGGAGTGGTGGTTTCTGTGTCGGGTTCTCTGAGGCCCCCACACTGCCTTCCGGCGGCCACCCCGTTTTACATCCCGCCCCCAGTGCACAGGGTTCCACCTCTCCATGTGCCCCCAGCATGTATTTTCTATCTTTTTGACAGTGGCTGTCCTAGCAGGTGAGGCTGGCACCTTCGGTGGCTGTCCTACAGCATGTACAGTTACAGGGGTCGGCGCCATCTTGATGACTAGACACCCCCTGTCCAGTTGTTTGGTGGACTCACCTAGCTCGTCTCTCTGGCAGGTGACCATTTCCTGGCGTTAATTCCTGGTGACTAGCAATCTCACTCTCTTCTGTGCTGCATGGAGGCCCACGAGGCGTGCACGTCACTTGTGTCCCTCACCAGTTCAATGACCAGCAGTGAGCATGACAGCAGCTTCAGAGACATGGACTGGTTTTGTTTTTCCCCTTTATCCCATGTCCTCTCTGTGCCACACCATTGTGTATTTAGAACAGTCAGGCCCACACCAAGACCGCACCTGTTTCCTTGTCATCATTTGTCCCATCGCAAGGCGTTGTGGTGATGGCATACTCTGGGGCCTTTTGCTTCTGTGTGGACAGCCAGTGAGCTGGAGACCAGCTCCCCCCTCCCCAAAGTGCCTGGAGCCCGTGGGCTTCCCACCCACATCCGTTCCCTTTGGGGCTGATACCAGAGCAGATGTGTTTTCAGTCAGGCTCACCCATCAAGGGTCAGTGCTGCCCAGCCCCAGCGAAACCAGCTTCTTCTAATGCCCGCCCGGTACAGGGCCTGTGCAGGAATACCTAAATGTTAAATGTGTTTTCTCCAAAGATGCAAGTAACCCTATCCACCGGGGACCTTGTTTTATCCCTGGCTAGGGCTAACTCTAATTAGGTCTGCTACCTGTGCTCCCTCTGATATCTGATTGTCCCTAGAAACAACTAAATGGATTGATTGATTTTTTTTTGGAGGGGAATGAACCACTTTACCAAGGGCCTTGGGAGACAGTGAGGTCCAGGTCTCCCCAGCTTCACAGCAGCTGAGAGGACTGACTTCCTTTCTAGCTTCCTGGTGTGCAACTGCCCATCTTCTACATTTTCAGCTCCCATCTGTCCAAATTCACGCCTCTTCCATCTGTCCCTCGAGTTATATCATCTGTATGATGCTCCCGAGATAAACGTTGTTTGATACTGGGGACATTCCATCACGATAGGGCGGTAGGGTGGTGGGACCCGCCGGGTGGACTCAGGGCCCTGTCATTCCCCAGGTCAGTGCACACGCGCCATGGTGATCCTGCCCTATTGTTTTCGCAAAGAACATATCCTCAAGGTTTGGGCAAATACGTTTATCCCTCGTGTGATTTATGATGAGATAAGGAAGGCGCCTCTATTTTCTGCAGGTTTTTGCTGGAGGCCCGTGGTCGGCGAATCACGCCCTCTTTTCCAGCTCACCACGAGGCCCATGCCATGGAGGACAACCACTTTGCCAACGGAGCAGTGTTCTTGGTCCCACTTTACCTCCCGCATGGTTCTGTTGCTGAAGTTAGTTGTCTGCCAGAAACCATGTTGCTCTGTTAAGGACTGAATGTTGGTGGCCCCCAAATTCCCGTGTTGAAATCCTAACCCCAAGATGATGGGGTTAGGAGGTGGGGCCTTTGGGGGATGAGGTCATGAGGGTTGAACCCCCATGATGGGATTGGTGCCCTTGTAAAACACAGGAGGGTCCTGGCTGGGCCATTCGGACGCAGCAGGGAGGCGGCATGTTTACCAGGAAGCGCTTTGGCGGACGCCCGCTGGGCCCCTGCAGCCGGCATGGCCTGAGGAATCGGACTGGGCCCCTGCAGCCTGCATGGCCTGAGGAATCGGACTGGGCCCCTCCAGCCTGCGTGGCCTGAGGAATCGGACTGGGCCCCTCCAGCCCGCATGGCCCGAGGAATCGGACTGGGCCCCTGCAGCCGGCATGGCCCGAGGAATCGGACTGGGCCCCTCCAGCCTGCGTGGCCTGAGGAATCGGACTGGGCCCCTCCAGCCTGCGTGGCCTGAGGAATCGGACTGGGCCCCTCCAGCCTGCGTGGCCTGAGGAATCGGACTGGGCCCCTGCAGCCGGCATGGCCTGAGGAATCGGCGCCTGTCGTTTAAGCCCAGCCCGCGTTGCTGCCGCAGCAGAGCCTGAACTGGCCAGGCACGCTGTTCCCAAGTCCATCACACGGGGGCATTCGGCTTTCAACTGAGCCCACTCCAGAGGGAGTCTGTCAGCCCGCCGGTGACGCCTGTCCTCTGCTCACCCTTCCTGCCCTTGGCACCAGCGCCGGGGCGTGGCGGCCGGGCCTGCCTGCCATCATCCAAGGGGGAGCCACTACCCTTCCCAGTCGGGCCCTCCTGCCCACAGCGTGGGTCTCATCTATGCCTTTCACCTGCTGGACACCCGCGGGCACCCCGTCCCTGCTCTTGTTTTCTGAGCCTTCAGTTCCGATCTGTTCCTTCAAGGGCCTTTCTGGCCTCCAGGGAACCTCAGATCAGTGGGTCTTACCCCTGACCCACCTGACCAATCCCACCTGTACTTTCTGGTTGGTCTTCCACCAGGCGTTTCACTAGCATCTGTTATTGTTACCGGATGGCTCTCTCCCGGGAGGCCTGCCTTTGCAAACAGAAGTGAAGGCCCTTGTCCCATGCCGTGCTGGCTCCGCTTTGCCACCCTGCGCCACGTACCACTAAGGCTTGCTTCCTGTAGCTGGCAGGCCTGCCTTCCCAGGGTCGGTGCCACCTCGGTTCTTGGAGCTCCGCGGTCTGTGTGCGGTGTGCTCAGCCACGTCCACCTCTGGGTGAGCCTGTCTTGTGTCCCCCCGTCACCAGAGATCTCTTTAGTCCCCTAGCTGATGCCATCTGCATCAGCTGTCATCTTTGTCACCAGAATTTCCCAGAGGGGGGGTGCCTTCCTGTAGACCCAGGGGTCACTGTCCTTGTCATATTTATAAGGAGGCACCACTGCGTCTCCTGTCATCTGAGTTGTCTGGTTCACTGCTGTTTCTGATAACACCAGGCACAGACAGCCTTTGTGTCTGGACAACACACGTGCAGCAGACCCTGGGACAGAAACTTTTTGGAGCTGCACTGTCCCTTGCCATAGCCACGTGTGGTCACTGAGCTCGAAACATGGCCAGTGCGACTGAGAAACTGGTTTTTAAACCTAAACTAATTTGAATCACCTTATGAAGACACGGCATTAAGGACCAGGCAGCAGCCTGCGGGACAGTTAGATACGATGTCCTGATTCCACATTCAGTCCCTACATAAAATTCTGTTCTAGTCTAGTGTTGTATGTCATTGGTTTAAGGTCTTATCTTCAGAATATCGCCTTTAAAGTGACCTGAAGCGATTGGGGCCTGGCAGACTTCCCTGTTGGCCTCTGCTGCACAGGTCTCATCCCTCTGCTCACCCTTTTTAAGAGCCACACAGCCCATCACTGCGTCTTTAACCCGCATGCCACACAGCTGACCCTTAGTGGCTGTGTTCTCTTCCTCTCTCCGTGCTCCTTACCATCAGAGGAGCGTGTTTTCCGGGACGCAGCCCACGTCTGGGCAGGCGAACGCACCGTGCTGGCAGGAGTGGCCTAAGCCCACAAGCTGACCATAGGGGGACCTGCCACGGGTCACCCCAACACACCTCGTCCTTGTCTTGGCTGTTCATCTGCTGGGTTCTGGGACCCCCACTTCCCACAGCAGGTTTGTCCTCCAGTACTCTGCCGTCCCTGGTCCACCCGTCTCTGCCAGTTCACGCTTCAAGGGTGGGATGGAGGTGGGCAGAGGGAGGCAGAGCCCACTCCCCACGTCTCCTGGACGGCAGCAGGCAAAGGCTCTGCCCTGGGGCGAGGGACCTGGGCCCCTAGGCAAGGAGATGGGAGAGAAGGGCCCACCCAACAGGCAGGAAGACCCCGCACACACAGGTACACAGAAGTGAGCCCGTCCCCAGGGGCAGCCCCTTTCAGATGGGGGGCAGGGATCTACCTTATCATACCTGCAGCCTTAAGAATTCGACACCCACTAGGTGCTCTCTCCTGAGACTCACCCAGCTAGGGCGGGGTCATGCCCACCTCGCCCCCACACTCACACCTTGGATCTTTCCACAAACAAGCGGTTGGGGACCCCAAAGCGAAGGGGTCCGGGGGGACCGGGAAGAGCCAGGCGGCGGGGGGGGGCGCGGCCGTAGCGGAGGCGGAGGAGCCGAGCCCGTGCGCTCCGAGGCGGAGGAGGGGCTGGCGGGCCCGGGAATGGGCCGGTCTGAGGCCGCAGGGCCCCGGGACCGGGGGCGAGGCGCAGGGCTGGGGCCGGCGGTGGGAGGGGTGAGGCTGGCAGCCTGGTGGGGCGGAGCCCCGGGTGACAGACCGCGCTGACGCGGCGCGCGGCCCTCGTCCAGCTGCAGGCCCCGCGTGCCGGCGGGAGCGGGGTTGGGGGCGGCGCCCCGACTTAGCGGCCCGCGGCCGGGAGCGTGCTGTCGCGGGGCCCCGAGGAGGGCGGCCGGGGCGCTGTCGCGGGTCCCGGAGCCCCACAGGCTGCCCCAAAGCCCAGAGAGGAGCCCGAGGCCAGGCAGCCGGGGTTCGCGGGAGGGACGGGCGGCCGCTGAGGGGGCAGCGCTGCAAGGAACGACGCAGGGTCCCGGCGAGAAGGGGCCGCCTGCAGCTGGAGGGGCTCTCCGCCCGGCCGGGGCGCGGCACCTTCGGGCGCCGGAGGGCGCTGGGCGGGGCGGAGTCCGGGACCGTGAGAGCCCTGGATTAGGGAGGGGCCGCCCAGCGCCAGTGGGGGTGCTGGGAGGTGCGGGCGTGTGGTCCGAAGGGCACAGGCCCGGCCCTCAAAGACTAGAGATGCCAAGAGTAGCAGCGGCGCGTGTGGACGCTGCATTTCCCACATTACAGCTTTGGGCGTGTTTGGGGCAGCAAATGTGGCTGTTTATCTAGAGGCCTGTTCTGAGCCGTGGGACTGTCCTGCCAGGTTTGTGAGGCCCCCACCGCCGGGCCTCTGTGCCCAGGGCGCAGAACGTCCAAGTCGCGTCGGCGCCAAGAGCCTGCCACACACGCGTCGGGGGCCACGCGCAGTGAGGGGCCCCGCTGGGCACTTCCGGGGCGTCCTGCAGCTCTTACAAGACACCCCGCGGGATACATGTCGAGTGATTTAAATCCCCAGCCTCATCCCACGGAGTCCGGTGACCGAATGTGGTCGGCGCAGGGGCTGCAGGAACCCCCGAGTCAGAGGCGTTGCGGTCAGTACCCGACCCTTCACCCAGACCGGGGCCAGCGCGGCCGGTTCCTGCTGTGCCCGTGGGAGTCCGGCTCCCACATCCCTGGCCCCTTGCTGCCCGAGAGGCTGGAGAGGCGGAGCTGGGCTGTTAATCCTGAGCGAGGCCCGCGGGACCTTTGATTCCGCGGGCGGGGGGCGCGGGGGTGGACGTCGGTTCCCGGCCCGGACTGGCGCCGGCGCCCCAGGAGCCCAAGCTGCTGACCCAACCGTCTGCACCAAAGCCCCGGCGTAGGCTTGGAGGCCGGACCAGCGCAGGCACCTGCCTCCGGCCCCCAGGAGCGCTCGCAGACTCCCAGCTAGCATTGGAGGGGTGCTCAGGCCGGTGGTGTTTTTTTTTTCTTTTTAAATATTTTATTGGGGAATTGGGGGAGGGGAGCAGACAAATTGCTGTCTTTTTCTTTTTCAGTCTAGTTGCGGAGGACGTTGCTTCACTGGCCCATGTTGGTATCGTCATTGCGCTCTTCCTGGATGAGGCAGATGGGTCACCGGCCTCTGGATGGTCGCTCACTGCGGCTATTGGCAGCTCACGCTGGCTGCTGGCCACTCACTGTAGCCCATGGCAGCCCACTGCAGCAGGGGCTGCAGCCTACACCATCGCCAGGGCTCGCACAGCCCAGCTCCAGGTGGAGCTGTTGTTCACCATCTTAGCTGTAGAGGGCAGTGTCACTGGCCCTCACATGTGGGATCCGAACTGGGGCCGCTGGCATCCCAAAACCAGCTCTTAACCAATGCGCCACTCAGCTGGCCCTGGCGGTGGTTTTTTGCCTTGAACACACCCCGTATGCATCCTCCGGGTCTTGTCCAGGAGACAGATGCAGTCGGACAAGGTTGGGAGAGAGGTCCAGGTGAGGCAGGGCCAACCTGCGGTCCGACCTACTCCCGTGGTGTGCCCACCTGGCTGAGGCTGCTGCCTTCCCCAGAGCAGCACCAGGTCAGGAGCGAAGTATCCACAGGAACTGGGTGACTGTCTTGAGGGCACACCCCTGAAGCTCAGGCTCCATAGCCTCCGGCCACAAAGGTGGTAGCAAGTGAGTTACAACCGGCCCCCGAGGTGGTGAGGATGTTGGCCTTCCTGCTGGGTTCCTCCTGGGAATGTGCAGGGATGTGCCCCTGCCCTGGGCCAGCAGACCCCCCCCCCTCTGTGTCACCCAAATCTGGAAGCAGCTTCTGGCACCAGATGGAAACCCAGCAGGAGGCTGGGGTGGGGGCGGGGCACGGGCTGGGGGTGGCCAGACGGGAGGGCCTGCGGGGGCCTGGTGCAGCCCCTCCCTGCCGCGTCCGGCTGGTAGCAGTCGCCTTCCAGGAATGCCTGCCTTGCATTCCTACCCAGCCAGACAACCTGGACACAGCAGACACTGGTCCAACCCACCCTGTCCTGGGAAGCAACCTTTCTCTCAGTTGCACAATTGTCACCTCAGCACTGCAGACCCATGGGGCAGGATGGAGAACCAATCAGGGGAGAGAAGATGGCCTGGCACCCCACAGGACAAGCCGCCAGCTTGGGGGCAGAGGTGGGAAGGGGCCATCCTCACCTTCCTACAGCCCAGGCCAGTTCGTGTGGGGGCGGGGGGAGATGAAAGGATGTAACAAGTTCGCAGCCACCAGAGCTCTCTTAACCATTGACCGAAGCGCCGCCCCTCCCCCAGACATCTTGGAGCCGGGGGAGGTGTGAATGGTCTCCTTTGTGCCTCTGAATTGAAGGCAATTAGATGCTACTTATCTGGGGGATTTGAGCCATCTATGCAAACTCACCTCCCACCGGCTTCTCCTGAGCGTATAAATGCAGCCCAGCCCTGCTACACTGGAGGTGGATCCAGTGCTCCGCTCAGCCCAGCCCACCCGCCCACTGCAGGTCCCACGGTCCGGTCATGCCGCCTTCCTCCACGCTGCCTGGTGGCCGGAAGCAGACCTCCAGCTTTGGCTCTGTGGACTGGCTCTCCCAGAGTAGCCACGGGGGGCGCTTGCACACCTCCAGACCCGCTGACGTCTCCTGGGGGAGCCTCTCTGTCCCAACCAAGGTGTCCAGCAGTTGGGAGGCCCCTCAGACCGTGGGCGTTGAGGAGCTGAAGTCCTCAGAAGTGACTGTGCCAGGGACATCCACAGCTGGTAGGTCTGGGAGTGTGGGGGGTCCCTCCCCAGATTGGGATGGAAGTTGGAGCGAGACGAGCATGCCCCTGCCACATCCATCCAGTGTTCTCGGGAGGGCCGAGGGGCCCAAGAACTGGGGTTGGGGTCCTGCTTTACCCTTCCGGCAAGTGAAAGCTTCCCCTCGGAAGCAAGAACCACAACGTGTTTCTCTCCTCAACCCCTTGGGGTTCCTCTTCTGCAGCCTCCTCCTAAAGGGGCTGGCTCCCTGCCCCCACACCAGGTCCCCACGGTGAGCCACAACGCCAGCATTAGCGCCTTTGTGCACATGGTTTCCAAGTCCATAATAGTCCTGGACCCATTTCTACAAATGTCACAGGGTCCCAGATGAGTATGTCTTAAAGCTTGTGATACCTGCCCAGGTCACTTGCCCCCCACAAAGCTGGCACCTCAGTTTGGCATCTAGACTTTGGTCCGTTTACAGTTCACCTGCAATCCTGCAGGTTTGGTTCGTGGGTAGCCAGGACACAGTGCCTGAAGACGCAGCCTCTGCGTTCCCACAGGAATAAAGTGAATTTCTCCAGGGTGGGTCCATTCCACTCTGGGAGGTCTCGGTGGCTCCGGAGCCTTATCTGACCCTTTGTCATTTGCTGACGGCACTTTCTCAGTTTGTCGTTTTCTCTTTGTGACTTAATAATCATTGCTTTAGGTTTAAAGTCATATGTGAAAGTGGAGGTTGATATTATCTGTAAGTTTTCATTTTTTCAAAAATTTAATCTTTATGAAGTAATTTTGTACTTTGATGAGGTGAATTTTAAAATTTATTATCTGCAACCAGTAGCCCCCTCCAAAATCCAGCCAGTCACCCTGCATCAGAACCCTTCACGCTGACCAGGTATATCCTCCACCACCCCACCCCTCCTCCATAGCCAGGGTGTGTTGCCCCTGTCAGGTGCATACCTT
The DNA here is from genome assembly GCA_033961575.1 of Aselliscus stoliczkanus. NCBI lineage: Eukaryota > Metazoa > Chordata > Mammalia > Chiroptera > Hipposideridae > Aselliscus > Aselliscus stoliczkanus. The sequence continues at coordinate 186,205,228 of CM066729.1, forward strand.
CCAGATAAGTGTTAAAACTAAATTTGTAAAACCTGCTGTCCTTAAAGCAACCGATTGATTGGGCCGGACGAGTGGCTCAGTTAGTTAAGCGCTTGCTCAGGAGTGCGAGCTGAGCTCTGAGCAACGGCAGTTCAATGCCCAGCACGAGCTGAGCTGCCAACAGGTGGCAGGATGGCTCAGCTTTAAAAAAATAAAAAAGCAACCGATTGGCATTTGGTCAGACTTGTGTTAAATAAAGACACCACTGTGGCTGACCTTACCACGTCGGGGTGCTGAGTGCCACCCACCGTCTCCTAATTTAGACGTTAGAACGTAGTACCGGAGTCGTGGGTTCTTGCAATCTCCCAGGATGGAAATCAGAGAGGTCACCACAAGAAAGTTCAGGCAAGAGCCAAGAGGCAAAGGTTTACTAAGCTTGTGCACAAGGGAACCAACACCGAGAAAAGGAAGGTTCGGGCGGCTCCCCGAAAGCAGAGAGGCGGGGTTGGAGGGGGCGGGGTAAGTTGTGTCCGGGTCTGTGGAGGCGGGGATTTTGGGCCTGCGCAGTGCAGCCACACAAGTCTTCCTGCGCAATGTCTCATTAGCATGGTAAATCTCCACCCCTGGGAGTGGTTTTTAGTATTTAAATTAGGGAAAGGTCATCTTAGGGATACGCTTGGCCTTACTGCACATGTGTCGTGAGGGGACAGTCCCTTGTTGCTGCTGTGAGGGTCTTTTGCGTTCTGCCTGCCAAGGCTCCCTGCCCATCAGTGGTCCCCGGGTGGTACTTGAGGTGGCCAACGTTTGTGAAACTTATCGGGCTCCGGCAGCGGACCTTTCCAACTAACTCAACGCTAGGAAGCTGCCTTCCTGTCTCAAAAGCAGACTTGCCCGGGGCCGGGCAAGTGGCGCGGTGGTTAAGCGCTGGCTTGGGAAGCCAGTGGCCCCGGTTCGGGTCCCACCTATGAGGGCCAGTGACACTGCCCTCAAAAAAAAAAAAGCTGACTTGCCAGACACAACAGTAGGTCCGGTTCGTGGTGACTAAGGCTGCTTTCTCAGCCCCTCAGGCCTTTGCATAGATCGGGTTCCACCAGCCCTCACTGCCACCCACCCGTTACCTGGCGAGTGAAGGGAATTCCTTGTTTGCAGGCAAAAGAAACTGTTTTTGGGTGGATGTGGGGCAGGTGGAGGCCGCCCTTCAGGAAGCGACCGAGTGCTCTGGGGCCGCAGCTAAGAGGTCTGTGCCAGAACCGCTGTCCCATCCCAGTCATCTTTCTGCGATAGCCACGCCCCTGCCAGTGTCCTGAGCCTCATCTCCGGACCCTATTCCACACTTGGCCGGGGGGTGGGGTTGTCACCTTGATTGACCGTTGTGCCAACACCGAGTGGGACAGCAGAGCAGTGGAAGCTGGTTTTTGTTTTTTTTTTTTTGAGGGCAGTGTCACTGGCCCTCATATGTGGGACTCGAACCGGGGCCGCTGGCTTCCCAAGCCAGCGCTTAACCACCGCGCCACTCGGCCAGCCCTGGAAGCTGTTTTTAAAAGTGAGGTAAGGGAGGGCAGTCTGCACGTCCTGACACCTCAGCCATATTTCTTATCACTGTGCCTGCCATCTGCAGCCACCGAGCTGTGGCACCTGCCAAGCGAGGGGAGTGGGTGACATGTGGGCCGCACCTGCAGCCAAATGGATTCGGCGCCCTTCTCTCCTCCAGGGTGGAGCAAGGAGGCAGACAGCGCGCGGCCCGCGCGCATCCGCACGGCCTTCACGGCGGAGCAGGTCAGCACCTTGGAGAGCTCCTTCCAGCGCCACCGCTACCTGGGCCCCCTGGAGCGCCGGAGGCTGGCCCAGAGGATGCGGCTGTCCGAGGTGCAGGTGAGGCCTCGGCCGCAGGCCACACTGGGGCAGGGCGAAGGCTTGTTGTCCCCCTCACTCCCATCTTGTTTTCCCCACAGATAAAAACCTGGTTTCAGAATCGCCGGATGAAACACAAACGCCAACTTCAGGACCCCCGGCCGAGTACCCCGCTTCTGGGGCTCTCCACGTGCCCCTGGCTTTCCACCCACCGCCCTCTGCTCTGGGCAGCGGCCTGCAGCTGCTGGCGCCCTTGGGCATCGCTGCCTGGGCCCTCGGTGCTGGCACAGCCCCCTGGCTCCTTCTGGGGCCCCTGCCAAGTGGAGCATGCCTCCATGGCCTCCGCGTGGGCCCCGAGCGGCAGGCAGCCTCTGCTGTGCTGCCTCCCAGACCCTGGAAGCCAGGTGAACACGCTGAGCCCGGCCTTGTCCAGGGGGCCCTGGGGCCTGTGTGTCCTGCTGGAAACCGGGGATGCCTTTTGAGGACGTCACATGCCAGCCGTCTCACACACACTGGGCACATGCAGAGCAGTGGCTGGCATCTACCTGGCCAGACACTCCCCTTTTATACTGATGTCACACCGACATCCTGGTGGGAGCCTTGTGCCGATCCACAGGTGGGACCCCGGACCCTGACCTGCATTAAGATTCTGGAGGGTTTACAGCTGAAGACATTTTAAAGCTGTTCCTTCCCTGACAGCTACTAAAGGCTTCATTCAGAAAGTCGAAAGTCAGAAGTGGACTTGTTTGGTGCTGGGCTTTCAGCATGTGTTAAAAGGATAATTTATTAAATATAAGGTGTCGGATAAACTGGTTTCCCAGTTAGAAGAATAAAGGTGGACCCTTCTCCCAGGGCCAGGCACACATCCCCACCCTGAGTCCCCCAGTTTCTGGTATCCAGGCTGTGATCCCGGGGGTGGGGGCAGGGGTAGGAGGGTTATCAGCCCCTTCCAGACATTCCCATGAACCCCACAAGCAGAGTGGACATGTTAGGCTTGCTGAGCAGCTGCATCCCCTCCGGTGTCTCAGGGGCATTTGGGGTGACTACACCCCCTGCTGCAGTGATTTTTAAAATGCAGCTCTCCGGGGCACACTACTCTGCCCGGCCATGGGGGACCCCGTGCTTTTCTCCCTTTACAGGGAGCTGTTGACCAGGGACCCCACTCCCGGACTGTTGTGAGGCGCGAGACCCAGAAGGCGAGTCGGGGACCCAGGGTCCTGCGTCTGCCCCACTGTGGTGACACAGGGCAGTGCCCTGCAGCTGCTGTCAGGGAAGCAGAGCTTTTGGCTCCCTGGCTCTAGCCATGCCTGCAACCAGGGCTTGCTGCTCAGGGGACACGGGCGTCTGCCTCAGTGCAGCTGGGGCCTATGCACCGGGGGTGCTGTGCTACACGCTTCCTTCGACTGTCCCACAGGGAGCCGCTCGGGGCTCGCCAGCACAGCCAACCCCCAGTCTGGTGAAGAAGGATGGATGGGAGGGGCCGGCTGTCTGAGCAGGAGGGCCTCCTGGTGCTGCCGCCCCTGCTGTGCCGAAGGCTGTGGCCTCTGAAGGAGGGGCTGGTTCCTGGCACAGATTAGAGGGGAGGCCAGCCTGGGCGGGGCCGCTGATAAAGGGGTGCCTATAGTTTGCTGGGCTGATTAGCTATGATGGTCGACAATTCACAGGAGCCCCTGTGTCCACTCTTCCTCACCAAGACGTTAAGACCAGACCCCCGGCTGCCTGAGACCTCTGCTCGGGGCGCACTGTGCCCTAATCGCCATCTGTCACCAGGCACCCTGGGAGTGTCCTCCCTCCAGTGACCCCGGTTATCAGAAGGTCATCAGCCCCTCCCAGCAGTGAGCCTGGGAGTCAGTTCTTTGTCTTCTGGCATGTTTTTGGTTCCTTTTTCTCCCACTTACTAATGTGAGCCACCAACTCAGAAGAGAGGAAACCAGGGCACAGGGCCACAGCTTGGTTTTAAACTCATGTCAAACTTCACACTCAGGTTCACAGGAAATTGGCTTTATTGACATTTATGTTCAGGACATCAACTTGAGAACCATTACAAAAGCGTGAGGGAGGCGTAAGAAGCAGAAACCATCCACGACGATGCCTGCTGACATATGTGCCCACCCTCCACAGCAAGGCCTGGTCACCTTGTGGCCCCAGACCCAGCCTGGGCAGCGGTCTCAGACGGCTGACCCAGGTCCTCTTCAGGACATCCCTGGTGAGATTTGTCACAGGGACTCCTGGGGGGGGGAAAGGTGGGGTGGATGGGACCTGGACCACATGGCCTGACACCTCCAGGGCACGCCCTCAACAGCAAGGGTTCCGGATCCCGTCCTCTGGTATGCAACCCACCGTGCCCGAGGGGGGACAAGGAATCCCCTAGGCCCCAGGAAAGTGGAGGCAGGTGCGGCTGGAGGAGGACCTCGTCACCCCATTTTCCCATGCACTACACCTCTTTAGGCCAGACCCTCAAAGAAGTATATGCATAGGAAAAAGGAACCACGAGACGCGGCGGCGGCGGCGGCGGTCCTGAGGCTCCTGCGAGGCCAGCGGGAGGCGCTGTGGAAATGAGGAGGGGGTCCCATGGCCGTGAGCCTCCCCCTTACCTGGTCCTACCTCCCATCCAGGTCCTGGGCAGCCAGCGAGGCGAGCGGAGGCTGGGAGCGCGGAGGAGAGCCGTCTGCGGGCCGCCGGGCTCTGCCGCTGCTGCCCCACACGCCCCATTTATGCGCGGCAGAGACCTTGGGGCCGGCACACAGGGCAGCAGCTGTCACATGTGGTCGCAGGCTGCGCCAGCCAAGGCCCCGTCCACCCCCGCACCTGCGAGCTGAGGGCACAAAGAACTGAACACAGAGCTGAGCTGCGCCCCACCGGCCGGCACTTATCTCCCCACAGGCCACCGCTTGCGTCAGGGCCCGAAAATGCGCACGAGGCGGCCCTCCCCTCCCTACTCCCAGCTCGTGGGCAGCAGCACCCCAGCCTCCTGCCCCACTGCCCGGGGCACAGCCCCAGGAGCCCTGCCACCCCCACAGTCTGCCCAGGGGATCAGGTGGGAGAGCTCTCCTGGGGCCATACACACCTGACAAGTGTCAGCTCTGCTCCCAGAGACCCTGGGGTGTCCCGAGAAGGGCAGGGGCCCTGCTGTCTTGGGGTTAAGAATGCAGAGACAAGAGAGGGAGACCGCACCTAGGGGACAGCTGATCCAAGGCCCAGGGCTGCCCACACAGAGACACACACTGCCGGCTCCCAGGCAGGCGCCCCAGTCTGAGGCAGGGGCCCAAGAAGGGCAGCTCAGCGCCAGTGTGTGTGGAAGTAGGTGCCCTGTCTGCCCACCGGAGTGGGGGGGCTGGGTCAGTGCGGGCGACTGTCCGCCACTGTTCACAGGAATTCCTGGCTTGTGGGGAGTGGCAGAGGTGGTGGCCCGAGTCTGAAAGCGAATGTCCTTCAGATCCCCCACTTGTCTCTGGGGTCTTGGGGGAGTCCCGCCCTGGCGCCCACAGCCCACTGCCTTCCCCGTGGCCCTGTGGTGGTCAGCTCCGGCCTTTCTGTCCTTCCTCCAGCGGCTGCTCTGCCAGCACCTTCCCTGCCCTATTGCCCTGAGGCCTGAGTCCGTGTGTGTGCGTGTGTGTGTGCGTGTGTGTAGCGGCCCCTCGGGCTCTTACCCCACCTGTGGGGGTGGGGGCTTGTCAGGCTCTAGCATCTATATCTCTGACTGAGTGGTGGGCCCCTGGGTGGGTAAAGACAGGTGGACAGGTGCAGGAAACCAGGTGAGAGAGCGACCGTCCATGTGCTCTGGACAGGCCCAGGACCCTGCCAGCCTGGCTCGGGCCATGCTGACACCCCACCCCCACGATGGCCAGGACCCCTGTTTGGGCCAAGGGGTATGACTGAGACAACGCTGCCTGTGGCAGCGGCTCGTGCGGGCCCCCCAGACGCTGACCAGGACCTCCGACCGTCGCTCTGTGAGAGGGCGGCAGCAGAGTGGAGAGGGTTGGCAGAGCAGGAGCCCCCTGGGGTGGCGGGGGGCTGAAGGGGTGTCGGATGAGTCCTGTCCGCTGTCGGAGCGGGGCAGGGCAGGCCGTGATGGAGGGGCGTGCTCTAAAGCTCAGCCAGGCTCACAGTCCCTTATGCTCATTGAGGCCCTAGAGGGGAGCTGCCTACTGAGCCTCGGGCGGACACTGAGGCCCCCACCTGCCTCCCGGCCCCCGCTCAAGCCATCCCCCCTCTCCATCCTGCCCTTAGCCCCCTTCTCAGCCCACTCTCTTCCCTCAGCTGCTTCCCAGGGCCGCTGGGGCTGGGGGCTGGGAAGGAAGGAGGTGAGAAGCAGATGGAGACACAGAGGGCAGCAGGGGTGGGGAGAGGCGCTGGGCTGTCCTAGGGCACCATCGAGGTTTTCGTTTTCTTAAACTTCTTTTCCTGGTTATGAAATCGATGCCTACCGGTTATAAAGTACTTTTAAAATCCAGAGGGGTGTGAAGATGACGGGGCAGCGGTGGCAGGGACCTCATGCCACTAAGGGACAGCACCCCAGCCTCTGCATATGGCCCCTAGCCTCCCTCTCGGGCTTCAGGTGTCTGGCTCCCCGCTCTTTTCCCCGCATTACCCCCTGCCCTGCCTTTCCCTTTGAGGTCGAGGAGCCAAAGGGCTTGTCTTGCGTCCTGGTCCCCCACAGCTGAAGCCTGCAGGGCTTGGGTGGGAAGCCAGTGGGGGAGAGGGCTGGGCCCGCTCTCTGTGTTTTCAGAAGGCTGTGGGGAGCCAGGGGGTGACCGTGGGTGACGCAGTAGATTCCGTGTCCAGGAGCCTCCCTCTGGCTGCCGTGTGGAGCTGGTCACAGGGAGGAGGCACTGCGGGCCAGGCACAGACCTGGCTGTGGGCCCTGCACAGCCCTCACCCCAGGGTCTCAGCCCCGACCCCATGCCAGTTCTGCGGATGTGGGGGGTGACGGAAGGGACTCAGGGCGGCTCCAGCCTGGGGAGTGAGGTCAGGAGGCCCCAGCAGGCGGACAGACGCTGGGGCCGCTGGCTGCGTGCCGCGCCCACCAGGCTCTGAGCTCAGTGCTGCAACACTGGGCCACACAGCCCTGCTCTGCCCGGCAGGGGTCCCTGGCCAGACTTCCGTAGGAGCACAGCGCAGGGCAGGACGGTCCTGCTGGGCAGACGCGAAGGCTGGGCTCCAGGAGGCCGATGAGGGACGGGGGCTTGCCCATCACCCCTGGGGCCTCCGGCCAGAACTTCGTCCCCAGAAGCCTTTCTGTGGGCCACCCCTTGGAGAGCATGCAGACCCTGGGCACTGTGTCCTGGTCCCTGTCACCTGGGGGAGGGCCCTCTGTTGGGTCCAGCCAAAACCAGGGCACTGTGGACCCCCAGAATGGCCCCTGCAAGACCAAGCATGCCAGGCCCAGCCCTCCCTTTGCCTACGAGACAGAGTATCCTTGTGGGCCCTGGGAAGACGGGCTTGGCAGTGAGTTGGAGTGGACGGACGATAACGGGTGGCCTTCAGAACTCTGCCCTCCCTCCCCGCTCCATTCTGGTGGGGGTGGGGCTCCCACAGCTGTCTGCTGAACTCCCGCCTCAGCTGCCAGGTCCCAAAAGTAGCCTGTCATTAACCCTTGGGGGACTCTCGTGGCCGGTTCCCAGAGTGCAGCCCACTGGTCTGTGGGACACGGAGACCTCCGTGTTTGTACTGGCTCCCAGCCTACCCTGCAGCCCCCTGGTGTCATTGCAATTCCCTGAGTAACTGTCCGCCGGTGTTCCCCATCCCAAGCGGCAGGCCAGGCAGGGTCAGTGGCGCCCCGCAGAGCGCTGGCTGAGGCCCGGATCGCAGCCATCAGGACGGCGCTGTGCAGCCCCCTCCCTGGCTTCAGTTCCCCACCCCGTCCCAGGCAGATGCTGACAATGGCCAACGCTTTTGGAGCCATAAGGTTAAGCATGTGTCTGCCCCGGGCTTGGCAATCCCACTGTCGGGTGGTCCCCAGAGGAAGAGAAGCACTGGCTCTGAACAGACCGGACAAGGGTGTCCTTAGAGCAGACACCTCCCCAAGGCGCACTCACAGCAGGACAGACAGCACCCACCTGGCTGGTGGGTCCCTGCACCGAACACCACCCAGCAACAGAGGACATGTGCACCGTGAAAATTATAATTGATCTGAAATTGGAATCTAACTGGGTCCTGAACATTTCTTTGTTAACTCTGGCCCCCCTACACCCCGCTTGTGGAGAGGGTGTGGGCTCAGAGAGCTGGGGTGACAGGACACCTGGTCTGGGCCTCGAACAAGCGCCTGTGTGCTGGGAGAAAGGGGCGGCGGCAGGGGCAGAGCCCCACGGTCCCAGGGCCACTGGGCGCGGGGTTTCCCGAGCAGCAGCCTGGCCTGGGGCTGTCTCGGGAGGGCAGCACCGCCGGTGTGACCAGGTCAGAGGCTCCCATGGGACGCCCTGTGGGTGCCAGGTCCCCAGGACCTGTGCTCCAGGCCCTGCTGTGCAGGGTGATGGCTGGGCAGAGGCCTGTGATGGGCCCGGGGAAAGTGGGAGTGGGACGAAGAGTTAAGCCTGGGCCCTGGGAGGCCTCTGCGTCAGGGTTTCAAGGCTGGTCTGTGTGACTCCCTCCTGGGAAGATAATCGTGGCTTCTTGATATTTTCTTTCTCTCTCGCTGGTATCAGGAACATTCCCCCGGCCATGGGGACTTCCCCTGCCCTCCAAGGCCACAGTGCGATGGCATTTCCCAGGGCACCCTTGGCCTTTCCAGGAACCCCCACCCCAAGCAAGGACTGTGACCTCTTTGTCCAAACTGCTGACCTGGCAGCCCCTGCGTCCACCCCGCCCGCAGGGAGCCCCACTGAGCACCTGACCCAGAGCCCGGGCCGCTGCACGGTCGCACAGGCTCGCACACATTCTTGCACGGTCGCACAGGCTCGCACACATTCTTGCACGGGCGCACAGGCTCGCACACATTCTTGCACACACATGGCCAGCCCGCGCCTCTCCTACGTACTCTCCCGGGTCCAGGCGCCAGCCTCAGCCCAGGTCCCCAGGCCCTGGCCTTGGCCCAGCACAATGTCCACTGTCCATGTCCCAGGGGCCCGCGGGGGGGGTCTCCCTCCCAGATTTAAGGAGGACCTGCCACCTTCAGGCTTCTCCCAGTAGCAGCCGCGGCCTTCATAGCCCTGCCCACAATCCCCTCGGGTCCTCAGACCCCGGAGTCCCCACAGGTGCAGCAGGCCCCTTGGCAGTGGCCTGGGGGTCAATTAGGGATTAGGAATGCTGGGGACACAGCCTGAGACCACCCCTCCCCCTTTGCTGAAGAGCAGCTGAGGCAGGGCGAGCCTAGCTTCCTGGGGAAAAGGGCCAGTCAGGGTCAGAACCAACATCCTCCCAGCTCAAGAAGTCTCCGACTTTCCTGGTCTGGTTGGGCAGGTGGGGGCCATGGGGCGCCATCTCTCCAGAGAGTTCTGGCCAGCTGCTCATGCAGACTCACTGCCCCTGAAAAGGGGGGGACTGGGAAGTCCGAGTGGACCCAGGATCTGGGCAGCAGGCCAAGGTCCTCATGGGAGGGAGTCCTCACCCTCCTGTCCAGGCAGTGCTGGGTCACAGAGAGCATGTCAGGCAGGGCCCCTGCACGCCCAGAATGGAGGAGGGTCAGAGCTGGGACATGGGTGGTGGGGACAAGGACGGGCTCTGGGGCTGAGTTTGGGAAGTGGACTCGAACCTGAGTCTGAGTGGGGCAGAGTGATGAAGGACACGGGGGCCGTGAGGACTGGGCTCAGAGACCGCCGGGGCCTGGAAATGGGGGTGACCAGAGCCTCCCAGCCTCCACTACAGGTCATGCCGGGCGGTGTTGACACATGTCAAGGCGGGAGAGGGGATTCAGGGGCAGAAAAGAAGGGGCTGAACCCTCAGTGAAGGATGGTGAGGGCTTGGCCTGGCCTGGAGGTGGGTGGGCAGTGGACACGGGGGCAGAGGGGCCCGTGAGAATTGGAGCTTGTGGCAGTGTTGTCGGAGAGCGGGCCTTTCTCGGCGCAGAGTCCAGGTCCTTGGCAACTCGAGCAGAGAACTGAATGAGATACCAGAGTAAAGCAGTAGAATAAGTAGTTTATTAGAAAAAATAGTACATTTAGAAATAGAAGTAGACCTGAGTACTAGAGGATGGCTCAAGGACCCATTACCAAAGAGTGTGGAGGGGGCACATGCAAAGGTGAGGCTTAAAGGGAAGAAGTGGTAAAAAGGAGCAGGAAAAAAGCAGCAGCACTAGCAGCCGTCGCAACAGCAGTAGCAATAGCTGCCCGGCTTCCCTCCCAGGACTTGGGGTTTTTATCCTTTTTCTCCAGGATGGGCTGTTCTTCCTGGGCGTAGGACCACTTGATTGGCCCCTGTGATTAACAAGAGGTCCTGCGCAGGTGTGAGTGACTGGTCTGATCCAGTTGGATATTTTGCGCCCATTTGCTCTTCCCGCAGGGGTAGGTAATTACAATACAAAGGGGAGTTGTGGGTGGAGAGGGGATGTCCCCAGGTGGTCACACTGTGGGACGTGCAGGAATGCAGAGACCCAATGCCTGCCTCTAACTACCTGCCTAGTTTCTCCTTGAGAGACGTGATCCCCGTAAAATCTCTATGGGAAGCTGAGGGACAGGTCTCTTCTTCAGTGTCTGCTCCCTGCTGGGCAGGGGCGTAGAGCTGTCCCTGCCTATTGGGGTTCACGGAACTCTCACCCTAGCTGGTCTCAGATGAGAGGAAGGGGTCTCAAGCTCCACCTGGAAGACCGTGTTGGCTTCTTTGCTTGTTGGGGTATCCCCTGTATCCTCAAGGCTCCTGAATGAGGACAAAAATATAAATCTGTTAGTTCTTATGAAACTTGTGGCTATTCAGTCCATCACTCAGGTGGCGTCAGTTGTCTGGACACAGAATGGGTTTGACATTTAGCTTCCTTGCCTGGGGGATATTAGGAAGTCTCAGGCTTTCAACTAGTTATCTGAAGCAGGGGTAGGAGACTTCTATTGTTTCAGATTCAGGAACTAATGTACAAAGCAATTAAGAAGCAAGGGGGATCTTCCGTCCAAGATTCACAAACTGGTCAGAAGGACAATCAAAGGCCAAGTACTAGGGAGGAGACTTAACATTTCTATAGAAAAGAAAATATTAAAGTTTTTCAGTGGTGGGGGTTGCTGCTGCTCAGTTGGCCGGTCACAGCATGGTGTGGGGAGGGTCAAACCATCCCTGAGAGGCTGGGCTTTCCTCTGGGGACCCAGAGAGGGCTCGGCACCCACCGGCCACCTGACTGGCATGGTCTGCACACACAGTGCATGTCGAGGTGACACCACTGTGGGGGGTCCCACAGTGCCACACCCCCTGTCCTCATCTTCACCACCACCCCAGCCTTGGAGCCCCCTGCCCACCGTCCTTGACCACCGGGCCCACCCTCTGCCTGGGCAGGCCCTGGCTGGCTTGAAGGATACAGTGAGGTCAGAGGCCAGGTACCACTCGATCCCACCGATCGGCCTGTTACACTGTGGAGGGTGAGGGGAAGGAGACAAAGACCCCTGAGAACATGGGGGGCCGGCAGGGGGTCTGGGTCTGGGGTCCCCACTTCCTCAGGGCCAGGCCACCCTGCCAAGGTTGCTGGGCCAGTGGCTCCGTTTCTCCTGGGGGCAAGGCTGCCGCAGCGGGGTGCCCTGAGGGGTCAATCCACACTCGAATACCTAGTTCAATGGACATCTGAGGCATTTTTCTCTTTTTAGAACCAGTGTGTCGTTTTCAGAGTCTCTGAGGCAGCTGAAAACGATCAGACCCTCGGGGAGCAGCAGGCTCTCAGGAAGTGCGGGGAGCCAGCCCCCGCGAAGACCAGGGCTTCCCTCGGGACGGCGTCGGCGAGGGGAAAGGAGGGAGACACCGGAAAGAGGTTCACAGGAGCGTCACACACACACTTTATTATTAAATCCTGGCCCCTTTTAGAGGGGCTTCTCACCATTACCTCAATTGCAAGTTATGTTTCACATGATCAGAATGTTTTTCTCTTTCTCAGAGCTATAACTTTTTGTAATTGTATCTTTCCAGGGTACACCGGTTACCATGACTTCCTTACAGGGCGTATACTTGAACTTAGTAGCAAAAGGAGTCTCAAACTTTTCCTATCCTACGAAGAGCTGCATATCGTTGCAATAGAGAGGAACATCTGTGATTCTCAGTCAGAGCATCAGTTTTTGTTGCTACAGCAATGTACAAAGCAAAGAGTTAAAACAAGGTTGTTAATGAAAATACCTCATGGTCAGTAAGCTGTCTCCTATCAGAACTCTCATGGCCGAGAGACCTTGGTCTCCTGATCTCCAAGGAAACCTTTCACAGCTGCATAGGCCAAAGGGCTTGAGTCCCCAATATCTCAGCTCAGGGGTCCCCTTGGGCTGTAGCCTGTTTTAGGGAGTTTCCTTTTCTTTAGAAAATCTTGCCCCGTCGTTGGCTTACACAGCCAGCTATCATCAGGGTATCACAGCAACTTGTCACAAATGCAGTGAGTATATTGTCTTCTATAGGACGAGAGGCATATGGGTTCTTAGAGACAGGAGATATTACATGACCAACCATAAGGCAGCATCCCAGACATCCAGTGCTGAGCGTGGATCTTTATTTCAATGTGGCCTTGTCAGACACCGGGATGCTGTCGGCCCCCGGCAAGGAAGCATGAAGGAACCACACACAATGCTCGTTTCTTCCATCACAGAACAGCAAGTTGCTACGATGGGCACTGGGAAGAACCCAGAAATGAAGTGGCCATTTGCCGCCCAAAGGCCATCCTGTGAGCCCCTTTGGTTTTGTCAGCCTGTTCCCGGCATCATTTTGCCGACTGTCTGCAGCGTGTGCGCCTGCCCTTCCACGCTCACTTCTGGGCGCCCGCAGGACAGGGGGAGATCCTTCTGGTGCTCGTCCACTGAAGTGTCCGGTGTCTCCTTGCACCCAGGCCCCTCCACACTGTGGCCTCAGTCTCCCTGCCGGAACGCGGAGCCTCTGGCCTGCCCAGCACCTTCCTGTGCACCCACCTTCCTCAGGGCAAGTCCCCCCACCCGTTAGTCCGAATGCCACCTCGTGATCCCGACCCCTGCACCTGCTGCTCCTCTGTCTGCACCACCAGCCCCCTCATTTTCTTTACATATTTCCTCAAAAGCCAGTTTTGGTGGGGCAGCTGCATAGCTCAGTTGGTTAAGAGTGCAAGCTCTGAGCAACAGGGTTGCTGGTTCCATTCTCACATAGGCCAGTGAGCTGCGCCCTCTGCAACTAGATTGAAGACAACAACTTGAGTTGAGATGCTGCTGAAGCCGGTAGGTGGTCAGATGGCTCGAGTGGTTAGAGCAGGGCTCTTTTTTTTTTTAACTTTGTTGTTGTTTTTTCAGTTGAGCCATCCTGCCACCTGTTGGCATCTCAGCAGAAGCTCCACTAGGGCTGGGAATTGAACTGTCAACCCGGTTGCTCAGAGCTCGCACACTTGAGCGAGCTCTTAACCAACTGAGCCAGTCAGCTGGCCCTAGAGCACGTGCTTTTAACAAGGTTTCCAGTTCGATTTCCAGGTTGGGTGGTGGGCTGTGCCCCCTGTAACTAGATTGAAAATGGCGACTGCACTTGGAACTGAGCTGAGCCCTCCACAAATAAGATTGAAGACAACAACTTAACTTGGAGCTGATGGGTCCTGGGAAAAACACGCTGTTCCACAATCAAGTTAAAAAAAAAAGATTAACTGGCAATATGCAGCATTCCCTCAAATAAAAAAAAAAAAAAAGCCAGTCTTAGTGGCTTTCCCTGGCCACGCACTCCAGAATGTCAGGCTCCATTTCTGTTTCCCTGCACCGCCCCCTCCCCGGCCTGCTTCCCTTTTCTCCCGGTTATCTTGCTCCTCACTCTCTCTGCCGCTGGGGGGCTGCGCCCGCCCAAGCACACGGCGGCCCTGCTCCCAGGCTCGTTTCCGCACCGCTGGAGCGGAGGTGGCAAGGACAGGCCCCTGTCTCCTTGTTGGGGCCCATTTGAACTGAGGCTTTTGGGGGTCCCGGGGCCAGCCCCCGCCGGGCGCCCCTTGAGGGGTGTCCACAGCAGCACGGCCCGTCCCAGCCTCTGTTTGCTCTGGCAATGACTAGTTGGATGCAAGAGTACTAAAAAGTCAAATCAAGTCTTCCCAAATTCGTGGAAACATGCAAACCCAGGAGCTGGGAGGGGTGGGGGGCACAGGGTGATGGGGGCTGTGGGTGTGAGGGTTCCCTGTGCTCGTCTGCCCACACGGGGCCGCCCCGCCGCCCTCGTTCAGGCTGCAGCAGCCTGGCAGGTTTCTGGCTGAGCGGATTCCAGGTCATTTCCAGCAGAGGCCAAGAAACCAGGCGTGTTGCTTCAGGGAATCGCAAACCTGTGTTGTGTCACAGCGTGCTGCCAATTTTTAAGGGAGGATCGGGAAGGCATGATGTCCACACTGGCCACGCGGGGTCACCCTTGGGCCAGCCCACGGGGCTCCCCGGTCAGTGTGCTTGCGTTCAGGCCCAGCCAAGCATCGCAATACCAGCCGCCCTGCAGACTCCTTCGTGTCCCCATTTCACAAATGAGGAAGTGGGTTCCAGAAACCCAGGCTCATTCCAGACCTCACTGACCAGGGTGGGCGGGCCTGAGCAGTGGGGACACAGTGGGTTTCTAATCTCCGGTTCACATTTACACCCCTGGGCAACCTAATGTTTCCCCTTAAAAAGTTTTAAAAATTATGAAATACTTAACAGCCTCCTCCCAGCTGCACAAACACCCTAAGGCTCTGGTCTGTGTAGGGACCGGGGAGGGGCAGTGCGGTGATCTGAATCTCTACAACCAGAGGGTTGAGCCCGTGGCCAGAAGCTGTGTGGGTCTGAGGGGGGCCGGGAGGGACAGCTGAGGGCACGACAGGAGTGGTCAGGGGGCTGCCTCTGGCTGGGCCCGGCGGCCCGCTGTCCTCCCAGGGCCTGTCCACCTGGTCTCCGCGAGGAAGGGCCGACACGCGTTCAGACCCGTCTTCGCCCCCCTCGTTCTGCCTTCATCTTTGGACACAGGGGTGGAGGTGTTTGTCACCATGGACCACTTTTGTGGACAGTCACCTGGTTCTAGCATTTTCTGTGCTACTGTTGTGGGCCAACCGAGCAGCAGTCCCTCCCCCCGCCCCCCCACTGAAAGTCAGTGTTCTTTCCTATAGAAGTGTTAAGTCTCCTCCCTAGTTTCTTAGCTCCTGGCTTTGACTACTCTTCTGGCCAGTTTGTGAATCCTAGACTAAAGATGGCTCCAAGCCTGAATCATAAGTCTCCTAACCCTCTGCTGCTGGATTGTTCTGTAAGTCAGTTTCTGAATCCTAAATGATTGTTCATAGAAATCCTATCCTTGCCTCAATTAACTACTAAAAAGCCTGTGACTTCCCAATGTCCCCCCAAGCCATCCCAGAGAGTAAATAAGTTTTAACATTTCTCCAGGCCAGTAAGCCTAATGATTCTTTCCAAAACCGTCTCGGCCGGCCGAGTGGCGCGGTGGTTAAGCGCTGGCCTGGGAAGCCAGCGGCCCCGGTTTGATCCCACATATGAGGGCCAGGGACACTGCCCTCAAAAAAAAAAAAAAAAAAAAAAAAACCGTTCTGGGCCCAGACAGCTGACACCACCTGAATGACAGGCTAAATGGCCACAGGCTTCATGAGAGCTAACAGATTTATTAATTAAAATCTATTTTTCCTCATTCAGGGGACTTGGGGAGATACAGGGGATACCCCAACAAGATTGCCAGTCACAATCAAAGAAGCCAACATGGTCTTCCAGGCAGAGCTCGAGACCCCTTCCTCTCATCTGAGATCAGCGAGGGTGAGGGTTCCGTGAACCCCAATAGGCAGGGGCAGCTCTCCAGTCCTGCCCAGTAGGAAGCAGATACAGAAGAAAAGAACTCCTGTCCCTCAGCTTCCCATAGAGTTTTTATGCGGATTATGTCTCTCAAAGGGGAAAACAAGGCAGGCAGTTAGAGGCAGGCATTGGGTGTCTGCATTCCTGCACGTCCCACAGGATGTGACCGCCTGGGGGACATCCCCTCTCCACCCAAAGCTCCCCTTTGTATTGTAATTACCTACCCCTGTGGGACAACAAATGGGCACAAAATACCCAACTAGATCAGACCAGTCACTCAGTACCTCTTGTCAATCACAAGTGCCAATCAAGTGGTCCCACACCCAGAGGAGAACAGCCCATTCTAGGGAAAGGGGATGAAAACTCCAAGTCCGGGGAAGTCTGGGCTTCCCCTTTTTGAGCCTTTTAAGCCTCTCCTTTGCAAGTGGACTGCTCCAAACTCTAGAATGTAATTCTTCTTCTAATAATAGGCCCTTGAGCCATCCTCTACTGCTCAGGCCCACTTCTATTTAAAGTGTACTACCTTTTCTAATAAACTGCTTTTCTTTTTTTTTTTTTTAAGTTTACAGCAGAAGATAGTTTACTAGGGTAGAAAGTAACAGCTCTCAAAACGAGAGTGGGTCCCAACTGGGGTGCCCCTAAACTGCTTTTTTTCCTACTTTGCCTTGGTATCTCATTCAATTCTTTGCTTGAGACGCCAAGGGCCTGGACTTTGCGCCAAGAAGGATCACTCTCCGACAACACCCCTAGGTCATGGAGCAGGGATAACGGGCCCTCTGCGCACTGAGCCAGGCACTTCTCTGCCTCAACAGAAAGTCAGCGCTGAGGCAGACAGAGCTGGAGCTGGAAGCGCCTTCGCTCCCCATCACAGGGTGGGACTGGCCAGGCTTCAGGTTTCGTCCTAAATTTAACCTTGAGGCCAAGTTCTTCCCTTGATGACAGTGACATGGGGAACGGCACTGGCTGGTGACTCGCAGCATGACATTCAAAACGGCACCTGCGTCACGACCATGAGTCTTAAGGGGCCGTGGCTTCCGGGAACTAACTGCTGCTGAAGCAGGTCCCCTGCGGGAGCAAGGCCGCCTGAGCGCCCTGGAGTTGGCAGGCTGCGTGGGGAGCTGGCTGGGATCCCCGCACAGCCCGCCACGTGTGGCACTCCTCACCTGGGCCAATCCAGGCACTTGCTGCTCAGCACCTGCTTCCCTATCTCTGCCAGTGGCACTGTCACCCTGGCCAATTCCCAAACTCCACCCTGTCTCCACCCCAAAGCACACGCAAGCATGTACGCAGCAGCCTCTGCTCAGCATCGGGCCCGGTATGGCCAGAGGTAACCCCTCCTGTTTCCACACGCACGTACATGTGTGTCCGTGTCTGTCTGGGCCCCAGAGCAGAGCGGCAGCTCCCTCGCTATACTATGGAGGCCTCCCCGACCCGGGCCAGCAGCCGGGCTTCAGAGCCTCCCGGGCCGTCCTGACTCAGCTCCGGGCCAGGCCCTTCCCAGCTATTTCCTGCCCCTCCCCCAGCTGCTAGGAGCAGTAGGCACTGAGCTGTGGGAGCCCCCATCTCTGGGCAGATCTTACCTCTCCCGACACAGGGTGCTGCTTGT